>CM021732.1:32692509-32759246 GCA_011075105.1 Heteronetta atricapilla | reverse complement strand
AAAAAAAAAAAAAAAAAGCAAAAAAGCATCACATAACTTAGGGGGCACACCTTACCGGAATATGAGTACTGCCTGGTTTGGTATGTAACAAGACACTATGCAGAGTACTTATCTTCGGCATTGGCCCTATAGTCCGCGAGGACCTGAACTCAAGTAGAAGAATTGGGTCTTAATGAAGCTGGAGACACAAGAAGCTCTGTGGAGCTAAAGGGCTGGCTCAGCAGGCACCTGCAGTGGATGGCTTTTGTTCTCCTCTAGTATTAAGATGTCTAGCAATATTAAATCTGGTACTGATCCAAAGGTTGTAAAGTTCTATGCCTAAGCTATTGGTGGAACCTGAAGAGTGTTACTGACAGGAGAAACTGGTGCAACCAATCTCATTAGAATGTGCATATACATACATATTTCCACAAATGATCCGCATTTTTTGCAACAGTTATGCTGTCAAAACTGCACTGATACTGACTCATGAGCAGGCATTCATTAGTGCCCTCCAGACACAAAGCACCTCCCATTGGCCAAAACAAGTCACAGTACAAAAACTGAGTACAAGGCCAAGAAGTGGAGAGACAAAGTCTCTACAGGAATAATTAACAGCTGAAATACTTAGCAGGGTTAGATCTTTTGGACCACAATGATTCACTCCAAGCCTCGAGGATCCTCTGAGTCAATGTAGCTAAGTCAAAGCAGACTGAGTAATGAGCAGAATCATACAGGGTATTGGCTCAGCCACCTCTTATTCCTGAGCTCAAAAGGATGAAGTGATGATGTGGAGTGATGGTAAGCAGCCTTTTGGTATGGGTTCAGACTAGTGTGTGCCACGGAGAGACACCTTTGCTGCTCTGTCCCACGGGTTAATGAAGAAAAGACTAAGACATAGCTCTCTGAATAATTATCTTCAGAGTAGCTAAATATAAGGAATTTAAATAATTTCTTATAAATCACAGAATCACAGAATAGCCTAGGTTGGAAGAGACCTCTAAGATCACCGAGTCCAACCTCTGACCTAATGCTAACAAGTCCTCCACTAAACCATATCCCTAAGCTCTACATCTAGACGTCTTTTAAAGACCTCCAGGGATGGTGACTCAACCACTTCCCTGGGCAGCCTATTCCAGTGACTAACAACCCTTTCCGTAAAGAAGTTTTTCCTAATATCCAACCTAAACCTCCCCTGGTGCAATTTTAGCCCATTCCCCCTTGTGCTGTCACCAGGCACGTGGGAGAATAGACCAACCCTCACCTCACTACAGCCTCTTTTAAGGTACCTGTAGAGTGCGATAAGGTCACCTCTGAGCCTCCTTTTCTCCAGGCTGAACAATCCCAGTTCCCTCAGTCACTCTTCATAAGACATTTTCTCCAGACCCTTCACCAGCTTCGTTGCCCTTCTCTGGACTTGCTCAAGCACCTCCATGTCTTTCCTGTAGTGAGGGGCCCAAAACTGAACACAGTACTCGAGGTGCGGCCTCAGCAGAGCTGAGTACAGGGGTACAATCACTTCCCTGGACCTGCTGGCCACACTGTTTCTTCTACAAGCCAGGATGCAGTTGGCCTTCTTGGCCGCCTGAGCACACTGCTGGCTCATATTCAGCCGACTACCAACCAATACTCCCAGGTCCTTCTCTGACAGGCAGCTTTCCAACCACTCATCTCCCAGCCTGTAGCACTGCTTGGGTTTGCTGTGCCCCAGGTGCAGGACCCAGCACTTGGCCTTGTTGAACTTCATACAGTTGGCCTCGGCCCATCGGTGCAGCCTATCCAGGTCTTCCTGCAGAGCCTTCCTACCCTCGAGCAGATCGACACATGCACCTAACTTGGTGTCGTCTGCGAACTTACTGAGGGTGTACTCGATCCCTTCATCCAGATCATCGATAAAGATGTTATCGATGGCCCCAGTACCGAGCCCTGGGGGACTCCACTAGTGACTGGCCTCCAACTGGATTTGACTCCATTCACCACAACTCTCTGGGCCCAGCCATCCAGCCAGCTCTTAACCCAACGAAGCGTATGCCAGTCCAAGCCATGAGCAGCCAGTTTTCTGAGAAGAATGCTGTGGGGAACAGTGTCAGAAGCCTTACTGAAGTCAAGGTAGACCATATCCACAGTCTTTCCCTCATCCACTAAGCGTGTCACCTTGACATAGAAGGAGATCAGGTTCGTCAAGCTGGATCTGCCCTTCATAAGCCCATGCTGACTGGGCCTGATCGCCTGCTTGCCCTGCAAGTGCCGCATGATGACGCTCAAGATAATCTGCTCCATGAGCTTCCTTGGCACTGAAGTCAAACTAACAGGCCTATAGTTCCCTGGGTCTACCTTCTGGCCCTTCTTGTAGACGGGCATCATGTTTGCTAGCTGCCAGTCGAGTGGGACCTCCCCTGATAGCCAGGACTGCTGATAAATGATGGAAAGTGGCTTGGCCAGCTCTTCAGCTGGTTCTCTTAATACCCTCGGGTGGATCTCATCCGGCCCCATCAACTTGCGTACATCCAAATGCTGTAGCAGGTCGCCAACCATTTCCTCGTGGATTATGGGGGTCACAATCTGCTCCTCATCCCCTTCCACCAGCTCAGGGTACTGGGCATCCAGAGAACAATTGGTTTTGCTGCTATAGACTGAGGTAAAGAAGGCATTAAGCACCTCAGCTTTTTCCTCATCTCTGGTAACCAAGTTTCCCTCCACATCCAGTAAAGGGTGAAGATTCTCCCTAGTCCACCTTTTTGTGCTGATATATTTATAAAAACATTTTTTGTTGTCTTTAACAGCAGTAGCCAGATTGAGCTCCAGATGAGCTTTAGCCTTTCTAATTTTATCCCTGCACCGCCTCACAACATCTTTATAGTCCCCCTGAGTGGTCCACCCTCTTTTCCAAAGATTATAAACCCTCTTTTTTCTCCTAAGCTCGAGCTGCAACTCTCTGTTCAGCCAGGCCAGTCTTCTTCTGCGCCGGCTCGTCTTTGGGCATGTGAGGACAGACCACTCCTGAGCCATTAAGATTTCTTTCTTGAAGAGTGCCTAGCCTTCCTGGGCTCCTCTGCCCTTCAGAACTGCCTCCCAAGGGAGTCTGTCAACCAGTGACCTGAACAGCTCAAAGTCAGCCCTCCGGAAGTCCAAGACAAAGGTTTTACTGGTCCCCTTCCTGACTTCACCAGGTATCAAGAACTCTACAATTTCGTGGCCACTTTGCCCGAGACAGCCCCCGATCACCACATCTCCCACCAGTCCTTCTCTGTTTGTGAACAGAAGGTCTAGCAGGGCACCTCCCCTGGTAGGCTCACCAACCAGCTGCGTCAGGAAACTATCTTCCACATTCTCCAGAAACCTCCTAGACTGCTTTCTCTGGGCTGTGTTGTGCTTCCAGGATATGTCTGGGAAGTTAAAGTCCCCCATGAGAACAAGTGCTGACGATTTTGCAACTTCTGCCAGCTGCCTGTAGAACTCCTCATCCGTCTCCTCATCCTGGTTTGGCAGTCTATAACAGACCCCCTTCAGGATGCTTGCCTTGTTGGCTTTCCCATTGATCCTAACCCATAGCGACTCAACCTTAGCATTTCCAGCCTCAAGTTCGACGACATCAAAACACTCTCTAATACAGAGAGCTACTCCACCACCCCTTCTGTGCTGCCTGTCCCTTCTGAAGAGCCTATAGCCAGACATTGCAGCATTCCAGTCATGAGAGTGGTCCCACCACATTTCCATGACGGCAACCAAGTCATAGCCTGCCTGCTGCACAATGGCTTCCAGCTCCTCCTGCTTGTTGCCCATGCTGTGTGCATTAGTGTAGATGCACTTCAGTTGAGCCTTTGCCTTCTCCCCCAGCCTTGTCGTTGTTCCCCCTGGCACACCTCTAACGAGCTTTGTTTCATCCCCATCCCCTTCTTACCTAGTTTAAAGCCCTCTCAATGAGCCCTGCCAGCTCCTGGGCTAGGATCCGTTTTCCCCTTGGAGTCAGTTGGGACCCGTCTGCGTCCATCAGGCCGGGTGCCGAGTAAAGCGCCCCGTGGTCAAAGAACCCAAAATTTCTGTGTTGGCACCAGTGCCTCTGAGCCATGTGTTTATCAGGTGGGTTTTCTGTGTCCTCTCTGAACCCCTCCCTGCCACTGTAGGGATGGACGAAAACACCACTCCGTCCACTAACCGTCCCAGCCCCTTGAAGTCACATTTTATAGCCTTCAGACTTCTCTCATCAATGTTATCACTGCCAGCCTGGACTATCAGTAGTGGGTAGTAATCAGAGGGGCGAACGAGGTTGGGAAGCTTTCTGGCAATGTCCCTGGCCCTGGCCCCAGGGAGGCAGCAGACTCCCCTATGGGTAGGGTCAGGTCGACAAATAGGGCCCTCTGTTCCCCTGAGAAGGGACTTGCCCACAACAATCACCCTTCTTTCTTGGTGGAAGCAGTCTTGAAGCATGGAGCAGACTTCCTCGCCCTAGGCTTCCTGGGTATACTTTCTACCACACCCTCATCCTCCACTCTCTCAAGCTCCAAGGCCTCAAATCTGTTGCATAAGGGCAACCAGGAAGGTGGGGCAGGTGGGGGGGGGGCGTTTCCTGCAACGTCAAGCAGGAACCTGTCTCCGTTCCTCCTCCCTCTGCCCAATAGAGGCTGGGCAGGGGGTCCACCCCCATCTGGGGAGTCTCACTCCAGTGCCTCTCCTTCAGGCGTTGCAGGGAGTTGTTCCACCAGTCTATCTCCCGCTCGTACTCCCTGATGGCCCTCAACCTCTCCACCTCCTCCTTGAGTTCTGCCACCAGGCGGACCAGGTCATCCACCTGCTCGCACCTCACACACACAGTATCTCTGCCTCCCTTGGATGGCAGCAGCAGGCTCTGACACTCTCTGCATCCAGAGACCTGCACTGCCCTATTTTTGAGCATGCACTCTGTCTGGGTGGCTACAGACTTTCTGGAGAGATTTCTCTGCCTCGCTTGGACCATCGGGCCTCGCTAGTGGTAGACAACCATCAGATGAGTTGTTCTTAGGGGCAGGGGGATTGCTCTGCCCTCCCTGCTCGAACTGCCACACTAACTGCCGCGCCCCGCCATTCCGACGCGCCCACCCTGTTTGCCCGTCCTGGTCGCCGCACTCCCTAGGGGCTGCCTTTGAACGGCCGGGGAGGGGGTGCAGTTGGCCGGTTGGCTCCGCCTACGCCTCGTCAGCATCCCTCACGAGGGCTGCCGGGTCCTCGGCTGCCTCGATGGCGTCGATGCCAGGAAAATAGCCCCGCCTGTCCCGATCCCCTGCTCCGCTGCAGAATGTGTCTGCCCTGGAACCGATCGCCTAAATTATGAAAAGGAAACAGATTGTTTCTCCTTCCCTCTTCCTCCTTTTTATTTTTTTTTTTATTGTTATTTTTAATTTTTAACTTGAGTTTCATTCACAAGTCCCAGCCACTCAGTTCTCTGGAGGAGCTGAGGTCTCATCCCAGCAGCCAGTGCATGGAGCAGCAAAGTACTGCAGAAATGAGGTTTCCATGAGCTGAGGGAGAAGGGACTGACCTGTCTGCATGGCTGTGATGGAGAGCAGAACAGATCTCTGCATGGTCTTCCCTTTAACCAAAGATGCTTTATATTCTACAGATAAAAAGAAACTGCAGCCAGCAAGAGACCTCCCTTTATCAAGCATTCCTGTGGTAGCATCAGCAAAACAATGCTGATGCAAAATTAAAGGATCAGTGTCTCTGAAAGATTATTTCTTACAAACATTTATTAAAAATAAGGAGTAAAGAGTTGAATTCCATCAAAATTAAGTAGCTGATCTCTGTTTCAGAGTTTTGTTGTTCTTCTGTAAAGCTTTAGATCAAGGAATTATCTACCTTAAAGAACAAAAGCAAAACCAAATACTGCCTATACTTTGAAGAATCATTATATAATGCTAATAAATAGATAAAGGTGTCCTGGTGATAAATGGGGAGAGGAGGAGGAAGTGCTGATCTCTCTGTTGACAGCAACAAGACCCAAGGGAATGGAACAGAATGGAGCTGTGACAAGGGAGATTCAGGCTGGATGTTTGGAAAAGGTTCTTCACCCAGAGGGTGGCCAGGCACTGGGACAGACTCCCCAGGGAAGTGGTCACATCACCGAGCCTGCCGGAATTCAAGAAGTGTTTGGACAATGCTCTCAGACATAGGGTCTGATTTTTGGGTCGTCCTGTGTGGAGGCAGAAGTAAGACTTGATGATCCTCAGAATATTCTAGTCTGGTCTGTATGTAAGTCAAATTCTGCACAGACTTAATCAAAGCTTTTCATTGAAACCAGTTTTCAACATAATGGAAAAAACTTTGGACAAAAATTAATCAGGAAGGCCACGGAAGAAAAATTAAGGATATTGGTCTAAACCATTTATTATAGTGAGGGAAAATCTGTCTTGAGATTCAGCTCTAGGAAGAACCTGGCTCCTGCTTTGGAGAAGTGTTTTGGTGTCACAAGAATGCTGAAGGGCTCCTCTTAAACAGGGTATGGCTGATGAGGAGCTTTCATGATGTGGATGTTTTCCTGCTTCAGCTGCAAAAGAGTGCCCTCTTGTTGTACCTGATAGTCTGGGATCTAAAGTGGAGAATTACCAGCACAACTGAAGGTAGAAAAGCATCTTAAATCAATCTTTGCAGTTTCTTTCCAAACTATTCAATACTGTTTCCTTATACATAAGGAAAAAAAAAAAAAATCACAATTTTAATGGAATAAATACGGAATTTATTCTGTGTGTTTTTCCCCCGTTTCAATGACTATTTCTAGTCATTCTATTACTAAATTAATCTACAGATAGGAACATAGGAATTTTTATAAAATCATTTTAAGGAAATGTTTCTATAAGTTAAATTGAATAGAAGTGTATCACCAGGAACAAAATTTTAGGAGGCATTCTGAACCCATCTTGGATGGCAAATACAGCACTGGAGTTATGTGACTAGAATTATAAGTACTGAATACTTACCATGAAGAGTTTGCAGATGATTTACACGTGAAGAATTAGTTTCAGGAACCACCCAGGTGATAAACTTGAACAGCAAACAAATCAAAAAACAGTCTGGGCACATCGTGAAGAATTTATGAAGAGAATATAGTGTCAATTTTGTAAGTTGCTTGCTCTAAGGTATTTGCTGTAATATGATGTTGAATCATTTAATATGCACATGGCAAAAGTAAGGCAGCTTTCAGGGACTGGAGACACAGACATCAAAAAGACACCTGTGAAGACAGATTTTAACCTATACCTATACTTTGCCACAGAAAAGAAAAGATAGAAAATAAAAATAAGAATAACAATGTCATGCATTAGAAAGCAGAATTTGGTACAGAGTTTCCCTTCCTGGTAGCTTGTTTTTCCTATGACATGTATTCTTGGGATGAGATGATTATTCCAATTTAGTGATGCTTTATAGTCACTTAATGCTTTTTCTGAGCATGAGCTTGATGGGTGCAAAGGAGTAAAGAATGAGATTCAAGACCTCTTTTCTGCTGCCAGGCATCAGACTTTACAAGAGGCACCAGACTCAGGAATGTCAGATGCCTGTCTAAATAATTGACAACTACAATGTGGTGAGGGCAAAAGTCATTCCCATCTAGACTATATTTTAAAATGCTACCTTGAGCAGATTTCATATTCTAGGAAACTTGTGTGAGATTCACTTTAAAAACACTGCTATGTATTTCCAAGTTCAGTCATCAGCTCCAGTACATTTCTAAATGAGAAATTTACTGAGCTAGTTACTGCAAAAAAAAGCTATCTATAACAAGAGTTACATTGTACTGATGAAAACAAAATATCCTATGTAATATTACAGCATAGCTCACTTAGAGACCATCCTCTGTCAGCTGTAAGTTTTAATTAGTTTCTTTCATGATCTGAGGTTGCACTTTGCTCTGAGACATATCAAGACCTAGATTAATTGTGGACCTAATGTTAAATTCCAATGAATGCATAGTGAGAAGGAAGGAGACTACTATCCAAAGGGTCTTATGGTTGTATGCCAAAACTCTAAGTGGGCACCAAGCTCAAGAGTGAAATTCTTCACTGCATGAGTATGCCTTGTTTCTGCCAGAGTCAGTGGGAACTGCATACCGACATTGCAAGGCAGAGAGTTTAACAAAGAAACAAAGATGTTTCTTTGCAGTGAAATCTTTGTAGGACTGTGTTCTTTATGAGTATTTTTTGTTTTTTATTATACGCCTGTAAAGCTGCAGGATATTGAGAAAATGATGTGAAACTAGATATTGGATGAAGTCCTGGTTCCACTAAAGTCATTGGGAAAATTCCTGTTGACTTCCCCAGGGTCAGCTTCCATCTACAGAATGGTCCCTCATGTATCCTTTCTTGGTGACATCCAAATAAAATGTGTTTTGATAACAAATCAAAACATGTTGTGTTTTTGTTTGTTTTTCTTTAAGCTACCAGCTCTTTCAACTCAGTGTGGTAGCTGAAATACAAACTGTGCTCTTCTCTGCATCTTCTATTATTACCTGTCATAAAGAATCCACAATTAGGGTTTAGCTGGCAATTTCATTGCTAATACACAAGGCAGATGAAAATCCAGATTGTTCTTCCTAAACTGTTTTAGCTGCGTGTTGCCAATATAATAGCTTTATTGTGTTGGTGTTGGAATAGTAGACAAATAGGTAACTCCATTCACACTGGCAGATTAGAAGACCAATGAAATCATTGGGACGGGCTCCCACCTAATAGAAAATGAATATACTCCACAATGTTGTTATCATTTAATTTCTACAATCTTGTAGAAAGCTTTATTGCAACAGCTATTCTAGTGTACATGATCTCTGTGGAGTTTTTCAAGTGACTTCAGTTACAGTAGAAACAAACCTGTAGTACTTGAGTAATACTTGTCTGCACCTGCAGACACATACAGGAAGAAGCTGGTATTTTAAAATATTTGTTTTAAACAAGTGGTACTTTGAAGAACCCAAAGTAGAAGAGACATATTTATAAATATTAAAATTTCTACAGTATCACAGTTAGCTGTTGAGAGACTTCTCTCTGCTGAAGAGTGACAAATAGTTAATGAGAGATGTTGAGTAGGGACACCTAAGAAACAACATTCTAAGTATAAAGAGAAACTATTTTTCTTTTATAGGTTGACTAGCACAGTGGGAAATGACCTGCACTCCACTTCTCAGGAGTTTAATCTAGGCAATTTCTTTATACATGGAAAACATTAATTTTCAAGTTCCCTAGAGGGTAGACACTGTATGACCTACACCTTCACCCCTGTTGGTGATGAAGAAGAGTGGTATAACTCATGGAGGCTGCCAGAAATGTGAATGTTCTTCTTGTGAGAAATACTTCCAACTTGATTTCTATCCTGTTGGAACAAAGTCAAATTCAAATACTTCAATCTGCTACAGATTATCAACATCAAGTTAATAGGTATACACACATATTTAACATCAATCCACAAAAAATAGCAAAATTAATAAGAGGGAATAAAGCAAATATTGCACTTTTAAAATTAAAATCAAGTCATTTTCATTTGTTCTCTTAAAATTGTTTGACCCAATCTATTTATAGATATTGTTTGTTTGATATTGCTTTTTTATTTGTTATTTTTTTTATTACTGCTCAAATAATTGCAAATTGTGATTCATGCTTATATGGCAACACAAAGGATTGAAGCCACAAACATCTATTAAAATAGCCTGTGTCAGTGATTATGCTGTTTTTACTTCATCCTGAGGCATTTTCCTGAGATCTCTTTGAATCTGTTTAATTTGAAGAAATGTTGTTCTGAAGTTAAAATACACTGAATAATGGTTGTTTTGGAAACTGAATAACAAGTGATAATGTAAACATTTTTTGTCAAGTTACTAATTGTTTTGTTTATTTACATTAAGAAAACAGTATGCCTACAGACATGTTATGAATTCTAAAGATTATACAGCTTTTGCTCTGCCCAGCAGCAAAGATTAAAAAAATAATAATAAAATAAATGTAGTAAATATGAGTTTATTTTCACTTACTTTTGTAAGTGAAAAGCAAAAAAAGCTGAAACCAAAAAGCATTCATTTATTTCCAAATAATAAAAGGCTCATTTAGTGGTGTTTTAGTAAATTGGAGCCATTTATTCTGCTTGAAATCAGAATGGAGGTCAGGGACATAGTCTGTCCTCAAGAGCCAGAATGATCACTGTCCTGGTTTCAGTTAGGACAGAGTTATTTTTCCTCCTAGTAGCTGGTAGAGTGCTATGTTTTGGATTAGGATGGGAAGAATGTTGATAACATGCTGGTGTTTTGGTTGCTGCAGAGCGGTGCTTATACTAGGCCAAGGACTTTTCAGCTCCTCGCTCTGCCGGCAGGCTGGGGGGACAGCAAGAGCTGGGAGGGGACAGACCCAGGACAGCTGACCCAAACTGGCCAAAGGGGTATTCCATTCCATCTGATGTCATGCTGAACAATATATAGGGGTGGCTAGCCAGGGTGGGGGGCCAGCTCCTGGGGTTGGGCTGGGCATCGGTCAGCGGGTGGTGAGCAATTGTATTGTGCATCAGTTGTTTGTACATATTATTATTATTATTATTATTATTATCTATCTTAATAAACTGTCTTTATCTCAACCCACAGGCTTCACTTTCCCGTTTCTCTCCCCCATCCCAGAGAGGGAGGGGGGAGGGTGAGCGAATGGCTGTGTGGTGTTTAGCTGCCGGCCGGGTTAAACCACAACAATCACCATGATCCATCTTACAAGGAAACCTTGCCTGGATTCAATAAACAGTTGGGGACATTCATTTTAATGAGGATACTCTGTTGTTGACAGGCTCTGGGCTGAAGCATCATCATGTCTGTTTCATAAACACAGAATATCATGTCTTGAACTGTCACTACAGAAAATCCTACTGATTCAGACCTGGAGGTATATTTACTGCCTTCTATGTGAACAAACTGCAATACAGTAGGCACAGCAATGACAATTAACAAGAGCTAGCCTCTGAGAATGGCATGCTCTAAATTGTGGGGGTGGGAGGGTAGGAAGGAGAAAAGAATAAAAAAGGTGGGGAGGGGAGGAGGAAAACATAAGGATTATTTCTACTTTATAAATGGGAAAAATAACCATCCTGTGAGCAGGCTCACTTGGTTTCAATGTATATATATACATACCTGAAGGGAGGGTGCAAAGAAGATGGAGCCAGGCTCTTTGGAGCCAGGCTTTTTTCAGTGGTGCCATGCCAGGACAAGAAGTAATGGGCACAAACTGGATTAAAAGAGGTTCCATCTAAACATCAGAAAGCACTTCTGTACTGGAGCACTGAAACAGATTGTCTAGAGGCGTTGCCTGGAGATGTTGTAAACTTAGTCCTGGGCAACCTGCTCTACGTGTCCATGCTTTAGCAGGGACATTGGATGAGGTGACCTCTAGAGGTTGGAAACCTGAACCATTCTGTGATTCTTTCTCATAAGCAAACCTGGAAACCTAACCTGCCCTTTCTTTACCTCAATCCAATGACACAGGAAGCCTCTTGCTCTGTGCCTCTGAGCTTAATTTATTTGTGGAATAGTGTATTCACTCATTTTAATGTTTTCAGGGAAAAAATAGCTTCTTAATAGACTGAGTAACCTAATGAGATGCAAAAATTCCATTTCATTTATATACTTCGATGTTTCTATGTTGCTCTGGAAATGCAGGGGTTATACATGATCATATGGTGTAGAAACAAAAGTTTTTCCTCAAAAAGTGATCCTTTTCCTTTCTTTTATATCTACTGATGTCAGTCTAATTACAGTTACATATTCCTTATAAATAGTAATATAAGAGAATACAAAGTGCATCTGGATGGGGCTTCATTTAGCTTTAAATGTGATTATGAATTTGGCTGAGTAAATTTGTGGTGTATTTCACTAGACTTACAGTTTTTACTCCGGTGAATGTTTTCTGATTTTTTTTTTTTTCCCAAGTTCTGTTGCCCTGTTTTCTTCTTTATCAATTTTACATAGATAGAGCCATATACAAATAGCTTATCTGACTTTACATTCTAGGAAGATTTTAGAAAAGGCTTTGTTCAATTCTAAGCAATTAAGAGTATCTTTTGTTTGACATATATGTGGCTAAGTAGGGCAATAACCTTCTTCCCTGTAAGTGGAAATATTAGTAAAATATTCTAAATTAGTAGTATTTAGAAGTATTAGTAAAATACTTCTAAATTAGTAACCAGAATGATGAACATTAAATATTTTAAAGCAATGCTGAAGCTGATATAATATAAAAAGACAGTCACCTGTAAACAACAATGTGTTTTTTCTATATTCTTCACATTCCGTATCTTGTTTTGTATTCTATATCTACAGTGAGGGCAATCATAAATGTAGTATGAATAGCAAGACCATATGCCAGGGATGATGGTTTTCTGTGAGGTAATACAGCTCTGAGAAACAGGAGGAATAAAAAGTTGTATGTGATGTGGTAGGCAAAGTTAAAAGTCATAATTATTCTGTAAACAAAATAAGGGTTTGGAAAGCTTTTTTTTTCATATATATTCCCACAGATTAGCTTCTTGGGTGAAATTCATTGGTTCAGCTCCACCAGATTTAAAATAGATTAATATACTTAAGTCTGTTTAAGTCTGTACATGACAGCAATGTATTTGTTTGATTTACAAAAAAAGAAAAAAAAAGTGAATAAAAGAGAGGTCACTTAAAAATATTTAACAATGGTCATAGTACCTCATCTCCCTTCAGTAACACTCTTGAGATAAACACATAGATTTCTGTTTATTCTTCTATGCTATTTGGAAATTGTAAAGAACAGAAAACAAATCACTGAAATGAGTGTATTTTAATCAGTTCCTAGCTAATGTGTTCAAATCTAATTCAATGTAAATCAAACAAATATATTGCTGTCATGTACAGTATCTATTTCTAAAATGTTAGCATTTCTCATGTAGGCATCTGTGAAACCATTTGTATTATATTTTATTTTCATTTAAAATAAATGTAAAGCATCTTATTTAAAAAAATGTGTACTTT
Organism: Heteronetta atricapilla; assembly: GCA_011075105.1. Lineage (NCBI taxonomy): Eukaryota > Metazoa > Chordata > Aves > Anseriformes > Anatidae > Heteronetta > Heteronetta atricapilla. The sequence continues at coordinate 32,746,282 of CM021732.1, read as the reverse complement.
TAGCATTTTCTTTTTAATAGGAAAATACTGATTTGTGGATATTTACCTTACATTAGCAATTCAATTTTCATACAAATATACATTAGCAGTTATTTCTAATACACCTGGATGTATTACAAAAAGCTCATATTGAATGTACTGAAAGGGAAACAATCTGAAATGAGTGGCATATCATAAAAAGAGTTTCCACATTTTTTTTAATGGCAGTGTTAAAACAGTCAAAAAATGAAAAGCACAGTCAGTGACTTCTGGGGGTATTGTTTAAACTGAGACAGTTTGGAACAACAGTGAGGGATTTTATTTATTTATTTTTTTGTGAGAAGTAGTCAGTTCAGACCCAGTGAAACAAGAAACATAAAAAGCAAATGGGAATAAAGTCTTCTGGAGAAGGCTACGAGTGTTTTGCCCAAGTCAGTGTGCTCTTCTTCCCCTACCAAAGGTGTGATGAAAGCATTCTCTCTCCAAGAAGCCCGGTCCCAGTTCTGAAATAAAATATTATTTCCATGAAGGCAACCCATCAGAGTTTCCATCAGAGGCCGCAGCACTTACAAAAACATTTTAAAGAAGGTAAGGGACATTCTAGGAAGGTTCTTAAATATCTTAACAGTATTATTGTTTTAAGATACTTTTATTTTCTCTCTACGCAAAAAGTTGTGCTGTGGTCCCCAGCACAAGAGAAACATGCACCTGTTGGAGTGAGTTCAGAGGAGGACGATGAAGATCATCAGAAGGCTGGAGCACCTCTCCTATCAGAGCAGTTGAGAGAGTTAGAGTTGTTCAGTCTGGGGAGACCTTATAGGGTTCTTCTAGTACCCAACAAGGCCTAGCGGAAAGCTGAGGAGAGACTTTTTCAGGGAGTATAGGGATAGGACAAGGTGTAATGGTTTTAAACTACAAGAGGATAGACTTAGATTAGATATTAGAAAGAAATTCTTTACTCAGGGGGTGGTGAGGCACTGGAACAGGTTGACCACAGAGGCTGCGGATGCCCCATCTCCGGAAGTGTTCAAGGAAAGTTGGATGGGGCTTTGAGAAACCAGGTCAAGTGGGAGCTTTCCCTGCCCATGGCAGGGGGGTTGGAACTAGGTGGTCCTTATAGTCTCTTCCAACCCAAAACATTCCATGATTCTGTGGAAAATTAAATACCTCAAAAATGCCCATGCATTAACATATGTTTTTAAAGTAGTTTGGTGTAATTATCACACTGAGATACAACATACAATGTCAAAAAATGTATCAGGAACACATGTTGGGGAATGAACTCTGAATCAGAAACAAAAACCCAAGTCTGTGATTGCCTTTTCAAGACAGAAAGTACTAAATGAAAGTGAAAATAATATTGCAGTATGACTGGTATTACAATGTTAATGTATTACAAAATCAGTCTTTACAATTAGAAAGTACTCAAGAAAGAAAATACTGCTGACAGGGAAGGTATTTCTTTTTTTCTCAACTACAGTAATTGATGCCAGATGGATGCAATTTTAAGATCATTATTTGTAATCCTTCCTGTGCCCTCAGTATTTTATCTTGAAACAATTGCAATTAAGATGTTTTTCAGCACTTCTTGCTGAGCTGCATTCTTTTCTTGCTCACCCAGGTTAAAATGCTACTAAATTAATCTTTGTACAATTTAGCTAAGGAATATAGTTCTTCCTTTGTTGGTATGTAGCTATTTTTAACGTTAATTAGAAAGAGTTAGAAAGCTGATTAAGAATACAGTATGATTGCCCAGATCATTCACACTCACATGGAAACCTTGGTGCATCTTTTTCCACTACATGCAGGTGCCAATTCATCTCTTACCTGTGTAAGCAGAGATCTCTGCTCAAAGATCAGTAAAACACAATGATGGGAGATTTTGATGATGCAACCTTGATTCTTTGTCAGATGTGTGTGAACTGATTTGACTGAAATGCTTGGGAGCCAAATGCATGAAGGCTACCAAGCATTGGGAGTCCAGCAGTCCAGAGGACTTAAGTTGTGTCTCAGATACCATAGAATCATAGAATCATGGAAGATACTGACCAGGAAGGGATCCACACAGGACCACACAAAACCAAAACATATGTCTGAGAGTGTTGTCCAAATGCTTTTTGGATTCCAGCAGGCCTCATTTGATGACCATTTCCCTGGGGGTCCTGTTCCACTATCTGACCACCCTCCCAGTAAAGAACCTTTCCCTAACACCCAGCCTGACCCTCCCCTGTCCCAGCTTCATGCCATTCCCTTGGGTCCTGTCGCTGTCCCCAGAGAGCAGAGTTCAGAGCCTGCCCCTCTGCTCCCCTCGTGAGGTAGCTGCAGGCCGCCATGAGGCCTCCCCTCAGCTTGCTCTGCTCTGGGCTGAAGAAACCAAGTGATTTCAGCCACTCCACATATGTCTTGCCCTCTAGACCCTCCATCATATTTGTAACCTTTCTTTGGGATCTCTCATATTTTTATGTCCTTCTTATATTGTGGTGCCCCAAACTGCACACAGTACTTGAGGTGAGGCCACACCAGTGCAGAGAAGAGCAAGAGAATCTCTTCCTTCAACAGGCTAGCCATGCCATGCCTGATGCAGCCCAGGGTATGGTTGGCCCTCCTGGCTGCCAGGGCATGCATTTGACTCATATTCAACATGCCATGAACTAAAACCTACAGATCCATTTCTGTGGGGATGTTTTACAGCCTTTCTTTCCCCAGTCTGTATGTAGATCTCGAGTTATCCTGTCCCAGGTGCAGAATACAGAGCTTGCTCTTGTTAAATTTCATAAGTTTGGTCATTGCCCAGCCGTTTAACTCGTCAAAACCTCTCTGCAAGACCTCTCTACCCTCAAGGGAGTCAACAGCTCCTTCTAATTAAGTATCATACACCTTATTTATGATCTGCAAGGCCAAAATTCTAATTCAAAATATTACATTTATCACATATATTCTTATAAAGCCCAGATGTAATCCTAAATAGAAACAATAATAATAAATAAATAAATAAGTGAAGGTGTCTTCAGACTCCTTCCACTGCTAACATTAGACATGTTTGCATAAGCTCCCTAATCCTACAACAGTGATGTAACTGAAAAACATTCCCAGCCAGACAGCAGATCTATCTGTTGCTGGTAAAAAAATCATCATTATAGAGAAATTATTGACGAAAAATGTTTTCAGTTTTATAGATGGATGTAGCAAGAGTTTAGTTTAGCAAGATACTCTTTGTTGTTTCAGATGTAAAAATTATTTGCATATGCTGAACCATTAGGAACCATTATACAGTTATGCCCAATTCAACTTATATGTTGTTCTGTAGAAGGATTTCTTTCAACTAGACAAGGAATTGGATCAGATCTAAAGCTCTTAAATAAAAACAGATGTTACAGAAACTAACAATATTCTGGGGGTAATCCAAGAAAAACTATGATTTCCAGGCATGCTTACAAATCACTCTTTCAACTCAGTGACCTCTGAGGTTACCATTTTTGACTCGTCTTTCATTTTCTCTATACAGTGTTTCCTATAAAAATGATTATTACAGTTTGACAGAAAAGTGAGGTTGATGTAGGCACGTATGGTTGAAGGAAAACTTCTTTGTTAACTGGTTATTCCTATTTTTGCTTAACATTGAAAGAATGGGAAATAGTTTAGTCCCTAAATACTTTCATTTTTAATTTGGATTTTATATTTTTTCCTATACTCTACCTTAGGCACAAAAATTTAATAACTGTTTTGCAAAAGCATAATGCAACAAAAGAAAATCCAGTTCCAAATCTCCTCAAGTAACAGCCCCAGATCCCACATTCTGAATGACTTTTTCACACAATGTATCTCATAAGTGGAAAAAATTACTCAGTGGGAGATGGATTCTGATATAATTTAAAAAGTAGACAAAGGGGAAATAACCACTCTCCTTATTCATCTGCAAAACCATCCTAACAGGCTTCAGGTTAAGGTTGTTAACATGGCTCTTCCCAGCTGTTATCTCCTTCATGACTCATCCAAGAATATGAGCAGGCAAAGGCTGGAGCCTGGACTTCGACTTTTTCTACAGTACATCAGATGCCAAAAATGGGAGCAGATACAGGGCCTGAGGTCCTCAAGCGCTACTTTCTGTGTTGGCAATAATCCTAGTTGCTGCAGCAGCATAAGTCCCTGTTGTGCCCAGTCTTTCAGGGCACTTAACATGTGCAGGTTTGTTCTAGCCCTCATTCAGGCCATGCTCCCATTCAAGCAAATATGAGTTTTGTCAATAACATTATGGAGGCTGTTATTCTGATTTTGTAAAGCTTTTGAGTGCATATTTAGTTGTACATGTATTAGGCTTATCCAGGAAAGTGTTATTCATAAGATGAATTTTGAACACAGAGTAGAGTGCTGAATTGTATTAGGGCTGATATTAGTAAGACATCTTCTAACCTTTATTACTTGAATGCACTGCAGGATTCTAAAAAATGATGGCAAATGTATAATGTACTGATATTCTAGTTAGACACTCTATGGCACTTTAGCTTTGAGAATACTTTGTTACTGTAAGAAAATATCTTCACGGCATTCAGATTGAAAGAGTTTAATTAAATCTCATTTTAATGGACTTCTGTGGGACATGAAACTTACCCCACAAAGTGAAGGCTAGAGACTGAAAAATGGCAGAATGTCAGATGGGTTATGTAAGTCATGCAATTCAAAAAGCACTTTAATTTACTATCCTGCAGAGACTGTTTATACATTCTGTTTATACAGCAAGACAGTAATGATGTTATCTCACTTCTGCTTTGTTTTGAACGTCCAAGGTTAATGCATTAAAAAAAAAAAAAAAAAAAAAAAAAAAAAAGTGACTAAGGTGACTAAGTCAGGATTTTTCCTGGATATTACATGGAATTAATTATTTGGGATAAAGATTTGTGTTCCTTTTTTTTATTTTTTTATTTTTTCATTTTCTTTTCTTTTTCAGATCAGCATGCTTGCTGTTCATCCCAACCAGTAGAAAAATTGGTGGAGACTTTTAGCAAGAGGAAACAACATAAATGCCATTTGGAAGCTGCTCATTCACAGAGGTCAAGTTGAAAATGAGATGCATTCAGAAAATGTCAGTGAGATTCTTGTGGCATAGCTGGTGCTAGAAACTGTTTCTGGTAACTTTTGTATGCTCACAGCTAGTATGGTAGTGTGTTACATAAGGTGCAATAACTTCAAGACTGTAGGCAGATTTCAGAAATAATCTGAACAAAATGCTCAATCCATCTGCAGATTTAATGAATACTGGTTCGAGTATGAGGCACTGCATGTCAATGGCATCTTCTTTGTGGAGTTGCTATATGTACACTATATACTTCTATAACACCTGTCCATAGTTTCACAGCTCCAGCAGTGAAGCAATGAGATGTACTATAGCATTATGGAATAAATTCTCTGATGATTCAAAATGAGATGGAGAAATTCAAAGTTCCTAAGTTAGTGTCTTAATTCAGATCATTTTCTGGGTGACCAGAAAGGCAAGGGGCCTAGATGATAGGACCTAGGTTTCTTTCAGATGTAGATCCAGAGATACTGTATCCTTCTGTCCTGATTTTTTCAGAGCATTAACCTTAAGAGATGTTAAGATGCAGATTGTAATACACACATTAGATGGAGAGCATATGAAGAGTTAAACAAGGATTCACTCCAGTATAAGACCCTGTTCTTGCCTCATCTTAAACATAATAGTTTAAGCCATCATGTTGCTGGGTGGAAGAATATTTGGTCAGAGGTATGTCAGATGAAACAGATTAATGGATCAACATAGATTTCTGTTCCTGGTGATACACAGATTAGATTGTGCAAGGCAATCTTTGCCCTGAAACTTTTTAACTCACAAGCCCTTTACATCAAAATGAAAAGTCATCATAAAAGTTTTTTCTCAGTTCTCTATTCCATACTATTTGTTCTTTTCCCTTTTCCCTTCTGTGGAAAGAATGGCATTATGCACACCTTCTCTTTCTCTCACCCATTAGAAACATTCTTTTTATAAGGGTTTGTAGCAATTCTGTGCATGCTTTCAAGGATAAGCAAGAGACAAGAAGAACCTGCAGTACTTCCAAACACTCTCACTTCTCCTTCATGCCCTATGGAACTGTCCCATCTCTCTCTCACAGTCCCAGCCAACCATAATGAACAATAATGAATAATGAACAATAATGAAATAATGAACCATAATGAATAATTCCTCCTAAACTGCTTCACTCCTATAAGCACTGCTGACACTTCACAACCCTGTCAGTCCCCAGCCTCCTCTCTGGCCTTCTTCTCAACCCTTTTCAACAAGATTTACTGTCACAATCAGCAAATTGCATTTGCTGTCACAAAAATAAGGACAAAAGTGGGTGGGAAAATGTAACACTTGCCTACACTGTTGATAAAACTAGTATTGGCTTTGTTTTGCTTCATTCCTCACAGAAACAAACACGAGAGGTTCCATTAATGTTCTGGCTATTGGCATAAAACAACAGTTCAGCTCAGAATTAGAAGTTGCTGGCCTCCAGCCTCGTCAGTCTCCAGGCCTTTCTACTTCTGTACCCCAAAAGAAGATAGGTTCAAACCTTTGTTCTCTCCATGATATAAATATATTTTTCTCCATTCTTCTTTAATCTGGACTCCCATGATAATCCCACGGCAATATCACTTTTCCTTACATCTAGATCTTACTCAGCAGGGTACTACCCTAGATGGATACTGTCTGCAGAAAACATTCCCTTAACAGCTGAAATGACTTCCTCTTAATAAGTAGAGACAGCTCCTTTTCAAAGGAAACTGTGCTGACAGGCCGCCACCGGAAAGTGGGTACAGTTGAACTCTCCTAGTAAAAAACCTATCCAACCTTTGAAGAAGGTAAATATATTAATAATAATCTGATAAATACATGATTACTTCATATATACAATATTGGACTATAGTTCAAAACAGTTCCTAGAGCAACCAGTTTTCCATTCTGTCCCAGATTCCCAAGTGGGTCACATCTCCTTTAAGTGAATCAGAAGTGAAGGGGCTATAAAGCTCTGTTTCTGGGTTACCTAATATCATTAAATCTACTTTATGTTCCCCAGATCTCTGTGAAGGCCTGTTTAGCATGGTGCTATTGCACCAAGAAATGGGTAGGATTTGTTTTACAAGTATTAAGTTAATGTCAATAACAGAGGAGTACTTGTTTAATCAGGCATTTCAGTGCTGTATATTATAACCATGAACAGAGCTGCTAGGAGAATATGGCTCTGCTACTCATAGATGCATCAAGGGGTCTTCTTTGGAAGGGAATTATCTGCTGGGGAGCCACGAAATCACAGTTCCTGTGAAAACTATTATTTTGTGATTATCATACTTTCTTGCTCTTTCCACAGAAACTATATTAATGTAACATCTGTTTAACAGGACATTGATGTTGGATGAAAGACACCTTCTCAGTTCAGACTGTATGTACAATATTCGGCAAATCACTTTAAGATTCTGTGACTCATAGCCTGGTATGTTACACAGGGGTAAATAATTTCACATGCACTCAATTACTCTTTTGAGCTGTAGCAGGAGAGTGAATTTGTGCAAGAAGAATTTGTGCAGAGTTTTGATTTCTCTTACTGAAGGAAGATCCATCTGCCATTTAATTAAACTCAAAGAGAACAGGCGTTCTTATAGCTGTAGACCACAGAGGGTAGTTAAGACTAAATCCAGGAAAAAGTAACTTATACACACTTTTAACTTGGGTTATGTAGAGGCCATACAATTTTCATTACCAAACCCAGACATTAAAACAGGTGAACTTTTCTAGCCAAATCAAAGACTAACACTTCCTCTAACTTCTCTTGAATGAAAACATGTGACAAGTAGTTTTAGAATATGCAATCAGACTTGTTTTTATCTCTGTGTTATAAGCCAATACCTTAATGACTTGATGCAAAAAAAAAAAAAAAAAAAAAAAAAAAAAAAAAAAAAAAAAGACCTAACAACCTTAACAGCCACATAAGTGCCACAGATACTAGCTTGCCGGGGATGAGCTACCCATTCAGCAGAAAGATTGTCTGGGTATTGAATTTTAAACAGACAAAATCAATGATGGTCCCTTCTTCTCTTCTTCTGATGGGTTTTATTTCCCATTTTAGACCAACAGTACTTGCTAATTTAAAGTATGAACAAGCTAAGGAGTAAAATATACTAAGAGCTGATTTTGCACAAAAACAAGAGGAAATGTTTTAAAGGCTGTTTTGTACACATTTCTGTAGATAGGGTAGAATTGATAGAGAAGGTTTTATAATGAAATCAGTGGCCATCTCTTTGTAGAACCCAAGGCAGTGTATCACCCCAGACAATTAAAAGCCATTAGAGTGCTACTCTCCACTGCTTTCACTTCAGTCAAACTTACTTGAAGGGATGAAGGTGACAAATCAGTGTAAAGAGATGGAGTATGCAAAGAAAAAGGTGCCTGTGAAAAGAAGAGGATTTGCAAGCTGTCCTTGAGGTTGACTATTTCCTAAAGGATGTCTTGGTAGCAGTCATTTAGTCAATGTCATTTATTCCAAGATACATTAATTGATATTCCTTAGGACTAGCTAGAAATGAAAATCCATGAGGTACAAAAATAATCCAGCTTCAAAAGACACTTAGGTGTCTGTTTATTTGCTTAAGACTGCTACTTTATATCTGCATGTTAGTAAAACCAATGTTTAAGGGGTGAGTACCCCTCCTTTTGGAACTGTACCAACTAAGCAGCCATGGAATGGCTATAGAGTTTCAATGTTATTCACAATTTACCTAAGCTGAATTGGATTTAATAGCCTGAATTCTTATGTAATGTTATAGGCCCAGTTCATAATAAAGATATTTATAGTATTGGTTTAGAAAAACAAGAAATAACAGAATAAATAAGCTCAATCACTTTACTAAGGTGTATTCAGCTATGCAAACTATAGCTTCGTGTCATGCTCAAAAGTGATACATAAAGCTGGTTGTTTGCAGTGGATAGAGAGCCTACAACCTTATTAGTGTTTCTTCTTTTGACCATCAGTGCCATATAAAATAAATAAATAAATAAATAAAAATAAAATAAAGAATCTTTGTACTCTGATTTCTATTTCTTCATTACTAACACTCCGTCATCCAATTTTCCTTCAGAATTTTTTGTCATGAACCATTTTTAAAGCCTCCTATGATAAAAAGAAGTGGAAAAATATCCTTCAAAGAAGTGAAGAAGAATAAGATTGATGATATTTGCTCATGAATCCAACAGTTTAAATTAAAAGATCCAACGTCCTCATGATTATAGTTAATTGTACTTTGGAGGTGGCATTTCAGTATTTAAATATCTGCAGTTGTAATGAAAACTTGCCTTCACATTTAATTATTTACTTTATTATATTTTGTTATTTCATCATTACCTTTATGTTATGGGAAACAAAAATATAGGAAACCTTTCAAAATGAGCCAGTTGAGACAGTAAGCAATTAAATAATCCTGGGAAAGAGTGCCTTAATGCTGCAAAGATGTAAGCATGTGCTAAAACGTATGCGTGAATAGTCCCATGTGTAAAGTTAATTGCCTAGATCAGCACATAATGATGATTCAGCACCATAGTACAAATAAACTAAAAGGATTACATGGACAAAGACTGTATCTTTTAATTTAAAAAAATATAATGATTAGAATATTACATTTCTTTCTTGCCTTTGTTTGAAAGGGTGCAAAACAGAGATAACTCACACAGCTCCTCCTGGGCAGTCTTAATAACTCTGACTGAGGTCTCTCTTAGCTCTTCACCTCTCTGCAGTCTGCAGATTAGAAAGCAAGCACCCAGAGCACTTCCTCTCCTGTCATTGGACTCCAGTTTTATATCCCAGTTATAATAACTATCGCATGAAGTGATCTCCATCTAGGACACACTGAAGTGTGGAAATGTTACTGAAGTGGAAATGTTACATAAACAGAGCTGTTTATGGAAATCTTACTTCTGTCACATGAGTTCTATCCTGATATGACAGACACTCTATCTGGCTGCAAGTATTAAATATATTTATTATATCTGTCATTATGCAATTCCCCTCTTATCACCACTGGTTTTCATAGTTCTGATAAAATATACTCCAAGCAGTAAAACCATTGCACCTTAGCACACTTTAACGTTTATAACAATCTGACATAATAAGAATACTGTCATTGCAGAAACACCTTCCTACACCCATGTGGGTACTTGAAAATCTATGCTTTCTCCATCCTCCCACATAAATATAGTAGCTCAGGAACTTTTATGCTGTGCCTTGATTTTTAATGATAAGAGATGTCAGGTACCATTTAAAACATAAGAGATAAAAAGGGGACAATACAGCTTTATAAAGCAGGATTACTTGATAAGCATGGACTATGTGGACAGATGTAGTCACCTGTTCTGCTTCTGTGAACTGGGAAAAGTGTGAGAAAGTATGAAATAGTAAAGTTTTAAACTGGAAAACATGAACATTTTATCTTAGGACCCCTTTCTTTCCCCCTTAGATACCAATAGAACATAGCTGAGGGTTACAGACTGATCACAGTCTAACTGCACGCATGGCAATTAAGTATGCGAGATTTATATAAATGAGGTCTGAACTCTGGCCTGTATTGGTGAATCTGACCTTCTAAAGTGTGTATAACATAAATGTATTGCGTATTCTCCTGCACATTAGTGTTCTGTCTCCTCTCATGATGGTGATTCAATGGATGTCTTTTCAAAACGCAAGACACAGGTTTTGGAGTCCAAAGAATGAAGTCCATTCACAACCCTGATATTTTATGCTCTAGCCTCCAGACTGCACCAGCAAAGTAGTGGTTATGTCTAGACTACCCTTCTGGATTCTGATGCTTGGATGTAGGATTTCCATACAAGTTAAGAATTTCAGATTTTTGCATACAGGGAATAACTCCCTAGAGAATAAAGAAAAAGTTGGAATGTGAATAGAGAAAAATTGCTAAATCCTGCATGATGTTGATGCTTTGGGGACAGAATTGTTTAAGCAACACTTTTGCAGGGCAAGGCTAACAGTTTGTAGGTTGGTTATCAATATTTAGGAGAGCCAAGGTTCTAGAATCACTGCTATGTGTTCCCTTTTTGTGCAGCACATCTGGGTTTTAAAACAGCAGAGTGGCAAGGCATTCCCTGGACCTGAGCAGCAGAAATAAAGATTGATACCAAGGAATCCAGGATGGCTCAATAAGTGGCTCTGGATCTCTTGCTATATTTTGCTTTGCTGGTCATTTGCACTAGGACCGACACAGTTCTGACCGTTGTCAGAATGACGGGACTGGCTACAGACATTGCCTATTTTGGCAGCAGCGCTTTGGAAGAGAACCGAGAGTTTTGCAGGGCTGAGACCTGCCAGCCTCCAGCCCTTGTGCTAATACAAAGGGAAGATAGACTTCCTCCTGTATCCTGACAGCAGAGCCTGGGAGGAGGGAGGCCTGTGCACACGACATGTTGTTGGGGGCTCTCATTTTAGGGACAACCTGCCTGGGGGCTCCCAAGTCCCACCGCAGCCCGGGGGGTTCGGGCCGGAAGAGGTGTGCGGAGTGCTGGGGGCAGGACGGGAGGCAGGTGCCGTGCCTTTTAGCCCTGGGCGGGGCTGCCGTAGCGCCTCGCCCGTGCATTGGGTCCAGATTCATACATAAATATCGCCGGGGTGGGCCCCCACACCCCCCAACCCGGGAAAAGAGAGGAGGGGGAGGAGGGGGGAGGGGGGTTAAAAAAAAAAAAAAAAAAAAAAAAAAAAGGAATAATAATAATAAAAAAATCCCAGTGAGGTCATTTCAATGAGAGCGCAGGAGGCGATGAGCCAAGGTCGACTCTTCTGGAGGAGGCGCAGCCCCTGAGCGGCGCGGAGCTGCATACCGCCGCGCTGCCCAGCCGGCCGCCGGCGGCGCCCTGTCCCCGTGCCCGCCGCCGGCCCGGCACCTTGGAGAGCTCCGCGCCGCCGCCGGGCTCGTTCCCGGGCTCGTTGCCGGGCTCTCTGCGCGTTGCTGTGCGGGGCCGGGGCCGCCCCGCCGCCCCTCGGCATCCCCCGGCGGCCGCGGATGCGCCGCTCCGCCCCGGCTGCCGGCGAAGGAAAAAAAGTTTGGGGGGCGACTTTAGGGCCGCCGGAGCGGCGGAGAAGGAGGATGCGCGGTTTCGCCGGCTGATCGCGAAGGAAGGATGACCGAGGGAGGATGTGCACCAGCAGCCAGATCATCGGGAGCCTCCTGGTGCTCTCCGTGCTGGAGATAGGGTTAGGGGTGTCCAGCGTGGCCGTGGGGGCGGTCAGTTTCAGCCTGGTCCTCACAGAGCATAAACCTCAGCTGGGAGACTCTTCTCCGGTATGGAGCGGGGTGTGTGTACGTTAGCCATTTCACTCTCTCTTTAACTCTTTATGGTGATGATTAGACCGTGCGAAGGCACCCTCCCCTCCCTCCCTTCCCCTACCTTCCCCTCCGCGTGTGCATGCTGCGCCGGGAGCCGCGCCGGGTCCATTGCCGATGTGCATGGGAAAGAGTCTGCATGCTCGTGGGGCTGGGGGGAGAGCTGCGTGTGTGTGTCGGGATAGGGGCGACCCCCTTCTTGCTCGCTTTTTACCTTGTTTTGATTCTGCTGTAGACGATTGAACTTTCCATGAACCCCTTCTCACACCTGGGGACGCCCGATGCCTCGAATGCTTCCAGCATTAAGGAGCCTGGGCCATAGCTTGTAATTTTTCAGTCGAATAGGAGCTCTGTTTTTAAAAAAGAACAGCTCTGTCCCTTATGATTAGACTGTCAAAAGGTGTTTTAAAATAATGAATGTCAAGGCTTTGTCAGCTGAGCTCTGAGCCTTTGGAGGAAAAAAGCAAAAGAGGAAATGGGCAAGAAAATGAAAGAAATGTTCTCATGATCTGGGCATCCTGAGCTTCTTGTAAAATGAATTAAAAAAATAAAATAAAATAATAAAAAATACACTAATGGGTTAATAGAAGGAACAGGTTCATAACACAGCAGAAGCATGTTCATATCAGTGAGCATTTCTCACTTCTCAAAAACCTTTCTTATTTTTTTTTTTCAGTTTGAGATAAACATGTTTCTAGGAAGCATTTTCTTCCAAATGGTTTTTATATTTATGAAACAAAGAGTAGGAAAAATCGAATATTCAATCTAAACATGAGTGGGCATTTTTGAACTCCAAAGCTGTTTTGGCCAGCTTGGATTGAACGGCAATATTTCTAAAAACATTGTTTGTATTGCTTGAGATAAGATGTTAAATACAACAAACTCTTGGTTATTCATCAGCGTAACTCCTGTAATTTACAGACTCATTCTGACAAAGTGCTTCATGTAATATTCTCACTGTCAATAATTATTAATTATTGACAACAGTCATAAATATCTGTAGCAGTACATAAACACATGATTCTGCACTGCAGAACAGGTAGGCAAGATAGGAGAATGAAGACACGATAATATAGGACACTGGCCAGCAAATAATGCTATTATCAAAATCAGTTCAAAGAAGGAGGTTTCTGATCATTGCTGATGAAGAAAAAAGATTACTTTAAAACATGTGTCTATCCGTGGATTTAATGACAGAGGGTAATATCCTGGGCTTCAGTGAAGTCAGAGAACCCTGACCAGTCAGTGCATTCAGATTTTTATGCAGTGATTGCATTTTGTGACAATGCAATCACAGCTGATCCCATTTCATGACGATGCACATTTCCTGCAAAACTGCTTCATTCTTTTTAATGGTTTCTGTTACCCCAAATAGTTTATACTAGTCACAGATTAAGATCCTATTACATTAGATATTGGTTCCAAGGACTTTACAAGCAAAGCAAGAGACAGATGCAGGATTAAAGGAGATAAAGAAACAGCAAACCAAAATTGATTGGTATAACAGGTGGTTGCATTAACACACCAGCAGTCTGGCTGATTTCAAGTTGTCTGTAGGTAGAGTTTTAGAGAGGAGTAAGACAGAGGACAATGAAGTGATTTTGCAGATGTTTATAGGAAATTCTCCCCCTGTGTGTGTGCAGAGTCATGGAAACGAAAGTAAAGGGACTTGTTTGAACGTGTAACAAGTGGGTGGAGAATGCCCACAACCAGAGCCAGTAGAGTTCTAACAGCCATCAGCTGTTAGAAACTGAACAAACAAAAGCACACTGGGTAGGCAGAGAGAGGACACAAAAAACTGTACAGTGAAAACAAGTATCTTATGTTTCATGTAGTAGAGGAAATGAGAAATCACAGCAATGCAAAAGACTGGGGTGACACCGTTACAAAGGTTTACTTACTTTGATCAAATTCATCACCATTGTGGCATCCTTTTTGTAACACTCCAACAGTTCAAACTGTCTGTAAGGTTGTGTTCTTCTGTCTAGAGAACTGGCAGCTGAGACAGGATAAGAACAGGGCCACAGACCTACCTTTCTCCAGGGACGTTTAGGGCCATGAATAACTGTCCAAATTAAAATGATTGGAGAAAGATTTGTTTGCACAATTTTCAGAATTGTGATGCTGTGGAAATGGCATAACCCACCTTTCTGCCCACTGGATCCTACACTGAGCTCATGTTGGCTGTATTAAACAATATGCATTCACTATATAAATATATATATATATCTGATATATACATATCAGATATATATCTGATTCACATTCTTGAATCAAAGTTTCCTCTTGAGAAATAAACAATGAGGAAAAGAAAATTAAATTAAAGGAAAAACTTCTTCTTTGACATGTTAGCATGCAAAACACTCTAGTTAAGTTGAACAGTGTCATGTCTCCTCTAGTAATTTACTTGGAAATATTCTAAAAACTTTTGACCCTATTTTACTCTTTACTTAAGTGGGTGGAACTCAGCAGAGGCCAAAGTTCATAAGGAAATAGATGAAGATAGCATCACCATGGAAACCCTAACCTGAATTCCTAACATTAGGGAATCTTAAAATCATGCATATTCTATCTGCTATACTTGCCTCCCTATGATGGCTTCTATTTGATTTGATAGCTTTAAGAGTTTTCCTTTTTTTTTTTTTTTTTTTTTTTCATTGTCTCCTTTCAGCCAGATAATTTACAAGCATAACTAACTTTAAGGATGTGAATCCCACCCATGGGATTAGAGATACAAGTGAGTGAAGTTAAGCATGGGCTGAAGTGCTCTGATCATTGCATGTTCTGCATTATACATGAGCAAGCCAGGGAAAGTGGAGTAGACAACAGTGAAGAAATTGAAAGCCTAGAGAATGTCTACATCAAAAATGCATGGAAATAGGAAAACATTTGTTGTTCTTATTGGATTTGAGCTAGATTAAAATATTAAGAGTTGTTTAAAAAGTAGCCAAAAGAAAAGAGCTGAAGGTGAGAACTTAAGTTATCTAGAACACGTGGAGACAACTGACTAATTTCTTTTACATCATATGCAGCTTTTAAAAATTTACATGGCTACTAAGTTAAAAATAATATATAGCTCAAAAAATCTCAAGATGGAGTGTTGTTAATTTCTGGATTCTCTTTCTGTTTTGTTATGATTGCATTGATATAATCTACTCCACAGGCTATATTCAGTGTCTCCCAGATTTCTGTAACCAGAAAATGAGATATATTTCTGAAATCTGTTGTTCCAATTCAATTATGTGATATACCATAGAAATGATCTAGCCAATGAGCATGTTGAACCACTCTCATCAACACAGCAAGAATGACAGCATCCATTGGAAAGGCTTTTGTACAAAGAAAAAATCAGAACATAATCTTTCAAAACATATTCACTGATATTTGTTCAATGGCCACATACTTTCCCATTTATATTTGGAACATATTAGTTGCATCACTATCACTATGATTAGTATCTGTATATACACACACATATGTATATGGCTCTAGTTCTCATTTAGTCTGCATTGGTGAATGAATTATTGCTATAAACAAGACTCACAGGAAGAAAGAAAGAGAATGAGACAAAAGCCACATCTTAGTTAAATATGCCATCTATTTTTACTTAGAAGAGAAATACCTGATGATTCACTTCTGGCTATGCCCCTCGAGAATGATAGTCTTTTCCCTTATAAAGACAAATATCTAAATGTGTTTAACTGATGTACATTCTCTGGGTGTTTATCTGTCTGTCTGTACGGGCAGAGTTACTATTCTGATGATTTGTGATCACAACACTGTGGAATACTTCCTGCCCATGAAAAATCAGCATTTATAGTTTGGCTACAGAAACGTGCGCCAAGTTGTCACTTGAAATACTTGATTTCAATTACTTTTTTTTTTTTTTTTTTTTGAAGAAAGTACTTGAAAGGGAAAGCTTAAGGTTCAGTCAGTAGGGAACTCTCCCAGAGAAGAGTATTATTTTGGACTGCTAAATCAATGTTGGTGGCCTAAAAATTTAAAACATTCATTTTTTGCATCTAGTTTTTACTGCTGCCAAGTTTCTTTTGGAAAATAACAGTCAAACTATTTTTTCAAAGGAACACACACACAAAAAAATCACATTATTGTTTAGCATGCAGACAAAATACAGATGTGATCCTACTTTACTTTAACATGTGCATTGAATTTTCATCAAACTGGCCATATTTCTGGCTGGCTCCTGTTCCTAATGAAATGAATTTCAGAACTGTCAGTGAGCTCGGTAGAAACTGGAGAGCGTTCTGTACGTATACATGAGGGAGGATGTACCAAATGTGGAAGCTGCTTGCCTGGTGTGGAACCAGGACAATTCACTAGGGCTCAGGGGTCTTTCAGCAGATTTTCTTTATCATTCAGACCTTCCAGAAGCACATGCCATTCTTCAAGCTCGCCTGTTCAAGTAGATTTCTAGTGCCCAATTTGTATTTAAGAGAATCTGCTGAATATAGATTGACTTAAGCATATGTTAAAATGTTTTGTTAAGACTCTAGTTCACCTACTGCAAATTATTCTTAATTTGTTAGTTTTCAAGAAGCAAGCAATCATGCTCTAAGTATTTAATACAAAATAGCATAATTAAACATTATTTACTGCTTGTTATTCTAAAGTAAATCCTAAGCAAGTAAATAAATATTCTTCTTTTGTGCTGAGAAGTTGAGTGTTTTTCCAGATAGCCAGGGGTTTTGTGAATCACCAATGGCAGGTAGACATTCAGGTCCAGAGACCAACTTCTAAATTTCCCCAAGTTCTTCTGTAAAGCACTTCCCATTTTTAAAGTATATTTGAAGGCCTAGAAACAGATGATAGGAAACACTAATCCAACTCAGATTTGGAATAATCTCCCTTCCTCTATTTCATCAGATAAATATGGACAACCTGGAATGCCAGAGGGCTCTCTATACAATGGGTGTACTCTGGGTTTCTTTGTCATGAACAATAACTGGGAATTAAATTTCCCTTATATTCAACAGGTTTTCTTTAACATTTTCTTCAGTCTCTCTAGAAAGAGCTTCCATAGAATGTTTTCATTTTATCAAGCGAATTACACCACTACTTTTGTCTTTTTGCCTCCTTAAAAAAAAAAAAAAAGTTTCCTAGGTTCAATATACAGCATAAAACCAAAACCAGTTCATTTTCTTCTACATGATGAAAAACAATAAATCTTTGACTCCCTGAAAATACAGCTAAAACTGATTTTATTTTATTTTATTTTATTTTATTTTATTTTATTTTATTTTATTCAGAATGCAACTAAGAAAGCCCTCTTTTTTCCAGGAGAAAGTGAATGAAGCCAAGTCTTCTGTTTCAGCAAATATGAAATAGGGATGGATCCAAACCACAAAACTTGAATCTAAATTGAAATTTCGGCCTCCTTACCAAAATTTCTGGGTGTTTGGATCTGAGGTTTTGTTTCAAGACCATATTTAATACAAAAAAATTAAGCAGGCTCAAAATAAACATTTTCCTTTTCTGGGAGGTCTTTGATTCTTTATTCCAAAGTTCAACAGGCCAAAAGAGAGACTTTCAAATGTGCATATTGAACAAAGACAGGCACAGACACAGTGTGAGTGGCAATGGGTCCACAGGAAAATAGACACTAATGCATCATGTTGCAATCACACTCACACTAACAGGAGGACTTTGACTCTGCTAGGTTCCTGGAAAATCTTCCTGGAAGAGGGACAGAGGCACTCACAGTCCACTGAGTTTCAAAAGCAGTCTAAGAGGCTTTTGTGCTTTGTAACTTTTTCTTTTTTTCTTTTTTTTTTCTTTTTTTTTAACCAGTCATCCAAGAGAGGTTCTGTTCTTCTCTATTATTAGATGATATATTCAGTTCCTGCCTCTCTGTGATAGTCTTGACATGAAATAGCATGTATCATAGAAAGTATGACTAAATCTGCAACCAAAAGTTACCCCAGAAAAAAAATGGGAATTGCTTGCAAATAGTAATCTATGTAGCTTTTTAAGTGAGATGTTGATCTTTTATCTTATGAATTTTCTGACGAATCATAATCACAAAATAAATAATAATAAAAAAATCTAACAGTGAAACATAGCTTCAACAAGTCCCTCTCTAGCTTCCAGGGCATTTTGGAAGGTCTATTCATTAGTTTATCCTTCATGAAATGTTCTAGCCTTGTTCTCAGCATAAGTTGTGAACACTTGAACAATTGATCTTCAATCTTCAATGGTATATTTCTTTTCCACTCCTGATTTACTGTATTTAATGTAAGAGTGTTTGTCTTAATTTACTTCAGGTTTGACATATTTAGAAAATTTTACTATATTTAAAGAGTCTGAGAGATTGGTAAAAATCCATGGAGTATAACCAATGGATATCCAAAAAGGAGTGATTTCTCAGTATGGCAGTATTAGTTAGTCAAGGGTAAAATGTAGCCAAAAGTAGCTCAACAGCTAAAAGTCAAATTTAAATAGTAACGGTATATTGACATGAAGTCTTTCAAGATAGCCAAAAATATACAGGGTGTGGCAAGACAGCAGAGCCCCTTAGGGCTGTATTCCAGTTGGCAGTATTATAAAAGAAAATAACTCAAAATTAAAAAATAAACCAGAACACAGGAAATTCCTTTTCAGTCTGATGTGTACTCACAACATGTTGCCGGTATAAAAAGCAAGTGTAGCTGCTCCCATCTACTTTTCACTACTGTTGACCATAACTTCAGAACCCCAGAAATGATACCGAAAGTTACTATAGCACTACCAGTAAGTAAATAAATAAATTCATTACAATCCTGAGACACTAGCTGATCTATCAAAAAGCAATGATCAGAGTCAATCATATAATGTCCCACTGACTTCCCAGCCTTTCGAGAAGTCTGTATACTCAGAAGCCTGGATAAGGCAACTCTGCATGAGCAGTGTCCTCATGCCCCAGGTAATGCTAATATTCTCTTTGTAAAGGTTTCCATTGTTTCCAGTGGATCAGAATCTTCTACAGCCTTAGAAGAGAGAGATAAGCATTTTCAAAGCATGGCATGAGGTTTAATTTCCTGATACTGGTTCATCCATTGATACTGATTTCCTGATACTGATTCATCCATTGGTTTTAATAGCAAAATGCCTGCTGTCATAAATATATAACCATACAGATTTTTGGACAAGTCTTTTCTGTGTGAATGTGACACACTGTTATCTCAAACAAAAACAAATAATACTGACCCTTAGCTACTGCCCAAATGTTTTTTTCCAAGATTTTTAGTACCTTTGTGAACAGTAGTGCATGCAATTTTACAACTTTATTGTCTTGTAGTCATATGAATTATAAAAATTTGGCATAACCTTTGCAAGCTCACAGAGAAGAATGTGTAACAACTCAGAAAATTCAAGAGAGAGAGAGAGAGAGAGAGAGAGTAGATATGCAGAGATGTACAGAAAATACAGACCCTGATGCAAAAAAATATTACTCCAGGTAGTCCCTTCCAATACTTTAATGTCTGTGGAATAACAAGGTCACTCCTTACTTTATGGAAGCCAGTATCTTAGATCTTGCAGATCAGCTTATTCACTATTCTTTGGATTTCAACAGGTAAATATCCTTGGTAACATAAGCATTTGGCACTGTATAATGGTGACTTGGAAGATTGTATGTCCTGTCCTTGAAAAACAATAAAAAATAGTAGAACTGACCAAATGGGTGGGTTCTAATGCTAAGGGAACCTGTAATTTCCTTGTTGCTCCTTTGGTCATGTGCAAGACTAATATAACATGTTCATCACTAACTGCCCTACTTTTACTTTCTGGGTAGAATAGACTGTACAATGGAAATAGAAACTCTTCTCCAACTGAAATCAATGATAAAAAATCATGTTAATTTATTTTAACAGGAGCATAATTAGAGTACTTCTTTTTTTTAAAAAAAAATAAATTAAAAAAAATGAGTGACCTATTCTTTTAGTTCTGAAGGTAATTTATCAGGAACACATCTTAGGAAATGTACAACATTTTATTTTTAGTCTAGTTAAGGTACACTTTTTACAAGTTGAAACTGCTTTTGATGGTATCTTCCAGATCCTTTACATAAACTTCCTATAAATCGTAAGATTTTCTTTATAATTTTTTTTCCTTTTAATCCTATTCAATCACTATAGAGTGAAATTATATTATTAGTCTGCTTTATCAAGACTGACTGAATAAAACTTAATTACAGTGATGTTCTGAATAAATTATTTTTTAAGGTTTCTGCATGAATGTTGAAAAATGGAAAGCACTGCATGTGAAAACCGTGCCTTGACTTGAAGCCAATCCACAAGGACAGAATTGGGAGTGAAATATTAAAACTTCACAGAAAGCTTGAGTAATAACGTACAAAGCAGGTGTGATAGTTATTAGTTTAAATCTTCTCTACCTGTGGGAAAGGGGCAGAGGGAACACTTCTTGTTCATTTGATTTTATTATTATTATTCCAACTGGTGAGCTCTAGTAGCAATTACCAGCTGTGCAGTGCATGTCCTGAGGTGTTCAGTGCCATGACCTAGCCCTTTACATGATTAGATTGGTATTAAATTCACATCCCGTGCTTAGTATAGAGGTAAATAATGTACAAAATTAAACTATATTAACTGTGGGGAACTGATCCAATGGCCTAACTCAGAGTAAAAATTAATCTCAAGGCTTATGCCTAGCTACATGCACAAACAACTTTGGCTGAAGGGAGATAAACTATGTAGTAAAGCAGCTCCTCAACTGGGATACTGAAGTTGCAAAATTCTGGTAAGCAAATTACGCATATATGTAATATATCATAGGGACTCTGAAAGATACTGAGTAACTGCTTAACTTTTTTTCTCTTATGTAATAGCCAGGCATGTTCTGTGACTTAATCCTAAATCAAGGTCAGCTAGAGCTTTTTACTAGAAACACCACCTCAGTGCAAAAACAATGTGGAAAAATCCAATCTTAAAAGTTCAAAATTATTTCCCGTTATGGGTGTCAGGTTTTCAGCTTTACTGAAAATAAGTAGCATAGCTTTCTTAGGAATGGAGTTTATGAGGTATTGAAGGAACTTTTTTACAGTATTACAGACACCTGAAGAGGGCCTTATTGCTTTCATACAACTAGTGTAGTTCCTACCATGACTGTTCTCTCGGAGGCTGTTCATTGTTTCCCTCATTGAACTTGTATGAGGAAATGGAGACATTAGAGAACATTGCCTTTGACACAGGTCACTACAACACACTAAGTTTTATTCATAAGAGCTGGTATGGGGTTGTTTGTTTTTTTTTAATCACTTCATGCCTAATACTTGATGTCACAACTGTCAGATCAGTTTGTGAAAGGGAGCTACATGAAAAAGGACAGATCCCTTCACACTATCTCTTGCTGAGTGGGCTATCCAGGCTCTGAAACAGTTTTTTCCTGCATGTTCATTGTAGCCACATCAACAGATGTACTTGGTATTTACATTTGCATCCACAGAGCTGACTGACCTGCATTCTTGCCCTGACTTCCACTGTCTTGAGGGCAATGGTCCATACACTATTCCTCAGTTAATACTGCAGGATCAGGCCATTAGGTATGCTTGAAAGTACATGAAGCAGGATTTGGATCACTGATTCCTACCTTACTAAACTTATTTTCTAAGAAAATAAAATAAAAAATAAAAAATAAATATATAAAGACATCTTTATCTGGCACCATTTTTTTTCATGTTTTGCTTACTCAAGCAGCTTAAAAGTAGGCCTGTTTTATTTCTCTACATTTTTTTTTTTTTTCTATTTTTATGGCTAATCATCCTCAGTCTGCCTTCTCAATCCAGTTTCTTCTTGGATAAGTTTATGGCTGAGTTATAACTTCCTGAATCATAAGGTTTGTAATAAAAATGCTGACAATTATAACCATTGCCTAGCCTACTGTTGTGGTCACCACTAAAGCAACACAGCAGGATTTAAACTTGAGACCTTAATGATGAAATAATTGTTTGTTTGTTTGTTTTTCCTTTTCAGTTTCTGCTTTGTGGCATATGTGGAATATTGTGCGCCAAAAAAAAATCTGGACTTGTTGTAAGTTTTTCCAATACATTTATAACACATAAGTATTTGAAAGGCATACTTGTTTGAACACTTTACTTAGGACATACTGTGTCCAAGTGTTTCAGCTAAAAAATCACTAAATATTGCAAGCCAGCAGCCCAAAGAAAACAAACAGCACTTTGAGTTCATCAAGCAACACAAAGGAGTTCTGAAATGCCCTATTTAGGTCATGCCAATTTAAGCCATATATCCAAATTTATCCCTGTCTGGTTGGAAAACCTCTTCACAGAAATCTACGACAAGTCAAGAAAGAGATCCTCACCAGTGGATTGTATCTTCTTTCCTTCAGAAAACCATTTCTGTAAAGTGTGGCATGACTGGGCTATCAGCTCAATGAGGTTGCTGACCAAGATTCATTTTAGATATTGTTCACTGTTCATGGTTCTTTTTGCAATCAGAATGATGAAAAAGACAGTTTTAAAATGATGATGGATATCTTCTGTTTCTTCTAAGAGTAAGAAGTATAGTCATTTTTCTGACTGCAGAAAAATGGTGTGATTGCAACACAAATCACTGCAAAACTTTTGTCTTTATGTTAAAGACTTGATTTATTATAAGTTATAACATCTGGATTTAATTCTCAGTCAGCTTGGTTATCCTGATATGTACAAATGTAAGCCATGTAAAATAAGCATAAGTGTCAAGGGAATCAACATCTCTCTCTTATTATTTTTAAATATCAATGAGTTACCCTAAACCCTGTTACAAATATGGTCTCATTTTTTAAAGGATATAGACCATACTCATTTTCTAAAAGCTGTCTGTTCTGCTGGTCTCATGCAATAGTGACTTCCTAGTGGACTGCAGGATAAAGAGTAAATTCCACTTTGCAGACAAAATTCTCATCTCAGCTGTATACAGAAGTGGTCTGTGAGGCTCCATAAATTGTTTCTACAACAGAAGCATATATACAAAACCATACTGAGTCACATCAAAGGTCTATCTAGATGAACGTCTGACAGACCAGCAGCATCTAGGGAAGTGAATAAGGCAATCATTTAGCAATAAAGTCTTTCAGCCTCATGTGATTTGTGGCTCAAGGACATCCTGAACCAGAGATTGCATCTTTGTGATTAAAGTGATGAGGTCTTTAAACACGTCTCATTAATTGCAGCCTGTTTCACTTCCTTCTAAAGTTTCCAGAAATATTTTAACCACATTACTAATAATAATAATAATAAGTAAGAAAAAAAAATGTAGTCTGCACTGACCTGTAAAGCTGCATCAGATTTCTGGTTGTTTCTGTTGCTTCTTTGTCCAGCACACTCACCTTCAACATGTTTGAAGACCTACAAAAGCTGTAGGAAGCTTCCAATCTGTTATCAGACTGAACAAATTAGAAGTGAACAAGAGGCACAGTCCATTGTTACACAAAGCAAGAGAAACTCACTGCAAATATATGAGGCATTCACTCCCGAGAATTAGTGAGAAACCACCCAATAAAAAATGATGACACACTGTCATGTTGCTGTTTTGAATTAAATGCTGGAAATCAGATTTGTGTCCTAGTAGTCCTTACATTGTCTAGTTTTTAACATAGGCATAATTCTATGTAACTTTATCTTACATGTAACATCAGTCTTAACTCTTGGACACCAGAGGGTATTGTATTCCCTTGGAGTTCTGTGGGACTTGTGGGAGTTAAAAAATGAATGTCAGTGAAGTTCTTCGCAATCTGTGATGCTATCAAAGTACAGAGTTATGGTTAGTCTTATTTTTTATATGAATGAATCTGTCTCTGAGAAATGTTACTGTGACATAACCTCTCTTGTCTTTCCTGACAGATGATACTTTTTTCTGCCTGTTGCATCTGTGGACTAATCGGAGGAATTTTAAATTTTCAATTTCTTCGAGCTCTGACAAAGAAGTCATCTGCTCTCTATTCTTTGCATCTTGCCTCCATGTCTCTTGCATGCATTGGAATTGGTGGTTGCACCCTTTCTTCATGGCTCACTTGTCGCCTAGCCAGCTATGAACAAAGGCGAATGTTCTCAGAAAGAGAACATTCATTGCATCACTCCCATGAAATGGCAGAAAAAGTGAGTTGTGTGTCTTTCTTATTTGTTCTGCTTCCCTTTAAAAAAGCTATTGTATGTGTTAATGTGGCAATGGGTGTATTCAATTTTTAGTTAAATATGAGAAAGAGTTTCTGGGAAATGAAACGCTGCCATTCTGTGTGAGCTTTATTGTATTGCATTATATGGGGCTATTTTTAGGTACTGTGTATTTGCAGTACATCCATTTCAATGAAGTACATCCATTTTCAACATAATTCCATTGTATAGCTATCAAGGGGCTTAGTTGCTAAATATAGCACTTCATAAATAATTGGAAGCCTTATTAATATGGATTATCATGTATTGTACTGTGAAAAAGCACAGAATGCTTTCTGTAACAGCATCATTGCATGCTTCCAGGATTTAATCAATTTCTTCCTCTCCCAAGTACTCAGCTTATAAAGTAGGCTATTTAAGCACAAAAGCCACAGCTCGAAAACCTAGAAGACTAAACCTAAGCACCTAAGGCATATTTAGACACGTAAATGAAACTGGTCTGATCTGCAGCAGACCATTTATTTCCTTTCTCTGTTAAAACGAAACTTACCATGGTGTCTCAGTCCATGCTTAGGTGCTGAAACTTAAGATCTCAAAGTTAAGGACATAAGGACAATAAATAAATAAATAAATAAAATTATTGAAATCAGCTGCTTGGGAGTTAGGGATGTGATTAATTTTCAAGGAGTAAAATATTTACTGACACCCTGTTCTTTACATTTTGGTTTAGTATCCAGTGTTTTTCATTTGAGGAATGACTACAGAAATAAACAAAAGTCATGCAGACTGCCCATCTAAACTGCCATGTGCCAGTTTACATTACAGTTAAGTTCAATTACTGAGACCTCTGAAAAGCAGAGAAAGGATTAATTTATTCAGATTGTAGAATGTTTCCAGATTCCCCAATAAAACACAGTAGAGCAACTAATTGTTCATTATGTAAAAATTACTTGTCACTATTCTGTTTTATTTTTTTTAATGAAATGAGACAAGCAGAAACATAGAATGAATTCACTTTAGAAAATGTATGAAACACCTTTTTAAAACTTATTTAGTGTAGGTTACAAAAGTAACATAAAATCTTGTGAAAAAAAAATAAATTTCTCCTTCTCATTTTAAAATGAAGCATAATTCTGATGAGTTATGTAGGCCTTGCAGATGGTCTTGCAGATGGTAGGCTAGATCCTGCCTTTCAAAGAAGCTCTTGCCTTAACAAGATGAAGCCCATCTGAGAGAAAAAGCGAAAGGTGCAGACAAAAGAAATGGCTTGCCAAAAAAAATCCTTCAAAATGCAAGCAACTGTCAACCCTGTCAATTTGAGCAGGAGATTACCATACATAGCAGTAGATCACTGTCCAATTTCTTTGCCTGTTGAAGTTTTGCACACTTAGCTGTGAGGACTGCCAGTTGCCCATCTATCTTGGGTGAAGGGCCATGATGCATGTGCAGAGCAACGTTATTGCACATGCTTAGCGAATGCGGGATGAGCACCACTGGTGGACTCACTGCATGTGTGTTGTAGGATCAAGTATGCATGCATAGATGATCTGATCTGGGACTTCTCAGACCTACAGCCTGTGGGACCGCCTGCTGCTGGTGGGTCTGAGTGCATGCTCAAGGCATGCCCTTAAAAACTAATGAAGGCTACTTAACAACTTAAAAAGTTATGTTAAATTAGGCCCTAATTTATAAAAATAGTTGTAAAGTGTTTTTTATATAAGACTATTTTGTATATTTATACTGATATACAGTAATATAGACATATACTGCATGTGCATTTATTTGTGCTATATTTATTGTATAATTGTTATATTTATATTAGAGATTGAGGGGTATTGAAATAACCGACCTGCCCAGCTGCCCGGTGGTTCCCCCGACACCAGAGTTACCTGCAAGGTACGCTGAACACTAGGGAGCTACCATGTTGTTATGTCACTTCAGGAAGTTCCACCTCTAAGAGGAAGTCATAGCTTCAGCTAATCAAAGTTGGCTGATGCTGTGACATCTCTCTGAGTCAGGAACAGTGCTTCCAGGTGGTGACATAATTCTACGTGGTGAATGCTGCAATTTGGAAGTAAGTTGAGTATTTAAAATATTCACCCTAGTTACAGACATCCAAATGCTCCAGTTTGGATGTTGCCACCATTAACTCACTCTGCTTCTAACCTGTATGCTCCTTTGCTCCTTCATTTCTTGAATTCAGCAACATTTTTTAAAAATGTATTAATACTTTTTTTTTTTTTTAATGATGATAGAAATATTGGGGAAAATAAATGGTTTTCAATATTTTCTGGTATTAAGATGGTATGCTAACAGTTAATGTTTGCAGAGGATTCAAGTGATAAAAGTGACAAAGGTAACATGCACTTTGTCACTCACTCGTGGCTTGCCTTCTGACAGAGCAGTACTCTGTACCTGTGGCTAATTGAGAGTTAATATTACATGGTTTTGGTATTCTTGTTCCCTTTCCCAGATGACCAATACCTTCAGCTTAGAACCCACAAAGGATTTAGGCACCTACAAACTGGCAGCTGCAGTGCCTTGTTTCAGAGCAGGCAGCCTCCAGACAGGAATCCCAAGTCCAGTGTTAGGCATGCATTAGTTTCATCTTCAGTTCATGAGGAGAATAAAATACCATGTGAAAGCATCCAGCACTATCACATGCCAAATGAAGAGTTGGGTGATAGAAAATGCTCAGAAAGTTTATAAGCCATCTTTTCTTTGAAACTTGTGCTTGATTACAGATTATTGATTGGCAAGTCTATTTGGTTTGATGGCCCTAAGCTTACTT
Organism: Heteronetta atricapilla; assembly: GCA_011075105.1. NCBI lineage: Eukaryota > Metazoa > Chordata > Aves > Anseriformes > Anatidae > Heteronetta > Heteronetta atricapilla. Next base: position 32,719,010 of record CM021732.1, on the reverse strand, counting down.
TCTTTCAGAAAAAGTGCAGGGAACAATTAAGTCTTGTGATCTATTTCAAAATGTAGGTAGTAAGACCTGAGAGAGGAGGTGTCACTGCTTCCACTTAATATGAAACTCAGAGTTTTGGTCTCTGTGTCCCTAGCTATATATAAATGAAATATTGTGGATTAAAAGGGGGAAGTGAGAAAGGGGAAGACTGGAAATAAAGACCAGGCCCTATAATTTTCTTCCCTTTACCAAGTATCTTAGCCATGGTACTATAGAGTTAGGGTTTTTCTTTCTGTCCTTCCTTGTCTTTTTAACCCGGTGAATCTTGCTTTACTTTCTTCATAGAAACTTCCACAAGAATGGTGAAAACCACATCCCTTTTCTTCAACATGTCCTCCAACTGTACCTATGAGGTAGAAGAGGTTAATTTTAATCTTCCCATGCAGAAAAGAGCTTTTGGTTATCAAGCAAAAGTTTTAGAACTAGCATAACAGTGGCAACTCTACCTCATCTATCTGAATTTTAAAAAGAAAATTCAAGACTTGGCATAGTCAGATGTTCTCTGGGATCTGTCATTGGACATAGGCAGCAGATCACTTTATTTCTGCATCTGGATTCAATTTGGTGAGGAAAAAAGAAAAAAAAACCCTTAGGACTGCTTAAAATTAGGTAGTTCTGAGCATAAACTCCACATGGCTTTTCAGCCTTGAAGGTCAGAGAAGTGCTTAATGAATGTAGTCGTCTTCAGGCTTACACAGCTGCTAAGTAGGCATTGTTTGGACTGCAATCTGAAATTTAGAAAATCTAACTCCAAACAAATCTTGTTTTAGGTGCCTTAGGATTCTGACTCATGAGCAGGTCAGCTTACTTTGGGATGACTCATCTGCCACTTGAGCAGCAACTGCTGAACTGCTAAAATTGTAGTCTGGCATATTAAGGGAAAACCAAAATCTGTCCCATCCCAAGGCAAGTAGTCTCCACTCAGGCGTCAAAGCCCTTAGATCCTATTTGGATCTAGACCTTCATGCCAAAATGTCTGTCCCAGTCAGCATCAAATGGCATCTGTTTGCAGTATGTCAGCTTGGAAAAAAGGTTTGAACAGAAACAAAGACTTAATTACCATCTTTTTCCTTTGTAGATTACTACACAAGTTTGAGTTGAGGCACTTTAAAGGACAACATCACAAAACTTGCACGGATGCCATCAATGCTGTATATGTGGTCTGAGAGTAATGTCTGACTCAATCAGTGTCAATGAGCCTAGCAGCTTTCAAATGTACTTAATTTATGTAGGAAGAAATGCGATAACTTTCTTTTACAATGACATTTATCAAGCCAAATAAAAACTGTAAAGTTTTTCTGAATGTAAAACATTCAGAGTTTGTTAGGTGTTACAACCTTAGCTAACTAAATTTCAAACGTCATAAATTAATTGTAGTTTTAATCAAGGTTTTCTATTCTTGTTGCAGGAAATGACAGACAACCTAAGCAATGGTGGCCCACATCTGATTTATAATGGAAGCGTATACTAAAGGATTTTTTAAAGTTCCATGGAATGAAGTGGTTTTAGAATTTTCTTCAGGAAAAAGAAAATGGACTCCAAGAAATTGAGAAAATGGAAGTATCTTAGCTTTTATGGCTCCAGTCACAACTGCAGAACAGCCCAGTTGCATTTCCCTTTTAGAAACGTTCAAAATTTGTCTTCTAAACATTTTGCGGATATACAATATTTATTCACTTCCTGGCTACTCTTTTTTTTTTTTTTTGGTCTGAAAAAAATTTCAGAGTTGTGATAGCATTTGAAATGGACTTTTCGAGACTCCTCATGAAGACTCAAAAACTAGAAAAAAATAATGAAATAATTCAACTGGACAACTGGACCACATTTAGCCCAATCACAGGATTCCTGAAGAGAATGGAAGAGGGCAGAGGAAGGATGATGGCTCAGGGCAATCTTCTTGTCCTCCCCAGTTAGCAACATCTGATGTAATATGATGGTTTCAGATAACACGGCATGGTACCAGCAATGCATCTGCACAGCCCTCCTCCCCACATTGCAAATGCATCCAGCCTCAGTTTGCCCAGTAGATTGTATTAAAAAAACAGTGCAAATTACTCCTCCAAAATGCTCCCATTTCACATGCAGAGTGTAAATGAACAGTGTGCTGAAAACAACACCAATGTCTTTGTTTTGAAAGACAGAATGCTCTAAGAACGCCATAAATCAAAACCTCAACAATGCCTTGTTGTAAAGAAATTGTAAATATTTCCAATTTGTGAATGAAGTATATTTCGTAATTTGTTCATAAAAGATGACAAATAAAATGAAATCCCAAACAATAATTTTAAATATTTTTTTTCTCTTTAGAAACACCTGTAAGGCTGAATCACCATGCTTGAAGTTTTGCATAACACATTAAAAGGTTCCTAAAGGGATGAAACAAGATCAGAAAGGAAGTAAGAAAGTTTGAATAGAAGTATTACCAAGTTTAGGACATTCTGGCAGTTTTGAACACCCACAAAGAAGTTTGGGGTCTGTTAATGTTCAGACAGCAACTGTAACCAACTCCAAACTCTGTTGTGGGATCTACTGGCTCATATAGTCACCAAAAATGGAAGATGCTATCTGCAACAGAACAAACAGAGCATAATGTACATCTAAGATATTCCTATAAAAACACTTATATGTTATACAGTGATTTTATGACAATATTGTAAAGCCTACAACTTCAGCATCAGTTTGAGATTCAGGCATTGTTGATGACTGGCAACATCTGGGGATGTATGCCCACATCCCCAGAAAGGTGTGAATAGAATCTTTCCTCCTACTTGTCCATGTGTTGAATGGACAGCATGTTGTACAGACATAGTCAATATGGAATATTCAAAGTTGTATTTTTAGTTGTAAAATAAGCTCCCTTATTATTCTATCCAGGCTGTCTACAGTAGAGTTCAAACTTGCCATAAAAACCTGTAGGAATTATGTTAAATTGTTTTGTGAATTTATAAAATAGAAAATAATATTTAATTCAATTATGATTTTCTAAGTCTTTAAGGGAGTTTCTCATTCCACTACAACATAAGAATCCACTGTTATTTAAGGCTCTCATTTATACTTCATGCAAATTATTTGAATAGCTAAGCTTAGGAGCCAAAAACTGTTCTGCCTCATGAGTCTTTCCCTTATATATCTATCATCTGATCGGGCTTTTGAATTTTCTCTATGCCCCTGATATACTAATATGTATTTTAGCTATTGCTAATGAGACTGTTCATCAAGAACATGTATACTGTCATAGCAAGCAAATTTGATGCTAAAGTATCTTTGCTCAAGAAAAGTGCTTCCTTTCCAAGAGCCCACCAGCCATTAGACTTCTTCTCTTCCTACATTCCACATTGTTTGGTCTCTTTACTACTGCCATTTTCTCTTCAGTTTAATTCTTTTCTTTCTCAGCAGCAGGAAACACAGGCTATATTTGTCCCCAGCATCTGCCCCTTCTTCTGGAGGCACTTTTGCTGCTCTGCTGTTATGGGCACACCCTGCCCTGACAAGGTATGACTAGTGCCTAAGTGGGCTGTGGAGTTTCATACAGGTTGAAGAAATACATAACAGACATAGAACCAGATCAGTTGGTTCCATAAGACTCCCTTCCTCATTGCATAAGCATAAGGAGTGTAAAAGGCCCTTATCAAAGAAAAGCAAGAACAAAGTAAAAATGACTCAGAAATCCACCTCAGAACTCTCTGGTTAAGGTTCCTCTTTATCTCTGTAAGACAACTGTAGAATCACAGTTCATACAGAGGCAGTGTGTGACAACTCAAGTATAGGAATGATAGCTTCAGATCCTACAGTGGTTTGGAATTTCAGTTTGGAATCTGCTCAAGAATGACATGAAAGATCATAACGTCAACCATTTACTTATCACAAAAAATTTCCCAGCATGGTAGTAAGAGTATGTCATGGAGCAGGGAAATGACTCTTCTATATCCAACATAGCATAGTTCAGGGCAGCAGCAGCTATGTCATGCTTTGGAAATGAAAGGATAACACATTTCCCAGGCTCACAATGTTTGAAGCCTCACCGTAACTTAAGAAATACAACCTGTACCACTTCTGCTATTTTTCAGGGGGTGCTGGAGTGAGAAAGGATAAATCTGGGCCCCAGAGAACAAAAGATAATTTAGTAGTAGTAGTAGTAGTAGTAGAAGTAGTAGTAGTAGTAGTATCATTGTTAATATTATTATCATTATTATTTTATTTTATTTTTTATTTATTTTGGTTCCAATGTGGTAGAATGCAGAAAAGCTGGCTGGTCCCTGTATTAATAAAAGCTTTAAAAATGCAAAGGTGGAATTCAAGAGACCTATGAAAAAATGTCACAAAAAAAAGACTACTCCTGCCTTAGTCATACAAAGAGAATCAAAATTCTTAAAATCAAAGTAAATTATAATATATGAATATGGTAGGTAATTCTAGGAAATGTTTCAGTGCATTTAATGAAGTTTTGTTCTATAATTGCAAATTGAGTTCAAGTGTAATGGAAGCATTTTCTGAAGGTTTTCATTTCTGGTGCAGTTGAAAGAACACTCATTCCAGTTGTCCAACTGTATGAACAACAGAGCTTTTAATTTTCAGAATGTGACCAGCAAACACGTTTACACCAATAGTTTGAAAGTTGGGCATGCAAATCCATTTTAATCGAAATCAGATGAAGCATGTATTGGCTTTGATACAATTATTTCTGATTTCTGTGGCAGTGAAAGTATATACTGGCTCAGATTCCATCAGAGATATTCAGCTGTTATTTAATAGGCGAAACCATTGTCTTCCTAAAGGGGGTTACTTCTTGAACTTTGTGTATAGGACTTAGCTGGTATGTCCTTAATGTGCATCTTTGCCTATATTTTAGGCTATGCTTGGCATTTCATAGAACTTCAGCCTATGAGAGCACACACGTTTTGAATTTACAACACTCAGCAGTTCTTATTCCAAACAGTAGAGAAAACAAGCAGATCAGTACATATGTTAAAAATAATTTTCTTGCACAGTATTTAATATATATTAATTGCATTAGGACACATGAATTTCCCTTCAGATGATCTGGGAATGTATAAAGAAGAGTGGGGAAAGACAAATTCAGCGTAAAATTTATATGCAGTAAGCCATAATCACTAATTGTCACATTTATATTGGAAAAAAAAAAAAAAAAAAAAAAAGGATTAAAATGGCTTAAGCAATCTTTACTCATTTCAGGCCCCACAGAGACTAAGGGGTTAAAAGAGGATTTTTATAATTTAAAAGCTCAAAGATATCTAAAAGCAGATTGGTATCCGAATATTGTATTGTTGTAGAATTAACTTTTCTTCCTAAAATTGTTCTAGCTAGCTTTTACTTCCATGTATCAGAGGGACATCTTCAGCTCTACTATAAACTTCCAAGTTCCATTAGGTTGTTGTACTTGCATCCAGAGACAGATTTTGAATAATGTTTTTAGAACTTGTACAAGGGTTATTCAAGTGGACTCACAATCTCCAGAAATTAAATAAATAAATAAGGAAATAAATAATAATAAATTATTATTAATACTACTACTACTACTACTAAAAATATTATTACTACTATTACTACTACTAATAAAAACAGAGTGGTTTTTTGTAATACAAAATTTGGATTGGAGATATGAAACCCACTTAGTTTAATATTATCAGCCAGAGGAACTCTGAGTGAACTCTGAGTGATGCGCAGGAAGACCTTTTTTCCTCCTAATTATAACATTGTGGAAATACAATTCAGTGTTCTGATGGAAAAGAGTGAACTGGGTGGGATGAATTAGTAGCTGGAATTTCAGCAGAAAGTTTTGTGTCTGGAGAGACTTTTTTGGGTAGAGAAGTGTGGTTCTGCTTCAGAAAGGAGCGGCTTTGATTTGGAGCAAACACTCCAGTGAGCTGCAGTCTCTCTTGTCATAGCTCATACTCAGTCATAGCTCATAGTCAGACACAGGGTAGACATACCTATTTCTGCCAAGGAGCTAATGATAAATTGTGCAGAGCAGCCTCCCAGTTGCTCTGTGATTCCCTCAAATGAGACCTAATCATATATAAAATTAGCAATTGGTTTGTTTCTTTTGTTTCCTTTGTGTTACTTCTGTTTTGCTGTAAGCTTTTTTTTATGTCCTTTAACTGATGAGTCACAGCAGGTTGCTTTAATGATTTTCACATCTGTGTAATTTTGCTTTGTAATTGGTGGAAGGTTTTTTTTGTTGTTGTTTGTTTTTTCCAGGGATCCCTTCTGAAATATAGTTTTAATCCTGCCATAATCTGCAACATGAGTCCCTCTACATATATGTGCAGTTATGGTATGTTGAACAGGTCGACCATGAGAACACAAACTGAAGCACTTTAACATGGGAAGAGGTATCTCACCAACTTAAGGCTTAAACAAAAATGGCAATGCTCTCAGAGGTGGTAGCTTAAGCACTAGTACTGTAGTCCATAACCACCACTACCAGCCCCCAGCCTGCAGTTCTAGCATCATTTACAAGTTCAGGAATGACTCACCTTTAGGCTTCCCAGTGTGGTGCTGCTTGCTGTTATTCAACATTGTTTGCTTTTTCTGCACCTCTGTTATTGAAAAACCTGGAGAATAAAGGAGAGACTGTCAGCAGCAGGTCATCCATTTGTATTTCATGGGAGCACACACGCATAGACATTAAGAGAAACAGTGAGGCTGGAAAATGCCTGAGGTGGAAGGTCACAATCTAAAATTGTGCGAGGAGTTGGACTTGATGATCCTTATGGATCATCATCACTCGGGATATTCTATGATTCTATGTACATGAATTCAAAGTGACTCTGCATCCTCAAAAATAACTTTGACAAAGTAGTATAATGTGCAATGGGAACATGGTAGGAAGACATGGAGGAAGAAGGATCACAAGCACAACTGAAAAAGCCTTGAACTACAAAGTGTCACTACAGTTCTGCATATAGTTCCACTGTTAAGAAACAGGCATATGAGCCAACACAACTTCTCTTAGGATGCCTAAGAAAGCAGGCATGGATCTAAAATGAGCTAAGAGGCATTAGGATTTCCTGCTCACATCCAATTACTAGTAGCTAGTGTGAGACACATCAAATGATGTAACTGAGACCAAAAACTTGTGCAGCTTCTCCCACACATCATTAGGCAACCCCTTTATTCACTCCCTCCCACTTAATTCCAGTACAAGCTAAGAGGTCATGTTTCATATCTTCCTTTACCTCTCCCCTTCTGTTAAAATACAACTGTATCCTTTAAAGTGTTTAGTATTGAATAAATTCTTACCTCCCCCATTCCAAAAAATGGAACATAGATTATTGTCTTCATTTAACAGACTACAAACTAGTCAAATCTAAACCTAAACCATGAAGTCCAACCAACCAGACTAAGAACATTTAATTCCTGTGGTTTGCTACTCTTACTGATACCATAGATGTCTTCCTCTGTGAAATCCAGGCATAAACTCCAGGAATGCTAATAGCTAATATTTTTCTGAGGGCTATCTATTAGCTGTGTACTCTGGCACAGTATGTGTGTCAGAGCTCCTTTGGTAAGCCCTACACATAAAGGATGGCAAGCTAAGACTGGTACCAATACTGTGGTAGCAGCAACAGAGATCTTGATATGGCCCAAATGTTCTGGATCTAAACCCCACAAAGAGCAGGGAATTCTGTATGATGATATTCATGCAAGGGATTATTTGTTTTTATTTTATAACTGCTAAAAATAGCTTATAAAAAAGATGAATAACAATGTTAGTGTTGTAATATAAAACATTCAAACATGAATACTAGAACAGATTTTAAGAGTAGAAGGCACCTGTTAACCAGCCATGTTTTCCTTTTGTATAGGTCAAGACACAATACTTCATCTCATAATTCTTATATCAATCACATAACATCTTTGTGACCAACATATATTTTTAGATTGAAATCTGCTCTTTATTTAAAGACTTCAAAAGATGGAATCTATCACGTCCTTTATTCCAATGAGTAGAAATTTTCCCACTTTAAAGTGATCTGTTTCTATGCAGAATTATTTGGCTTTATTTCCCAGGCACTGGCTCTCATTATATTATTGTCTGCTAAATTAAGAAGCCTTGCAGAAATTGGGGTCAAGTCATGTCTTAACCTTCTCTTGGGTGAGCTTCTTAAATTCCCTCACTGTGGGGCAGATTTCCAGATATCACTTTTTTTTTTTTTTCTATTTCTTCCCTAAACCCTTTCCAGTTTTTCCATGTAAACTTATTCTTCCTTTCCTGTGCATATGAATTATGACAGTATGTTTAACTAGTTATCCCATTTATCCCTGTCTTATCAAAGTTATATTGAACCAACAACCATCAGGCTAAGAGCTTTAATCTCATGTCTTTCCCTGATTAGTTTTAACTAACCTTTGTACTCCAAGAACTTTAAAATTGAGTAAAAATTCATACTCTCTCAGCTCTCTTCCTCCCAGTTTCGTCTCAGACAATTGGCTTATTTTATTTCTAGGAGTAATGAGAAAAATAAGAAATACTTTATGGTTTAGAATCTGTCTCCTCCCCTGACTTCCATCTATGAATAAGCAGATCTTTTATCTGAGTATGTTTCAGGCTGGTAAGTTTACTTTATGACCGATGCCTATGACCAAAGATCTCAAAAGGTTTACACCACCCAGTAAAGAATTTTGCAGAATCCCCATAACCTTCAGACACAGAACCAGTGACAGGGTAGCTGTGCTAATGAGGCACCTGAGCTCATTATCTGTGCTGAGAGGTAGGGCTGACACACCTGAACACACATATGAATGTGGCCCTTCTGCACATGGCAGATCTCCAGTACGGTAATGCATTGCATGGCACTAGTGCTTCAAGCTCATGCTTAGCTCTGCACACACAGACAGCTTTCTCTAGGTTTCAAAGCGAGCTGTCAAACAATGCTGAAAGCCTACATGGAGATTACATTCCCATCTGTGAAAAGAAAGATGTTTGCCTGATGTTAAATGGCTTGCTCAAGAGGGGATGCCCTTTCTTCCCTCCTCTTATGATATTCTTTAGCTTTTTCAGAGTCTGTGCTAGGGACTTGGATTGTAACAGCCTCCTGGCAAGTATTTCAGCCAGAATGAACATCCAACAGAACGGCTCCAAGGATATATAAATACTAATGTGTAGCAACTCAATTCAAGTCAGTGTTGCAACACTCTTAACTCTGGTGATTCTGTTGTGATGATGAGATTGTGTGGGCACAAATGTACCAAAGATATTCCAGTTGCAAGACTGGAAAATTAAATAAAAATAAAATAAAAAAATAATTCTGAGAAAAAAAAAAAAAAAGTCTAGCAAAGTATTGGAGGTCATACATTTAATATCAAGAAAGAAGAAAAAAAGAAAAAAAGAAAAAAGAAAAACAAAAAAAAAAAAAAGTAGGTCTGTTCAACATATCTTTAAATTCTTTAATTATAACAACATTTTATGTGTTCTTTTTATTTTTATTTTTATTTAATGTGTTTGGGACTCCCCTATGCTGTATATAATTATATTCAGTTTTTTATTTGAAAATCCCACATAATAATGAAACAGATGTAATTTTTTTTTTTGTGCTTTATGAACAGAGGACAGTATGTACACATACCTTGGGGCCCAACTTTTAAAAGCCTAAATTAATGTCCATTCGGACGATTAAATATAAGATGTGCTTAAGGAAATGCCTAATTAGTCACTGAGAGCAATGAGACTAAGACTTATGTTTAAAGTTAAACCTAGACAGCTGTCTCAAACAAGAACTTTCCTGACCAGCAGCCTAACACTCAGATGAGGCCAATAACTTTATTGTTTACTCTCGTTTCGCAGAGATATAAATGCGAGAATCAGGCCTTTAATCTGTATCACCCTGAACACTGCAAAAATAGCAACTGGGAGTGCAGTCCCCTGAGGTAGATTGCACCTTGCTTCACCCCTCATGGCACCTACGTTTACAGTTTGTAATATGTATAACTCTTTCAGATGACTCTTTTTAATGGTTCCGCCAAATGCACTGCTCTTAACCCCAAAGAAAAGGTTCATGACTGAACTATGAAGGTTTGTTTGGAAGAATTTATTTTTGATTTCAAATAAATGTACATTCTGGGGACTTCCAGACTATTATCAGGCCTGTCATGGAATGGAAGCAAAACAGATGCCTACCAGCCTACTGGCAAAGAGAAGATAATCTGCCAAAACAGCATATTTATTTGTAATTAAGAGTCTAATTTTAAATCTCCTTCTTTGGTGACACTCATATCGTTGGCATTTACATTTCCAATGTTTATACTAGTGTCTTAAGTACACTTAAATAGAAATATTATTTCCAAATAAAGTTTCATAACTTGGCAGTCTCATCTCACTTTATAAATATAAGAACTTTAAATCCTTTTCCATATAAACATATGTAATATTTCCTACCAAAACTGTGTGACAGCCAAAAAGTTCAATTCTTCTCAATCTATAAATTAATGCTAGACAGCTCATCCAAAATAAAGGTTCAGCCCAGGCATAATTACAAATATTCATGTCTAGTAAAAGTAAATAATTAAATATAACCTAAGTATGAAATGGCAGCGAATTTCCAGAAAAATAATACTGTCTGTTAGAATATTATGAGGGTTATTGGACCTCAGTTGCAGTGAGAAATGACAGGAGGCCTTTACCTCCTAAGAGTGTGTGCTGTTCTCCGCTGAGTTTGAAATTAGCAAAACAAGAAAGAGATACCCCAAGCCGTACTCTGCCGGTGCGGGAGGAGGGCTGGCAGGGAGAGCTTCTCAGTTCCTCCTGCCAGTAATTATTTGTGGAAATTGCCCAAAGATGCGCAACACTGATGCAGGCACCTTGCCTTCTGCTCCAAGATACTGTCTGAAAATGCCTGTATTTCTCAGGCTAACACCCTTGGTACTTGGTGAGTAGCACTGTCACAAGAACAGCCCCACTGATTGCACAGGGGGGATTGCAGAAACCGCTACTACTCACCCAGAGTGACAGGGCTCTATGTTTTGAATTGCATCCTGACAGCCAGAGCCTGTTTTACTCAGCCCAAATGCGTTCAAGCTCCTATTCCCATTTCTCAGGAGCCAACTGTCTTGTTAAAGGTTAAGCTGGGAGGCCCTCTTCTGTCGAAATGAAGCATGCATGATTTACTGCACAGGAGAGCACAGAAATTCAGCACAGCTCTGCAAACTACTGCTGAGAACCACCAGCTACAAGCCCTAGCTTCTGACGTCAGCTTGCCGCAGTATTTCTTTCAGGGTTGGGTGTTGGGGGTGGTGGTTGAATCAGTTCTTTTCTCAATGATTGCTTAAGCAAACCTGAAAGCAGAAGCAGATTACTGACAAAACCATCATGAACCCAGAACCACCTCCCTCTCCTGCAGCTTCAGTACAGCTCAGTTTCAACCCTGCTCTTTTCTCCCGTCCTCTCCCAAGCAAACAGCTGGGTTCTTACAGCACTCCCTTATGCTGCAGGTTTGCATCTGCTCTTGCTGGGAAGGGAGTTAAACCAATGGTCCCCAATTTATGGCTCATTCACTCTGCAAAACACTATATATGTGTTGGGGTGGATAGCAGAAAGGTAGGCAGCTGATGGATTTAACATGTATTTAATAGGTATTATCATCACTTGTCACAGGCTCTCTCAAGACCTGTTCTGCCAAAGTCCATCTCAGTCCTGTTTTAGCCATTGTAGTCTTTCATGGAGTATGATTATTTCTGTATGAAACAGTTCAGACCTTTGTTTCATTAATGCAATGCAGCCTAGCAACTGTTCTTGCAGAAGTATGTCCAGGAATGAACCTGCAGAACATCACTGATCCTTTGTCCTTGCTACAGGCAATCCAGTGAAAAAAAAAGGGGGGAGGGGGGGGGGGGGACGACAACTAACATTACTTGAAAAATCCATTTCAGATTTAACTAGCAAACTTTAGTTAGTTAGTTAGTTAGTTTCAGAAGATTTAAACTAAAAAAAAATTAGATTTGTTATCTCCTCTTTCTTACCCTGGTTAAAAATCAGTATTACCTCCATTTAAGCCAGGAAAGATAAAACCAGACATGGCAGAAGAGTCAGTTCTGACTGTCCAATAGTGAGACCCTTTCAAAACCATCCAAACCTACAGTACATGCGTGAAATTAACTAGCAAGGTTTACAAGATCCAACCGAAAGCAGCATAAATAACATCTGCAAGTCAGGCTGTCTTTTTCTACTATTTTCTAGGATGATCATAGGAATAATAATAGTAAATAAATGATGATTATCTATTACAGTGATTGGATTCTATTATTCTGAAAAACATATTTCATTGGAATTATTTTAAAGATGACAAATATATGCTGCTTCTAAATGTGACAAAAAGTAAAACAACTAAAACCACTTCACAAGAAAGAAAAGACTTTGAATTATGATAGTTTATTGAAATAAACCTGATGGGATAACACCATTACTGAGCTTAAGCTTTTGTACAAGAGCTTGGAAAGAAACAAGATCATGGAAAGAAACTCAATGTTCAAAGAGTTCATTTATTACATTTTTGTTTTGTTTTGTTTTGTTTTATTTTTTTCCTAGCTGAGAAGGGGCTGGATAGATTTATTTTATTTTATTTTATTTTCCCCCCATGGTTGTAGTGACAAGCTAATTTTTCCCAAGATTTTGTCCTGTTCTGCTGCTTGTTGCTGTGGCACTATCTGATGCTTTGCATACTGACAACAACCTGAATCCTCCCATTGAACCAAGTCTCAGGTTCTTCTTACCCTCTTGTGATTGCGTCCCAGCATTTGGACTACTGGAAAGAAAAGACCTCATTGTGTAGCCTTACAAGCAGTACAGTTACTGTGACATGGAAAAGTATGACCATTTTTATTACTGAGATGGTCCATTCATAGTGATGTAAAGTAGCTTTCCATAATAATAATGCAGCTGTAGTTCATTCTCTATTACCAACAAGTACATACATAATCCCCTGCTCCAAAGGGAACCATGACTACACAAAATCATTGCTTTTATGCAAGGAACACTGAAAGATGGGGTGCCTATTCTATTTAAAGAATCAAATCTGCCTGCTATAGTTCTGGCACAGTGGCTGAAATAGCACTGTGTAAAAATAATACTTCCAAATAAGTAAAACAGCATACTCCATCTAGCAAGCTCAAAGTACTTAATGAGCATTAATTAAGCCTTATGCTATCTGTGTGAGGTTGATTGTACTGTACCAAAATGTATAAGTAATGTGAAATAAAGAAAAATAGTCAAGTAGATGGGCCCAAAATCTTGAATCCCATCACTGCTAGGGCCCTGAGTTCAGTCCTTCCCTCCTGGGGGTTTGGCTGCTTGGGTTATGACCCAAGCTTGATAAACAGCTGTCAGGCCTTAGCACTGTTGTGAAGAAAGCTCTCTGAAGCTGAAGCTCTCCCCTTTCCTTGGGAGATGCATTTAGGCTGAAGTTCTCACTCTTGTAGGAACACATGTTGTAGGTATACATGTGCCTGGTCTCAAATCTCTCTGATTCTGAACCTAATCCTGACCTCACAACGTGACTTTTAGGCTTGACCTCAGACCTGCCTCATCACTGTGGACCTCATGGGTTCATAGTGGACCCTGGCAGACCTGTTTAACATCAGAGACATGCTCTGATCTTCAGTATATCTCTTGTGGCAGTTTGCCCATGCTGTACCCTGGTAGTCATCAGCAGGGCCAAGTGCAAGAACCAAATGTCTAATTTCAACTTTAACAGCTCACATACCTTACATGTACATGCATGTCAACATAAACACAAAGTTAGGTTTACAAAAGTGGTATTCTAAATCACCAATTACATGTTCCTAATTTTTAAATAAAAATGTTGTACTTCCAGACTGCTAGATATTGGAGAAACTCTTTTATGGTATGAGCAGAAAGAACATGTTTTAATAGTAGTAATATATAGCTTCTTACCACTACCAGTAAGAACCTGCAGTATGCTTTGCCACATCAGTTCAACAGGGCTATTATAACCTTTAGCTATTTATTAAGCTAACTAGTAGCAATAAAAAAAAATAATCGCACACCATGAGCCTCTTACTGATCTCAGATAATGCCATAATAATAGTAGCCAGCCACAAGAGGAATGCTTTTTACTTGACTTTACAAACAGAATACCCAGGAAATCAGAGCATTTGTTTCAGCATATTTGAGTTCCTTTATTGAGGGGAGGACTTGCAATTATCATAAATGGCTGAAGATGTTTACAAGAAATTCATTTGATTAAACAAAACAAAATCAAATATTTTAAAAGCCACATAAAACATGCTAATATTTGCAATTCATAATTCATGAATAATGTCTATGTGCAAGTTATTCTAATTGCACAATTCAATCAAGCTGTCTGTAGATTCAAATTTCTTCTCAAAATATATGTATTCTTTAAATTCTTTCAGTATTAGCTCAAGCTTCAAATATAAACTTTATAAAAAAATATAAACAAAAAGAAATACATTTAGCATTTACGCTTCCCACTCATGTCTCTCAGCTTTCACATACATCTGATATACACATTCCTTATCCTTGCAAAAATGTATGGAGTGAAGAATCACTCTGCAGGAAGTTATAACGCTTTCAGTATAAGTTTTCATTTATACATCTTACAAGACTTACAAGAATTTATAAGGGGAATTTAGGCCTGTATATGCATATATATATATATGCATATACTATATACATATATATATATATTCAATATCAACAAGTCATTAAAATGATTGCTTTGTGCTCTGCTGTTCTGGTCTACGCTCCTCTCCTCATGCTCCCCACTATCAGTGTTGTGGGGAGGCTGCAGGGTGTTGGAGGAGCACCTTGAACACTGCATGTGGAAACAAGTAAGGCCTGGAGTAAAACTATGGGTGCGCCTACGTGTTAAAGAGCTGGGATTTAAAATGTTTTGCAACCAGAGTCTGGCAGTGTGACATTTCTAAATTTCCTTCAGCAACGTCATATCTTGATTGTTAGCAAGTATTGGCAATGCCACAAAAGTGCTGAAATTAGGGAGCTGTGCTATTTTTGGAGCACAGAGTGCTTTGAAAATGTCTATTTCGAAGTATGGTGACACAATACACTGCTTCTGTGCTGAGTAAACATGTTAGTTATGTTTTGCCTCATCCACCACGTGCTACGCAATCTGAAATACCAGCTGAATAGCAGTTACAACAAATAATAAAATATCAGTGATACAATGGAAACTACACAATTGCATCTAGAACATTTTTTTTCCTTTTCTGATTCAGATTGAGATGAACACTTCAGAACTCAGAAAATGCAATGTTGTAACTTTTGGTGAGAGGAAGTTGATATTTTGAGAACTGAATGATGGCATTACCATGAGTCTAAAAATTGCCTTTGCATGGATTACAGAACCACGGAATGGCTGAGGTTGGAAGTGACCTCTGAAGATTGTCTAGATCAACCCCCTTGCCAAGCAGGATCACCTAGAGCATATCAAATTGAAGACTGTAAATGATTACACTTCAGCCCAGCTTATGGCTAAGTGAGGTACATCGAGGAGGTTGAAGGTACAAGAAGTTAACAACTGTGCAGAAGGCATAGCTGTGAAGAGTGCAGCTCGTGCCTATCTCTACTCATAGTGCACAGAAAATGGGGACACCTAACAACCATGGGATCTCTCAACCATTCATCCAGGACAAATTGGCACAATGGAGCCACCGCCAGTAATTTGTCCCTGTATTTGCCGGAGGAGTATAGTGCTGTGCACCTTATACTATCTTGTCTTGCAGCTAATGAGAACTTTCTGAGCACGCCTTGAGGCATCTAGAATGCTTCTGCAGATGTAGATAGAGCAATAGTCGCTCAAACCATAAGACAGATTGAGGGCTGCTCTGGAGCACAGTCATAACGGCTTTGCTTTCTTCAGCTTCTACTGGTATGAATGTGGATTTAAAAGACTACCATGGCCCTGTTTGCATAACTGCCAAATATTGGCTTTTGTGTAATAAAACTGTCACTTAATCTAGAATCACAGGAGCATTGAAAATAGATGGGACCTTTGGAGGCCATCTGGTCCAAAGCATGTTTTTTTAGTATTTCCAAGTTCAGGGATCCCACAGCCACTCTGGGCAACCTGTTCCAGCATTTAATCACTCTAACTGTAAAGAATTCTTTCCTTATACCTAGTAAGAATTTCTCTTGCTGCAACTTGTGTCTGTTGCTTCTCATCCTTTCACTGTGCCAAGACTATGGATCCATCTTCTCCATAGATAATCATTAGGTTGTCAGAGACAGCCAGTTAGCCTTCTCTTCCCATCTCTCTCAGCCTCTGCATTATATAGCCATCATAATGTTTATTTCCTTGTGTTAAATATGGCACAGCAGTGTATTTCCAAAGGAGTGGAAATGCAGAGCATTGAATTGTCTGGATGGCAACCAAAGCCCACACTTACAACAAGTAGACACTTTTGCCTTGAAAAGTGGGTGTAATGTTGAGGGCCACATTGATGTACCTCTCAGATGGAGCAAGCCATGATGGTCTTTACTGAGACAAATTCAGTCAGCTTCAGCTGAAGTCTGCTTAAGTGAAAGCTAGCAAATATCTTGGGATTTAACTATTACATCTTATTTTCTTCCAGGGGCTGGTGATGGTAAAAATAACAATGAGAACCTTGTGATTAATATCACATTCAGATTTACATAAAGAACAATGCTGCACTTCAGAAATTTCTCATGCTCTTGAGGGATTTGAGTAAGTGAAAAGAGAATCTGAAATGAGAGCAGGATTTTGCCCACACTGAATTTATTTTTTCAATACTTTCACCAGTCCAGGGAAAATGAAAACTATACTTTTGTCATGATTCTCACAGAATAGTCCCTGATTCTC
This sequence comes from Heteronetta atricapilla, assembly GCA_011075105.1. Taxonomy (NCBI): domain Eukaryota; kingdom Metazoa; phylum Chordata; class Aves; order Anseriformes; family Anatidae; genus Heteronetta; species Heteronetta atricapilla. The sequence goes on along the minus strand of CM021732.1, from coordinate 32,702,133 downwards.
ATGTGTTGCTTTGTTTGGTCTGCTGGCTTGCTTTTGTTGTTGCATTTGTGTGTGTGTGTGTGTGTGTGTGTGTGTGTGTGTTGTTGCTATTGTTTGGTTGGTTTTGTTCTTACTATAACTTTTCTTATCTTGGGATTTTTTCATGTGGGTGGATGGATGTGATGGTAAACAGTGAGAACCCTGTGTGCTGCCAAACTAAACCATGAGCTCTGCAGGAAGCTAAGGGAAAACAGAATCTTTTGTCTTCAAACTAGGACAACCTGGCAGTCGCCTTAAAATTACGCTGTGTTTGTTCTTATACCTTGTCATTCAGAGATATAATTCAGGTTTCAATTGATACCTAGCACTGAACTTCGGAGTTTACCTAAACTACAAAGGTACACTTGCTTCAGTGCTCAGTGATGCTGGACTCAAATGCAATTGGCTATATGAAGCTCCACAGTATCCAGTCATAATAATGACCATTACCCTTTTTTTATCCATAGATAGATACTGCTATTATTAATAGTCAAATATGGAACAAGGTTCAGCAAATCTAAGGACATTAAAGGGTTTCCGAAGTAGTATATGTTGCATAAGAAGGGCAGCAGAAAATAAATAAATAAATAAGTAAATCTGGAATTTTTCTATGCTGATGTCATTATATTATGCTTGTCTTCAAACGGAGACTGAGGAAGAATTTATCCATCATTTAGGCAGATTCTGATTTAAAATAATTAAAAGCATATATTCTAGTTAACAAAGGATATTCCTGGAAAAGGAATGCCAGTATTTTTTGAGATTTTGTTCAGAATAAACAGCTACATGGGATGATGCTTACTCAGCCTCCTTGGTTTAAAAATTAGAATGGAAATCCATCAGATCTGGGGTATTTTTTTCATTCCTCTAGGTTGTAAATATAAAATGAACAACTTTTTTCATGACACCCAAACAAGTCTGTATCTGATCCAAAGCAAAATCACATAGTCATGATATGAAGACTAATAAATCTTTTGAACATTAGAAAAGAACTAGATCTCATTTTCCATTACATTTTAGGTAAAAGCTTCATTTTTTTTCAACCTTTCAATAGAAAATATATATATATATATATACCTTTGACGGCAGAAAAAAAAAAATAGATAAAACATAATAATATCTTACCATACATACAGGTGACAATCTACCTGTTATAGTTTGCAGGTGATAAGGAAAAAAATATCCACATAACTGAATTCCACATTCTCCTTTTTAATACTTCTCAAGTGTAACCCATGGTTACTTTGGATAGCTCCTAAATAGCTAAATCCTCAGACTAGGGACCTCATACTAGGGACCTGGTATCAAGGCCAGAAATATTAACATTTTTCCATATATATAGAAAAATAGAGATGCAAAATTGCGAATAGTACTATAGAGTTAAAAAATTCTGAAAGTTTTTTATTTCATTGTATTTTCACAATTGACAGTGCAATTCTTTATGCAATTTAATAAGACATTAACACTAAAAAGATACAGAACTAGCAGACTCAGAAGATTATTTAGTCTTTTTCAGTATCTTGAAGTACCGGAGTCATAAAGCAGGATGACAGAAGGACGTTTTCTGCTCTCAAAATTAACAACACTTGGCTTTTCTGGAGGTGATCCCCTGCAGACCCTCAATTCCTATCTTTCCTGACAATTTTTAAAAAGCTGGAGTAAATGTTTGCTTGAAGTTTCTCAGAGTACAAACCACAAAATAACAGATAGATTGTTCCATCACCTCATTTACCTCCTTTACAACCTGTGCATCCATCCACTTTGTTAGCAGAATTTGCCAGAAGCATTTCCAATGTGGAAAAGCCTTGCTGTTCTTTATGCTGGAATAAGCTGCTTCCCTCCCATGTTCCTGTGGCAACGCACCACATGTATACATGGAAAATACATGTTTTCACTTTATTTGCTGTACTTTCAGCCAGTGTCTGAACATACTTCACTCACTGGATGGAAACATGGAAAGGAGAGTCATCATTATATCAATACCTCCACAGGTCACAGTGTCTCTATACCGTTGAAACTGGGACTTGAAAAGCAAACTTCAAATACTAACAAAGCTGGAGAGGGGCACCACAACCACCAGTCCTCCCGATGCAGATTTCCTCATTTTCACAGATAAAAGGACAGGCAGGTACTTGGATACAGCTCTTTCAGCAAGATATTTATAGACAAGATGTTTTATCTCCAGAACAGTGATTCAGTTTAGGCAATACTGATCGCCAGCCACATCAGCCAGTTCCTGGCATACAACAACCTGCTTGGACAATCAAGGACCAAAGGCAAATCTAGCCAGTCCCCAGCTGTTAGGAAATGTTCATCCCAGACATCATAAATGTCACTACAAATCAAGATAAATTATTAACTGAAATAAATTAACATAATTGCTGTCTTATCCCATTTTTTTTCCCTTAATGTTTCTCTAAGTCATTTCCTACCTATTAAAGATTGACCTAGTAATCACTGACAAAACAAAGGACAGCCTGCAACTGTATTACAGATTAAATTTCTAGCCTGCCATGCAGCTACTATCGTTCTCTTGGATGGCTGCATTTTTCAGTATCAAGGCTTTAGTGTGCCATCTGGTGGATTTTTAGCATTTGATACATTTTTTTTTTCAAAACTAGTGATACAGGGATGACTAATATACTGACAGGAAAATCTACCTTTTTCAAGGGAAATGTTATTAAAGAAAAAAAAGTGTTGCTCCTCTCATCATCCCATATTTGATCAAATTATGTTTTTGCATGAGAATAATAACTTAATTTTTCCACATTTCCAGACAAGTTAGCTTTTAGTACTGCAACTAATGGATGTTTAGATAATCCTTACATAAATTAATTGTGTCTCTCTTGAAAAGTATTCCAGGAAATAAGCCTAAGGGAACTCCTGTCTATGGCCACAGGTTGACCCCCTCAATGACATCTGAATGCCTAATTCTCACAGACCACACAGGGAATCATAGAATAGAATCATAGAACCATCTAGGCTGGAAAAAAAACCTCCAAGATCATCAAACCCATCCATTAATCTCACCTATTGAGTCCCATCACTAAACCATGTCCCTTAGTGCCAAACTTACTCAATTAGTCTCTATTAGGGATGACAAATACATTGAAACAAATCTATTGCCACACAACTTCAAACAAACTTGAGAGTTTGAGTATAGATTCTTCAGCCTATTATGTACCACAGCAACAACTCACATTAAAAATGGTGTAGCTTTCTTATGATACTACATAAAAAATGCAAAAACGGCTAAAATATTTGAAAATAAGTCATGAGCATGAGTTTTCTATTGTATCTTTTATGCCCTTTCTTTGTAACTGTGAAGCATTTCTTCATTTCTCTTTTTATAGAGCACAAGTTGTGTGATGAGGAGCCTGGGATGGATTCAGCTTCAAAACATAAAGAGACCTTTGGGTGCATGGTACTAAGAGGGAATATATCTTCCACTCCAGCACAGTGCCACAGACACCCTTTCACATGATGCAGCATATTCAATTACAACTAAGATTTATAGAATTTTAATGCTGGATGGAGACTGCCCTCTGAATGAATGTGCTGTAGCTGCCACAAATGAGCACGAATGGGCAGTAGCATGAGGCTCCTCCCCATTATGATGCTAATCCATAAACCTGGACTGAAGATGGCAATGACTGTTTTGGAATAAAAGTCCTAGCTGAGAGGTGCTCAATATGTGGCTGTTAATGAATGTCCTTGCTGGAGTCTGGCCTCGTTTCCATAAAAACAAGACTAACACAGATAAAATAGAAAGGAAAAGAACAGCAGTGATTGAAAACACAGCTTTTGGTTTTGGTCCTGGTTGTTACTGGCAACCTCACTGCTAGACAAAAAACAGGTTCATCACAGTTTTATCAGCCACTGTGAGACTTGGCAAATGTACCAATGCTGTACTGTTAAGACATTGATTTTAGCTGCATTTTTGGACATAGGCTCACTGCAGTGCTGAAAAAAGCTCAGCTAAGACAGACTGTTTTTAAACTGAAAGCTAACATCAAGGAGCGAAAAGAAGATAAGCAACTATGGAAAATAAATAATAATAAAAATAAATAAATAAATAAATGAGGACAATAAGAATGTAAGTATTATGGTTCCGATGGTTTCCAGAACTGAACTGTGTGACTGGAGGAAGTGGCAGTAGCACTGAAATTCCTCTCTTTGGTCAGGACATCTTTTACAATTCAGGTAGTGAAAGCCCAAGTCATATGATGTGTCTGAAGTCCCTAGAAGACAACACAAAAACCCTGCTTTTGGTCTAGATATGCCATGTTGTGTCAGCAAGCAGTGCAACTTGACAGGTATGGATTCACTGAGTAAAATAGCTGTGCTGGGACCAGGTATCAACACTTTAAGAGTTTAAAGGAGGTTATTGTGAATTCCAATCCTGTAGATTTAATGACCATTAGGATTTGGAGCTCATGCTCCAGATTAATTTAGCCTATAGTGAGTTCTGAAAGTCCTAAAGGCACTTGGCATCAAAAAGCACAGCACAGTTGCAGGGAAAAATGGAGATTCAAAAATGGAGTAAGGAGTTTTCTGAGGACAGGCAGCCTGCAGGGATAGCACTGGATTCCTGCAGAAGGTGAACATGTAGGGAGACCTCCTGACACCATCTTGTCCGACCAGTATACAGCGAGTTACAAGTCCACATTTTTAGTTATATTGTCTTTCTATCATATTCAGAGCTTTTTCTTTTTATTTATTTAACAGAGCTAGGTTTTTATTATTCTAGATAAAGTTCAGTATAGACCTTAGCAGGTTGTATGTTCTCATTGCAAACTAGATCTACTCATAAATAAGAGTTATAAAATGTATATTTCATTTAGGAATTAAAACGCATGCAGTTATTGTACAAGGTCTTTAACTGAGATTGAAAACACATTGCAAGGATTAAATATGACCTGAATACAGGAAACAAAAAATACAGATATTTCTCCAGAAAGCTCAGAGTTTATAGAATACAATTGATTTCAATAGACATTAAACACTCTGGAGGATTAAAGCCACAAGAGAATACAGATAACAGTAGTTCAAGATATTTTCAATTCTGCAAGCTCAGTTACCTGAAAACCATTTTTTTAATGTCAGTTCTTTCATACTAATCCAACTTTACTTGCAGTAAAGTACCACTTGTTTCAGCTATGAAAAATAACAATCCTTATCTGTGCTGTATATACAGTTGAAGAAAATCTGATATTGTAGTTTTGAGTAGTTTCAAAAGGCTTTTGCATCACTTAACATTTTATAGGGAGTTCAAGGACTTCTGATATATGAAGTAAGGTTTGTCTTTATAGAACAACAGTGTTTCTTAGGCCTCTATAATATAAAGAAAATTTAACACCTTTAATAAAATTGGTATATCAAAATCCCCATGTGGAGTTAATCAGTATAAAAGTGTACTTTTACTAATACAAGTTAAATTGACATAAATTAGATTTAAATCAAAGAAAGAATAGCTTTTCAAGGTTTTGCAGCAGTTCAGTTAAATAGTTTAAAACCAAATCTTAAGCCAATACTGTGCAACTTGGTGTTTTTATAAAGTCTTGCTGACTTTTCTGGACAAAACTTTTTACCAACTAGCCACAAGTTCCATTGGTTAGAATACGGCAACAAGCTTTTTTTGTTATTACTGCAGCTTATTTTGTAGGTCATTTGCAGTGTACAGTGCACCTGCATCCCTTTTTATGACTTATATAACCTTTATCTTTCTTCTCCTTCCACCTTTTAATATGTGTTTAATAAAGTGTTACAAAGTTTCTCATTATATGCACAAATCAGACTCAGGCCCTGGCAACAGAAAACAAATTCTGTTTTTCTTAACAGTGCCACGTATGAAGAAAACCACTCACAGCAATTTAAACTCACGACAATAGTTAATCCCCATGCAATCTTTGCAGCAGTATTTTGATTGAACTGCTGCATGTTAAATTTTGGATTGTGGAATAATTTTGTGCGTAGTAAGGGTCACTACAGGTAAAACCTTTCAGTTGAATGAAGAAAATAAGTTATGCTGATCACTGAGGCATAATCTAAAGAGGAACTAAACAGTATGGCTAAGAGCATAGATATGGTTGATGGATATAAACCTCTGCTTCTAGCTGTTGGCACAGATAACTGTGTTTGGGCTACGAAGCTGGTGAAGGGCCTGGAATACAAATCCTGTGAGGAGTTGCTGAGGGAACTGGGGTTGTTTAGTCTGGAGAAGTGGAGGCTCTGGGGAGACCTTATTGCTCTCTGCAACTACCTGAAAGGCAGGTGTGGGGAGCTGGGGGTTGGCCTCTTCTCACAGGTAACTAGTGATAGGACTGGAGGGAATGGCCTCAAGTAGTGCCAGGGGAGGTTTGGGTTGTAAATGAGGAGACATTTCTTCTCCGAGTGGTCAGGCATTAACAGGTTGCCCAGGGAGGTGGTGGAGTCATTGTCCCTGGGGGTGTTCAAGGTTGGATGTGGTGAAAGGTTGGACGTGGTGCTTAGGGACATGCTTTAGTGGGTGACATTGGTGGTAGGGGGGTGGATGGACCAGATGATCTTGGAGGTGTTTTCCAACCCTAATAACTCTGTGACTCTTCTGAGGCGCAGAAATCTGGGATGCTGAAGAGCAATTCAGCAGCAGGATGCCAGGGTTCTGAACACGTGTGTAAGGCTCTGTAACTCTGGATACACGTGGAAGCTTTGTAACTCTGAATACACGGCACTTTACCGCTCAGACAAGGCACCCCAGCCCCCACCCACAGCACGACACCTTCCCCCCCCCCCCCAAGGCGCACCCTCCCCAAGCCCCCCGGGCCGTTCCGCATCGCGCCCTCGGAACTGCGTCACTGCCCGTGGCGGCGGCGCGGCTGGGTCACGCCGCAGCGGGCCCCTGACGCCATCTTTCCGCGCCGCGGCCGGGCCCTGCAGCATGGCCGTGCCGGGGGAGCCGCCGCCGCCCGCCGTCGAGCTGCCGTCCTTCGCCGCGGCCCGCGGCCTGGTGGGGCGGCGCTACTCGTGCCTGGTGGTGGCGCCGCACCGCCGGCACATCGCGCTGCCTCCCCGCTACCTCGGCCGCAAGCGCACGGGCATCCGCGCCCAGCTGGACGCCGAGCTGCTGCGCTACTCGGAGAGGTGCGGCCGGGCACAGGGCGGTCCCCGCGGGGTCTCCTGCGGTTGGGGAAGCCCTCGGCCCGCCTGGGGGGAGCCCGGGGGTGGGCGCCACGCTCACGGCTCGCTCTGCTTCCTCCGCAGCCTCCAGGGCGTTCCGGTGGCCTACGACAACGTGCGGGTGGTGGGGGAGCTCGGCGACATCCGCGACGACCAGGGCTTCGTGCACCTGAACATCGAGGCCGACTTCGTCATCTTCAGCCCCAAGAAGGGGAAAAAAATGGTGGTACGTAAACACACTGGCACCTGTCGGGGCATTTTTTGCGTAAGTTACCAAGGCTTGACTTGTCTCCATCAAAAGCAGTGGGCTGGGACTTACGTAGTCTAATAATTTTTGTGGGTAGGTTCTTAGCATGTGACTAGTTAATAATTATATAGTTCAGTAGTAGTTTATAGTAGTAGTCGATACTGTCATGTGTCTGTGCTGTCTAGTCCTAAATTTGAGAGTCTGGTGCAGACTCACCTCAAGCATGCAGTTTGGGGCATATATAAGGACATAAAACTATTAAAGGGTTTCCAAAGGAGGGTGACAAGGATGGTGAAGGATATAAAGGGAAAAACACATGAGGAGCAGCTGAAGTCCCTTGGTTTGTCCAGCAGAGCAGGCTGAGGGGAGGCCTCATGGCGGCCTGCAGCTCCCTCACGAGGGGAGCGGAGGGGCAGGCGCTGAGCGCTGCTCGCTGGGGACAGCGACAGGACCCGAGGGAACAGCATGGAGCTGGGACAGGGGAGGGCCAGGCTGGGGGTTAGGAAAAGGCTCTGCACCCAGAGGGTGATCGGGCGCTGGGACAGGCTGACCAGGGCAGTGGTCACGAAGCATTTGAACAGTGCTCACAGACACCAAACATGATCTGTTGTTTTTTTTGTTGTTGTTGTTGTTGTTTTTTTAATGGATGGTCCTTTGGGGACCCAGGAGTTGAACTCAATGATCTTTATCTGAGTTGGAAGGGACCCATGTTCTTTCTTTTTATGATTCTGTGAAATTTATTAAATAGCAGTTTCTTTCAGATATTCTTGCAGATAATTCTTAAATGGATGAGTTTACTCTTATTTAATAGTGGCAGTAAGGTTTAGGGTGTGCTGATGAATTTATTTCTTTTAAGTACTAGAGCAGCACTTAAACCTGCTTTTCAGTAAAAGGAAATCCATGGCTTAGGGAGCAGCTTGAAGCTTAACTCACTGGTGTCAGAACATGTATTCAAACTCTCAGCTTGGTTTTCTCGTATCTGTTGTTATCCCATGTTTTTTGCGGCATAGCACATGCCTTTCTGTAAGTGTCATTAAGAAATAAATAGGTTATTTGGTAGAAAGCAGATGAACACACCTCTCAAATTCATCTTTGAGGAGACACCTTCTCGGTGTCCTTCATTCATCTTTGAGGAGAGCAAAGGTGGATAAGGTTAAATGTGCAAATGTGTCAGAAACCCACTGAATTGAGTACATAAAGGCTTCTTATGTGTCATCTGTATCTTTATCTGCTAAGTAGTGCTGAACCAGCATGAAAGTAATTTCAGACAAGTAAATAGGACTTAAAATGGGTTTAAAGACATTTCTTTAGTTGGCAGGACAGAGGTGACTGATGGATGTACTCACTATAGCTAAATTCCATGCTTTGACTTCCATTTTTACAGATACAGGTTCACTGAACAGGACTGTATGAAAAGAATCATAGAATCATTAAGGTTGTAAAAGACCTCCAAGATCATCTGGTCCAACCATCACCCTACCACCAATGTCACCCACTAAACCATGTCCCTAAGCGCCACATCCAACCTTTCCTTGAACACCCCCAGGGACGGTGATGCCACCACTTCCCTGGGCAACCCATTCCAATGCCTGTCTGCTTTTTCTGAGAAGTTTCTCAAAAATAGTTTTGATTTTAGTGTAGAAAATTTTGTCCAAAAGTGTCTACCTAGGAAACTGAACATGCATCACCTATACGTTCAAAGGGATAATCTTTAATAGAGCTTTATATGACATTCTTTTTTAGGGTGTAATTAATAAAGTGGCTCCCAGTCATATTGGTTGTCTGATACATGGATGCTTCAATGCTTCTATCCCTAAACCTGAACAAATGTCAGCTGCAGAGTGGCAAGACTTAGGGTTAAAAGTAGGGGATGAACTGAAATTTCGAGTATCGCACTTAGATTCTGATGCAGCTGGAGTTTTCTTCATTCGAGGAGGACTGACTAAAACAAGGTAATGTGCCATAAAAGATAATATTTTTTAACTGTTTTAATGGATTTGTTATAAGTTAAATGATTTGATTTAACACCTTAGGCTTTAAGCTTCCCTGTTTTTACACAAACCCTCATCTATAATTAGTTTGTGTTAGTCAAATTAAACTTATTAGTGTTAAGGACTTGCGTGGAAATTTTCTCTGGAAAAATAAAAACAGGTTTTCTGAGCTTTAAAAATCCTACTGCTGTCCTGTGAACTGTGGATTGT
>CM021732.1:32533951-32692109 GCA_011075105.1 Heteronetta atricapilla | reverse complement strand
ATATAATATATAATATTTATAGTACATGTTCAAAATAACACCTGAAAACTAGAGTTACTTTCTAGGCTTTTCAAGTAAAAATGTTCCAATTTCTGAACACAATGTTTATGTTGGTATTTCTACACACATGTACACATACTAACAGTTATATAATCAGAAGTAGTTACATGCAGGTGACTTAAATGCTTGCAGAAACATCTTTGATCTCAGAGATGATATGAGAAAATGCATGACCTTCATCTGTTCACTTATGCCTCTATGTTTTCAGAGCAACTAGCTAAAAATCTTAATAGTGATATCTTAGAGTTTATTTATTTTTTTTTAAATGGTCATTTGCTGAGCATTTTTTTTACCACTGGGATTTTTTTTTTTAATGTACAGTATAAATATTACTGATGAAATCATAACATTTTTTGAAGATCCATAGAGTTGTGTTTAATCTGAAAAGATGTTCTGGATTGTTTTCATGAGTTCAGAATGAAGCTTAACCATTTTATCCCCAGTGACTATGGGGGCATCTGTTCCTTCGTAATTTTAACTGCATTCTTTCCTTATGAGTCTTAGGCTTTTTTTTTTTTTTTTTGGGGGGGGGGGGTGGTTTGTTGTTTTTATTGCTTGGTTTTGTATTTTTGTTTTTGTTTTTCTGGTGTCTTCTTTGTTTTATCTGTACAGACTTCAGCAAGGCAATTGCTTGGTAAAACCAGCAGCATGTCTCAGGTATGATTGAACAGGTTGTTGTGTGTTTGTGAATAACTGATGAACCAACAAAAAAGGTGTACTGCACAGTGCAGTGTGTAATTATAAATTACTGGTTGAGGGAGTAAAAAAAAATGAAATAACAAAATGGAGTGTACAGGATGTTAGACAAGAAATTTAGGCTAAGGTTTGGGAAAGAATATTGATTCATTGGTAAAATAAAAGAAGGTGGTCAGGTAGTAGAAATTAAGTTGAAAGTGTTAACACGCATTATATTTATCTCTAACTAGAGTGTCATATTTTTCGTTTGTATATTTTATTTACTTGGTGTGCTTTGCTGTGCTTCAGAAAATTTTGACATTTCACTGTGTGACATACCCCAAGATTTTCTATCTCAGCTTACTTTGTATATTTCCTTACAGCATGCAGCCCAAAATATCTGAGAGCATCACTGACTGTGCAAATGGAGAGGAAATTCAAAACCCTGAACATGAGGAAAACAGCTTGAATGACGCTAGGGGAGATAACGTCGTGGAGGAGCCTCCAGATGAGACAGATAACACTGGGGGGAACAATGCAGAAGAGCAAAGTGTTGATGCTGTGAATGGAACACGTGATGATATAAATAAGAAGAAGAAAAAGAAAAAACATAAGCAAGAAGAACAGCAACATGTATTGCCTGCCAGTGACTCTAGTGGTTACCAAAGTGATCACAAAAAGTCAAAGAAAAAGAAAAGAAAGCATTGTGAAGTTGAAGAAAGTGATTTGCCTCAACTGCCACAAGAACCCAAAGCTAAAAAAAAAAAGACTGAAGTCTGAAGTGCCTTTCTTAAAAAAGAATCTGACATTTTTGATAAACTTCCAATAAAACCCTATTTTCAAAATACATATGTATATTTCTTTACTAAACAATCTGTTTTGCTATGTGGGATTGTTTGTATGCATATGTGCATCAACAGCTTTAAAGGCAGCAGCTTTTAAAGAAGTGTTGCAAGAAAAAGGGTGGAGGCAGTATGTGCGTGTCTTTTTGGCTGGAAAATAACAGATAGAATATGAGCATATTATAATTGTAGGATCACATGTTAACACCTCTGTGCTTTCCAGCTCCATGCATTAACTGGTAGCTAGTTAAGTACTATAATAATCTAATTTAATCGTTGTTGCTGAGTGTCTTGATTTTTGTAAGAGGAGTCTTAATGTTCCGGGGCATTTTCCTGAATTTCCAACTGCTGAGAAACAATTGTGGTGGTTTTTTTTGTTTGTTTGTTGGTGTTTTTTTTTTTTTTTTAATTGTTGGAGGGGAGAGAGAAGTAATGGTCTGTGAATGCCTGTGAATGAATCTGTGCAGCCTGACTTAACCAAACAGTGAGTGCATTGGTTCATTCAAAACAAAGCTTTGTAGGGACTGTCTATAAAACAAAAAAGAGATGGGCAACACAACTCAGCATTGAAGCAGGGAAGAGAGAAGATTAATGTAATCCAATGTGATGAAATACCATTTGCACACTGGTTAGAATAACACTGTTTAAGCTGCTAGTCATAATTTGAGAAAGTTCTTATTTTTTATGTTTCAAACTCATAGACGTAGCAGTTTTCATTAAGAAACAACAAAAAAAAGTTAAAGTGCAACTCCAACCATTTATACCTGCTATAACTTTAAAATGTTGGTTTCTAGAACAACAGGTGAGTACAGTCAGTATTTCCCAGGCTGTTGGAATTAACTTTACTGGAAAATTAAGATAATGGAAAAATTATAGTCAAATGTTAACTATGTACCTTTACTAAGAACCAATTTTCTTGTGTAGGTGCAATACAATTTTTTGAGTATCAGTATTTTGGTTGCAGCCCTTTTCTGTTGTGAAGAGTTTTGGAGAGCTGCAGTGTGACTTGGTCTATGCTAATTTAACCAAGGTAGGAAACAATGCTTGCTTTGGTGCTATTGACTTGTCTAATACAAGACATCACCAGCTCTTCTGAAACCTTGTAAGTAATCAGTGTGTATGTGGGAACTTGCTGTTCATCTATCTGTTCTCTAGGTGTTCTCAGACTAAACACTGTTGTAACAGTTATGCTGATGCTATTAGCTGACTGTAATAGGCTTACATTCAATTTCTAATCAAATAACCACAGAGCATGTTCTGGATTTGAAGTTAGTACTTATTTTAGGGCTCACTTCATGCTATGTTAAAGATACTTAAAAAAACAAAGATCCAGACTTGCTGAGACCAATCTAAATTTCTGTCTTATAAGTTTGATGGCATGGCAGTACACAGCAGGATTTTTAAAGTTAATATAACCCTATGAAGAACAAAGTTTAGAGTTTCTGCAGACCTATATGGGCAGATTAGATTGATTTTTAAGGGCAGCAGAATCTTCAATATATTCTCTTTGTGTTGTCCCTGGTGTGTTTTTTATGTGACAATGTTGACATTTGAACTAGATGCATTTTCACTGATGCTATCTCCTTGGACTGTCCATTCCTCCTATACTGTGATAAAATTGAAAAGTCAGATGATGCATCTGTAATATGTCAGTGTGCTGCAAGGTCAACTGAGGGCAATATTCTGGTATGTTGAGTGTGGCAGAAAGTAGCAGAAAAAAAAATCCCACCTGAAAGTTTAACTATAGAGGAAAGTCTGCAGATTAGGGCATACTTCACAGAAATGTTCTGTTAGGTCCCCTTTTATAATGGATTAATGTAGAAGGAAAAAATAGATTGAAAGGCTATATCAGGGAGGAGGATGGTAAGCGAGGAATCTTTTTATTGATGCCTGTAGGAAGGAAAGTTTGGAGAGGGTTACTTTTGTAGATGCACCAAAACCAGAATCATGTGAGTTCACCTATTAGTACTTAATAATCATTATAGCTTACCTTCTCTTTTAGAAAAGGGGAACAGATCTCCAGTACAACCAGTGTTGGTGACTGAGGCATGAGTAGCACCAAAAGTTTGTTTTGCTTTGTTCCATCTTTTCATCAGCATGGACAGATGGGGATATTCTGGGGTAGAACTGAAGTTGCAATTAGTGAAACAAGTAACAGGTAATATAACTGCTTTCAGCACTTTGAGTTGTCCACGTTTGCTACTTTACTAATCTCTTACTGTATGAGAATTGCCTACTGTTGTTTTACGAACTATTAAAACTGACTTTTTGAGTATATTAAGCAACTTTTCTGAAAGTCTAATAATCTGTCTTAATTTTAGGTCTTGTTTAAAGCAAATTATTATTATTTTGGCATGCAAGCGTGGCCAGCACCCTCTTCTATCATTTTTTGCTTTTCTTTCTTGGCTTACAACAGAAGAAGGCAATTACAAATAAATCAAGTGCAGGAGTTGGCAATTCACAATTGCTGAACAAGTTGTTACTCCAGTGTTCCAAATAGTGTAACACATGACATTAAATCGTTGCTAGGTTAGCATGCAAATAGCAACTGTACAACAATGAATTTGTAGACTCCTTCTCCTAACAACTGTACAAAGTAGTTGAATGTTTTCTTTCTTTGGAAGGTAAAAGGTTAAGAAAAAAACTTTAAAAAGGGGAAAAAGAAATCACAGTTGGAACCAGTATTGGCAGCCTCACAGCTGCACTGTTGATGTTGCTGTATACACTGTTTCAAGTTAGCTAAATATGGAAAAAAAAAAAAAATCAAAATCAAAAGTGAATTGTCACTCTACTCATGACTTTAAATCAGCTTTTTTTTTTTTTTTTTTTTTTTCGTCCATTGAAAGGGTAAGATTTTCTAATAGTTTACTTTAACACAGTAAAGAAGCCTAACTTAAGACACTTTCCATAAAAGTTTCTCTGAAGTCTGATCATTATGTCATGAAGTCTGATCTGAAGTCTAGCTTTCCCAGAGGGCGTTTTCATACAATTCACTTGTGTCACATAGAAAGAGAAAGTCAGATGGCAAAAATTGTAGTTTTACCTATAACTGTATTGACAGTTACACCAATATTTCAAATGGCCTTGAGAAAATATGTTTGTTTGTTTCTTTTCCCCTTCTTTTACTATTAAATTGGTAAAGAAACCGATATTCACTTCTATCTGTGGCTGATAATCTTTTGTCTGTACTACGTAAAGCATAGTCTCAACCAACTATAACAAAAGTTTCTAAAGATGGGACTGCTTATTCAAAGTATTATACATATTTTGATTTTGAAGACTTATATTCCTCATTGTGTCACATGTTCAGCAGAAGAGGAAGTGCTCGTAGAAAATAAAAAGTATTTTTAGTCATCTTAAACAATCATTTTGTATTCTCTGAAGCTTGAAATGAGCTGTGTTGTTAGCTTTTTCTCTTCATCTTCTCCTTGCTTCTCTTAGAGGCAAATTTTATGCTTTCAGCTTGGCAGTTTTCTGCTTCTTAAAATATGTAGCCTGAACAGCACAGTGCATGAGCCCTAGGGAAAGGATTTTTTTTAAAACGTCTGAAGTAAGCTAGCTGCATTTCGGAAAACATGAGCCTTGATCAAATCTGCCTCTGCATAAACCGTTTGCCTTTGGAAGCATCCTAGCCTTTGATAGCCCTCAGACATACAGACCTTTGCTGTAAAATGCATGGGGTTGCTACATGCCCAAACTATTGGGATTGTATGCTTTCCATGTATCGATGGAGAGGTTATATGATCTGTTGCTCTTGGGATGATTAGACTTGGCTATGAAAGGACTGAAACAGTTTCATTCTAATTACTCTTGAAGGCATATTTCTCTTTCCATAATGTTGATTCAATTCTGCTATTTAGCTTTCAGAAATTCCATAATTTTGATAATGCCTGACGGACTTCAGTATCCAGTAGACAGTCTGTTTACAGAAAGAAGGTATTTTGTCTTCTGGAACAAAAGTAAGACTCTGAAAATTAAGCTTTGTTCTTCTTAAATGTCATCAGGAATAAGTTATTTATAGATATGAATAATATATTTTTTTTGTTACCGTTGTCATGACTTCATGCATAGTTTGGGTTAGAGCTAGGTTGATTTCAGCTGTAAGTCTAGTAGCAATCTACTGAACTGACCTAATGTTAAGCAATTAGAAATGATTGCAGCCTGGCAATAGCTTCAAGTTACCCTGGAGCCAACTGTCCCAGGTAAGGAGTGTAAAGATAGCTTAGAAAGAATGAACTTCAGTTTTCCCACTTCACCTGTCCTCAAGAACTTCAAAAGGACCTCAGCTCCAAGACATAGAATGAATAGATGATCTCCTCCCATCTCTCAAGCTGTTATGTTTGTTGTGTATTATTTCTGTGGGAACACCTCTCTTGTCCAAAGACTCAACTCAACGCAACAAAGACTTTTTTTGAGAAATCTATCTACAGAAACAGCTAAAATGAACTTTTGGTACAGTTAGTGATCTGAACTGTAGCAATTCTTAATATGTAGCAAAGAAACCTTATGAATGGAGATAACAGTTTTGGCACAAGTCTCATTAACAATGCATCCCTTTTCTATGGGTAATTTTAGTGCATTTTGTATGACTAAATACAAAAGCTGTGACCTTTCCTCTCTAAAGCTATATGGCACAGTCCATTAAGGGCGCAGGTACAATAGTATGACTGACCTGGAAAGTTTTCTTGTTCCTTATTCCTGCGCTCCTTCCTCCTTTCTGCTTTCTTTCACTGGTGCCTTTGGTGAATGGGGGAATTGTCTATAAATACTGTTACTACACCTGAAGCCTGGTGCCATACAAGACTAGGATTTCATTATTCTGCACAAATTGGTTGAGAGCTGTGTGTTTAAGAAGTAAACGTGTTTTTTAAAAGCTCATATTAGGCACGGTTGATTCAGTAGAGTTTTGGTCACAAAAAGAAGTAGATCTTTGAAAAATACTTTGACTCGGTTGCAAATAAGGTTACAGAATTCAGAAATACTATTGCCATTCTATATGCAGAGCCATGATTGGCGGACATGACTTCATTGTGATATATATTTGTACAGCATACAGAAATTTGGCTAAAGACTCAGGAACACAACCATTAAGTGGAATGCAGGCTGAGCAAGTATGGTCCTGGATTTCACCAAAGGTATTTTGTCACAGCTAGTGTGAAAGAACTCCTACCAATTCATGGAACTGGCCAGAGTCTCATGGCAATGACTGAGTTGCCTTGCTTTCAAAGTGAGTTGAACAGGACTACAACTGGCATTGGGAAAGTCGGCCATTGTGGCTTCTTTGCTACTGTGTAAGACACATTCTGTGTTTTTTTTTTGTTTGTTTGTTTTTTTTTTCATTAAATATGGATATATGGATATAATAATATATGGATAAAAGAAAAATTCTGTACAAATCACTCAAACATTTAAAGCTAGATTAAAAAGACAGACAATTTATGCTGCATCAACGATCATTAATATCACCCTCAGGATAAATCAGGCATCTTGGAGCACTATTAAATTTTTGCCTCAGCTCCTTTTTTATTTCAGATTCAAAGCCAGGTAGGTAGTGGCTTTGTGAAGTGGGGGAGCTTCTGGTGTTCTCTGTGCAAAAAGTAGATTAAGAGTTGTGGACCTCTGCCTTTCAAAGAAGTTCCATGTGTTGTGGCTGAAAATAAGCACACAGACCAATCTGCAGTGTTCATAAATAGGATATGCTGATAACTTGCTTTGATATGATTTTCTCTATGTGAAATTGAATATAGAATGTGACCTACTTTTAGGTGTTATCACCAAATCCCATGTTTTCCTAGTTTTCTTAGATAGAGTTTAATTCCTTTTTCATGTATATAATTTCACAATTTATCTTTTCATTTGGGACAGGCACTATTTAAACCTCAACTCCTAGTTTCCTTGGGCCAAGCGAATGATATTATGAACACCTGGAAGCTTTCTGAAGTAGTGAAAAGAGTGTGCATGTGTTATAGATTCAATTACCCAGGAAGTCTTTATAATGTACTTACAAAAACATGCAGATGCCTGTAGATGAGTTCTGTAGTATTTCATACTGCAGTTATTTTTATCACACATCAATGCCTGGTTTTCCAAAAACATTATCAGAAATGTTCCCAAAATTGAGCTCAGCATAATCTTATTCATTCCTGATTTGTATTCAGTAAATCTGTTGTTGTACAACAATATGATGACAAATGTGAAGACAATCTGTTGCATTTTTTTTAATCCTATTAATTAAATGCATTAAATATCTTTTCTTAGGCAAAACAAATTCCCCAAAGGCTGTTTTCTCATTTTATGAGCAAGTCTTAGAAATAGGGACATAATTACTATATTTGTGACACAGTCATTCAGATTTCTGAATTACACTTGAAAGAAAAGATAGTTGAAAGATGCGGACCAACTGGATTAAATTCAAATGCAAATAACAGCAATAAAAGAGAGAGGATTGTTTCATGAAGAAAGAATAAAAAGATTGATAATTTTAGCTAAATAATAAGTGTGGATGCAATGTGTCTTGCCTTCCTCTGAGAGTTCTCACGGGGCTTGCAGTGGGCTGCAGTTTTAAGCACCCTCATATTGCAATGAAGCAAGGCACTTAAATGTCACTAGTGAGGGACTGTAGATGCAAATCGTGCTTCTTCATATCATAAATATGTAAAAAAAAATGGTGAAGGATTGTTTCACTCAGCATTTTTCTATTGAACACTTGCAGTTCTGTAATGACAAAGGTAACCATATATCTCTTGTATCACAAAAAGGGGGGGAGGGATTTCTTCATAAACCTGGAGTACAAAAGATAAAATTTCAGTTTAAAGAAATGTTTTATGATTTTCAAAATCTTTCCTAAGAATAAATGGAAACTTGGACACTTGAAGGCTTATCTTTAAGGAAATTTCTATATTCTCTCCACCAAATAGTTTTAGTCCATTCAAAATGCTTGTATAGTTTTTAAAGTGTGATATATATATAAAATGTACAACTAGGCATTTCAAACTCAAAGTTAACTATTCTATTCTAATCATCTGATTGTTAGAAAATGAACCTAAAGTGTTTTTTCCTCTCAAATTCAGATACTGGTGACATCAACTGAAATTCCTTTTTGGTTAGGCTACAATTCCATAAAAATGGCACTGATCCACTATAAGTTTACACTTTCTATGTGTAGGACTGTATCTGTGCAGGACTTTTAAAAATCTGTCTTGCAGACTTCTGTCTGTTCTCATGCAATGCCACATGGTGGAGTATTGCTTTTTCTCTATGGGTTTCACCGTATCTCTCAGCTAAAGAGCTCAAAACTTCTGTGAACTAGGATTTAGTTAGGGGAAGTTTGGGGGAAGTATATGATGTTTCAGATTCAGAACATACCTTTATGCTGGTGTTGTACTACTGGAGAAATTATGAAGTCTCTTGTCAAAATGAAAGGTTCTCATTGACAGAAGTTTCAGTGGCACTTTTGTGCTTGATTGCTGCTGTTCCTCTTTTGGGCTACTTACATAATGACTCAAATTAATAAAGTCAATGAGAGACTGTAGACTTTTTTTAGACTTTTTCCTTTGTCAGGAAACTTCTGTATTACAGACCACTGTAAAGAAAACTTGTTTGTTCAGGTGGAAAATTAACTAGTACATAAAGCTGCATTTTTAAATCTAAATATTTTAACAGGGTGACATATAGTACAACCACAACAGAGAGAGCTAGTGAGCTTACTGAAATAGATCTGGAAGAGGCAAACAAAATGTTTATGTCTTTGAATGTGTTCTCAGCATTAAAACTTTTTTATCTACCCTAGTTCTTGTGACCATGTTAGTTTAATTTATTTTCTAGTTTTCATATACTTGAAAATACAGTTAATACATGTATACATCCAGTTTTTCACTGTTTGTTTTTCAGATTCTTTCCTGATTCTTTCATGCTGTGAATACAACCTCAAGCAAACAGCAGGTGGATTTGTTTGTCCTACCATAGTGAGTGTTTAGCTATTGGCCAGTTCACAGAATTCTGTCAACTTAACTGAAATATTGAATTACTTTAAGTTTTATGGAAATGGATCATGAACAGAGGAGAGAAACTATGTTAGTTTTCCTTTTTGAAGAAAGGTTAAAAGGTGTCTTAATCTAGTTTAGCATGATGAGTGATGTTGCCACTATATGTGAACATAAATCTATTTTACTTGTAAGCAATGTAACCATTAGAATCAAGAAAAAAAAAAAAAAAAAAAAAGTAGATAATGTCTTTACCTCTAGTAGTGAGTTGCATTTGGAGAGCAAACTGAGCTCTGCTTTCTGGAATGATTTGGGGGATTTGTCTTCAGGAGGCATTTCAGGGTTGGGTCCGTTCTGTCAGAGCTCCTGGAGAGGCTCTGTATTGGATCTGTATTGCTAGATCTGGTTCAAATTGCTTTAGGCTTAGTCATGAAAATTATCCATTGACTTAGTCTGAGAATTGCATGATTTTTAAGACTAACTTGAGAGTAGAATTAAGGGGATTCTACAAAATCTCAGTTATAAAAAAGATTAATTCATAACTTTAGAGGCAGCATTGAATAAATCTGTTATGAAAGACAGCTAAGGAGAAATAATAAACCTGTGCACTAAACTATGGAAGACATCCACATTGCTTTCTAATAGGATGCAATGTTAAAATAAATGCAGGACTATACCAAAAAAAACGGTCTATGTGAGACCGGTGTTCATGCAACTGTGCTTATTAATATTCTAAAACAGATTCTCTTTCACAGATACCATCCATGCCTAAAGATTTTCATCCCATTAGTCTTACTTGAATGTGCCTTTCACCACTGAGTGATTTCATCTTCTTTTAGTCTTGAAACACCCACAATATACTTTTGGGGAAAAAATAAAAAACAAAAAGAATGAGTTTCTGTAAATATTATTTAGTACTACCAATTGTCAGTGTTTATTAATTTTAAGGTATAAAATTTAATCCAAAACACTCATTTTTCTCTTGCTCTTAGTTGGCACATTTTGTAGTTGGAAAATCTTTGCACATAAAATTAAAAGGAGAGTAGTATCCTCACTAGTTCAATATAGAATTAACAGACCATTTGTGAGATCAGTACTAAAATATGGTTTACGTGACAAATAAAGTAAATTCTTGTTTTTACTTGTCTGTTCATTTTATGTAGTTTGATTCATAGCACTACACAGCAAGGCCAAGCTAGGGAATAGCAGAAGCTCCACTGAAGGCCTGAAGGTAAGATAGGAGGTTATGATTAGGAGGTTTGAACAGGACAGTAAAATGTTGATCTTGATCTGCTCTTTATAACATAACCTATTAATCTTATCAGTATTGGAAGAAAAAGAAATTGCATCATCTTAATATTTTCTGCTAATTTAGACTGAGTGTCCTACAATATTATTTTGGCACTCTGCTAGTGATGTGTCAGCTGTCTCCAGGGGCCCTTGTCAAAAGAAGAGGAACGTCTCCTGCTGTGCCAATACTGTAAAATAAATAACATTCTCGGAAGATTAATACAGAGCTGGAGCACAGAGTGTTACTAGTTGTCATAAAACAGACAGAAAATGGTTTGTGTTCTGAAAGGGTAGACTTAGGAAATGACTGGTCCCAGAGAAGAATAAATTTGTTGATCTGGAAACATAATTTGAGAAAAAAATGATGACCAAGTGTCCAGTGGTTTGGAAGTTATGAAGGGACATGTGTCCAAATCACAGATCTATAGCTGAACTTCTTCCAAATATATTTAACCTTTTTTGGTCTGGAAACCTCATGAATCCAAGCCTTGTTTTGAACTTATCACAACTGGTTTTGCTTAGACTGCATAGTAAATAAGTGCTGTCTGGAAAGCCTTTTCAACTTATATTGATATTCTTAATTCTAGATGAATCTAGTGAAATAAATAGTTCATTAATAACTCAAAAAATAATAATAATAAAAAAGAGCAAGCCTTAAATGATAATGTATGTATTGTGGGGAAAACTAAAGCCCTATGAAGTCCTATTTAATTTCTTTGTGAGTTAAGCTTTATGTTTACAAACTGCAGTGAGAGTAACAAAACTTACATCTGTCTTCATCCCTCTCACTCCTTGTATATCAGAGTGTGATTAGTAATTCCAGACTGACTTCTGTATGCCTACACATAGGCCTCATCTGAATTCAGGGAAGGCTTGTAGCTGGAGGAAGGCATGCACTCCAATTTCATTAAAATTCTGGCATGATTAATAAAATACATAAATAAAAACAAAAAACATCCCCAACCCCCAAACAAACAAACTAAAACTTTAGAACTGTCACATAGTTGGAGGGGAGGTGGCCATTTGATGTCCTTGTTCATATTGCACTAAACATATATGGCATCTATGTCTCAGTAACATAAATGGAATTTCATGATGTTCCAGTCATTAGTAGCTATTCTTGAGAAAGGAGTGCACTTTTGGATGAGGAAAAATGAATTTCTGAGAATTTCAAGGAGGATTCTTACCTAGGCCAGGACACGGGCAGACTTTCAGGGTAAGTCAGAGGGTATCATATGTATAAGCATCCTGCGTGCAAGAAGGAGAGCACAGCTTGTACCCTGCCCAGACCTTCATGAGTCTCGTGTAGCTTTGGTCAGCAACTATTAGCTTTAGGAGATTTTGGCAATAAAATGTGTTAGACTGCTTTCAGGTGATGACTTTTTGGCAAGTCCTCTGACTTTTCATAAGCTTGTCCAATATCATACAGCTTTTTTTTATGCCCACTTACCTCAAAGGAAAAAATTCTGTAACCATATTCACATTCCCATTGGTTTCTAGTCCCCTGGTTTTATGACCCATGCTCATCCTTGTTTCAGCTGAGTTATAGCTGAGTAGAGGTTTACGGTGCTTATGCCTGAATTAACAAAACCTCTCTCTCCTTATCTTGGTTTAAATCTCATTAAGTTCTCTCCTTTTATGCAACTCATCTCTTTTCTCCCTCAGGATTTTTCATCCTATTTTTGCAATGTATTTTTACTGATATTTTTCCCCTCTTGTCTGATGTTAAAGTTGCTGTTTTAATGCACATTTTAATGCACAGTACATTAAAATGTGTATTACATTTGTATACTGGCTTTCTTATCTTTCTGCTTACCGGTTCTTCTGTGCATCAGAAGTCAGCACTATTCCCAACTCTCATGTTTGGTCCTGTTCACTAGGTGCTCTTTCTGTCACTCTATTCTTCTCAACATGATCCCCCAAAAATAATCTTATTTTTTGCAGTCTTCAAAGAATCAAAGATTTTCTTTTACTTTTCTAATCATGACTGCCTGGTTTCTGCAGATGAAGCAAAAATAAAATAGGAATCTCCATCTGCAGTTAATGTGCACTTGGCACAATGCCTCTGTTGTTTCTTTAAAAGTATTTCTCCCTTTTTAAAGACAAGGTTGAAAGTCCACCCTTGATCAAGTTGATAGGATTATTATTATTATTATTGTTATTATTATTTTTTGCCATAGAGTTGAGGGGCTACTGAAATCAACCCCAGAATCCCAGCAGAAACATTTTTAACTTGCCCCCCCCACTTTTTTTTAGTGAGTTAGCATCATATTGTCTCTTTTCCTTGATTCTTTCATTACTGTCTCCTTAATGTATTGAATCCTGATCTTATGAAACTGGTTTAAAGCTTCCAGAGCTTCATTTAGCTTCCAGAGGATTCCAAATGAAGATCACGGAAGCTAGCTTATTTCAATTTCTTCTGTTCATGCTGAAAGAGTTTTTAATCTTAATGCATAACCAAGAAAATGTCTCTTCTGAGTCTTCCAATGTTTTATCTTGTTTTAAGTAGCAACATTTTTGTAAAAGAAACCTTGCAGATGTTCTATATTTACAATGTAAATCTACCAATGTCTTGGTTTGCCTACTTTTCCTGTTCCTTTTCATAATTATCAAACACGTTTACAGAAGAAAACTTTCCTACATTTTGCAGTCCTTCAAACTGATCATGCATGAAAAACAATGCTGCTGTCTGATATCACAAGAACCTAAACAGTGAATGTGGAGGTCAAAACCAAGGCTGTGTATCTGAGGACCCAACAAATAGAGAAAGAATGCCACAATCTTCATTGGAAAGTATCAACAGAGCCAACAATACTGTCTAACAGTGCTAACAGGGAGTGTAATTCCACTTGGGGGCAGATGGAGACAGTAAAAGGTCAGTCTTTTAGTGGTTCCCTATTTCAAGATGTTATTTGGGTAGCAGAAAAAAATCAGCTTTCTTGTTCCTTTTTAGCAGTAGAAAATATCTCCATCCCCCTTGTAATCATCAGCATCAAGCCCTTAAAAAGCTCAGAGAAAACAAACAAACAAAAAAAACCTCTGTTGTCCCCATTCCAGTGTAACATAATGTCTGTTATTCCTGAACAGGAACACATGGAATATTACTTTTCTTTTGCTGGAGTAATAGCTCTTGAAGAAAGCTGAACATTGGTAAAGGTTTTTGTTCTTGTTGTTGTTTGTTTTTGTTTGTTTGTGTTTTTTTTTTGTCAAAATGATGTAATTTTATTTAAAATGACTTCAAGTGCATGTCAAAAAAAAAAGTTTTTGCCACCTATGTCACCAAGTAATGCTCTTTTGCTCTTTGCTCAGCTTTCTTTCAAAATAACTAATTATTTCCATGTAGCAAGTGCAGAGGAAGGTATGGTTTAATGTATGGCTGACTTCTCAAAGTCATTTCTTGTACAGCTTTCCCATCCCCATGGATCTGCTCTGAAACAGAACACTGTATTTAAAACAGAGCTTCCTCTCTCTTTGTTTTGATCTTGAGTTTTCATTCATATTTAAGTTGGACATTATTTTGACTCTCCAGAATTAAGTTAATTGTTTGTGCATCAGGCAATAAAATCCACTGAGCTCTGCATCTCTATGTAACATTGTCTGATACAAAGGAAGGACTAGACAATGCAAATAATATTTGATGTCAGCATTGTTCAAATACGGCAGGTGCCAGCAAAAGTGAATGTGAACCTGAGAGCCCAGAACAGGCTTCTGCGCAGCTCATAGCTTTGTCTCTTTGGCAATTTGAGTGTCTTAGCAAGCTTGCTGACAAACCTGTCAGTTGTGCTGTGAAGCTGGCCAGTACATCACTCATTCAGTTGCATAAATTTTCTCAGGTGAGCATGGGATAAGAAAAGAAAACAACAGATGAATACAAAGAACTTGACAAACCTAGAAAAATAACTAATACTAAACTTTTTCACCTTCATCTTTTTTTTTTTTCTTAAAGCTTGCTTTGTTGTATCTTCCATCAGCTTTCTCTTTTAATTCCATTTGTCCCTACATAATCTGAGAATTATTCCTTATTTTCTATCACCTTTTTTTCCTTTTCCCTTCCCTTCCCTTCCCTTCCCTTCCCTTCCCTTCCCTTCCCTTCCCTTCCCTTCCTCTCTTTCTTGCATTCTGAAGAAATAAAAATTGTAAGTACATGCATAGATCCTAGATATGGCAGGGACTTTCATTAGTGTTTAGCTTAATTAAGGAGGAAGCTTAACAACAGTTCTGGAATGTCAGCTGCTGTAGCAGAGAGGATATCATGTAGGATACAAACATCTCTCTTTGCCCATACTTTTAGGAGACCACTGCAATCTCAAAAGTTCTTTTTAATGTTACTTTGGTTCTCTGTTTTAAACAAAAGGGCTTCTGGAAGGAAAAAGTGGAAGAAGAGTAAAAGGATTTCACTGTAGACATCCTCACTTGTAACATTTCTATTTCATGATCCTAAAGAACACATACACAATAACACCTAAAAGCTTCATTTATGTAACAGACAAACAAACAAAAATTAAACATAATGTAGAAAGCTTAGGTCATCTCTTAAATTTGCTCCACAGCAGATATTTGGTACCCATATGCTGGTAAAATTCTAGTGTAGTCCTCCAGGCTACCTCTTGTGCCTCTATAGACTTTGTAATTAAATTTGACCTAGAAAACCAGCATCTTCTTGTCACTGAGATCTCAAAAATGTAAAGCAAGTCTTCAAACAAAGGAATTCCCAAGTGAATATAATGAAAATATTATATATGTATATTGCTAAATTTCAGCATGGTCTCCTATAAAACCAATAATTTCATACGTTTTTCTATGCTTGCAGGCTTCAGCTATTTGGTGTAGTAATAAACATCCCCAAATCTTATGTCATTGATTGTTTGGCTTCAGCAATGATGAAGAATGGAAAACAAAATGAAAGAACGTAGGCCTTGTCTGAGATTTATTTGGAGACTGTTTGTGAAGCATGCCTTGCTTTTCAAACTTAACACAGCACCTGACAGAAGTGACACATTCAGCCTTAGCCATGTCTAGTTTATCTTGTCAGTGTCCGAAACAGACAGGGGAAACCTTTCAATGTTGTACTTCATAAAATTGTAACCAGACTGATAAATCTGTTTATTTTTCCTTTAAATATGCCCTGGTCTCCATAACAGAGACAGCCTGCATGTATACTGATGAATGGTTATTCTCCCATCACAGACCTTTATGGACACATTGCCAAGAAGCTCGTTTTGTAAATTCCTCAACTTTTTTTTTTTTTTTTTTCTTTTTTCCCTTCTTTTCTGGCACCTGAAAACTTGCAACTGGCCTGGCTTGAAAGCTGCCTTGGCAATTTTACTAAAGCACTTACTTTGATAGCTAAAAATGACCTTGAAGAATGATTAATACTGTGTGGGGGTTGATGACATAAATCTGTTAAAGTGTGCCTGATGTACAGCTTCACATGCAAGAATGTTATAGCCATATTCCTGTACTAACACAGTGACATTGAACAGACTGTAGCAGATATAAAATCTACCAAAAAAAAAAAAAAAAAAAAAAAAAAAAGGAGACCCCGCACCTCCAAAGGGTTTGAATTATTTTTATGAATTTGTTACCAACAAAATGCTTCTGGTTAGAGAATATAAACTTAATGAAAAATAACAAGCAATGGTCTTAAGGCACATTGGGACATACTGTCTAAATCACAGAATTCCAGTTGTTGTTACTGAGGATGCAGGTACTTGACTCAAGAGTTAAAAAGCTTACTCTTTCTATACTGTACTGTTTTTAATGCAGAACAAGATACTGTTAATAAGGGAATAAAAGCCCACTTCATCCACTGAATTTATCACTTGCTAGCCATTTTGGATGTACATATTGAGAAGACATAGGTTGATTCCTTCTTAACCTAATACATAAATAAATATAGTATAACATCATAAAAGAGAGAAGAAAAGATATGCTAGACTGTTAAGAAATTATATAACATTGCTATCCCTAATGAGAGAACAGGTTTGCTTTAATATTTTACTTTTGCAACTGTGGGAAATTACCTGAATAATTAGATTTGCAGAGAAGCAACTGGGGACATTTTCTAGTGGAGAGGTCTCAGCGGTAGCTCTTGTTGTGCTTTGTCCTGGGAAATTACATTAATGGTCTTTTTCCTGTGTATTGGTAATGAGTTTCTATCGAACACTACTTTAACACGGAGTGATTTCTTTTGCCTTCAGAAAAAAATTTGCATGGGCTGGTGAGGGGGAAACAAATATCCTAGAAGTACTTAAAATGCAACACTTTATGCCAGGTCATTTTTCCATAGCACAGATCAGCCAACACACTTCCATTTACAGACTCGTCCCTTTCACCAGCTCCTGCATCTGCCAGTGTTACAGGTTTTCATGGCTGCACAATGCAGCTGAGCTGGAGAAGCCTCCAACTGCAGTTTTAAAAATAAAATAAAATAAACATTCTCAGCACAAATAGACTATTTTGGTTTCCATGGCTGACAGTTTGGCACCTTTCACAGCACTAAATTAACTTAAAACATTCATCACTACACATGCTTTGAGAGAAACAAAACAAGTACTAAGTAGGATTTGAGACTTAGTAAACTTTCTACTTAAGATGAAACAATCATTTAAACTGACAAGAAAAGGCTGTGAAAACAACTCAGAAAAATAACTTATTTGTATTTAAGACTCGGCAAATATTAAGAGAGCAAATAGTGGTACTAAAACCAGTGTTGTGCTCTTCTGTAAAAATAATAATAATTAAAAAAAAAATGACAAGATTGATTTAAGTGAAACTTTGTAAAACCATTCTGTATCCCAGCCTTTCCCAAACCAGATCCAAGTTTCAGCTTGAACCATTTTTTTTTTTTTTTAAGGAAATCATTCCTTAAAGTATGAGGATTATATAATGAAGTAGTCATATCTTAATCATAAGCACAGTGACATATGTGTCATTTTTTAATAGAACAAAGTATAATATAAAAAACATTTGAGTGCAGAAAGAATGTACACATTCTATTAAAATTGCAATGTATGCAGAAACTTAAAGAACCTTAATACGGTAAAGTTTTAAATCATGCTACTGTATCTATATCCCAGGAGAGAGATTCCTACAATACAAAACTAGCATTAAACATTTTTGTTAATGCTTACTAGCCTGGCAAAAATCTTCATGTGGTTTTGTGGGAGGAGAAAGTAAAAAGCCATTTGTTGTATGTTTTTGTGAGAAGTAATAGTTCACAAATTAAAGGTAAACATAGCAATACCTTTTAGAAGATGAATTTGTGTGGCTCATGACAATTCACACACATTTTGGTTGTGTTTAAGACTTTCCAAGTGATTCAGGCTAGGTGGAAATGCTCCAATAATTTTGTCTTTAGTACACTGATACAAGTTTTAGAGACCTTGTCGTGCTTCCCGTGGCCAGAGAGTCTCAGCTCATCTTGCTGAAACTGCATTCCTATATATTACAGATGAATAGTATGATTTGTCAGACTAGAAAGAAAAAAAAAAAAAAAAAAAAAACTAAACTATAGTTTATTTGTATTAAAACATAGGTAGGTTTCCAACGTAGAAACTACTAATAAGCCCATGTACAGAAGTTAGTTTCACTGAAGTTTGAAAGCAATTTATCACACTCATGTTCATGTGGCTTGTTTGCTGCTAGGATTTTTAATTTTTGCTATTATCTACTTATTTCTATGTTTATATTAGAAAATGAAATGAAGGTGACTAGCACTATTTTATTCAGCCTAGAATTCTTCAGGGGTGCATTACAAGGATCCATGGATTTGGATCTTATCCTAAATTCTGGAACGTGACAAACACACTTGGAACAGAGAGATGAAAATCTGTTTTAAAATGTGTTATGATTTTCCAAGTTCAGATATGAAAAAAACAGGCAAACAGGATGAACAGTGAAAAATGTAGCTAACAAAATTGTTTTTTCAGTGTTACTAAAGTGCTAGGGCTATTTCATATATTTCTGTGCCACTGATAATATGAAATATTTATATTGTTAAAGAGAAGGATACTTTGTCTGAACGGTTCATAATACCTTTTTTGACAAGACCTTTGCATCTGGCCTCTTTTGGCCTAACTTGCCTTTTCTGTGATTCTTGTCTTAGCCAAAATAAAATGTCCAAATATGTGGAGGTTCTACTTCCTCTATACCTTCTCCAAACCTTGAAATATAAAAAACAATTTGACAGCCAGACAGAAAATCCTCTCATTTTTATTTTTTCCAGAGTCTAAAGATCACTACTCTGACAGCCTTATTTATATAAAGCACCAGATCCACACAGTAGCTTTAATTCCATCTTGCAGTAGTGTTTGATAGAGAGGTTTGTGTGGGTTTATATTCTGTTTTATCTGACACTTCTGTCCAACCTTGCTATAATCCACTTCTTTCCTAATGGTTACAAAAAAAGGAGATAATTTATTGTAATCATGGGTAGGAGAGAGAAATAATAATAAACAGTGACATCTGTTCCTAAGTTTTTCTTTTCTCTAAATTCCTCTAATGATGCACTTCCCTGTATGTTTCTCTTTCGGCTTAAAACAAATAAAGACTGTTTTTTTTTTTTTTCCTCATCATTCCATATTATTTTATATTTTTGGAGCCAAGAAATAGAAATATATATTGCTGCTGGTTTTTTGTTTGTTTGTTTTGTTTTCCTTTGCTTTTTCAAGAAAACTAAGTAATACAACTGTGTGGTGCCATGCAAGACAGATTGAATATCACTTGGCAATTTTTGACTGTATTATTGAAACCATTGTTAGGCTAATATTTCCACTTCACTGATGTACATCTAATATTTACCTAAAATACTGTAAAATCTCGATTTTTGTGTCACTTATTTAATATTATCTCTCTTTGGTCTCCCTCAGCAGAAAGAATTTGAATTATTTTGCCAAATTTGTGCCAAATCCAGTCCTCAGGTAATTTGAGAGGTCACTAGGATTATCCAGATCAAAATAGAATATGCAGGTCATAAAGGAATCTAGTCTGTCTTTTAAACCAGTCTTATTTCATGTCAAGGCTTTAGTTTTGATCCTTTCACTTTCTGTTTTTTATCCCCATGATGTTACACTTAATGATGAAGTCCACAAATGAAATATCCTCTTCCTTCAGATTTTTCAGCATTAGGTTTTGGGAGAACTCCCTTTTGAACAAAACCTTTCTATGTAGAAATATTCCTGTCTCCTATCTGTCAGGACACTGTGCCACTTTGATCTAGACCACTCAAACCATCAAAAAGTATCTTTTGTTCAATGTAGATGGGTGAGAAAAAGCAGTAGCTGGTAGAAGTCAACACTTGAAAAATAAATAAATATTCTATCTGGGAGTGGATCCACTCTCAGTAGAGGGCAGCACTGGTACCAGTAAAATATAAACTAACCATAAATGGCTTGCCATATTGTCTTGCCAAATGAGTTAACCAGCCCCTTACAAATCCAAAACAATGAAAGAAAAGTGAGCCAGGAGAGGGGATTCTGAATGCATTTGTACAGGGCACCTCACACGTTCCACATGAGAGCAACGTCATTTTCTAAAGCCCTGGTTTGTGAGAATCCAGAGATGAAGTAGCATAGATAGGAAGTTGCCAGCAGCAGAGATTTCTAAATAATAGTTGTGTTAAATAAATAAAGAGGTGAGTCTCTAACACACCACATACTGTTCAATCAACATTAATCCTATCAAACTGGGAAATTAATTTATAACCAACCCACTTAGGAACAGCAGGAGTCTTTCAGTATTGTCTTTTCTGTGGCTTTACATCAGTAATCATCTTGTCAAAGTTCGATTTGCTCCAGAGGCTCCATATTTTCTAATACTTACTAAACTCCACTGCACCCCAGTGTATGCTTCAACACCAGATCTGTAAAATTAGAGAGTTTCCACCTTCAGATGTAAATAGCTATGAAGAAAAAATGGACTAAGTCAATTACAACTGTCCCACCAGGCCACCAGGGAGGCCTGCTGCTATTATCCACACCAGTAGCATTCAGCAAACTATCCACTTAACTGGCTATAATTTTAAAATCTCCTTCCCCGTGAGACTGGCTGTAAAATCAATATGTAACAAAGCACCAACCTTTAGCTCCACAAGCACTCCAGAAGTTCAGTGAGAAAACTACTTCTAAGCTAGAGTTTGAATATGAACATCAAAAGTCCCTGCTTCATCATTATCACAATGCTTTGGTAACAATTAATTCTGGATTGTGCACATGAACAGAAAGCATGGCTCTAGACATATCCCCATCCAAGGGACTGCAGACAAGAGTGCAAGAAGTGGACTCCACCACTTGTCCCTGCAGGGCACAACGTAGCCAGCTCATGGTGCTCCTGCATTCCAGGCATCTGTTTGTAGCTGTGGCAAGCTGGCTTTTCTCATTGCTTTCTCTTTTCCATTCCCATTTAGAGTCTTCTTTTTAAAGAAGAAAAACAAACAAACAAACAAACAAACAAACAAAAAAAAGAACAAAACAAAACAAAACACATTGCTTTAAGAAAGAAAAGTTTTTTTTGTTTGTTTGTTTTTTTTTTTCTGGACAATACCAGGTTCCTAATTGCTTAAACACATGCAGTCCTGCAGGTCTCTGACCAATATAACTGACAAGCAACTTTACGCATATATATAACAAACTCACCAGGTTTTAAGTTAAAGTAAAGTGAGAAAAACTAATTGGCTGAAGGGTAAGCATAATAAATCTTGGGGAAAATGTGTAGCTGATCCCATCATAAAACAAGCAGAATGAGAATGTGCTACATAATAAACTAAGTGTTACTGTTTTCTACAATCACTCAGGCTGTGCATTTTGATTAATTGCAGATTCCGAATTACTGAGAAAATGGCAGTTAATTACCCCTAACACCTTTGCAGGAACAGCTAGGAGGGGACTATGAAATTAGCACTCTCAAGTCTGAGTTAAATATATCATTTTAGCTTAATGGAATTTAATAATTGTAATTCAAATGCATGTTGCACAAAATTAATAGCTTTTAATACCAAAATACCTTTATTT
This sequence comes from Heteronetta atricapilla, assembly GCA_011075105.1. NCBI lineage: Eukaryota > Metazoa > Chordata > Aves > Anseriformes > Anatidae > Heteronetta > Heteronetta atricapilla. The sequence goes on along the minus strand of CM021732.1, from coordinate 32,670,251 downwards.
GATCTGTCCCATATTTTACGCACACTGACATTTATTGATTTCTTCTGAAGTAGCCATCACTTCCAGAAGCCGGTGGAGAAACTTAGGAGCATGCATGTCAGGTTGGGTATTACTCAGAAAGCAGTGGTTATGACCGAAGGCTGATGTGCTTGTCCTGATGGCTTGGCTGGCTCTTTTTGCCCTGTCTTTAACCCTCTCCCAAGGTGGTTATCTCCAGTTGTGGGACCAAAGGGTCAGACCGTGATTTTCCATCAGACACTGGGGGGGGGGGGGGGCCCGGTCAGGCTTCACGGGACACACCAACATCCTTGGCTGTGACAGAGGAGCAGCCGGTGCCATCCTGTCACCTCAGGGTGCCACCAGCAACCCTCTCAAGGCTTTGAGATTTAAAACGGTGATGTGATCAGTAAGTAGGAATCCTCTGGGGTTTAAGAGAAGGAGGCTGCGGTAAATCCCACTCATTCCACAGCTGCGTCTGTGATGGGCTTGGAGTTACAGCTGGCCATGGAAAGTTTTATGGAGATTTTTGGAAACGCGGGATGTACAGAAATCCCATCGTTTTAACACAACCCACTGGGTGGCGCTAGGCTGCGCTCCCCGCAGCTGTAAAACCTGATCCGCAGTTCTTCTCCGGTCCAGTTAAAAACTGCACGTTATTCATTAAATGATAATTTGTTTGGACGTGAGGGAATAGAAAAATAATATCTGATGTCTATTTACAGTTTGATAGAAATTAGAAATGAATAACTAGGCTAATAAAAAACATATGCACAAGAATTATCAAATATGTCAGTTTAAATAACAAAAACCCTCAAGGTAGTTGGGTTGTCTGAAAAATATTGTACTAGATTTTACACTTAGGAAAATCCATTTACAAACTCAGGAAAAAAAATAGAAAAGTGTGTTATGGTACATCCACATGTCCAAATCATGATCACATTCACACAATACTGAATGCTTTTCAAATTTAGGATTCCTACTTACATCTTGGCTGCAGAAGTTTTGCAGAGTCATCGCAAAACCAGACACACATTATTTTTGATACCTATGTTATCCTTATAATAAAAAAAAATAAAAATTGCTTCCATAAAAACAAAATAAAATTGCTTCCATATCTGAAATATGCAAAATATTGGGTGAGACCTGCATTTAGGTCTCTTAATTCAGAAATAGTATCTGTGGTATGTGATACATTTGAGCAAAGAAAAGAATAATAATTAATTTAGAAATAAATGTAAAATGGTATTCATCCTGCAAAATCTGTGTACAGCTTTCAGCAGGGAAAACAATGCAATATTAGCAAAAATGAAAGCCCGAAAAATCCCCCAAATGATTTGCTTCCACACATATTATCTTGGAAACAGATGGAGTAAAAATTCACTGAGGGATAAAAGAGGACCAATGTTTAGGAATATTTAGGGATATATTATACATGTAAACAAGTACATACACAGAAAAGTGACAAAGTTTAAGATTACTTACCAAGAGTAGGAGTCTTTCAGAAAGGTATTTAAAAAGGTATTGGCACAAAGGGCATCCAATACACAGGCTGTATTTTATAAGTTTTAAAATTTGCAAAACATACTGAAAGAAACATAGGGATAGTGAAATATATTCAGTTTTAATCCCCAATTTATTTCTGAGGCTTACACAGAACTGTGCTAGTGGAAGAAGAATTATAACTTGTGTGTCCAAACTCACAAGACCACATCAGAGTCCCTTTACTTCATAAGCTTCTTAGGTTTTGTCAGCAATAACTGTCTTGTCTTCAAACAAGTATAAACTTTTTAGGCAAAAAACAACAATATCCTTCGCATTCCCACCCTCTCCACCCCCCCACACCCCATCACTTTGTAGATAGGACTGGTCAGTTTGGTTTTAGGACCTTAATTCTTAGCTAATTTTGATTAGTTCCTGTTCCGAGCCCTTGTCTCCTTCTTGTTGCTATTACTTTTATTTTATACCTGTTTTTGAAGTCTTTTCCTCCTGGTGTTATAAATTCAACGGGGGGGAAGCACTCCTCAAGTACTGTGCTCCTGAGGTTGAAATAAATATATTTCAAATATGTAGTTTTGTCTTTTTTTGTTTCATTTTCTTTCTCAGAGATGAAAAATATTCACAGATTTTCTGAATAGAAAATATCTATATATTTTCTAAACTTGTTTACCTTTCATTGATTTGTGATTATGTTATTTTTTTCTTCAACTTGAATAGAACAGTTTACATGGTGCTATATGAATCACAGAACAAAATTAAGACATTTAAAACCAATTTAACTTATAGTGGTATAAAACATTAAGGTCCTCTCTTTGGAAATCCATAATCTCTACTGCAGATTATGATAACCATTTTTCAATGTTATTTTTTATATTAGTTTAGTAATTACATTGCCGCACAGTTTGCAAAATGTGGGCTCTTCAAAGCCCCGTTTTAATGTAATGCCACTTTTTCCTTGTGATTCTCCAAAGGTTAAGAATTGCTCAGCAGCTTCTGATATAGAAGTGGAGAATGATTTTGCCCTGTATGACATGTAACATCGTTTTTACTGACTATCCATTTTCCCGAGGAGTAGATGCCTCCCAAACACCTACTCAGCACAAAAGCAGCTATTGTTTAAATTTCAGTATGCATTATTACCTGCCCAAAACTCCAAGCAAGAGACTCATGCATTCCTCTGAGGGAATCGCTTCACCCAAGCCCCGAGCAGAGGAACGGTCCATCCACATCGGTGACTCTGACACCGACAGACATTCGTCCCAGAGACTGGTCCTGCCCTGGGCCTGGCGGCACATGAAGATACACTTGTTCCAGCTGCTCTTCCACTAACAGCTATCAGTCCAAGCCAATAACATTTTGATCCACTGTTAATCCACTGCTTTGTTATGCTGGGCCATTCCCTCCTTGAATATATGTCCATAATTTACTCTGTAGGAATGTCCATCTTTAACTAAAGCCTTAAAAGCAGAACACTGTAGATATATATATTTCTGCTGATAATGTTAAATCTTTGCTGTACACCTCATCCTTTGCAAGTACTAATCTTGAAGTGTTGAATTTATTTTTTTTCCCATATTTTATTCAAGCTAGAGGCTACCTCTCATGTCAGATGAAGATACAAATGAAAATCTTGTACCAAGAAATGAAGTATTCCTTAGCAAGTTGTAAAAACAACATCAAGAACAGTTGGTAAAGCAATCAGGGCTCCAAGCTGAAGTATACAGCAAACACAATGACCTTAGCCTTTCTCTTTTGATTTACAGCAATGTTGGAAAGTAAATAGGTGCCACGGGGCTTCAAGAACAGTTGAGTTAATGTATAGTCTAAATTTTTATGGATGATAATTAGATTAGCAATTTGATGTTGAGACTTGCAGAGGTCAGTGGGTGTGCTCTTTTAAACTCATTCTTTCAGACTGAAAATGCAAGAAAGATGAAGCTCTACACTGCAGAAACTAGTAAGATCCTACTGAATCCCAGAATCCTTACTGCAGCAGCTATGAAACAGCAAAGGAATGATCAGGTATGGTTTTAGAAGTGGCATGCCCCAGCACCTTGAACATGTAATTGCGTCACAAAAAGACAAGCACACTGGTAACTTCCAGTATCAGGTCTCTTATCAGGCACTTATCATTTATTTACTAATGGAGTGATGTCAAATCAGGTGTTTGTTAGATGGAATTGCCACCCAGCTTACCCACTGCACTTCACCAAGTAGCCGAGCATCTTCCTTATAAATTGGGACCATTAGTAAAGTCTTTAGAAGATTTCAAGGAAGCCCTGTCACTCTGTGATTTTCTATGCTGAAAAGCAAGAGAATAAGCACAAAAATTCCCATAATAAATTCATTTTTTTAATCCCATGGAATTACAGTTCTCTTGCATTTTTGGCAAATACTGAGTCTGACTGCTTTAATAATATAATGGCAAGGTATTAGGCTTTGTCCTTGTAATCCAATTGATGCTTTTTCCAAATTCAAAGTAATTATAATCCCTGTAAAATCTTCTATCAAATATATAATCTTTGTCATTCAGTATCCACAACTCACCTTTTGAAGTGCTCATATGCATACTTATTTTGCTGATCTTGGGCTACAGAGAGGAGGGAGAGATCTAAATTGCAAGCTCTTATAGCCACGTGGGTTCCTGAAGAGATCTGGCAGGCCTGATCTTGTTCATTCTCAGAGGCCAGAATATGTCTCCTATATGTCACTGGTGCAACTACAATGAAGGCTGTCAGACAAGGCTGAATCTTTAAACCAGCCCAGCATCTGGACCTTCAAACTGGCTACTTTCTGTGAAAGAAATTACATTGGACTCTAAATTACAAAGGACTTTACTGAGATCACTCAGGTTGTCCTAAGTTCTCAGCAGATAAAAGCAGTGCAAATTCACTGATGTCAGTGCTCTGGAGTCCTTTCACTCCAGCAAAGTGTGCGGTAGAAAATTCCCTGATGTCAAAACACCCAACTTTTGCAGAAAGAGACATGATATGATAAATTTTCTCAGCTCCTGGAGGGAAATTCTGCTTCCAGAGATTCATTTAATAAAGACGAGTCATATAAGTAAGCTATTTAATTTCTTATTTACACATTCCAGATGAGTTCCTTTACATTTATACTCATGGCTATTTTGTGCAATAAATGTTTTGTGTTTTTTTTTTTTGTTGTTGTTGTTGTTGTTCTTTTGTTTTCCTGAGAGAAAACAAAACAAAACAAAACAAAACTGTTAAAATAGAGTAGGAAATAGCAAATTTCTGCACGGGACAGGAAAGTTGCTTTCCCGATTCTTGTGCTCCCAGGTGCTCACAATTCCCTATGGATCCACCATGTTCACATAGGAGTTATGGAAGTTTATCCTTGTGACTTCCATCAAAGAGGTAAAAATGATACAGTACATTTCAGTCCTGCTTCTCATCCACAGGCTCTTCCATACACGTCTCTCATAACCATCCAGAATGTCCTGAGCCATCTTTATCCATAGAAGGCCCATGTACATTTACCACAACTAGTTTAGGAAGCTCTGATGAAAAATAAATTGATAAAAAAGAAGGTAGCCTAAGGCTACCTTAGAATCATTCTGAGATGATTCTAAGACTAGCAAGTGCAAAATACTGAAATGAGAAACATTCACATCAATACCATGTGGGGTCGGTCTCAACTGCAAGAAAGTTACAGCACCTGTGCCATGTTTAATCAACATGAAGATTGTGGATAGCTTTTCTTTGGCATTTTCTCATCAAAACAGATTAGAGTAAGCTAAATCCACACTATCTCAGTCTGCCTTTGTATCAGTGAAAAATGTTTCTGCAATAAAAAATATGAACACATTTCAGGGAATCCTGTTTAATGCACCAAGTCTATAAAGGTCAGTTATAGTTAGTGCTGCCAAGAAGTGTGATGGCCCATTATAATCACTATTTCTGCACAGCCTTCAGTGTTGTGGACACAGGATTTGTCCAAATGTACAGGGGAAGGGCTATCTGTGGCTTCTTTTGTAACTGGCCTTGGGACAAATTCTGCACTTCCTGCAGTATCATTGAAGTCAATGGATGTTTTGGCTATGTCTGAGGCAAAGATATTTTTTTATCCATTATTCACGCAAAAATTCTTGTTTAGAAGATCCTCCATTCTGAAACATAATCCAGAACATGAAGGATGAATTGTCAGCCACCCAGGCATTGAGTAAGTGAAAATGAGGCATACATCACTGTTTAATTTTATTTCCTTTGAAACAACTCTGGCTGTTCCCCCTTCTTCCAAACAGGCTGCTAACTAGCTAATGATTGCATTCCAAAATGCAATTATTCCAAAATGCATTCCTTATACATGTACAGAAGTATAATATCATCAGTCTATCTGAGAGCTCCTAAACCCAGTAGAGTTAGGAAACTTTACTCTCTTTGACTATTTTCATCTGCCTTCTTCATACTTTTACTACCTCTACCTCCTTCTCCTCTACTACTGTACATGCGCGCCCTTTGAAAATAACTATAGATTAAATAATATTGGAGTAATTCCAATAAAATAAGCTTTTGCTGTGTGCCTTACATCTCACAACCAGTTTCAGGTATATATGTATAATGTTGCTGAATGACCAGTAAAAGATGTATGAGTTTGTGCGTGTATGTCCATGACTGTGTACAGCCAGCATTAAATCCTTGCTAGTGTCTCTGTTTCCTCAGTGGAATTAACTGTAGTTTGCAACAGCCAAAGAGCTCTCTTTTATGTACTTGTTTTGACACTTCTCAAAGCAGCTGGACTAACATTCATGTTTTAAAGCACCTTTTCTGTCCAAGCAGCATTCAAAAACATTACAAAAAACTGTCCTGGTTTGAAAATATGAATAAATAAATAAATAAAAGAATTAAGACCACTGTAAAATAATAATTTTTAAAAGTTCCATTAATAAATTCCCTATTTTTATGTATTTATAAGCTCCTGAGAAGATGGTACCTATTAATGGAAAACCACATTTTAAATGCTAAACAACAGTGGATGTAGATCATGTATATTGAGTGTTTGGTGTCTGTGTTATTGCCTGCTGAGACCTGTGGTGAGACAAAAAGATGCTCAAGGATTAATTAACAATAGTTAAAAATAGTTTTTACTTTGAATTTTTATGTTGTATGCAAGGGCGTATTAAATTGAGCTTTTATTTAATGAAAGATTTACTTGGTAGCAATGACAAGATTTATCCAGCTACTCCTACATATAATTCCTCTTTAATTGCAAAAATTGAATCTCTTGTCATCAGGAAACCGCATTGTTTTGATAAGCAGTACATCAAAACTGGGAACTTATGGGAGCACCAGAATGCGAGCTCTCAGGAGCACCAGAGCATCTCCACATGAGGGACACGTGAGGGGTAATGAGGCCCAGTGCTGGCTCATTGGCAGAGAAGTCTATGAGGCTGAATAACAGTTCTCTGCTTGAACTATGAACTTTGGAAATATCCCACATAATATTGCAGCACTTGAGACAAGAGAAAAATCATGATTTACATCATTACCTAAGGCACATCCAGAACGTAGCTGCTACTTAACATGCAGAGAAGTCAACCTGGCATGGACTAAGAAGCACAAACCCCTCTGGGTTCTCAGAGTTTGGCAAAGCACTGCTCGCAGACAAAATAAAAGTGCATCAACTGTGCAGTGCATGCTTACTGCCCTGTCATCTCGATGGGGGGAAATTAGGCAGGTGCAATGGCATAAACCAGCTGAGGATTTTTCTCTCTTTGCCTGACTTTAGATTTTTACATGTACCTTAGAAGAGCTTTTCTCTTCCCTTTCTGTGACTGCCCAGTGGAAGCAAAAGTGATTTAGTGAGAGGGGAAAAGCACTTATTTCCTACCACAGGGTTTATACCTGCTGCACATTAAGCCACGTATACGGGGCAGACACACGGCTTTAATACTGAAAGAGTGTGCCAAGCATATGCTGAAGGCTGTTTGCCACAGCCGAGGTTGAAGCCTTACCCACATGGCTGAAGAGGGCAAGAGGCGTGGGTAGGGAGTTAAGTTTCACAGCGTTGTTTAACATTTCAGGATACGCGACTGGATTTGCAATCAGTTTGGCAGTGGAGTCTTATAACCATACAGACTTCTCTTTTAAGAAAAGCTTTGTATGTCTGAACAGAAAGGGGTTTGTCCTCAAGCAGGAAGCCTAACAGAGAGCTTACACGGTGATATATTTTCAGTCATGTGGCCAAGACAATAAACATGCATCTTTTGATCTGTGTGGCAATGGCGTGCAAGTTGTAGTTTTTGTCGGGGCAGAACAAGATGCAAATCTGCCAGGACTGAGTCAGTGCTCTGGCGTGTTTCTGCACATCCTAAATTTCACTAGGCTGAGACAAGGGGACTTAAATGTCTAAAGAACCCATAAAAATGTTCCAGCAAGTCCGATGGTTTAAGTCGTGATGTCAAAACACAGGAACATGCAGTCTACTTTGTATAAAATATGTTTTGGTGTTCTAACTATAAATTAAACCTCTTTAAAAAGTGTGCTTCTGTAGGCATACATTTACCAGCAGTCTTTTCCTCTTTATATGATGCAAAGAGGGGCCATAATACCTCTCTTGGGACTATAGAGGGCATGGGTAAAATTTTAAAGTACCATTAAAAATTATCTCTTATTAATTGCTGTCACATTCAAATATGAGCAATATCCTCTGGCCGCTTAATAGCAGCGCTACCATTATGCGTTGTTGTCTTACGACATTACACGGCTAACCGCACCAGCACATTATTTCCTAGACCGCCTCTGTTTACAAATCAAAGTGCCTCACTCCAGCACAGCCTGCTGAAATGCAGTGCTGTTATTAGGAAATGTGAGTGGGCTGAAGTGGGGATCCCCGCAGAGTTAACTTGGCAGCGTTTGAGAGCCTGGCTCAACCCGATATTAAAAGTGAGTCATCAGCTTGCCCGCACAGCAGGCCCTTGCTTTGTACTTTCCCCTGCAAGCAGCTCCACAGAGGGCCAAGAGATTCAGTGATTGCTTCTCTAATTAATAACCAGCTGAAAGAAATTCCTTGTTAAGGGAGACTTGGGTTTTTGTTGTTGTTGTTGTTTGTCAGTGTTAAACACTGATAAATGGCAAAAGCTCAAGTCAGGTCTACCACCTGGAAGGCCAGTTCACCATGTGCATTAGTCATCCAACTCAGACAGCTTCGTTTCCACTCCATGACCAGTGTTCTCCAGCTGGCTCAGCTCCTCACAACTATTTTTGTATCTGCCAGGGGATATTTGCAGTTCACGTCATTCATTTACATTGATTTGGGACCAGCCTATTTTACCAAGAGTATCCATGGCCTGTCTGTCTTGAGCTCCTTGAGGGCTTCAAGCAGAATTCTCTTTTTCTCCTGCCTTTGACTCATTACATCGATCACACCTATATGCTTCTCTGTAACTGAGGTAATGCTCCTGTTCCTTTTCTGTCTCCTAAAACAAAACATCCTGATTTATGTGTCCACTTCTCTGATTTATAGGCACACTTTATTGAAAGGTATCTCCTGCAGCCTGTACTTTTTCTTCCCCTTTGTGTCCCCAGCTTAGGGAAAAATCTATATGAGCTAAAGTTAAAACAGGTGAACTTCTGTGAGACTCAGGCATCTAAATATAGATGCTCCTTCAAGCAGAGCCTGTGTTTTTCACAGAGATTTCTCAATGTTTCCTGTTTCCAAGGAGAAAGAAATCAGTATAACATTTCACTAATGGTCCTACCATAGATGCATAGCCTAATGGGGAAAAAATAATGTTGGAAGTGTACAAAAGAAGTCAATGCCACAGTTATTTTAACAGCATAAATTTCATTTACCAAATTCTATGTTCCCTGAATAAATATTTTTTCCGGTGTCTCTTTACTGTTTATTTATTTATTTCCAGATCCACTATTTGTATGAACCCTTTTCAGTTTGGTGTCATCCTATTTATACCTGCAACAGAATAATTGCTCATTATGTCATGACAATCCTGTAGTCTTGTTTCATGCTACTTCAGATTCACAGAATGAAAAAGCATCCTGATACTCAATTTTGTTGATTCTCAGGCCAAAAGACTTTTATTATTTTATTTTATTTTTCTGTTTGTTTAGATCTTCCAGAAGGCAAGGTAGTGGAATAGCAGGTAAATTAGGCTTCCATAATGTATGGAACCAGTAGAAAAAGGGAGGGAAGGAGTTTGAAGAAAATGTAAAACTTCTTAAACAGCAAGATGATTTGGATTATGAAAGCAAAAGTGTCTTATGTCAAGTGCCTCTTCACCCACTAAGTGTGCTATGAAATATGATCACTTGTCTTGAATATACTCAGTCCCAGCAGCAACATTGTTGAAGTTATAAACACTATTAATTGTGTCAGACTTGGAATATGAATCCTGCAAATCCTTCCTACATTCAACTGAATGGGCCTCATTCATAGCTGGGGGAGGTATGAACGGACTCACCATGGTTATGTAAGGCAGGACATTTTTTTTTTTTCATGAATAATTCTGCATTATTTTCTCAGCATATCTTCTGAATTAAATATTTTGAAGTAGTCTTGCTGGCAACAGGACTCTGTTTCTCCTTGCCACAGTCTGGCTGAGAAAGTCACGTATCATAAGAGACCACCAATGATACTGAATATTCCAAAAGGGAGAACAATATGTAGTATTGCTCTCTTGCTTTAAACAGCTGTGAGAAGTTATCAGAAGCCTTTCCAGGTACTGTTCTCCATTTCTCCATTTGTGCTGCATGTAGAACATCTGCCATGGGGTGGAATACAGCTTTTGTACCTGGAAACAAGATCAATGTTTTTTACATCTTGATTCAAGCATATTTATTTATTTACTTTTTCCCCCAAGATATTATGATTACAGGAATAGAAAGGAATGCAACAAATACAGCCTTTCTCTGAGTTTGCATTCAGTGAACAAACACATATAAATAGTAGCCAAAGCAGACCAAAAGTCTGTTCCACATTGCAGTACAGGTGTTGTATTTTCAGTTGGTCCCTCAGCTTTGTTTGCTCAGACATCCCACATAACAGTTGCCCCCTGACGGCATGAATTTGGCTGTAGCCTGAGACAGGGGGTTGACACTAGGACAAGACCAGAGTGAGCTGCTAGGAGGGAAATTTATATTTTGGACAAAGTTTCAGGTTGTATTTTATCTTTTTATTCTTGTTTCCAGAGTTGTAATAAATTACATAACCTTTTGATTTGATGTCCATGTCCATAAATTCTGTGAGGTACTAAAAAAAACTGTTTTTAAGGTGTTCTGCTGGATTCTGGACAGTCCATTCTCCTCGGTAGAAAGACGATAGGTATAGAAAGGTGATAGGTAGAAAGATGCATAGGTATAGACTGTCAATCCTCAGAGATGACACCATTCTAGACCTATGAATGGTCCTAGAAGGAGATGTTTCCTTTTTTCTGGGTCCAGATAGTTTCTCTCCGGAGAGCAGTGGGGTGAGGAAAGCAACATATACCTGTGCCTACACCATAACCACAGTGGAAATATTCCCTCTGCACTTGGGGCAGACAGGAACAACTGAACTGGGGCAGCACCCTCCCCATCTGTGCTGGGGAAGAGAGCCACTCACTCCATGGTGGCCTCACAATGTCACGGCTGTTATGCGGGGCACTGGGGACAGCCCCTTGCAGTGGTGCAGGGTCTGCTCATGGCCCAGGCAAGGCGCCTTGCCCTGAATCAGTCCTACACATCTGGTCTTCAGGAATTGAACTCTCCTGTGTTTTAAAATCTTTGAAAATCTACCTGCATTTTTTTTATTATTTTTCCTCCTTTAAAGACACAAGTGGCCATTGACCATCCAGACTGAGTCACACAGCATGTAATGCCAAGAAATCGAGCTGTAATTTTGAGGTGAGCTTGTATGTGATGTATGCTTAAGGGCAGTGAGGCTTGTATAGAGGAGATGCCAAGCCTGCTTTGCTGTTGCACTCAGAAAAGGGAACATGATGGGAAAGAATTTGTTTAGCTCCTGGATGGCTAAGTGTAATGTGGTCTGGGGGTGCTCTGGGGTTCTCTCAAGGCTTGTGGGGAGTGCAAAAGGCTGTCCTCCATAATAACACTGCTTCTTGCATTCTCTGAGCACCAAGAATCCCAAGGGCTGCTGAACTCTCTTGTCCAGGTGGCAAAAGGTTTGTGCCATCATTACTCAGCTCTCTTCTGCTTCCTTTGGGCTACAAAGCCCCTGCCCATGGCCTTGCAAAGAACACAGTGCTGTTAGTGCAGTTTCCAGAAGGCCATGCAACAAGCGTCAGCAAGAGAATCACAGAATCCAATACTGAATCACAGAATCATAGATCAATAACAAGACATCTCAGAAAAACAATAAATCAACATTTATGTTGCACTTTACATTTGCAAAATGTTTTTTAGGCCTGAATGAGTGAGTATACAAAACACTCATATCAGAGTAACTGGTGGTTCACAGGTTGGAAGGAGGATGAACAAACACCTTTAAATGAAAACCACATTATTCAAAACAAACACCTGGTGCAAGATTACTTACAAAACTCAAGGGTAAATCAATGATCAGCCAAAAGCAGATAGATAGGGCAAACTGGTGAGTTTGCAGAGATTTCCTGGACTTTGTGTGGCAAGCAGATATCTGCCACTATTTCAGAACTCATGGGCAGTCTGTCTCCCCAGTCACTTTCATCAGTCACTTTTATCCAGGCACCTTCCTTTTAGTAGAATCACTGACACAGCAAGATGTAACTCAGTCTTTGTAAATGTAGCACAATTTCCTCCATTTGCTCTTAGTACTTAGTATATAAGGTCTCAATATATGTGATAACAAGGGCCAAAAGTACATTACAGAAAGAAAAGTAAAGCAAAATGGAGTAAAACTCTTGGAAAATGAAAAAAAAAAAAAAAAAAAAAGTGACCATGTGGGACTAAACAGGAAAGGGATCCTCCAGCCAATTGTCTAGCACAAGAGATGAAAAGAGGAAAAGATGAGACAGTAAATGAAGTTCTGCCAGAACTACTGAGCAGCCAGAGGGAAAGTGGTCCCTGGATCCTTTGGCCAGTTTTAGTTCTGACCATGTCCAAATCCAGTAAGCACACTTTCTGCAGGACAAGACCATTAAAGCTCATTTCTGAAGTCTAATGTTAAGGTGCTAAGTGGATTGCTGCACTATGGCCATCTGAGAGGATTGCAAGGAGCACAAGTCAGGACTGCTGTGTCAAAAGCCTGGCTAAAGAACAGCAGAATTGGAGTAGGTGAAATAAAAGTAGTTTAATAGACTAACCTGAACACTGGGCTGTGACAGAACAAAAACCAGATCACATTGATATTTCTGAATTAGCAATTCTGTTTCACATAAGAAGGAATATTCAATCATCATTTTTCTTTAAAAGTATAACCAGATGGGCAGCCACCCTAACAGCCAAAAAACCATGTCTTTTGAGAGTCATTCTGGGGCATTTCATAGAATAAAACACCCTTTTCTGTTTGTTTCTAGCAGCTTTAGTTTCACATTCTGACAAAGGCATACAGGACTAACTGTTACACATGGAAAATGGTGTAATGGGAATACTAGCATATTGAACCAGCTCCTGTAAGCAGCTGAGTTACTCCATTCTTACTCAAGCGAAGATCCTGTTAACCAGGTTTTGATCTGAGCAGGGATTTTAGAATTGGGGAATCAATATCAATAAGGGGAATTATTATTATTATTCTTTTCTGAATGTTTTTCTCCACTCTATTTTAGGGCAAAGAGCAGATCTACTTCAGATGCAAAGTGAGAATCTCTGGAAAAAAAAAAAAAAAAATGGATCTAGTTCACCCTCCCTCTATTTCTCCTTCTATCTGTCTGCCTTATACATATTATTCAGGTGTCTCTGGTGTTTAAATATACAATGTCTGTGTCAAGGAGGAGGAATAGGTCATTGTTCTACCCCTGCCCCACCTCCAGTCCTTGCATTTAGTTTAGACCATGGATTTCATAAGCCTCAGAAGTCCCCAGCCCTGCTCTGGACACATTTATACAAATTTTGTACAGAGAAGTGGAAACTGTTCTGCTTCGTCACCAATGAATCTCTCATTTCAAATTCTGCAGGATTAGAGGAATGGCATGAAAATATGGTTGTGATATTGTGAAGAGCCAAAGTGTTCCTCTTTTATAATGCATATGACCAAGAAAGTAATTGAGGGAACACCAAACCACTGTGTGGATCTCTTCTGGTATCTCCCCTGCTGCAAGTTAAGAGAGTGGGTTTGTCTAGGACAATGTTTGTATATGACAGTTTTTTAACTGTCACTTCACTTATTCTGAAAGAGCTCCACTATCTTTAGTTAGCAGATGCAAGTCTGTAGTCTAAAATTAGGTATTGACTTTTAATTGTCTGAAATGCAAAAAGAGAAAAATCTCATGAGTGCGTATATTAAGGGAGGGATAGATGTAGGCAGCTACACAAGGTAATGAATCTTTCCTTTCTATACAGTGTAGTTCTTTACAAGCAATTCTGTGATTGATAAACCACCACCTACCCCAGCTTTAGTGAGAATCTGGAGGTCATGAATGTATTTCCTACTCTGCTGGATGATTTCTTCCTGTAGTTCTGTGAGACAAGGACAGTGCTACATTATTTTCCTTCAGTTTTCCAGGTTCAGCACATACTAAAGTCCTCGTCTGCAGATTTCAGGTTTTCTTTTGCATGGTTAAGTTATCAGCTTTCTGTCAGGGTTGCACTACGTTTTTTGAAGGAGATAGAAGAGGTGGGGGAGAAGGTTTATTTTACAAGCTGCCAGTTAAGATGTGTCATAATGAATCGAATCTGGCTAACTCTCCATCCTCTATCAAGCTTTCCAGACTTGCAAAGCTTTGAACCTTGCACATGAAAGGAGGAGGTATTTATCGGAATCTGCTATGACTGAAAACTTTGCTGCTCATCTGAAGGTATCGTTTGTATTCAGCTCCATAAAATAATGAACAGTGGAGCTGTCTCTTGTGAACCAGACCAGCAGTCACATCCAATTTTAGTGGCAGAGGTCATAAGAGTTAAGTGTTCCAACAGAGAGACCTGTGCTATGGTAGTCTTCAAAGGACATGTTTCTGTCCTGGCCAGAAATTAAGATATAAGCATATCAAAGACCAAATATGTAAGAAGGCCTAATTTTAGCTGCATTTCCTTGTTATAAATGTCAACTGAATCTCTATTAAGCATTTGGGAGGCCTGAGAGACATTAATGAATAATAGGTATGAAATGTTTTTCAAACAAATTTAGATAGGTTTAAACCCATGAGTTTTACTTGCTGTACTTTCATTTTGCATTTTTTTTCCCATCTTATGATGAACCATTGATCTATTTGCAATCTATATAATCTGTTTAAAATGTATTTTATGAAAAAAAATTTAAAAAATGAAATAGAATTTGCAGATTGATTACTGGTTCAAATAGGTAAGGCAGATATTTTTCTCCCATTAACTACATTTCTTTTAATTAATTTGCTGATATTCTTTCATCCTTTTGCCCCAGTCTTGACAACTCTCTCAAAGTAAATGGTCTGATATTTATTTCAAATAAGGAAAGTCCTTAAAAAAAATAAATCCATGTCCATGAAAGAAGTAGAACTGATAATTCATTTAGTAGCAAGTTTGTGCCACAAAAAGATTTAGTGAAAATTTAGTCCATTTATACCAACAGTGTTTTTCTTAAGACAGATCTGGTATACATTTTACTAACACTTGATTCATAAATAAATTGCATGAAATGAGTTACTTATTTGCATGAACATTTTTTCTTCCTCACACTGTGCACATATTTATCAGAAATTATTCTTTTATAAGTAGTTTAAAATTCATGATCTGCTCATAGGCCATTTCTAGCAAATATGTATTCAAATAAAGTTAGTTAGCTGTGATTGGTTATCTTGTTTCTGAAGGATACTCATGTATTAACATGATTGATAAAAATCCCTTTTTAAGGCAAATTTAATGCTCAGTGGAAAATACTTGTGCCAGTTGCAGAAATATGTCCAAAAAGACTAAGAGTATAAAACCTGCCTTATTGGGCCAGACTGAAGATTGAGATAGCTCCATATGCTGGGAGAAACCAAGTACAATATGATACTGCAGTGGGTGTATCATTCTAGCATCCAGCAATTATCAATTTAGGGGTTTCTTTAGCAAGAAAACAGATTTTGTTTGCACTCTAATGATACTTTTAAAAAGAATGCAGCCAATACTTGCTGCATTTGGCATTCTTGATCTGTTTGCCAGCAGATACATGAACGTGCAGTGGCTGTGCAGACCTCTTGTGCACTGTTAAAAAAACACTGTGTCCCACCACAGCCCTGGCTGCACCTCTCCAGAGAAGGGATTTCTCCCCCAAGAGCCCTGGAGCATCAGACGCAGGAGTAAACCAGTGGCAATGGTGTGGCACTGCTTAGCACGCTCTATATAAATTCTCACTTTGACTAAGAAAATCACTATCAAATAAAACCTAAAACTCTAACAAAATATTATTGAAACCCCTTTGATAACACTGTCTCTGTTAAAGCTGACAGAGCCTCACGATCTGGGCATCTGAAAGCATGCCTGAGGGAGGAGAGCAATGGACCCAAGCGGGAGAGAAGATAGAGAGCTTGGGTATATCTCTGAGCAGCATTGGGTTTCTAGAAGAGATTAAGAACTGATGTAGAATTTTTGTTATTCTTCAATGAAAATCTAGTTCCTGTGGAAAATGAATATTAGACCAATATGATGACAAATACTGATGCACATTTTCCACTGTCCTGAGAGTTAATTCTCCTTTCTCACATTCGCTTCTCTGGTTTAATCATATGATATAATAAAATAGTATTTAACTTTCAAAAACATCAGGCAAATATTGAAAACAGTATGCAGCCCACAGCACAGTATATCTTTCCATAGTTACAAAAAGTCCTATGCAATCCTACAATTAATGTCAGATTTGATTTCTCTTGTGCCTTTTTGTCCTTATTGCAGCAATCATTTCTGTTTTTCCTCTCTAGCCTTTTCTCAGGCTCTCACAGAGATATTTTTCATAATCGCTTACTTCATTTTTGTATATTATTCTAGTTTTCACTTCACTTTAATGTTATTGTTTCAATATTACATCAAATTGATTTTTTTCCTCTGTTCTACCTCCCACACTCCCATATTGATATCACTTGTTCCACCCTCATTTCCTCAATATTCTTGGATAGTGGTTTATGGATAGAGTCTTCAGCTGAGTGGTGTTTGAACATGGTCACTGGTTTGTTTGTGAGGTGTCTACACCATGTCTGCTTCAACCACTTGATAGAGATTTTTTATAGCCATGTTGGCTTGGCAGGGCTCATACATATTTCAGCATCATTTTTACATGGAATGTTGATCTGCTTTTTCTAGTCTGTTCTAATACTCCAAATGGACTGAAGAGTGCATTGATCACTGAACATGCATGAGAAGGGTGATTTTAAGCAAGACATAACACCAAAAGTTGGTGTTGGGATACATATAAAACAAATAGAAATTAAATAAAAATATTTTCAAATTCTGAGTCTATTTGAGGAACAAAAATGAGGATTCTTTGAATTCTGTTACCAGCTAATTATTTCTTGCTCTAATCTCAGACTATTTTTCACAGACCTATATTGGCTTTTCCCCAAAACCTGCAAAATATTTTTGAATGAGAATTTTATCCTAAATTATTCTAAACATTTCCAGTTTATTATTATGGCTGGTATATATATTATTATTTTGTTGTCTCAGGATGGCATTCTCTTTGCCCCCAGATACATTTGTTTTTCCTTCCCACTGAAAAACCAATATAATAATTTAGAAGCTTAATAACTATTCAGTAGACTTGTCACTGATGTTCAGATTACAGTTTTACTGCTGCATAAACATAAACCCACACTGAAAATAAAGTGTTGGGTGGAGGCAGCATGCGTGCTGTTACAAAAGCTGGTGGCTAGAGGGAACTCTTTTTCCTTGCTAGAGAGAGTAGCTCTAACAAGGCAATGACTATTTTGCTACAGCAAAGCAATCCATTAAAAGAAAAAGAGGATGGGAAAAGCCCTTGAAATAAAATCATTAGCATTAATCGAGACATGCTTACAGTGGAGGGTAGGAACCAGGAGATGTTTCAGCGACACCTATCATTTCTACAGCAATAAAGAGAGCCTTTGGGTGTCCCCATACAGGGACATTCATTGGTCACACATGGTTGAACACCCCCCTAGCTGCCGTCCTACTGGCAGCTGTTAGACTGGTTATGGCAGTGTGGGTCACCTGGCTGCAGCAGAGCTTTTTTTGGTTTTGTGCACGGGGAAAAAGGGGACACAGACCACAGAAAAAGAGCAGGCAGCAGTAGGTAAGGCATTTAGGTAACAGCAACTGTGCTTTTAGGCCCCTAGCCAGCAAATTAATTAAGTGCATGCTTAACATTAAACGTGAGTAAGTCATAGCTTTAGCTGAACTATTTGTACACTGAACATTAAGCAGATTTAAAATGTACAGGCATCAAGTTGCTTAAGCTTGGGTGTTTTGGCTCCCACTGTGCCCCTGGGCACGGCCTGGGGGGGGGTGCAGGCTGGGTGGGGAGAGCTTTTGTTTGGAGAGCACGTTGGGTTGGTTCTTGGCGAATGCTGAGGCGTGGGGAAGGCTGACATGTGCACGGTCTCACTCCAGTAAGAAACTGGTCTGCGGCCAGCTTGTGTACCTTGCCTAGGAATTTGGAAGCACTCCTGGTATGGTAGTGTGGTCTCAAAGGTGTATTTTGCTCTTGCCAGTTACTCGCAGGCAAATATAATACCCTGAAATACCATGTAGTAAAGCAAATTGTGTGAAGGGGAGCAAAGCAACGATGGAAGAATTGGAGAGGAGATAACACTGATTAGTGCTGACAATTAGCATAACATTAATGTCTGACTTAATGTGGTGTTACTCTAGTTACGTGTCTGTGTAACTACACTGAGATCCATGAGGATGGTAAGAAAGCAGAATAAATTTTAGCATACTCCTCGCTGTTAATTGGTTAAATCTGAAGTCATGGATACCCCATGGACCTCAACTGTCCTTATATGGACTAGCTTCGAAAGCCAAAGTCTGTAGACTTTTTATGGGGTCACCATTGCAAACACAGTAGGACCCAGGTGTAAGCATTTTAGCAAATGTTCTTGCAGATGCTCTCCAAATGTTCTCAGCTGTGCTCCAACAGCACAATTTGCCAAAAGCTGTTGAATGTATCTTGCATTCGGCAGCTGTGGCTATACAGTTCAAAAAAAACCAACAACCATATTTGACAGCTCCCGCCTGCCCTATGTCTATGCAGCCAGTTGGCCCGGGCACACTTGGCCCTGAGATAATGTGCATGCAGACAGGAGTGGCCCTAGGTCTCCATCCTGTTTGTTCGTGCCAGGACACAGGGCTGACCCTGAAAATGGTGTCTAGTCAGTCCCTGGCACACTGTAGATGCATAGAACTGGTCAGCACTGGTCAGCTGTGCTAAATCACCCCAAAAATCCATCTAACCTTGCCTCTTGACAGAGGCAAATAGAAGATGGTAGTGGAGAATAAAATGATTTTTCCCTGAAATACTCGCACATCCTGCAATAGTTCATGCTGCAGCAACTTAGCCAGATGTGATCTTTTCAATTAAAAGATTTGTCCTGTCACATCCACATTACCCTGCAGTAGGGAGCTCCACAACATCTGCTTTGTACTTTTCAAACCTGCTGCCCACTGGTCCTTTTTGTTGTCCTCTAATTCCACACACAAGGCAACGAATAGGGGTTCCCTGTGCTACCACTCTGACCTGTGCATGATTTTGTGTACCTCTATAATGTATCTCTCCTCAGGTATCTCTCTAGAAGCTAAGGGGAAGTTGCTCCATACATTTGATCAGCCCCATCATCGCTACCCTCTGCTTTTTTTTTTTTTTTTTTTTCTTCTTCTCTTCTTCTTTTTTTCTTTTTTTTTTTTCAGTTCTACTATGTATTTTTTTTAAGAAGTGTGTGCTGGGGGAGGGAACCATAACTGCTGAACTAGGTCACATAAAACCTTGGACGGATTCCTGGGTTTCTATTTTAATGTCTCTGAAGCTTTGGCAATGGTTCAGAACTGTTCAGTTTTCTTCCTTTCTCTCCCTTCAGTGGAACTACTCCTATGATTAAGGCAAATCTCCCAACCTCCCAGCTCGCCAGGGTGAAGCTGGAAGAGAACAGAGCAGCTAGACACACACTGATGAAAGGATCACTACACTTGAGTCCTCTTCTATCTCACGCATCCTTACCATATAATGTCACTCATAAACTGATCAAATTCCGTTTTAAAATAAGTTAGTGTTTTTGCCCCCACTTCTCCCACCAGAAGGATATCCCAATCTACCTTTCTCCTTAGACACTTTATACACATTTTTTTGTTTGTTTCTGCTCTTTCTTTCATTAATGATTATTTCCCTGGTACATTTATGGACTGCAAACCTTTTCAGAATCATCACATTTGGTTATTCAAACCGGTTCCTTCCAGTCTCTTCTTGCATAACAGAATTTCTATTTCTCCATTAGAGCTTTTACTTTCATGTGCCCCAGTTTGATATCAACATTTATGAACACCAAAGTTATATACAATATTCTGTATGAGGACTCAGCAGTGCCTTGGCTAACTGCATTCTTCTGGAAATACTGCACTTTATTAATCCTAACATTACAGCTGCACTTTTCATACTGGTTACTGCCAGTACCCTGATGTGATCAGCTAATTAAACCAAATGAATCTTCTTGTCTGTATAGACCCTTCAGTTTATAACAGAAATTTCTGTTAACAATTCTCACCTACATAGATTTTCATTTATGCTGTTGAAATTTATCCCACTTCTATTGCTCCAACTCTCAGTTCTTCTCGGGTGATGCTCTGAACCTCCTCTGTGCTGATGGAAACATTGACGACTGGTCTTGAGACAAATCCTTGAGAGATTCAACTTGCAGTCT
The DNA here is from genome assembly GCA_011075105.1 of Heteronetta atricapilla. NCBI lineage: Eukaryota > Metazoa > Chordata > Aves > Anseriformes > Anatidae > Heteronetta > Heteronetta atricapilla. Next base: position 32,649,805 of record CM021732.1, on the reverse strand, counting down.
CTCTCCAGCCCAACACCTCCTTTTCAAGAGGTATCTGACCTCACTTCTTTTTCTGCCAGTCCCTTATGCATACCATACCTCTTCATTATTAATCCTGCCAATACTAAATGAATTAATAACTTCAGCAGTACAGTAAAAGTGCCTGACTGAGGCTGAATTCCTTGTGTCTGCAAATTGTGGTAACCAAAGAATGTTTTCAGATTAGACAGATGTGATCATATTACATATCTCCACATATTTGGGGGTATTACCATGTGTTTAATGATTTTGCCCTGTAAGCTTTGTTCTAGAGTTCTGGATGTCAGCCTCTGGATGTCCAGCTAATAGACCTAGCTGGGTTTTCCTCTCTTTTCAGTCCTGGCACAATAAGAGAATGTAGGCATCTAACTTTGCCACTGCCAAATATCATATACTGTTAAAAATCCTTCCACAGGATTTTTAGTTCTATGTATTAATTATTTCACTGTTCTGAGGATGATGTTAGTATTGATTCATGCTCACTACATTTTAGCTTTATTTAGATATAATCATTTCTATTTGTAGTCCCCATTTTTCTTCAAGTTTTCTGTCTTAGATATTGTATCCCAAATAATTAATTTAACTTGAGGACCTCTATAGAACCTTTTTAATATCGGGCTCTTTTCACTGTGGTCCTACTTCTTTTTTTGTTCTTTGTTATATGGTCAAAATAGAGTTTATTGTTTACGTTCTTCTACAAGTCCTACTCAAGCTGTCTTTCAGCATAATGTGAGTCAAACAATGGAAACATGGAAAATCAGTGTTTTGTGGTACTTCTTGCCATAATGGGCACATTGTTTAGGGATTTTGATTACTTTTTGACCACTCTGTTAAGCATACTATCTTTTTTGCCTTGTTTTGTTTTGTCTCATGGTTTGAACTTGGTCTCCTTTGATTCCCAGTGCAGATAACAGTCACGGAGTGAAGAAACCCCCACAATTCTTACAGTGATTTTATTTTGTTGTAGCTGCAAGCTGGAGAAAAGTGCATTTCCACCGATGTCTTAAACATGTCTCACAGCAGTGATTTGTTGAGAGTTGTTAATACCTTTGTCTTCTGCATACTGGAGAGAAGGATAGAACAACCCTTGCAGCAAAGGAGAGATTTATGCCACATAGCGGCACAAATATTCTGAGGAACAAGGCAGTGCCAGTAAAGGCATCTTACTTCTGTTATAATAACGGCCTTGCCTTCATTGCTAGGTTTTCAGAGTCTCTTAGTTAAAAAGTTTTTAAAATGTGGGTTTGCAGAAGTGCATTCTGGCTGCAGCACAGAGGCTGTGTTCTCTTAAGGCTGTGAAGCATCCAGAATTATAAATAGGAGAGAGAGTTGAAGACATTTAACAGTAACCCAAATCCCACCCTAGAACACTGAGGCAGGACTCCTCTTTCTGTTTCACCCATAGACAGTTAGTTTGGAGCATTCAGTGGAACACAACTGGTCATCACACAGTGAAAGCACTGTCTGTAAAATCTGGCATACATGACACCTCTGGTTTATGAGGCTTTAGGTTAAACATATGTCAGTATTTACATGCTCTGCACCTAAATCCGTAGCTGCTATTAGAACTCATGGATTACAAAAGTTGTGTTATCAAAGTGCTAAGTTGCTGGGACAAGTCTCAACATCAGCTTTTTTTTTCTTTCTTTCTTTCTTTCTTTTTTTTTTTTTTTTCCCCACAGCATGTAGCTCTATCCCTCTAGTTTATTCCTGAATGTATTAGTACAACCAAACCCTGCTTAAGAAAAAGATAAACAGCAAAGTAGGTCTTTATTTATTGACAAAAATACACCATTTTTTATACTATGTGTCATTCTCTTTTATTCTCCGTTTAGCCACTCCACTTTTCAGACAATGAGAAAGCAGTCAAACATAGCTGTTTTCATGGAGTGGTCTTTGTCCCTTGGAACTAAATTACATTTACAGCTTTCTGTCTTCCAAGGAGTGATCTTTGTGTATTTTCATACTAAAAAAAAAAATATTTTTAATATTTTTAGTCTCGGGATTGTGGGAGGTGCTTAAAATATTTTGTGCCAAGTTTTTTGGAAGGTGCATTGCCAAAAATGTCTGTGTAGGAAGAGGAGAAAGTACCTAAAAATAAAGATATTTGGTTCTTTTAACCCAAATTTCAATTGTTAAATGCATGTTCTTTTTCAATCAGAAATGTCATACACCAACATACACACACTTTTTAATTTTCCTGATCCAGATGCTTTTCCAAACATGTGGCCACTGATAGTAAAAATTTAGAGGGAACTCTTATGGAATCTGCTTTTTCTCTATTTGCTTTTCCTTTATATTCAGTCTTTTCCTGTTCCAAACTATGGCAGGCATTTACAGAATTGTATCTCAGAAAACAGGAATTTCCAAATATTTCTCACCTCTTTGCATTCTCATCACCTGCAATTATTGAAAATAATAAAACCCTGGCTTCCTTTCCTCAGGAAAAATAATAATAATAATAATAAAAAGCCACTACATTAAGTAAAAGATTTGTGACTGTGATTGATTACAGAGTAGAAAAGAACAAGATTATTCTGAAGGAAAAGTCTTACAGATAAATGGATTATAGTTACTTACACTTGCTGACATGGGATTTAAATATTCCATTTCTGCTTTTGTGACCAGTGGGTTCACTCATGTCAGTTAGAAAGTGAAACTGAGTAGAAACTGATTAGAAGCACAAACAAAGTCTGTTTTCCTCTGTCCAGAGAGCGCATAAGAAGCATAAAGGAAAAAAAAAAAAATGAGATATTAAAATTTCTTTCTGTTTTTGAGCTTGACCTTGCATTCCTTATGCCGTTACACTGGAGTTAATGGCACTGCTTTACCTCCCAAAGGACAATTTGAGCTATTACTAGTAAAAACCAGATCTCTTCCTTAAATGCTGTTCATCTGAGGAGCACTGAGAAAGGCACATGGGCAGGGGAGAACACCTGAAGAGCACGTGACAGGGCTCGGTGTGCCCTGGGTCCCCTGGCAGAGCTTGGCCAGCACACGATGGTCCCAGCTACCCTGCACACCTTGCCACAGGACCACAACACAGCCACACACTGCTGGGTGGGTAGAGGGATGCGAGACCCCCAGTCCCTGCAAAATCAAGGTTCCTGTTTAGGCGTTTGGAGGCACCCCGAGAAGGATTCCAAGCTGACCCATGGAAGTCTGTACCCTGAAAAATAGCCACTCTTCACTTTCCAGAGTGGGAGTGATACGTCTGCTAGAAATCAGCAGCTCCAAGCTTTTTATTTTCATCTCAGAGCTTTTCTTATTTTTCTGAGCTTTCCCCCCTGCAGTAAAGCGGCTATCATATTTACTCAAGTTTTCCTGGAATGTTTTTTATTTGTAGCAGAATATAAATAATGCTAAGCCTTTCAATGTTAGTTTATTACCTTTGTTTTCCACCACTTTTTATTTGTTTGCTTTTGTGTCTGTAGTTTTTGTTTTCATTCTGTTCTAATTTGTTTGTAGTTATTTTGCAGAAAATCTTCTGATGTAGTTTGGACAACAAATTCCTCACAGATCATAGTCTAATTAACAAACGTTCGTTGATGTTCATACTCTTTTGGTACATTTTTACTTCCTCTGTATTTTTCTTAGGAGTTATGCTGTACAGCTGCACATCTCGAAAAATAAATAAATAAATAAATAAACGAATACTGAGCGTCTGTTTTGACTTTTATTAGGATTTTATTTTCCTCACACACACATGCACACAAATCCTATTTAATTAACATTTTTTTTTAAAGTTGAAAAAAATAAATTGTGGTGAATATCCTCTTACTCAGGTAGGTGGACAGTCAATGTGCTGTTAACATGGTTTGTGTGTCAGATGACATACGTGTGAACTCATCTTGAATGTAGCCAAACAGCTGAAAAACACAGATTCCAATTCCTAAAGGGATTAGTACTCAACTAGCAAACAATCATAGTCTATTTATAATGATGAGAGAAGTAAAAAATATTATTTAGAAAATACACCTCATTGGAGATAGAGATGTGTATTTCACGAGATTGCATGAGTGACTTCTTTTTAAATTAAATAGCAGACATCCTTAAGCTGTAATTTACTGGCATGGCTGAATTCCCCAAGGTAACAAAACAAACTCCGGGGCTGCACAGAGGAATGCTCAGCAAGCCATTGCCACCAGACAGCAACAAGTCTGCAGTGTCTCGGACATGGGGCAGAGACACACGGCAAACTATGTGCTGGAGCTGCTGATTGAGAGAGACTACAGCTCCCTTTTCACTTCAGCTAACCAATATTTGCCTGGGAGGTCACTCCTGACATGCACTGGCTTTACTTGACATAATGATTTTTTTGTCCTGATGATGCTGATAAGGCAAGAAGAGTAGCACCATTATTTGAAGCCCAGGAATAACACTTTTGTGACATTCTTGGCTTTTGCTTCACCTCTGCAATAAATTTGGGTGCAGCAAAGGGCAGGTGTTTCCATATTTTTCCTTCCATTTCTGATGCTGCTGGGATCTTTGCAGTAACTTTTCACCTTTCTGCAGAAATGATTGCTTTTATCAAGCCCTGATTCTTCCAGGCACTTGGGTACATATTTAATCTCAGACCTTCAGTAAACCCATTGATCTCAAGTTTGATACCTGCTCTGCTGAGTCAAAACTCAGTTCACTTAAACATTGTGAAGAAAATATAGTCACTTTTTTCTACCTTGAACAGGGATTTTCCTCCCTATTTTTAAATATATGCACCTCCTATACCACCCACATACTATAAATCTCCCTTTCAGTACATCTGAAATAGTCCTACCACATTAATTAAAACCACTCATCTTTTTATATAATCCCATTTTTGCTTTAAATTTCATTAACTGGTTCCTCCTCATCCCAAACTCAAGTCAGTCTTTCTTGCTTTCAAGGCTCCTGGCTTCTCCTGACCTTGCTCTCAGTTTTTCAGCATTACTATTGCTATATTACATATTACAGTATGTGGACAATACTGTGATTTTTTAATTTTTTTTTTTTTTTTTTTTTTTTTCCTTACAGCAGATTCACATACTAGCTGAAAGTATCTGATTTGCCTGCTTTTAGACATATTAGGTTTGGTGAAGTGTCATCAATATAATGATGACATTATTTTATTTTTATATATATTATTTATATTTTGGTGAGGAATATCATCAATATAATTTGATGCGGCTGCTTCCTTTTGCATCTCCTGCTATTGTTGCATCTCCTTTGGCTGACCTGGGATTTTTACACTATGAAATAGCTTATGTGATCATAAACTGCATTTCTTTGATATTTTAGTGACTCTCTACCATAAGCGCCTGGGTTTGCTTTAGCATATACTTGTGAGAAAAAATGAATGAAAGAAAAGCATATGTACTAATTAGAAGTCACTAAAATATTTTACCTCACTATTCATTCTGTCCTAGAAAATGATTAGATATCACTAAGACAGTGAGAAATTTCAACTTTTTCATAAGAGACCACTGAGTTTGTGTTTGAAGAGTGATAAAAAAAAAGTAAAGGAGGGATATCTATCCCATGGGCAAGAGGTGATTCTCATTTTCATGCTTAAAATATGATCATTATGCCCACTCAAAGACTGTTGTCACTGCCAAAGGATTATTAAGAGACTGAAGATCAAATAAGAATTGGCCCCAAAGTAAAGCAAGACAAACCAGCAAGAAGCTTTACAGTTTTGTGCTATAATGTATTACAATCATCTTTAGATACAAAGTTCAGGGAGAGGAGATGGACTCAAAGCATGGACTGACATGTTCTCCCTGCAAACCCCAGAACCACAAATAATTTATTATTTCATAATTTAATTTCTTCAAGTGTTGTAGGCCCCAAAAGACCAACTGCACGAGTTTCTCCATTGACTCTGATTAAGGTTTTCCTTGGCTCATGATTCTGGTGGACTTGGAGAGCCTTTATTTTGTTTTATTTTTAAATCTGCTTTTCTCACCAGGTGGAGTATTCCCTGATAATCTTGAAACATATGAACTTTCCAGTACATTTTATAAGATACTTTTGTCTACATGTTTGACCGAAGATGGAGGCATTCCACAAATCCCCAAGCAGAAATCATTTTATTAGCCAGTTTGTGCACTGTATACAAGAGAATATGGGATTATTTGTTAAGAAATTTACTGCCAAAAAATTTATGGCAGTAATATAAACTCACAAGTGTCCCTTTCTGTTGAGGGGGAGTTGACTGCAGTAGCTATATGACTGATGATGTGACAAAGTGTGATAGGGAATGCAGCTGCTGGACCAGAAAAAAAAAACAGATCCTAAAAAACAGAGATAGAACAGAGAAATACATTTAAAAGAAAATCATTTATTATTATTATTATTATAGTAATTAACAATCCCTTCAAAAAGAAGATGGCTTTTTTTTCCCTGTATTTGTCTAGAATAGGTAAAAACATGATTTATTATTATTATTTTTGTAGCTCTACATCTTTGAAAATTATTTTTCCAAAATCTGAGATTTTTTTTAAACTTCAGCTATACTTATTTCACTGAATTTGTCTTTAATTAAAATGCATTTCTATTATGTAGTTTTCAAGGTACTATATGATGCTTTTGTTACTATGTCTTTGACACTGGAAGTTTTATCAGTAATTTGTACTATTCACGTAAGTAACTCTTAGGAAATTTGGTGCTGACAAGTTTCTCTTTTAAATCAGAATGGTTACTTTTGGCTTTTACTCTCTGTCATTCTTAGCTTTTTCCAGCACCTTCTCTCCCCTTGCTTCCTCCTGTCTTCTCTCCTCCTACTCCCCAAAGCATGGAGAATTTCCAATTTGGATTTGAACTCTGCAGCTGGCTACTCTGTTGAAAACTGACTGAACCAAAACTCCAGATTAGAGTTGAGTGAATGTTTAATGAATGTTTCTTTTTTTTTTTGATCTGAAAAAAACACCACCCCCCCATAACTTTATCTGAAGTCAAATGAACAATTATATTCAGCCTCCTAAAAATGCTTTAGTTTGGAGTCTTTTAATTTTATTTTGTTTTTATTGTATTTTCATTTAATTTAGGTATCTTTGATCTTGAATCACTGTTTTGAAACAAAACATTTTGTTTTGAAATAAGTTTAAATTAATTATTGTAACATTAAAAGAAAAAATCCCCACCTCTTTTGGCCAAAACTATTTACAGCATTTGGCAAAAATTTGTGAATAGTTTTGATCAACCTAGAACCAATTTTCTTTGTCAAATAAACAATTTTCTTGGACTGAAAACATCCATGTGTACTGACAATATTATATACAAACACAGAATATTGTTGTATGAATATTATCCACATTGTTATCCACATTTGTAAAACAACATCAGTATAGTTCCCTTTGAATACGATTATCCTAGTCCAACTGCCATGCATAAGATATAAATGCTCTTGCTTCCCTAATCAGCAAAGACAAAACTCAAGGACTGGGGTAAGCAGAGCTGGATGTAGATGTGCATTTTCAGTCTTCCTTGCCACCAGGAGAAGAGGCACAGGATGCTTGCTGATGTTACCGTAAGTTTGCCCTTCCCCAGCATCTCTCCTGAGCCAGCCTGGCTTTCAGCAGCTTACACATAGCAGGTAGCCATGACATTTTGCTGCATTTTCCTGCTTCCAGCTTTTTGCTGGGTCTAAGGAGCCAACTGCACTTCCCAAAGCCCCACCATGTGTTGGAAGAAGCTGTGGTGCCAGTAGCATTCAGCTCAGCTGGCTAAACCAGCCTAGTGCTGGCCTCCAGCCTCACTAGCTTCAATGCTCCTCACCGAGGAAAAGCAGGCCTCCTTGAAGTGCGAGTGCTGAGACCAGTTTCGAAAGGTGTTTTAGATGAGATGACCCACATTAAAGTGGGGTCATAAAGGATGAGCTCAGCTTGGAGTGGTAGAAAATGACCAACTTTTGGTCTCTAAAAATGAAAGCCAAGAAACTACTAGTCACCTTTCCTTTTTTAATAGCTGTGTTCAAATAAACTCTCCCTAGTTGTGTCTGATAGCACAGAAACACTTCAGTTTAAACTGGGTAATGATTTCAAGAGCATGGTTGATGGTTGGGTTTCTGATATAGCAACAGCCAGCTCGTCACCCAACATGCTCTAATGCAGCTCTTCTAACATCTTTACAAAGAAAAATACTGCTTATCCTGCCCTTCATCATTTATGTTTCTTCTCAAGGGTAAATTAAGATGTTGTTTTTAGAGTTAGTACTGTTAAATGTTATTCAGATTTCAGTTTCAGCTGTTTCACACCTTTCAAATTCATAAACATGAATTTTTAGAAGGATGTTGTTTGGATTCCTTTTGGCTTTGTGGTATTGGGCTCTGCTTTTTTTTATGGATTAATTTCTCTTCTTCTGATTTTGATTCCTGATTTCTTTTATAATCTTTGCCTATTTGCCTTTTTTATTTCTTTCTCTCTAGCTGAAAGCCTGGTTCATTATAAACTCTGTAAATGATATGTACTATTCTGTAGCTATGGCTGGGTGTTATGTAGGCTAGAATTTATATATATATATATATATGTATAATCAAATAAAGCATGCAAATAAAATAGCATGAAAATCAAAATAAAACATGCAAATAAAATAGCAGAAAATCATTAGAGAAATTAAAGATTTTTTTTTCACACTTCCATGGAGAAAATCACTTCACAGTTTGAGATACCAGTCACTGAAGTTTGAATCAAATAAAGCAGAGACTTGGGCTATGTGTTTCCTCATCCAAGTTGTCTTCTCTCAGGGTACAAGCAGGAGAGGAGCCACATTATTTCTCTTTGTGAGAAGTTTCATCAAATCTTTTGACATCAGATCTCTTTGGGGATCTCATCCAGATTGCTGTTGTTCTTGCTGCTGTGGCTCTGGTGTAACTGGTCGGAATGGGAAATATTTTTTTTTTTTTTTTTTTGACAAAACAAGCTAAATCAACAATCTTTAGACCAGTTTTGCTCTTTACTTACCAAGTTAACTACCACACTAAACAGTTAACACTTCAAATTCACAGTTGGAGAAGATGAAAGCACAGAAAAGTTAAATGGCTTGCTAGATGATGAAGAGAGAGCCAATGGCAGAGCCAAGAAAGTCACCTTAGACTCTCATTTTAGGCTATAGCTCTGGCCAAAACAATTCTGCCTTCAAAAGGGAATACTGTATTTTGTAAAACTGATTATTATGTTGTAGATTATGGGTAAAGTTTGATGCTCTTTTTTGTCAAATTTTGGAATAACCTGTAGCTCCTTACCAAGACAGCCCTGTTTGAATCACCTCTGGGGACTGATAAATTTCAACCCAAGAGATAAAAATGTTACAGACTTTGAAAGTACGTGCCAGACATCGGATCACAAAAATGTGAAATCTGGGCCCTGTTTCCAGTCAGAAAGGCAAGATATGGGAAGCCTTTGCTTGTCTGCTCTTGAAAAAGAAAAGTATGTTTTTATTGGAATCCAGTGGCCCCTTTACATTTGGTTTAAACTCATTCCACTATCTGCATGTCAGCTGTAAAATATAGTACTTAGATTTCAGGGATTCAATGTGGTAAATACTCATGAAAGCAGAGAGAGGCTGTGACTCCCCACCTTTCCCAATACATGACTCTACTTAGAAATATTCCACTAGAGGTGCAGATACTAGCAGAGAGACTTTTAGCTTACTGACAAAAGTCTTTCTTTTCACAGTTACTTCTCTTCACCTCCTCAGATGTATCTCTGTGATAACAGATGAGCAATCTGCATATCACAGACTGAAGACACAAGGCCAGGATAGGTCATGTTTACACATTTGCAGTAATATTATTTCCAGAACGAGATTTCTTACCATAAAGAAATTAGGTCCAAAAGAAGATGGACAGAGATGCAGTTTTTAGTAAGACTATAGGTAATTAACCACTGCCTAATCAATCCATTACTATCTGGCACCCAACTATTGCATGGGGAGTTCTCTTCCTAAAACAAATTTTAGAAAATTTTTCATTAAAACCTGACAGGCATTTATTTCAATCACAGGCTGTTAAACCCACCTTCAGTGATACAGAAGAGAAAAATCTCTCTTCCAAGAGAAGGAAGAACAGGTGGGCCTAGGCCAGTGGCCAGAGTGCCTTGTTCTGGTCTGGCAGATGTGACATCTCTGCACAAGTCTGTGCTGAGGAACATTGTCCCACAGCCTAAATTGAAATGCCATCTCCCAGTTTCCACTTCAATCTCCATGGATTCAATCTCCACTTTCTAAACTGAAAGACACTCTGGGAGACTTCTTCCATGTTTGTCATTCCAATAGGCAATAATAGAAATAGTTGTCCATGGCTTTTTTCTTTATTCTCTTTTTTCTTTTTCTTTTTTTTTCCATTTTTTTCTTCTTTTTTTTTTTCTTTCTTTCTTTTTTTTTTTTTTTTTTTTTTATCTTACTGATAAGATATTGGTGCTTTCCTGGAAAGCATTCTGTCTTGGACATGCTGTGTGACTTCAGACCCAGTGCAAATGGACATTGATAGAAACCTCTGTCACAGGAACAGCCCTACACTGGGATGACTGCCAAAGAAGAAGGGAATTAGAGTGTAGAGAGAAATTTAATGAAAAGCAGCAGCAGAAATAGGTACAAGAAGACTCAGAAAATATAATGTAAAACAAAATATAGACTTTTTTGCTTTCTTTTTTTATTAAAAAGAAAACTAAAAAAAAAAAAAAAGCTTTAACATTGCTTTTCATAAGCATTTTTTTTTCCAAATGCTATTTCTCTAAGTGAGTGTAGTTTCTTTATCCATGCATACAAAATGAATAAAATTGTCCAAGCATCATGACAGGTTCCCATCCATGGTTCCCAGGTCATGGTAGTCCTTGAAAATATCTTGGTAGTAGGTGACGAAAGTGAGCTTCTTCCAGAAAGTGAATGAGAGCACCTATATTCATCTGTCTGGAACATTTGGTCTTTGGAAGAGGATCTGTCTCACCAGAAGTAGACTAGCATTTGAAGTAAGCAGCCAATGGAAAATCCTGAAATTAAGTGGTATGAATATCCTCCTAACTGCATGCGAACTAGGTATGTCTGCTTCCACTCAGATGCTGCTTTGACTGGTGTCTTGCAGTTTTAAAGCACTATAGAACAGTGAATGTTGGCCAGAAATCACATTAGCCTGACCATCCAACTTGAAGCAGTTGTATATGTCAGAGAATGATTATTTGGTCAGAAATGAACACAAATATAGTATGGAAGTATTTGTTTATTAAGAAAGAAACTACAATATTTTAACAGTTGCAGCCTGCTTTGTATAAAACATAATTCAAGATAATGATGGCAGTTCAGTACCCTACCAGGTACTCAAAATTTGTTGAACTTTTGTTTTCTGTGACACCGTTGCATGGATAATTGTGACCAGACATGTCAACATACACTTGATATTTGCTCTTGGCATTGAAGTACTTAAAGTATTACCATGTTTTGGGAGGGATTCCCCTACCTAAGCCATGCCTAATAAGGTGGCAGACTGTGCTATCCTCTCTGTGGTTACACTACAGATCTGAGCACTCTTGCACTCTTTTGCTACTGGCATGAGTAGTGCCACCTTATTGGTATTGATCACCTGGTTTTGGAATAACGATGTTCCTGTAGGTATCTTGCTTCCCTCCTATAGAAATCTCTGTTTCCTACACTGTGCAGATACTTTTGCTTTGTGACCTGCTAATTAACAATTAACCTTCTGGGAGTTTGTTTGTTTCACTAGGATGAAAAAAAAAAAAAAAAAAAAAAAAATTGGGGGTTAGGATTTGTTAGGAGAATGATGGATTTGTTTCTGATACCTGAGGGTGTTGTTGTTGTTTTTGTGCCTGAGTGAGCTGTTGGTTAACTCCATCATGTGCTGTCTTCAGGGCAGTCATGCTGCAGGCACTCAGATTTGCTGCACTGCACAAGGGCAAGCATAGCTCTGGGGATCATTTCTGCTCTTACCTGCACTTTGGCATTGCTTTTCCCCTGCGCTCTCTACACAATTTATTATTCAATAGGTGATGCACTGACACACATACTGCTCCTTTGCATTTCTAGTTCCCTTTGTCTCTGAGCAGGGTCCTCATGACTCCTGACATAGTCAGCAGCCCTGCAGTTTGGGGAGCCAGCGTGTCTGACATTCTGGCATCTGGTTGTGTGCTTGATGTGGGGTTCCTGCTTTTTTTCTGTTATTCTTTTTCCTTTTTTTTTTAAACAAGAATCGTTTACAGATTACTTTATGTACAGAACCATTGCCAATATTTTCTATAACTATAAAGCAAAAGCAAGCATTTTCCACATGCTTAAAACTGAAGCAATTTTTTTTAAGAACTGAAGAGTCACTAGAGTGAAATTTAAGAGCATTATCAGTGACTTGGAAGATCATTTAAAAATTCATTTTCAAGGCAGGATTAAAAAGAAATCTCTGTGGATATATTCACATTTTCGTTAAGCATGTTCCCTTGCTACAATCTTGGTTAACAGTTATTACACTGTCAGGTTGTTATTTTAAGAATCCATTCAGGGATCTTAAGCTCCAGTACAAAACCATATGGTCTATCAACACTTGACTTTACGTTCCCTACAAAACACATCTTTATCAGCAAACTACCTTAAAATCTAATGACTATACATAAATTCAAACCATATCACCAGTCCTTCAGTATTACCAAATGTAGTTGGTGGCAGGGTAGGGCACTTAGGTAGTGAGGATGAAAAATTCATTTCTATAATAATAATAATGTCTTGAATTTTTTAAATTATTTAATTTTAACTGAGATAGAAAGAAGATCTTTTGAACTCTTGTACAAAAACAATCTTGTGTATGTTTATGCTTTGAGGGGGTAGCTCTTAGGAAGTTGGGCACACAGGTTCACGTGTCTATTCTACCTCATTTAAGGTACAGGTTTTTGGCTTCCCTCCTCCTCACTCAGGAAATTGAAAGATTATTTTTTTTTTCCTGGGTACACCGCAAAGAGCAACATTGCGTAGTTGTCCAGCTATACAATATATGTGTGGCAGCTGTGTGTGCTTCTCTTTATCTCCTGGCTGACAACCAACCAGAATTTCTGACAAAGTCTCTCCTCAGACATGAAATGTTTCTGCAAAAAGTTTTCTACAAAACATATTTTGCCAAGGTTAGATTTAATCAAATCTGTTTTGACTGACTGCATTTAGCATTCTAAAGAAGTGCTGAGCACCTTGCCATGTCTGCTCCAGGCTTTTCTGTGATTAAAGTGTATAAGGGCCCCTGGAAGAACTCACCAAAGCTTCCTCTGGAATATCTGATTTCAGATACAGGAAGTCCAAATTGTACTATTGATGTGTGCAAAGTAAGGTTCAGTATTTTACTGCACAATGTTTTTACATCAGCTTGGCTTTGAGCAGGGTGGTTAATACAAGGTGTTTCTTGTTGTTGCAGTTGTTTTTTTCCTTAATGTGCAAATACATATATTTGTTTCTACGTTAAAAAATTAGAAAATTAAACTACAATATCAGTTTTCTGATCTGAGTGGTAAAAATTTGCTCCATCTTTTTTTCTCAAAGTGGATGGATAACATAGAATTCATTTTGTGCCTTGGCCATTGAGTCACCCAACTATTAAGATTTTTAATATGAGAAGATTATTATATGTCATCCACATGGCTCCTTCATCTATCTTGAAGTACACACTTCAAATCCTAATTCTTTAAAAGCTTATGTGTATGAATAGTCCCGCTGAGGTTAACAGGAGTTGATTTGTATGATGTTAACTGAGTACATAGAATTCTTTGCAGACTCATTGCTTTAGTCAGTGTTGCATAGGGAACATAACTCTTAAGTAATCAGAGACTGAAAGAAAAAGTAGTGTGATTTAGACACATATATTAAAATACTTCTAGGGTCTTTGAATGAAAGAATACTATTCCTATCTGTATTTTCACTATATTTTCACAATAGATGAACTTTACATAGCAAGCCCATTGGAAACACATGTGAGTTGTAACTGACCTTCATCTCAAGTGGTTTTTGTAGAAAGTGAAGAATCAGAGAACTGGAACTGGAGGAATTAGAGGGGTGGTGCAGTAGAAGAAGTGGAAAAAATAAATAGAAATGGCTAGAAATGCTGGGAATGGCATGTTGATTTTTATTTTTTTCTGGACATGTCTAAGCATAATATTACAGCACATTTCACAGCCAAGCAGTGATTGCGTGCACTAGTTGTAGTCTCTGGGCAGGGATTACTCATTTCATACATCATTTAGAATTAATTGTAGTGATTCTGCAAAGTCAGTGCATACCCTGGATGCAAGATTAGGAGAAACTGTTTTTGTTTCAAAGTTGTTTGATGTTTCTGTTTTGAAGTATTTCATTTTTCCTTAGACAGCACCCAGATTGGCTGACGATATGCAATACACTGTCTTCTCTTTTGGAAAACAGATCTTCATCAAATGGAATTAAATATTTGACAGTCTCATGACAATACACACACATGCCTGCCCCCTTCATACTGGAAAGTTAAATGAAGTTCAAGGTTTGTAGGCATCATTAAGTCAGACTTGTAGAGGAAGGCAAGCATTTACATTTGAAAGATAAGAGTCTATATTCACAACACACAGAAATACAACAGCCACTTACATTTAGAGGGGTTACATATATGTATGTGTGTCCTCACAGAGAAGTTCTGCTCTCCTGGGTAGTGAGAAACACTGAATATTCCTTGATGATAGAAAAATAATTGAAATTCTGCTGTGCATCCCTCTCAAGGTGAGCATGCCACGCTCATACGATACAATCCCAGAGGGGACTAGCGTGGTGTTAGAGTCTGGTTTCTGGGTGCTCTGAATATAGCTAAAAAGTGTAGTTCTGATACTCTTTACAGTATTTTGGAGAAGTTTGAGACAGGTTTGTAGCATGAGTTGTAGCATATAATTGTAGAGAAATTATATTGCTTGTAGGTCTTTGACTAACTGTTTGTGACTATTCAAAACATTTATGAGTAAGCAAATGTTATTTTCAATAAAATTATCAGTATTATTATTCAGAGTCATTAAGGTTTTTTTATAATTGTGTGTTCATAGTCATAGTATTTCAGTACAGGGGAAAAGTTTTTAAAGTGTTTCATCAGGATTTAGCTGAACTAAATTAATCCCGTGCTTTCTATTTGCCTCTCAACACTTTTCAGACTTTTGGTAATTCCGTATCACATTAAACTGTTCATTAAAAACTCTAATATAATTTTGAAGGATCTGATTACAATAATTTTCCATTTGTTTCTGGCATGCTCTGCGCTCATACTTGGAAATGCTAACAGATGGATAGTCCTTAAAATATGGTTTATGCTTCATAGTTCATGATTTATTAAGTGTACCATCCAGAATATTTTGATAACATTCATTTGTCAAGGCTAGTGGAAAATCACAGTAGAAAACTTTGTAATTTAGCAAAAATGTTATTTAAATTACTGAAAGTTTTCTCAGCTTGTGTATGAATTTCATTAGTTTGTTTGCATCTCTGTCGTGTGTTTAAACAGTCCATCAATTAATACCATTGTTGCTTAAAACCACATAATCTCAGCCTTCGTTTCTGTATTTAGTTCATTAAAGCCAGACATGAGTATGTGACATTCAAGGTATCTTCTATTATGATTATGTATAAGGAGCTATGAAGGCAGTATATTACTGTCCTCCATTTAGAAATGGGAAAACTAAGGTGATGAGAAAATAAACTACATGTTCAGAAACATCCATCAGACTGAGGGAAGAACTAACAGTGGACCTTAGGCATCTTACACATGCTCACATCAGTGCTGTGGCACTAGACTAAACTCTCAGCACTTTAGTATGCTGGGCAGTGCATGTAAAGCCTTTGGCAAATAATAATAATGATGATGATTATGGTGATGATTATAATGATAAAAAAAAAAAAAAAAAAAAAAAAAAAAAAAGGAAAATGAGGTGCTTGAGTGAGTCCAGAGAAGGGCGACGAAGCTGGTGAGGGGCCTGGAGAACAAGTCCTATGAGGAGCGGCTGAGGGAGCTGGGATTGTTCAGCCTGGAGAAGAGGAGGCTCAGGGGTGACCTTATCGCTCTCTACAGGTACCTCAAAGGAGGCTGTAGCGAGGTGGGGGTTGGTCTGTTCTCCCATGTGCCTGGTGACAGGACGAGGGGGAATGGGCTTAACTTGCACCAGGGGAGTTTTAGGTTGGATCTTAGGAAGAACTTTACCAAAAGGGTTGTTAGGCATTGGAATGGGCTGCCCAGGGAAGTGGTGGAGTCACCATCCCTGGAGGTCTTTAAAAGACGTTTAGATGTAGAGCTTAGGGATATGGTTTAGTGGGGACTGTTAGTGTTAGGTCAGAGGTTGGACTCAATGATCTTGAGGTCTCTTCCAACCTAGAAATTCTGTGATTCTGTGATTCTGTGAAAGAAAAGTCTACTGTCAAAAGTCTCTGGGCTATGAAGAAACAGACCAAGTATGAGCATACACTGTGACATCCACCAGAGTTAAAGGGTAAGCTGAGGTTGGCACTCAGAAAGAGACAAATGTCAGTACCTTAATTGATGACCCCTGGGCCCCCCTTTCATAATTTTTACATATGTGATGGGAAATTGTCTTCTGAGGAACAACTACTCCTTTTGCATTAAAATCATTCTCTGCACTACAGAATATGAATGATGTCCAGGAAGCCAGTCATAGACTTTCTGAATAATACAGATCCTTTCAAGACCTTCCTTTCTGGCTTGTGAAGAAGAAAATGAAGCAGTGAATTAAAGGAAAGTACCAACAGAAACAGATTAATATGTCTTTTAGTAGCTGCAAGGATAAAATGCAAGCAGGAGTGAAGGAAGGAACTTTTTTCCCTGCACCTGGTGTGAAAGGACAACATGTGTGGGTTGTTGATGAAAAATTTGGAGAAGACTGCTGGGTGCATAGGTAATGTAGGGTTATTTGAGCATAATGTGAAGTGCAAGGGAGATTACCAGTGCACAGAATTTAACTCAGCTGAGCAATTCATGGCAATCCATGTAGTAGCAGATGGCAGGCTCCTACCCCAAAACCAGCACTGCCAAATTTCATAGACCAGATGTAAGTTACTGAAACGTGGGAATACTTTTAAATTTGGCTAGATCCTTCCTCATTACCTATGTTCATTTAGTGATCCAGCTACAACCTTCCAGCCTTCAAAGGAATCCTGGTGTGTAATCTGAGGTACTGCCTTATGGGCAGTATTTAATTGTTGTGTTTGCACTCAGTGCATATGCTTCTGAAGATACAGAACTTCTTTATTTGTTTTGTGTGCCGTATTTCCATTGTGATTGCAATAGCAGATATTTCTGAAGAGTTTTTCTAAATTTACTTCTCCTAGGATTTTGAACTTCAACATCTTTTGCCATTAGTATGAAGAAGTGAAGGAGGGAGATACAAAATGAAAAAAATTGTGTGTGTGAGAGAGCAGGGAGGATGAGTTAAACTTTACAGACATTTAACAAGGAAAACGGATATAGTAATCTGTACTTACTAGTTTCTGGCTATATCAGTGCTTATGACTTAACAAAACATATATCTTTCAAACTTTGGCATACACTTTTCTATGTGATAACTGTTGGAAGTACTGGATAAAAATGTTAAATATGTTTTGTGTGATTCTTCTTGTAGCTGTTCAGGTAGGTACCTGAGCCACAAACAGAATCTGTGAGAAAATCCTGATGAATATGCATTATCTCCTCTTACATCCTTCACTTGTCATCCGCTTTTGATCACTGTGAAAGACTGGACACTGAACTAAATGGACCTGTAGTATCAAGAAATATTGTTGGTCTTGTATTCTTATGAACACATGGCAAAAGAGCTTGAAGTTTCTGTTTAAAGTGTTTGAAGTGTACTGCCCATAAATGACAAACAGCCCAAGAATTGTGTAAATTTTCCAGCAAAAAGCTCCCAACAACCACATTAAGAAATCTGTGATCTGCTCACACAGACAATCTGTGGGACTCTAGATAAAGTGTTATCCAACATGTAAATGATTTATTATAAATTGTACACTTAAGCTATGCATTTTACATCTTTAGAACAGTGAAAGAAATTGTTGAGCTCCTTGCAAACCAATCATACTCTGAAGAGCAAAAAGGTTTTTCTTTGCTCTTCTATTGTCATAAGTTTGCTACAAAGTATGCGTTGCAGCAAAAACCAGCTTGCTTTTTGTTTCTAATATTTGTACAATGAATAGCAAAAGTAGATTAACAAGAAACATGAGAAATGCTACTTCTAATTCTCTTAACTACATATATTATCTAATAGAGGACCACCAAACTCTTGAAGAGAGGAGAGGTAATATTAATTTAATTTTATCAAAGCAAACATCTCTTCCAAGACCACCCAGCAAGTCAGTGGCAGATCTGACACAGTCTGTGTTGGCTCCTAGCTGTTCAGGCTAAGGTGTTTGACTTCCCTTTACCCCAACAGTGGCAGGACATCACTGTCCCAGCCACAAAGAGCTATCCCATTTCTCTACAGGATTCCAGTGTATTTTTCTCACCTTTGGCACTACAGTAACAAACAGATTTGTTAAAATGAACACAGCAAAGTTCAACAGCGAACAGAGTTCCTGGCAGAAGATCACAATGTAAGCATTTGATTTATAAATAGCTGAGAAAGTTTATCTCTTTGGATTTACAAAAACATGCTGTCATGAAAACAGATTGCTGTTATTGTAAATATCATGGAGCACAACATACGTGAAGCTAAAGCTGAATTTGTCTTGTGATTATCTATCTGCTTGCAGGCTCCCATCTCCAAAGCCTCTATGTCTGAACAGCACCCAGGATTTATAAAACAGAATATCAAAAGGTCCTGAGAACAATTGTGCAGAGATGCACTGTAGGCATTCACTAGCCCCAGTGGAGTAACAAACGTCTGAATTCTGCTTTATTGTCATGAATCCTTTGGTATCTATTTTCCTTCCCCTCTGGCTGTTGCATGCAATTAGTTCATCTGAAGATACATGCCAAAAGGCTTGCAGTATATAATCTTGGTCTGGCTTTGAAATTTCTCCTTCACGTATTCGGTATAGGGTGATGAAGACTCTATTATTCTTTGTCATCTGATAATTCTCAGAATTTCTATCTAAGAATTTTTAAGTCATAAACATAACTCTATTTAGAGAAATGCAATCTCAAAGCTGTCTTTCAGTTTTACTATGCAGAAAACATACATTTTGTTTAAAGAATCACTTGCTATATTAACAAGAGTTCATTTTCCTGGTATCCAGCTGTTCACCTTTAATTAACAGGACAAAGAGGACTGAGAATTTGCACTCTAATTTCCAACAAGCTAAGAAACATGGAGATTATTAAATCCAGTCTTTTGAATGTTTTTTTTTTCTTTTTTTTTTTACAAATATTCCAGACAAAATGACCATGTGACAAAAATCAAAATGCTGAATGGAAAAGAGAACAGTGGCACTTTCCCCTGCTCCCTTTCCCCTGCTCCATGCCATTTGTGTTCCCCAAAATTTTCAGTCCTAAATTCTCATATGCGATGGCTCAGATATAAGGTAAGAACATTGTGCCATATTTTAAAACTCAGACTTCTTTATTGTTTCAGAAGGACTCAGGAAAACAGTCTGATATCTTTTTTCTTTGATCACAGCCATGCCCAGGAAAAAGACAAGACCAGAAGGTTTTCTTTTCTTCCTGAGCCCAAGGCAAGAGCAAATAGTTATGCTGTACTAGTAACAGATATTCTGATTGGAGAGCTATTTCAGGACTTCACATCTTTTTGATAGTTTATTTGCTGATTAAAGAGTTTTAAATGTGGTTTAGTCTCTTCTGTTATCTAACAGGTGCTGGCTAGAATTCAAATTTTAAAAAATCAAAAATTACTGAAAGCCTTTGGCCAAAATCAGAGCTTAATCAGAACCAGAATCCCTTCTGACTTCTCCACTGTTGATTCATACAGTAGTAAAGGATACTGCCTTCAATTAACTGCAATCATCATTTATATCGTATCATTTACAATTGAGTTAACTCATTAGAAGTAATGGATTACAGCATGAACTTCACAACAGGATAAATATCTCATCACATGTAAAAATGCAGAGGTGCAGTCGTAGCCTTCAGTTCAACAATGCAGATGCCAAACTACTAACTGTGTTTGGAAGAAATGTGTGCCACATATGCCCACTCATGGTCTCTGTGAAACTTGTTTCTCTAGGAGTGATTATAGCACAGTAATGCCCTAGAGGATGTCTTTTTGTAACTGTGGCACCTTGTGTGTCTCTGCTTTCCATGTTGCCCAACATCATCTCAGGGAAGGAAATTGCCTGAACTTTTTTCAATCTGTTGATTGAGCTGTTTATTTCCTAAACGTTATCAGATTTTGAAAGATTTGTTTTGGCGAATAATGACTTTTCCTGTTTTCGTATTGAGTAAAATTACACTGGCTCAAATTACTCGTCAAAGATTTATTTTTCACTAGACGGCAACTATCAAGTGCTTTTTTCTTCTTTCTTTCACTAGGCATGCAATAAAATCAGCTGACACTGAAGGTTTACACCAGTTCTGTGCACTGAAGTATCATGTTTCTAATTTATTTTCAAAACTCCTTTAAGCAGGTCTTACTGAAGAATAGAGACACTCTTCTTTGGACCAGGCATCCTGGCAGGCAGCACTCAATCCCCTTCCCCGGAGTAAGCTCACCCCAGTACCTAGCTTCAACCTGACCTTCTCTCTGCGTCCTTCCATTCTTCTTCCTGCAGACCAGACCTTCCAGGACCTGCAAGGGCTTCTGTGCCTTGTGTGGATTAGGTAGGATGCAAAATCACCAGCTTTGGTAGTTTAGCTTTTGGTGAAGACATACAATGACAGACTTTCAGAATATGTGCAAACATTTTTACTGCTAAATTTAAGCCATGGCCTCTTTACACTGTCCTGGTAGAAAGCTGCATCTCACTTGTACCAAACAGTGCTTCCCATAAAGCTCTGGCTTCTCAATGGTGCAGGGATGCAGTGCTGGCTGTATCTGCTCTGTGTGTGGAGCGAGAGAGTGAGAGCACAGCCCTGAGGGACTTCAGGCCAGTAGAGACCTGAAGTTGTGCTTGCCTCAGTATTGGTACCCATTGTACATGGGACGGATAGAGCCCTGAAGTGCTGCAGCTGAGTGTGGTCTGCAGAGCTTAAGATGGTCCCTCAGCCAGCAGCAAGGACACTTTTACAGAACAAGAACTGCAACTCTTTTAGCTTCAGGTTTTCAGAATTATCCTGCCACATCCAGGGGCACAGCTGATGGATATTCACTTTTATTTTTTTTCTCCTTTATCCTTTTTTTTAAATGATCCTGATGCACATCTTCTACTAAATGAATGTAGATGAGTTTGGTGGTCATGAAGAAATCCGTCATGTGAACTTAGCCCTTCAAAAATAAAATGCATTGTTTAACAGTGAATGTGTTTACTCCTACCCTTGCACTGTCTCACTAACAAATCATTTCCATCTTAACTCAGCAGATGTTAGCTTGACACTTATATTTTAGGGAATATTAACACTATGAAACACTGTCCACATAACTCAATAAGTTCAAGACACAAGAAATGTTTTGACAGGATTTACCAGGGAATTTTAACAGGCAGTGTTTACCAACCTTAGAAAGTGCTTGAACCACTAAATATGTTTGTGAGATTAATGCACAACCTTACTCTTGTACATTTACTAAGTTTACTAACTTGACTAGTTGAGCTAGGGTGTAGCTAAGAGTCATATCATGAACTCTTTCACCATGCCTTAGTCTGTGCTGTTGATTATGTTAAGTGAGTGAATCATAGAGGTAAATACCAGGATGGCTGTGCCCAAAGGAAGCACCTTGCATCAGGGAGGGATTTTACTGTAAGTGACACCAGGGTAAGAACAGGAAAACATAGGCTGCCCAGAGACTTCTAGAAATGTGACAATAGTCTAGACTGAGAGGGCCAGTGGAACAGAGCCAATAGATTACTTAACCAAGTCATCTAAGTAGTTAAAGGATAATCAGGTAACTGTACAAGCCACAGTGTTTCTTCTGAAGTTGGGGACAAACAGAATTATAGTGCAGCTGCTGTCCCACCACACATTCTAGACAGTGATGACTGTGATGAGCATTGTAATAATCAGATATGTTTCACCTCTTTCAGACCTATCGGTAGGGGGAAGAAGAAGATACTTTATTTTCCTTTGGTTACATCATATTGTGTGATCTTGTTTGAACTGCACTAGCGTTAACTGTTGGAACCACCGCAGTGATTATCATTGTCATGGTACATTGCTTCTTAGAAGTTCTTGCTCATTAGATGGAGAGTGTATAGCAAGAAACATATCTACTGTTGACTTTTTACACCTATGTCATGCTAAATGATATTGAGTTTACCAGTTCCTAGAAGTACTGGAAGCATGTGTTTGTTTCCACCTGAGACTGGGAGACATGTCAGGGACTCCGAAACAAACTCTTCAACAACTGTAAGCTAATAAGCACTATTTGATACTAATTTTCTATTTCTAATTTTTATCTGAATGAAACATCAAGTTCTCCATTTACATTAGTTCCTCAACCATATGTACCAGAAAAGAGAGTTATGAAATATTGAATTTTCTTATTTTGTAGTTATAAGTCACTTCTAATCTATGTGACTCGATAAACATCCAAAGGATGTATTCTATAACTGCATCCTGTGCCAGCAACGGTGGTAGAGAAAGAAACACTCTTCCAAAGTCCAGGCACTTGAATTCCAAAAAACAGACCTAGTGAGAAATGAAAAATAGCATAGCTGACATATTTCTCCTGGGAGCATGAAGTTAAATTTGTCCACTTATAGGAAAAAGAAACAACAGGCAGTATATTTACATAAAATAACAAAAACCTGTGTGCAATTAACATTTGTTTCTGTGTGTGATTTTGAGTAAAGTATGTACAAGTCTATAACTGTACAAGAACACAAACTAGAGACCATCTCCTTAATCTGTTTTTTAAAATGTATTGTTTCTCTTTAGCCACCACTATTGTCCAATGCTATCTGAAGCACATGCTGAAAGGTCCCCAGTTCATTAATCTGAGGGAATTAGTCACCGTGTTCCAGTGAGGTTGTGTATGGTTAGCATGTCAGTCGTCTCTCTTCAGTTCAGCATACCTTTCTGAAAAGGCATTTCCTAATCCCCAGGCTATAATCTCATTAGCACTGCCTGATTCTAACCAAATAAATAGAAGTAAAGACTGATTGCCTGGTCAAAGCACTGTAGCTCAACTCATAAGCCAAGGGTTTCAGTTATTAATTTACCTCAGTGGAACTGTACTGATTTACATCAGCTGGAAGCAGGTTGAGGAAGCTGTCATTATCTGAGGTCCATATTATATTACACCAGAGCTGGCTCAAATACCAGCCAGTAGCAGCAGAACACAGCATGGGCTAATTTTATGCAGGAAAAGCCAGGTCTGATAATTAAGGGGCACAAAGTTCTGTTTACGTACCCAAGCAAGCTCATTAAAATTAGCTCATGTATTTTGGTGCAACTCTGCAATGAAGTATAAAGTCCAATTTTACTTTGGTAAGTGTGAATATAGTCCTCTTGAAAGCAAGAAGTTAATCACACTGACAGGAGAACCATGTAATACCCAACCTCCCTAATGTCTAGACTTCCTGTCTGAATCTCAAGTTCACTGAGGCACCTTTGTGCTTCTCTGTCCTCACAGAGCCATACCAATTCCTGCTTGGCAAGCCACTGGAAGAATGGGTAGAGGAATCCTCAACTTTTAGATCATTATGGAAGAAGCCATTCCAAATGCTATGCTGCTACCGTACTCATGATGTAATATAGTGATTTTAAAGCTACCCCTTGCAACTGAAGCACATAGTGTGCCTGAGGTTTTCTCATGCACAACTCTTCGCTGGGATCTGGCTTGCCTTCCTAGACCTGTTGATCCCTGTGAGTATTTTAAGTTATGCCAAGGAACAAATCTGAAGAGTGGTCTCCAAAGTATAAGTGGAAGGTAAGTACAAACTTGACTTAAATCAACTTTGTGCCTTGCAGGTAGAACAGCCCTGAGTGCTTCTGGGCTACAGCCAATTATCTGACCCTCAAATCAGTACTGATATGTAATATTCCTAACAGTCTCAAAAGCAGAACTGCATATCTTGTTGAGCTGTATAATGGCTTTGTGAGGAATTCTCTTTCATTTATTTATTTATTTGTTTACTTATCCTTCAGGGATTGTGATTGGGCCACCAGACTTACTTATACTTGTAATCTATTCAACACTGGAAGCTGTGTCACCAGAACTGAATAGCTTTCATGCTGTGTTTCCTGTATGATGAAACTGTAGCAAACAAACAAAGAAATTATGTGAAGATCAGGGAAACTGGTTAATTTCTTTTGTAAAGAATACATATTGCAGCATATCTTGGATCAGATCCTCATTCACCCTCTTAAATCACTCTAATAACCCAAAACAATCTTTATACAAAAGATTCTAGTGCCATTACATATGTATTTGCCCTCACTATGGGACCCTGTTACAAGTTTTTTGTTTAATATAAAATATGGAACCACAATTTTTACCATATCTCCTTTTTAAGTTACCTGTTTTCTCCCAGAGTTTTTCATCTGAAGCTGTATCACCAATTCCACTACAATGACCCATTGTAAATAGAGAAATTTACACAAACCAAATCTTTCTATTAATAAGAATTTAAAATAAAATGTAAATTTGTGTCTCTATACTTGTTTTTGATAAGGGCATTCTAAAACCCACCAGCACACAGAGTTTTTTTAATAATTATTTTAAATAGGAAACAGTTAAATGAATGTAATCCACCCTTTCCAGTTAACATTATACCATTTCATTTATTAAACAGGCCAGGTTTGTTATATTTATTCTCCATTACTACATGGAAGTTGTGGTTTTAACGTTTACACATTTCAGAATATTATTTTTTAATGTTTAAACATGTCAAGTGATTTTGACCAGACCAAAATCCCAAATTCTCTAACAGGTACAGATTTGCATTTTCTGGATGCTTAAACTAAGTGTTGAAAAGAGCAAGTAATCAATGGGACAGAGTGCTGATGTTATATTCTAGCATTTTATTGCAGAATTAGGTAATAAATCTCTCAAAAGTGGATATTTCCATTACTTAAAGCTAACCTGAGGTAAACCAAGGTCTGCATTTAACAGAATGGTCTCCACTGAAAGAGTGGTAGGAAATGCATACTAGTCATCAGTACATTCTCCATCTAACACTATGTTTCCTCTAGGAGTACCTGTGTGTCCTCCATTGCTTTCTCTGCTTCTACACAAAGATGAGAGATGGAATTTCTCAAACATCCCCCAGAGAGAATTCAACACGGTACTAGTTAATAGCTGTACAAGGAGAACAGACTGCCTTGAAGGCATTACCCTCGTACATAAGTATAGTTGAGAAGTCCACTGCAGCCATCAGTGGAGCAGAAGTAGGCAACAAAAAGGTTAATCACATCCTGAGGGTGTGCCCTTAGTCAGAGACTGTGCCTCCAAAGGTGTGAAGATCTGAACCTGAAAGCACAGACTGTCTACTCTACCAGGGCACAAGACAGTGAATGTTCAGTAAATTTCTTTTTCCTTCCTTCTCTCCTATTTTGTTTCTCTACTTCTTTCCTAGTGATTCTGCAACCTCTAAGTGCCTGTTTTTTAAGCGTCATCTTTTTAGCATCTGCAGATCTATTAGAAATGTTGACATTTACTTCTTTTTTTATTTTT
Organism: Heteronetta atricapilla; assembly: GCA_011075105.1. Taxonomy (NCBI): domain Eukaryota; kingdom Metazoa; phylum Chordata; class Aves; order Anseriformes; family Anatidae; genus Heteronetta; species Heteronetta atricapilla. The sequence goes on along the minus strand of CM021732.1, from coordinate 32,624,096 downwards.
TATTTTTAAACTTGGGAACTATTTGATCTATTAATTAATATGTCTTTAACCAAACACTAGAAAAGGGAACAATTGGACTAGCTTTTGCATTTGGCAAAGACTCACTAGCTTTTGCATTAAGACTCACTTAGAACAGCTGGACTCTTTACAGTCCTTGTGATGCAGATTAAATGAAAATAATACATGGCAGAAAACGGCTAAATCATTTGAACTTCGCAAGTTATAGCCTAGAGCCATTTCACTACAGCTCATTAGGGAGTTTATGTTTATAGTGTAATGCCTTTAAATAGATTTGATTTTTCTAAACAGGGTTTTGTAAATTAGAACTTTCCCAGGGGGCTAACGCAGTGCAAGCTGTTCCAGTTGTGGGGCACATCCTGACTGAAGAGGCAGGACTACAGCAGAAACAGCTTGCTTAAAAATGTAGTCCTGTACTTTGTAATTACATGAGGGTTTAGCAATGTCGCAGTTATCTGATGTATGAATAATGCCCATCACTTCTGGGACACATTTACAGGGTTGCCAACCTCTCCTACTTGGAAACAAGAATTATGTTTCCCTCAGAACTGAGATGGTTTTAAAATTCATGAGATATTAAGGATAAATGTGGTATTGTAATATGCTTTTCAGCTATGGAGTCATTAGTTGTTATGCTTTTCAGTCTTTTATTTTGGTAATAAGAAAAGTTTGTAATATTTTTCTTTATAAAGAAGACTAGAGATTTCCCTGTGTTCTCCTGAATCCAATTAGCAGGGCCTAAAGAAACAGTGAAGTTTTAACTACGATAAAATTTGTTACACTGTGTTAACACTGAAACCACTGTAAAATAAATTAATAAAAATGATCATTTGTTCAATACTCCTTAATAACAGTCAGCAGTTGAGCTTTTGGAAAGAGGAGCTGAATTTGATGTGAAATGTTATTAGAAATATAGTAGTTGTTTCAGTCTTCCCTCTACTTAGATTCTAGGAACACATTTCAGAAGCTTTTATTCTATACTGATTTTGATGTAATCACAGACTTTTCATAGTGTTATTTTTTCTTTCTTTTAACTTTCTTTCTTTTGTTTACTGTTTTCTTCCTTCCTTTTTTCCTTCCTTCCTTCCTTCCTTCCTTTCTTCCTTCCTTCCTTCCTTCCTTCCTTCCTTCCTTCCTTCCTTCCTTCCTTCCTTCCTTCCTTCCTTCCTTCCTTCCTTCCTTCCTCCCTTCCTTCCTTCCTTCCTTCCTTCCTTCCTTCCTTCCTTCCTTCCTTCCTTCCTCATATGTACTTCAAGCTGTGAACAAAACACAGGTCCAGCCATGTCCCCCTTCGGTATCAATTGATATTGAAGAATATGTATCATTTTTGGAATATTTTCACAGTACTTGAAGCACATTACAGTATTTGCATTGTTTTCACTGATAATTAGCTTTCCTGGATTTTTTTTTTTCTGTTACATCAGCTGTAGCTAGATAGGTCTTTATTTTTCTTTGTTGATAATTTCATGTTATTTTAAAATTTAACAAATAAAAATATGTCTTTAATACAAAATTACACAAAAATAAAGTGAGAAAGACACCAGCAACACTAACAATTAACTTCACACCTGGGGAGATCCATGTCCAGGATCCTGTACTTGTTTCCTTTTATATAGTGAATCAGGGCCTTGGTGAGCAGTTCCTTCTAAAATCTTTCCGAGATTTTTAAAGAGAAACCCATGCAAACATAGAAAATGAAGCTAATTCACTCTAAAAGGAGAAGAGCAACAGCTCTTCTGTCTCATGATCAGAAGCATTCCTAAAAGGACTTCCACATTCCACTGACTTTATTCCCAAAGCATTTTTCTTGGAAAGTCAGCTACAGAATAGAGCAAAATACTAGGTTTCCCTATGCAAAAAATCTTCATCTGCTGCATCAAGAATGTTTGAAGTTTTAAAATGGGTAGATCATGGGTTTGTACTTCATGCACATTTTATACAGCCCCCCAGATTATACCCTTCTCTGAGACCTATTCCATCACAGGTAAGGCTTTTTACATCCAGCTTCTGCAGAGATCAGACAGATTCTGAAATACTTGATAAATATGCCATATTTAGAGATGCGATGAAAAGGATACTTTCAGCTGTTAAAATTTCCACAGGCAAATTGCTAAGCAGAAATTATTAAATGTACTTCTTGAAGAACTGTAATTGTCTTCTATATATATATTCATATCAGTTTTATTTCTTCTTTCTGCCCCTTTGACATCCACTGCTTCTCTTAGGAGAAGCAACACCATTGTTGGAAAGTCAGTGGGGAGTCTGCTGGAGCACAGAATGCTGAATACATACGTGGCAACTTACTCTCTGTATCTCAGCACTGCCCAAGATACTGCTCACAAGCCCTTGCACCAAGTTAAAGTTAGAAGTACTATACACTATCATTCAAAATTGTTTAGACTTTTTCTTTTGATTCATGCTGTTGCTGTATTTTGTACATCCTCCTGACCACTCTTAGCAGCTGTAACAACACTTGTGGTATTACCAGTAATTTGCAACTTATCAAACATGATTGAACCTTGTTCTTTTGTGTAAACGAAACAGAACTCTCTGGTTAGCTTTCTTTATACTTTGGAAATAGTGCAAAGGAAACCAAGTCTATATTTGCATGCCAGACAATGAAACATAACACACAGTGTATACATGCCTTTGACACTGTAATTACTAGCTGTTGTTTAGATTCCATGTATGGTCACTGGCTTTGGCTGTGTTGGAATCAGCTGTATCAACATTTAATCAAAGTCTTATAGATTTTGGTTGTATATTTTTCTAATGTCAAAATGGAAATGCTGAGACTAAAAAATAAGTTCTTGAGGAAGAAAATGCATGCCCGCTGCACTGCAAAAATAATGAACCTTTGTGGCACAATGAACAAAGCCCATTGGAGGTTTTGTCTACAACAAAGCACAACAGAACAGGCAACTTTCAATTTGATTTACTTCTTCAGGATTTCAGCAACTTTTAATGAATGCTTCTGGAAGTTGTACTTCCAATACTGCTCTCTTGTTTATCAGGCTTAGCTTGCTTAGCTCTTGGAATTGAATCCTGCTAGAGCCTATCAAACTCCTGCCACACCTTGTTCTGAACCACATTGGTAACTGAAAAATATGTTGGTAATGCAGACAGCATCCACCACCTCAGATTGCCATACAGAGTCTCAACAAAGGGCACAGAGCATGAATGAATCATAAAACTATTGCCTGTGCTGCAGAGTACTCACAAACAACATAGCTGAACTCTGGGAGCCAAGTAACCAGCAGTAAACCCCCTGAGAATATTCCCTGTGTGGTCCATGCAGCTCTGTACTATGCTCAGTAAGGTGAAAGAACACACTGTGCACTTAAGAGGAATGGTTAAAGTGAAAATCATAAAACAGAATGTGAATTTTGAGTAAGTCCTCGCTATGTTAGACTTACAGTCCAGCTTGCTTTGAAAAACATTTGAATTAAATGAAGCAGTAGACGCTTTGCCAAACACATTTCAATTAAATTCAAGGTCCCACTGAAATGCTCCCTCTATGAAACAGTCTCCTTAAAGGTGTCAGTATCCTATCTGATTTTCTAATTTTTATGTAGAAATAATTCCTTTTGAAATCCAGTGAGGGTGTGTGTGTGTGTGTGTGTGCTTTTTATTGTTCTTTTTTGTTTGTTTGTTTATTTGTCTTTATTGTTGTTTTTATTTCTGTTTTTGTTTTGTTTTACTTTTTTATTTTTTTGTGATTACTATAGGACTGGAGAAGCAGTGGGATTACTGCATGTCAAGAATGTGGAGGAAAAAGGGATTCTCAGTTAATATTTCTTAAGCAAATATTTTATTTAAACCCAAATCAGCAGATATAAAGTTTTTATTTTTTTTTTATTTTTTTTTTCCAAATGTTTCAATACATCCAACACCACAGTAGAAAAATGAGAAATCTTGCAGTTGTTAGCCATTAGAGAAGTTTTTCATCATTCCCAAGGAAAGGAGAGCATAGGAATCATGAAACAGCAAAGATGAAAAAGCAAGCAGAAAATGTTTTATGAAAAAGTGAGGGTGCTGGTAGAAATAAAATAATGAGTAAATACGAACTGTTCCAGGCCTTCAGGCCATATAAGTGGGTAAACCTTTTATTGCTCACAGTAGAAGTGGTAAATTCTTAACCTGCCTTTCCGCTTAAATTTACCAGTGGAAAAAAAGTGGAAGGGGAAGGGGAAGGGGAAAAAGGAGGGAGAGGGGGAGGGGGAGGGGAAATCCTGATTTGATCCAGCTAGCCCTAGCTTCTGTTGAATGAGATGAATTGCTGTGAGAATGTAGGATGAGAAAGTTGGCAGCCACAAAAACACAGAAGAGCTTTGGGGAAAGAGCAGCATTTTATCAGTATGAAAACACTGTAATGTAATTAAAGGAATAGTGACTACAATCAACATAATAAAGGTAATAAATCCATTCATAAATGTCTAAACAGTAACAAGAGAATAAACTCTTGTGAAAAATTGGTGTTAAATGTCGAAAGATCCTTCACCTATCCCTCCCGGAGAGTTTTCTCTAGTCTCTGGCTTTCATGTGGCTGATATCAATACAATAATTCTGGATTCAAAACTTCATGACTGAGAGCCTGATAACATGCAGAGAGAACAAACAAAAAAGTAAAAATTTTAAAGAAACAACCAAAAATATTTCTAAGACATTTCCTTGTGGGCAAATTTAATTATACAAAACAAGTTGAAGGTAAAAGAAATCTCAGTAAAATGATATTTTCTCTTAGCCAAACCATTTTTATGTTTGAACATTGTTAAGTACTCATTAAGGATTTTATTACTGGGGGAGCAACATAAGTAATGGCTGCTGCTATTGTTATTTATAAAATTATTTCCATTATAAAATCCTATTTTCCCATGGAAAAAAAAAAAAAAATGCTAGAAATTCATTCTTTGGACTACAGTGTTCTATTCTGCCTATCTATAAGTCTGGATGCATATGACTTGGGTATTTTTGTATATGAGAAATCCACATAAGAAAAGAACTTGTGCAATTTTTTTCCCCTGCAGACTAACTAGTTACTGAGTGGCTGTACATTGTGCTTTTGAACTGGAATTGCTTCTCATTGAGAGGCCCTGTGTAACTTTGTTCCGAATAAAGCAGAGTTTTGGTTGAACAAGTTTTAAGCATTCAGAAATTGAAATAAGAGTAGATGAGAAGAAAAGACTTTTCCTCTGACTGTTAAGGGGCTAGTCAAAAATCCATTTGAGAAAATACAAAGCCTTTACTGATTTTGTTAGACATTGGCTTGAGGTTTAAATGCTCCACTCAGAAATAACAAGTAGTGTGTGAGTTTAACAGGGGCCTAGGTAAACCTTAGAAAAACTCAAAATTGTTATAAGCAACTAAGGTGCTGGGGAGAAAAGCCCATCCTTTCCTGGCTCTAATACTTTTCTCTCCAAAGCAATCAATTCCTAAACCCGAAATATAATGCATAAAAGCCTGAGGTCTTCATTTTTCTACACAAGTTTTCCACTGACTGTCCTTAGCTGCTTTCTCATAATCCATGAGTAGCTAAAACAGTTGAAGTTGGAAACCTGTAATGTAAGGTATTTGTTAATGGCCAAACCCATTCCCATAAAGGTTTTTCTTAGAGAAAAATTAATGGCCTGTTGAATGAAGGGGAAGTCCAGGATTTGGAGAGGAGAACCATTTTGTGGGGGTTCCTCACATACCAGAACACAGGATGTAGTTAGTGCTACGTTCTTGTGGGAGGATCAGCCACCCACAGAAGCTCCGCATTTTGCCTGAGAAAAAGATGTGCTAAAAATAAGCTGAAAGAAGCAGCTCCCTAGAACAGCTATACAGCTGGACTCAGGAGGTTTCACCTACACAGCTCCCATCTCAGTATGCCCATTCAGTGCCCTGCCAACTTTTTATTTTGGGCAGTATTTACCTGAGACAGGCTGTGTTGCACATGGGCTTGTATATGTTTATGTGAATGGTGAACTTCCCAGTGCCCCCAGATGGCAGATATATTCGGAAAATATTCTGAAACATTTTTGAAATACTTTGAGAGCTTAAGGATATGGTAAAATGCCACTTCTGCTCTGAAAGCCACAGGATTATAGCAGCTTCTACTAAGGAACAGGACCTCCAGATGGTGTCTGGACAATTAGTTCCAGATTGTGGAAATTGCACGTTTTTATCTGGAAGAGGGCTGGGAGGGTGTTTCAATCCAAAAGAGCTTCAAAGACTGAGCTTCAAAATAAAATAAGACAATTACATGCAAAAAAAAAAAAAGTTCACTAATGCACTCAAGCCCTCAGAAGTGAGGGAATAACCTGATTACAGTTAACATACAATTTAATAGTCATATGCCTGATTTTGAGCTACATTGCAAAGAGTAACTTGCAGTTATAAGTGATTCCCTTGGTCTTTTAGACACGTGTATCATATTTAAGGCCAGAAAAGACAGATTCCATGAGTGTCATTGATATGAGTAGAAGCAACAAAAGCTCTACTTAGGCAACATTCTATAGCTCTAACAGAGGAAGGAAAAATAAAAAAATGTTGGTTTAGTAAAGAATTTAATACTGTTTCCTTCAATAATTATTGATGTACCACTTATGCTTAATTATTATATTTTAATAAGATTTAGTAACATTACTAATTAATGCAGTTGAAAATTTCATACTTGTACACGTACATGTCATTACAGCAGCATATGGAAAGTATCAATTTTCAATATATTTCTGTCGTGAAAATTTAGAAAACTAATGACAATACACTATTAAGTTACCTTAAAATACAGAACAAAACTGTGATAAAAAAATAAAAATAAAAATAATAAAAAAAAAAGCTATTCAACTATCTCCAAAGTATATTTAAGTAGAAACAAAGAAGGATATAATATTATATGTATGTCCATCTTTGGAGGTCCCCCAAAAACTTGACTGTTCTATAGATTAGATGGGTGTGTTTGGCATCTGTACATTTATGTATATAAAGTAAGAATATAAAGCTTGATTCTTCAAGATGCTGGCAAAAAAAAAATCCTGGAAAAAGTAATTAAATACATACTTGAGTGGCATGTTTAAAGTAAAGCTGCAGAGTTACTTTTAAACAGTTTTGGCTATATTTTTCAATACTCCAAGACAAATTATTCAACACTTCATGTGATTCAGGTTTAGTGAGAAAAACTACATCACACACACACACAAACGTACAACATACATAATATATATATAATTTTGTTCTGAAATGTCCTTTTTTTTTTTTTTTTTTCCTTAGCATTTTCATTTAAAAACCACTCTGAAATTTGGACAACTTAATTCTACCAGAAAAACATAGCTGTTGGTGGGAAGCCTTGTTCCAATGGGAACTGTTGATTGGTCTTCTGGCTGTAGCCAAATTCATACTGGGCTTTGAATGTCAGTATAGTATCATTGATCTGGACATTGTATTCATCAGGGAAGCCAGTGAATGGAGGGGGTGGGGTAAGCCACCTGTGTTACTAAGCTCTTGGCATGCTGCATTTTCAAATATCTAAAGGTGGGTTTTTTGTTTTGTTTTGTTTTGTTTTCAGTTTGACTGACTTTCTGAATGTATTAGTGAATAGAACAGCTGCAGATTTTTTTATTATTATTATTTTTTTTAAAAAAGGAGTACTTATGAATGAATGAGGATATCTAGATTAGCCCTGTGTTCATTTAAGTAGGATAGATATCCTGGTAGAAATAAATGAGGAATTTAGCCCAAGTGCTATTTAGGCTAAAGAGACACAAAAGTTGTTCCTCTTAAAACATCCCCCAAAGCAGAGAGATTTTAAGTGATGAAGATCACAATACAAAGGGCCTCAGTCTTTCTACTACTAGTATTCATCTTTACTCTGGTACACTTCTAAGTGAGGAGTTGAATTTCCATTGTGTCTAGTGCAAACCAAGATACGTGAACACTATCTCTTCAGCTTGTGCTTGTTCAATATTTTGCCCATGGTTTGTGTGGCCTAAAAGGTCTTTATCTATATCTATTACACAGCTTTTTGGAATGTGTTTCAATACTTCCTTTACTCTAGACAGACACTTTAGATCTAGAAATATAATATATACCCTGGTTGCCAGCAAATTCAGCTTAATGTCTATGACTTTTGTTAATTAGTAAAGAAATTGGAAAGTAACCTATGTAAAACTAAAGAGAATAAGGTGCAGCATATTTTGCAGGCTTTCTATCTCTGCCTGTTACTCCAGTGGCTGTTAGGAGATAAAGACCAAAAGTTCCCAGAAAATTAAACGTTATAGAATTTGTACATAGTGATAATTTTAGTTAGGGTTGAAAATTCTAGAAAACTTGACAAAAATATTTAATATCTACCAATATTGAAAAGCAATGTTCAAAGTAATTGAACTTTGCTTTGCTTCTTTCCCACAAATAGATTGAGAATAAGTGAAATCTGATTTGCAGGAGTCACAGTTAGTATAAATAAGAGGAGAACCAGTTCCTCAGAATGAAAAAGTGAATGTAGTGCATCTGGCTTAATGATTGAATCTGGTATGGACAACAATATTGTCAGTGCCAATGATCATAAAAAATTGGGCTTCTCTGAAAAAAAATTCTGAATGATCCATTGAAAAATTTGTCTGTGTAAAATACCTGTACATCAAATACTCAGAACTGTATATAAGGCATCTCTTAGACTTCCACATGGCAGAATGATAGGTCAATCCATCAGCATAAAACAGTTTTGCTCTTTCTTGTTGCTTTTCTTACATACATATATATTCTTTTCATTTTCTCTCCCCCACCTTCCCCAACCCCCAATATCCCATTGAATTCAATTAAGATTCAGAAACATGCCAAACTTTGATAGTTTCTTTTTTAAAAATAAAGAATTTTTCTGTCCTGGAAGCTCTTCCTAAGCTTGCCCCCTTCTGCTATACTTTTAGTTCCGTCTTTCAGCATCTCAAATGGTTGACATGAAAAGACATCAATCACAGATATTTCTTGGGATGTATAAAATATGTACATTCCAAGCCTCCTGAATAGCATTAAGCAGCTGTGGTTAATGTTTAAACTACAAATATGTTAAATATATTTTGAATTTTGCAACATTTGCTATTCCAGTCGTTAAATGAACTTTGCAGGTGTTCAAATACACAGTAATCCTGGATTTTTTACCAAGACTGTTAACAATATTAAACTGAAACTCTGAAACCCAGGCACACTAAATAAGCTAAAAAAAAAAAAAAAAAAGTGTTGATAAGTGGGCTGAGTTATGCTACCACTGTAATATTTGCTGAAGAGGATAAAATAAAGTTGTTTAAAAAAAATCTTCAGCTTCATTTTAATCATGGTACCAGATTCAACCTCTTTATATGCCTTCCTGTTTCCTTTTCATGTAAAAACTTTTCTTAAAGAAACAAGTCCCTGAATGTTTCTACCATGCTTGGTATTGAAGCTGTTCTTATTAATGTTTATCTCTAAACTTGTCATTGTCATAATCTATATGCAATGGAAAAATGACAGGGAAAAGTGCTGGTTCCCATCAATGGAAATGCCAGGGTTTCATTCATCATCAGGAGTATGCTACAGATTCATTCTCAATGCTAAAAATGGTCTGCACTTACACATACAGCTCTCCCATGGAATTCCCTTCTTTCTGGTTTGTTTGCTCAGGCTTGTGCTCCTGCCTGTCTGTGTAATAGGTAGAGAAGTGGTGTCAGAGCAGGGGGATTGCACCCATCCCAGGAAGGCACATCCACCCAATGGAAAGCACAAGAAGAAAGGGAGAGATTTAGCAGCCAGATGGACAAGAAATGCCCTTGCACCAGGGCAACCCAGCCAAACAACCACTGTCATTCATGGTAGATTCCTTCTGCCTTCTCCAGTTAGATGGTAAGCTCCCTGTTCCTGGAACTATTTGTCCATCCTACAATGGATTGCCGGGTCTTTTCTAAAGCTCTTGTTTACCACTGTGGTGCAATTGGGCACTAGAGCACATATGAACATGAAGGTTTTGCATTGCAATTTTGCTCCATCACATTAGCCTCTTCAAGTTCTGGCATTACCTAGACATGGCTTATCTTATGAATACATATAATTTCTTTTAAATAAAAGTTTATAAATGATTTTTAAAATCACTTGAAAAGTTAGAGGATTATTAAAATATATGGAAACATCCTTTTAACCAATCCAGTATTAAAGGCATAATTTTGTACCCAGAACAGCCTCCCTGGATTTTTTTCTCTTTTTAGTGCAAAGAACAGAACAGTACTACAATAAATTTAAGATTTATAGCTGCTCCTCTAAAGCCAGCCTTTAAGTAACATTTTTGTTTATGGTTTTAATAAGGTCACCTAGTTGAAAAAGAAGTTCAAGCTTGTATGCAGTAGCCATGTGACTTGTTTAGTCAATCACAGCACAGGATATTTTAAACCCATTTTACAATGGTGTATAAAAGCTTGTCTCAATAACCATCTGGAGAATATTGAGTTTCATAACTGGTAGGAATTATTCAATATCCTTCTCCCCACAGGAATAACAATTTCAAAATCTTCAAAGACTGATATCTAACTGGAGAAAAGGTATTTAATGTTGTTAAAACTGGAAATTGTGTAGAACTAAATAACTCTTTTTGATCTACCTGAAAAATGACTTTGTAGGCCAGGGAAATAGTTTCCCCTACTGTCAAGTTTTATTTATAATCAACATTTCTTTCTCTTTTCATCATTGAATTATTTATTCCACAGTGACCCCAAAAATGTTCTTTTCTGACTGGGGCTTAGGATACCAAGTTGATTAAATTAAGGGGAAGGGTCTTGTTTTCCTTTTCAAAACTCATAAAAACTATTTGCCTTTTTTGTTCTTCCATTGGGACTAACTTCCTGGCATGTTCACAGGATCACAGTGGTGAAAAAATAATAAAAATAAAAATAATTTAAAAAAGCCCTCCTCCTAATGCTAAGGACAGCTGCAGAGTCAGGAGGCAGAACTGTGTTTTTGAAGGCAGGAGTAGCAGCCACAGATACCCCAGTACTGGTGGGTGTCTTCTCTGCCAGCACCAGTGAGGGCTGCAAGTTTTGGTCTAATGAATCCCGCATTGCCCCATGTGTAGAAATGGTTTATCTGTGGTCCTCAAAAACAACAGAAATCACTATTTTGTACATACAAAAGAGAGTTTTTCTATCTACTGGTGCATACATGCATGGCCACATGCAGACATGCCCATAGCTTATTCCTTTACCAGCTTGCCTGGTGCAGAGTCTTGTTCTGCACAAAGTCTTGTTCTGCTGAACTCAACTGGTAAAGCATCATGTAGAGGTCTGTGTTTCTGAAAAAACAACAACAAAATCAATCAATAAATGAATAAAATAAATCCTGCTACAACAAACAATGTAATAGAGAGGTAAATGACATTTTCCCCATCTATGATAGATAACAGAATATTAAAATGTCAAAAAAGAATAACCAATCCTTAAAAAAAGAGATTCCCAAAACAGAATATGATGCAAAGATTGCACCTTGAAGAGGGGTTTAAAAATGACATGACGTGTTAGTAGCTGGGCCACACAAAACAGCTGTCTAAAATTTGCACATCTCACTGCAACCCCCTCTCTTTCTCAAACCAATTACCAAATACTTGGCATCTAGAGCAAAACCAATGTCACTGAAAACATACTAGTGTGTGAACTTTTTTTTTTATTAATTTGAATGAGGACTTTTATCAATATGAAAGGATGGTAACCCCCAGAGTAAACACTTATCTGTAAAATAAAGATTATGCACTTAATGACATTTAATATTTTGGCATCTCAAACCTCCTGTGTAGATCAGTCTGGGAGAGTGGTGTTTATTTTCTTGCTACATGTGAAAGTTCATTCTCAGTATCAAGTTTGTTTGGTCCACTAACTTTGTTAACCTTTGCATTTACTTCTGTATTTGATGGCCTTTCATGAGCAGCCACTTTAGTAGATAGGATAGAAACAGTTACATCAGGGTTAGAGGTCATAGCCATTATGGGATTTCAACTTAAAACAGTCACTGCTTTAGGGGGATCACAGTGTGTTTATGATCAATTATTTTCTTTGAGAGAGTTTCTATGAACAAGATTATTATAGTAATATATAAACCATCTGGGTAACCTTTAATATCTACCTACTTTCTTGATGAAATAATAATCAAGACTTTGTGAAAAATACCTCCCTACCTAACCAGAAGCTACCAGAGCAATAGTGCTTTCCTCTGCCTCTTCCAAGGAATTTCAAGGAAGGATAAGTGGCCAAAAATCCACACCAAGTGCATTTTTGACAGAATATAATTCCTTGCAATTTGATGCAAATTAAGAGCTTTATAATTTTTTAGTGGCATACTTTTAGCCTTTTACATATTTTACAAACACATGTGTTGGTGAAATTCTCTGCATGAGCTTATTTTTATACATCACTCCAGAATGTATTTATTGAAGTCAAAACACCAAATAACATTTTCAAAAACTAATAAAATTATATTTATATCTTTAAGAAACACATTCCCAATCACACAGTTCAGATTCACAGTGCTCGAGAGACACTGAAATCATTGCTTAGAAACAGTATTTGCTGACTTCACCAGGGTAACGGTTTAATCCTTAAAGTAATCAACTTTCACCCTCTTCTTGGGTCTTTCAACTTTTAAGTTCTCGCTGGCCTTTTTGAGAAAAACAGCACTAGGGGACAGCTATTATTCTCCTCCATGGGATAGTCCACTTCATTCCAACAAGTAATATCATCTTCTGTTTACACTCATCGGAAACAAGTGCACAGGGTCACCCTCTACACTCTGATGTTTTAGCAAAGCAAAAGGAAAGACTCTGCAGCAGGACATAACAGAACTCTGAAACACAAATAACCTGGCAAGCAGGATTTGCATGCATATTTATTTCTTGCATTTGCTTGTCTTGGGAAAATAAATAAATAAATAAATCCCAATATCGTTATTTCCAACAGGCTGAAGCACTGTAATAGAGAAGTCAGCTTTGGACAGTATTTCCTTTTGTCTGTTTTTATGTCAGGGGCCAGATATTCATCTGGTGCAAACTCCATTGACCTCAGCTCATTCTTTCACTTGAGGAGGTGAACATCATATTTAGCAAGCAGGTATTAATATTTTCAGGAGGAAAAAATACTGAAGCAGTTTAGATGAAAAAAAAAAAAAAAAAAAAAAATGTTTTTCTTAGCATAGTCCTAGCAATAGTCCTAGCAGAATGGCAACCAAATTATAGGAATAAACTACAATACATACACAAACAGAAATCCACAACAATTAAATCAGTAGCCCTAAGACCTGCTGGCTGAACAGTAAGGAAACCAACAAATTATTCTGACTGAGTCTGAAGCAACAATTCTTTCTGCTGTCTGCAACTCAAGAAGAAAACAAAACAAAACAAAACAAAACAAAACAAAAAAACTCTTTCTTATGCCCTGCTGCTTTCTACTCTGCCTTTGCCTTTGGTGAAAAAGCATCTATGCAAAGAATTGCTTGAGCTCCCATAACTCTCCAGGCTCAAAATAACAGTAGTACTCCACTGTTTTGTAACAACTAAAATCCTCTGGCTTAGAAGAAGAAATGTACATTTTGATTCATTGTAACCCACTCACTGACTTGTCTGCTCTCTTCAGACTCTGCTGAGTGATGCGGTCATCTGAAATAAGTAGGGAGCTGGCTGCTGGGGCCAGCAGCCTGAAATGAAACCTCTGAAAGCAAGATAGAGAATCACAATTTGGTTATAAACCCCTAGGCACGTGGCTAACCCTAAAAGATATATTGAGGAGCACATACTGCAAAACAAAAGCCTGCAGTAATTTAATCACTGGAGCTAAATCTGCTGGCTGCACAGTAGATGACCAAAAAGTTTCCAAAATAATGTGTCTAGAGGATCATCTTACCAGTCACTCACCCCAACTACAACCAGTGAGGCTGTTAAAAAATTTTAGCTGTATGATGTCACATCGCCTTCCCACTTTGTTGATTTTTAACAGAAAACCTTTGAAAATACATGTAGAGAGCTTTTATTTTTGAAAACTGTAAATCCTTCTTGTACATCAGTATGATATTTGTGGACACATTTCCACAAAGTAGCTACTCCAGGTAGTTTGCTATGCTGAAAGAGAGCACAGCTTCTTCACCCAGCTAGGCAGGTGCCTTTTGCTAACTGACTTGACTCCTCTCCTTGGCTGGATAGTGCAAAAGCTGCCTGTGTGACTGTGCTCTGACTCATGTGTGGGCTATGTCCAACAGCTCCCAGGATCACTCTGCAGCCTCTAGAACCACACCCAGAGGGAACCCCCCTCTTTTTCCTTCTAAAATCATGTTTGAATTAGGATTGCTGTTAATCACTGCTTCTTTAAATTGGTTTTAAATTATTGAATTCATTCAAATGCAGGTGTCAAATCCCCAGCTGTGAGTTTCCTCTATGTGATGTTGTGGTATTTTCCTAAACTCCTTTGATATGGTAATTTAAGCATAGGAACTCTCTGCTCATTGATTTGGGTGCTTTAGTAACACACTGAAGTCTGGCTACTCAATCTAAACTGTATATTGTTTGGTAGCTCTGAGTTTGCCTTAAATACTTGGTAGGGATGTATATCACAGATTTATATCACTACACTATATCACTGATTTAGCATTCTTGCTCAGTTTCTCTCTCTCTCTCTCTCTTTTTTTTTTTTCTTAGATTGCCTTTTAATGTATTTAGAGCAAATTAAGTTTTCAGCAGGGGTGCAAATTTAGGAATAAGATATCTGCCCTGAGTGTACTCATCACAGTCTCAACACAAACACCTGCACAGCGCTGTTGGGTCACAGCTAATGTACTTTTTCCCTGTAGTCTTCTCTTTGGCATGCTCTGTAGTGACCAGCATCATCTCTGCCATCACTCCTCTGGTTGCTGCATGCCAATCTGGCATGGAGATATCAAAATTGAGGGCAGAGTAGTTCTCCTGATCCTTTCTACCAAAAATGGTGTCTATACTTGAGGTGTAGGTATGGAGGAAAAAAGTGATTTTCTTCTTGTGAAGACAGGTGTCACCATTCTTTTCTTACCTCTGAAGCATAAATTGAGACAGCTTATTTGGAATCAGTGAGATTCCAACCACCTTCACCAGCTGAAGGTTTTCTTCAGCCTGTGAGCAGTCTCCATCCCATTTGTCTGGTTCTAAATTAAAGGATGAAGCATGAAGCTTGGGAATCACACTTTTTTTTTTTTTTTTTTTTTTTTTTGGTAATGAGATTTGCCAGGAGCAGGGGAGGCTGTGTTCCTCCTCCGCAAGAGGTGTCCTTCCTCCTGCAGGAAGCCATGGGGCAGGGGAGGCACAAAGCTGCATTCAGGTCTTGTGTCTTCCAGGGAGTGCAGCTAGGAGTCACATCACCCTTCTGAACATGTCTTAAAACTGCCACACAACTTGCTGCTTGGCACAGGAGAGAAATTTACTTCTGTGCCTTACACAGGACTGGGCACATTACAGGGAATTAAAACATAATCTATTACTATGATAATACATTAATACAAATCTAGCAGCTGTATCACCAAACCTCCTAAACAAATGCCCCTCAAAGTGCTACTCTAAATAGTGCTGCTCTGCATCAAGTGCTCATGTTTTTCCTCTTCCTACTCTTTACAGCCTTCTACCACACCATCCCACAACTCTCCAATCACATCTACCCTCTTGCTCATATTCTGGTTGTGAGGCACTCTACCTTCTTTCTGCAAAGCTTATTTTAGAAATCCTGTCACATCCCGGCCACTCTATTTTTTATCCAGTAGAGGAAGACTTGACACTCCAGTTTCTAGTAAAGCAGCAGGGGAGACCATTTGTTTCTTCCCACTATATTTATTATGTTCTGTCTGCCGAGGGAGGGAAGAGGAATGAGCAAAAGCAACATCTGTGCCCATTTCCAAGCAATGTCAACTGCTTCTACTTGGCAGCTGCTAAGACATCTTAAGACATCTAAGACATCATGGATATTAAAAGATCCTTCCACTTTTCTGCTCTCTTAGAAACCCCGATGAGGACTTTAAAAGGTGTTCCTGCCCTGAAGTCCAACAGTTTCTTGTGGTGGCAACACTAATACGAACCTCAAAGAAACTTTCCCAGACGTAAAATGAGAGCACTGTTCAGAGGTTTCCCCAGAGGTCGAGCCAGTCACCTCCTAACACAAAGCAGGCTCAACCATGCTGGGTTGTCACCAGAGAAATAGCTTCTCAGGCAGTGCAAATTTGATAGATCTCTGCTGACTTGGCTGCGACAAGGCTGACAATATACACCAGATGAGGACCTGCCCTGAAGCCTCTTAAGACACAGTCCAAAGCATATCCTGGAAAACCTCGACATCTGGGAGAGCTCTTCCTGTGCTGGGTGATGGTGAGTTAGCTTCCTTTCTCCACTGTTGTTTGAAGGGAACTTAGTGAATCTGCAAGCCCAAATGCAGTCACACCTCATAAAAAGGCAGGAATAGCCAGGCCTGTGGGCAGGTAGGAGGGAACAGTGCTCTCCATTGGCACCCAGATGGGGTGAGCCAGGTATTTATTTGGCATTTTTCTCTTCCATCACAGAAAATGGGCAATTCTCTGTTTCTCTGCTCTCCGCAGAAACTAATAGAAGCAACCTTTTTCCTTGCCCATAAATTCACCTCTTGCTGGACAAAAAATGCTGTGCCCAGAAGAAATCATTTCTCTTGACTTTGTTCCAATTAAATGTTCATTGCTGCTTCCTTTGCCTGCTTCTGGCTTTCTGCACCTTACAAATATACACATATCCTTCAACCAGGTACAGTTTATAGTCCACCTGTTGTGTGCCTTGTGCTTTGGATGGAGACTTTCCGTTGTTTCTTGGCCACTAAAAGGCATTTAACTGGAGCTTCCAAACTACCTGGTAGTAGCCTGGAAATTGACATTGTTTCACTTTAGCAATGTTTGTCTGCAAACCTGGGTCCTGAAGCATGACATAGCAGTATGCTTTTTTATCTGGAGTAAACTAGGAGAAGAGACTGCTTTTGTTTCTTTCAGTTTCTTCTGTTTGCATAATATAAATTAACTACAACCATCAAGAAAAAAAGAAGAAAAAAAAAAAAAGAAGAAGTGAGAAGAAAGATCTTCTAGGTTTTTATTGATTATGGAGGGGAGATTAATTGTTGAAAACTGATTTGATTTGACAGCACTTTTATATTAGAAATAAAAGACTTACATTTTTCAATTATCAAAGCACATCGTAGGTACTGATAGATATCTATTTTAATTTTTGTATTCCATCAGTCATTCTTCAATAATTTATTTTCTAAAAAAGAGGGTTTATTCTCCTTCAGATTTTCAAAGTGGCTTGTCTTGCTTGCAGTGATAAAATGATGTTCTTTCTGTTGTGAACATGATCATCCTGAACTTCCTTCTGCTATTAATTCTTGCTCTACAACTTTTTCCATTGTAGTAAAAATGATGAAATTGACTCCACTGAAGCTTGTCTGATCTTTCAGTTCTATGTTTTCTTTTTAAGTTCTATATTTTGGTAAGGGTTAAAAAATAGCCTAGGAAGATATTCACTTGATGTTCAACAAGGGCTCCCTGTTTTTGGGAGCTTTATGGGTCAGATAATCTTACCATTTATACTCCGAATTGTTTAAGGAGACTCCATGGCCTGAGAAGGTGTGTTACCTTCTCTGAGACAGACAAAGTATCTGTATCATAAATAGGTGGTGATCTGAAAGAAAATTCTACAATACACCACAGATTAAATAATATAATAAATGTCTATTAGAAAAATATAATTTAAAACTGAAGTGGTTTTTGTTTGTTTGTTTGTTTGTTTGTTAAAAGGTTCTTAATCATATATATCCTCTCCAGCAGATTTTGCTATAAAACATGCAAATAGAAATGTGTCTTTTAAGACCTGAGCCTAAGAGATATTCAAGATATATTAATTAATGTTAAAACCAGCTGCTTGATAACTTTACTCTCACTTAGGCTACTAACCACAGCAGCAACCAGCAGGGAGTGGCAGCTTTCCAGGCACTGACTAGAGACAGCTAAAGTACACAGCAGCAATGTTAGGTTTCTCTTGCTCAAGAACTAGAAAACTTCATAAAGAATGCATTTATTCCACTAAACCACAGTTTACGGTCATTTGCCTGTCAAAATCTTTTGCATCTTTCATTTGAATGAAGAAAAAAAAAAAAGAAAAAAAGAAAACATGGCAAAAAAAATCAAAGAGAATGAAATGGTTCTAAGAATTGCTAAGATTACTTCTTCAGGCTGGCTTTGTATTGTTCTAAAAAATAATAAATAAATGAATTAATGAATAGCAAATCTAAAAAAGCATGGGGAGAACAAGATCTGTCATCTCATTTAATATTGTATGTTCACAGTACCAAAACTGCCTAACCAAGATATATAATATATATTGTATTCCTCTAGACTGTTTTTGTTGTTTTGTTTTGTTTTGTTTTCTGTCCCATTTAGAAACACATCTAACATTTCTCTCAGAAGCCACTTACAACTTTGTCAGCCCATTAGGCTGAAATTCTCTGTGCCAGAACTCTGCCTCAGGTTGAATTTATTTTGAAGGTTTCTGCTAAAATGGGTTGGTGGTTTGTTTGAACAAGCATATTGAAAATATAACTCAGTCAGGAGGCTGGGTAATGATCCAACTCTTTTCTGTCCCCGCCCACAGAGGCTGACAAATGGTGAGTGGAAGCTGGTGGAAGGGCTTGGACTACAGCTTAATATCATTCAGCTTGCCCAGGATAGCGCACTACTCCACTGCTTCTCCCAGATGAGTAAAATTATAGTTACCATCGAGTTTGGTATGCATTCATATATTTATTTATTCATATATTTATTTATTTAATGCAAAATGCACTTGGAGTTTTGCTTGGAAACATGGTTAATTCTAATAGCCATTCTAGAGCAAGATCTGGTCATAGGCCTCATGAAAAAGCAAAATGTATCACAGGTTCTGTTTCTAAACAATAGTTCATGAAAAATGTGCAGTTATAGGAGCTATTAGTGTGGAAGCAGACAGGCTGGAGCAAGAGACCAAAGTTTGTTAGCATCAGTCTTTACAGACAGAGAACTGGACAAAATCTGACAAGGTAACGAAAATTGTATAAATGTTAGTGTAATTTATAAAATCTTTTGTATTATGTTCACATTTTTTTTTATACCTTTTCTACATAAGCACATTTTAAAAGCTCAATATATGTAATTTATCCCTTACAAGTAGATATAAAATCTAAAATTTAAAAACGTAAAAGCTTCTAAAAGATTACATGAAGCTAATCTAAAATTTAGCTTTGGTATTTGTTTATATTAGTAAACCAGTAAAAATTCAATTTTTTCTATGTAAAACTAAGAGAAGTATCATGTACCAGACCAATCTAGATAATAGCAAATGAAATCATAAAGTGAAATAAATCTATAAAATCTCAAGTGGACACACATTAATATACATATATATTCAACAGTAATATTTCTATAAAGGAAAATAGTATCTTATTATTAAATTATTATAATGCATTTACAGACGAATGTTAGGTATGTTAATTAGTATCTGATGAATTTTTATAACAAGTCATAGTAAACTTCTTAATGAATTTGATCTAACTCTAGCCATACTAGTCAAACATAAATAGTAACATAAAGAATGGAAATAAATGCTCACCATTCATAAAACTATAACCATTGTAGTGATTTTTCTTCCTACTCAGAAGTGCCTGACATGTAGCATAAGAAGTTTTAAACAGAAGACTTTTGTTTTGAAAATTCCAAATATAAAAAGCAATATGACTCTTGTGGTCTATCTGTTTAAAGCAAAATTGCAATGTGATTATCATGGTATGTCCAAAATGACAAAGTGAAATCCTGACTTTTCTCCAGACTTTTTCCCTGTGAATCAATTTTGGATCTTGTATCTACCCAGTATAACCTTTCAGCCCATTAGTTCAGCTGCAAAAGTCACATAAGAGCTAATTGAATTCCAGAACAGTCTCTAACAGGTGCATTTTATAACATGTCAGATCCCACAGTTAAATGATTAAAGGACAGCTCTCCACTGGGTTTCCAAGTAATAAACACTTATTTTCAATGCAGAAAGCACAGAGAGGCTATACCAGCTGAAACAACCTACAACCCAGCTCTACTTATGCCTAAATATCTCAGTGGAAAACACACAAACAAACCCATTCACCTCTTCCTACTGTGGTAGGATTTCAGTGAAAAGGAGACCAAAAGCCTTGTTTCTAAGATGTTACACCAAAAACGTGAAAGAATGATCTGCAAATCAGATTAGTCTATTCTCAGTACTAAAAATATCTTACGCACAGTCTTCCACACCTTTGAAACATTATCTCTCACTGTGTTATGGCTAAACTGCTGTAATCTGTTGTGGGCAAAGCTCTGATGAAGATATATTTGACCCTCTAATTTCCATGTCTATTGAGTGCCCTTTCTTAAAAATAAAATAGGTGTAAGTACAAGCTCTTTCACAATGATCTCATCAGATATTCACAAAGGTTTGTTCAACTCTAAATACAAAAATTAAACAAAGACCAATAATAAACACAGAGTGAAATTATACTGATTAAGAAAACTTTGTGGAAGAAAAACAACAACAAACAAACAAACAACAACAACAAACACAAAACAGCCTCATGAAATATAAGCAACTGTATCTTATCTTGACCTGTTTTCTTGTTTTTCTGCTTGTTTGAAATTTTGCTCTTTTTATTACTACATCTGATCTTCCTTTACTAGTAATACCAACTCAGCATCTTTATCCCTTGCTTACCTTGGGAAGAACTTTAATTTTCCCCATAAAATACATTTTGCTTACCTAGATTTTTCATTAGTTACATTTTTGCTCTTATTCTGTAGTCACCTTGAGTGTGAATAATATGCCTCTACCTTTATTTGTTCCATTTTTTCCAATAGCATTGTCCAAAAATACTTCATATTTATATGAACTCCTTCTCAGATGTGAAGTAATTACATGTATACATTATCCTGCCAATGGAAAAATAATTTTAGGAAAAGGAGAAATACATGACAGCTGTCTCTGAGTTAGGGCTTTGGCAACTACTTCTAGTTTAATTATACCAGTTTAAGGTGCTACTGTTGCCAGCTGTCCAAGCCAAAATCAATCAGCATATAGTTATACAAATATAAACACATAGAACTGTGCTTCAGCTGTCCCTAGTACCTTAATCTTAACTGCCAGTGATGGTGGAGTTGTTCTGAGACACTAAACTGATCTGGAGCAACAGTGACCCATCTGTGTCCACCCGGTAGCTGTCGTGTGTCACCACAGAGCTGCAACCTCTGACAGTAGGGCAAGATGCACATGTGGATGAGAAAGAGCATCCTGAATAGAGCAGCATTATTCACCAGGTCCGGTTGGTACATTTTGTGAAACTGGGAGAAGTGACTGCTCTGTTTTGGGTTCAGTACCACTTGGGGGGAGAAATAATAATAATAATAGTAATAATAATAATAGTAATTCCTTAAGAGAAGCACTGCTACAAAGTACACAGAGATGACAGATAGGCAATAAAAAGATAAATAGGAAATACACAGGTATAATCTGACTGATTTCAAGACAGATTGAACACTCAGATTGAATTGAGATTTCACAGGATTGCTGAAAGCCCCAGGTATTTTATCCTAATGCACCTACTGATGACATTCTGGCCATCTTCATGTCCATAACACAGTCAATACAGTCACAGCCACAGCTACGTTCATAGTGCATTTGCATTTTTATTTTCACACTGCTAACTAGATTGTAGTGATGTTTCTTTTCTGAATTTAGTAGGTGACACCTGTAGGTTTTATAAAAGCACCTGTAGCTTGAGACAAGGAATATAAAATTTCCCATGTGTGAGGATTTTCTCTATAAATGCCATGAATCATGTCTCAAAGTATCCAACAAATTGTATGGGTACACATATCCCCAACTGGAACTCACTCATTGTGCTAGGGTGTCCTGACAGAATGATCCTCCTGCATCCCTCACAGTACAGACATCTGACTTTCACATTTGCCTTCCACAGCATTCAGGACAGGCATTTGCATTGATGAAAGGAATGTAGGAACTAATATCTTTTCACAGTGCAGTTGATTTCTACTAAGGTGTATTGGTGTATGGCTCACTAAATCTATTTCAAGTCCTATTCATTCTTCACTGAGAATAATGTTTCTTCACTGTATGCCCTAGTCTTATGGTTTTTATCCTGGTTTCTCTCAAGTGCCTGCCATTGTCCTCCAGCCCATGTTTTAATAAAGAATATGCACTTAATCGAGCCAATATGCCCAAGGAGTTATAAACCACAAACAAACACTATATTAAGAAAAAAATATTTTCAGTCATTCCTGGGCTGATCATATTCCAGAAAAACTGCTTATTAATTGGGGTGTACTCTGCATGACCTTTTATAGCTCCTGATCTGTATTATATCATGAAGCCTCCTTGTGTGCCAGGCTTTTGGTGTGACTCATAGCCCAGTCCTCTATGGTCTTTCTGATTTGCAATAAAAATCACACATTTTACAGGAAAAACACACACACACACACACACACACAAAATAAACAAACAAACAAACAAACAGACACACACAAAACAAACAAACAAACAAACAAACAAAAAAACTCCTCTCTCTCTGTTGAAGGTATACAATGAGTTCCTTTGAAGAAAAAGAAAGAAATTATCCTCATGGAATTTGGCGACTGTTTGATGCTGTGGTTAAGAAATTAAATAATGAAAATTATGGTTACTGTTGCCAGAAATATAAGACACCTCCCCCCCCCCCTTTTTTTTTTAATACTGGAAAAATCAGCTTTTTGCGTGAAAGAATGGGAAAGCCTATATTTCTTTGTCAAACAGGGCAGCTTTTTTTTACTTTTTCTCTTTCCTCCCTACATCCTTTGAGGTTCTTCCAGCAAGTTTGCTGTTATCCCTCACAAAAAACAGCATCAAAATTAACATTCAAAGAAAGGAAGCAGCAAAAGATAAATTGCTGAACATAAAGCCTGTTACTGGAAAATGTTCTTTCAAAGTTTCTGCAAGGCTGTAAAGTCTATTTTTCGCCAGTGATGCTAGATTGTGAGAGAAACAGTATGGACAAACTTGTCTAGAGATTAATCTTTTTCAAAGCTATTGCATACAAAGGTATTTTAGCATAAGTGTCATTCATTCTTAAAAAGGCAATCCTTTTAGAATCACTATGTGTATGAGAATTGAATTTTCTTAATTAATATTTATTTGCAATATCATATATATGTATGAGTATTCAATTAATTTGATCATTAAAAATTGTCTTAATTTTATTTATTTCCTTCAAAAAATATTTTTTTTTTCCCCCCACAGGAACAGCAATACTCCATGAACTCCTTCCTTTCTTTTTTTTTTTTTTTTCTCCTCTTTTGTATGGTACAGTATCCTTGAATTTCATTCTGATGTTAATTTATTTCTTTATGAATACTGAAATGGCACTGCCACCCTTGCACTCTTTGTATACACCCTGTCACTACTAATAAGGCACATCTGGAAGTATCACTGTGTTCCAGCAGAATTACACTGTCATTTAAGGTGGATGGTGATACAATTTAAGTTGCAAACACTGTCTGAGGATATGAAGGAACAGTGATCTGAGCCTGGTGTTTTCCACAGAGGAAACCAAATTGACAATAGATTTTCAAACAATCATGGTTCATATTTTCTCTTTCGGAATATAATTTGTGTGTTTGTGTTTTTGTTTTGTTTTGTTGTTTTTAAAAAAGGACAAAGACTGAAAATCAACTTCCTCCTCATGTCAGTTAAAGTGTCTGTATTTTCTACTTAAATTGCATGGTTGAACTGAAGGAAAAGTGCTTGCATCATCCGAAGGTTTTCTCCCAGCACTTTGTCTGGTGCAGAGTTAATTGCACCGTTTGGCAGGCTGTGTTTGCAGGGTCCACTGCATCTGTGTTTACACATTGCCTGCAATCTGCCAGGGGCCTGAGCTGGGGCCTTTCAGCCCCTTTCAAAACCTATCCTCAAGGAGTTTAACCAAACCCCATGCTGCTGAGATCAGTTACTCCCAGGAGCCGATCCTGCTAAATTTCTACCTTCCACCAACATTTTGACATAAATAGGCAGGCAACTGTTCACTGGTCTGGAGATAGGATGGCTGAAAGAAGTGTGAATTCAAACGGCTGTTGATAAATTGCTCTATGAGGCCTTCACTATTAATTTCTGTCAGTAGACAGTAAAATGGCAATGGCTGCTCAATGTTGTTCCAAAAACAACACTTCCTGCTAGAGGATAGACCACACTACACTGACAGACTGGGATTGGTCTTGCTCAATTGAGTGCTATCTGAAGTTATACAGCTGGTGTTGAACAGGGTTATTGTTCTCACTCCACGTTAGGAAGCTAAGCCCCACATAAATAACAAAGAGGGGATCATGCCCACATATCAACTCACCAGAGCAGATGGGCTTTTGTAGCCTGCCTCTGACAGAATTTGTCTTTTGTGAAAGAATTTCCATACATTTCCTTCTCTCAGCCTTTCCCATTGGTTTCGGCTCTCAGGGTGGGTGACGTAACCTATAGATCTAATTTTGTACTAGAGATTGACTTCAGACCTGATAAATAGAGGTGGCTGGAAGTGCTTCTAGGATACAAGTGCCAAATTATTTTCATAATTTTATGCTGCCTTTGGATTCTCAAAAAGATGTTATATGAGGTATGGCCTGAGGACAGAAAATAGCTTGGTTTGGAAAGCAACAGACAGAGGCCATTCTCATAGCTGGTCGATGCAGACAAGCTGTCATCCTTCACACCACATATATTAAACAGAAAATAAGATAATGTAGAAAATATTGTAGTCTTCCTAGTCAAGTTTTATGTAGAGAGAAGAGCCACCTTGCAAACTGACAAACAAAGATGATTGGCGGTATTTTCTGGATACATACTGAAAAGTGCAAGATCAATGTTTCATAGCTGCAATAAGATCTAATTCACTGAATTACTAAAGTAGTGCTTATCATCAAAATACTTATTAAATAGACAGGATAACAGCAGTTAAGGATCAAAGTGAAAGTGATCAAAAGCTCACTTAATAAGTTCAAGGAAGGCCATTAGAAAAAATGTCTACTTTTATCTGCAACATGGCACTTCAGCTGGAGATAATGAAGAAATCCACCATGTGTCCAAATTAAACTACCTGTACATTAATTACAGTAAAGTAGTGTAATCCATCATTAGTGTTTTCAAAATAAGCCTTTGGACTGAATGTGCTAGGTACTAGTGACTATCAAATATAACATTAATACACATCCTTCATTCACTGGGGTTGCTTAAAGTCTGTGAATAAGGGACAAGATGTATGTGAAGCTCTTGGTGCCAGAAACAGCCCCACTACACAAGTGTTGTACTCTGCCTTGGGAAATCCACCCTGCTGAGGAGTCATGTGTTAACATAGCATCTCAGCAGGATTAATCCCTTGATTAACTTGGGAGCAGCAATCCTATGTTGACTTCTTTGGGTCTATCTTCAGCATGTTTATAGGCTTACCTGCTCATGTGACACTAGACTGAGGAGCTCTCTCTTGTGCTGTACTGGATGGTGTAGACATTCTCTTAGTAATCTGCTTCTAAGTCTAAGTTAGCATCATGTATCGTTTTTAAAGCAATAGGCTGTGAATTAGATCATTATTTTGGACTCTTACCCATCCAGACTATGAAACTGTGTGTTTTATAAAGGCTTGTTCTCTCTAAAATTCCAGCAGTCAGTAGCAGGTTGCTAATCATAAGCAAAGCAAAAGACCTTCCATCTTAGAGTAAGAGTTTAAGATTGCTTTGTGGGAATGTAAAAGGAAAAAAGAATTTGTGCCAGAGACGGTGAAAGTACAATCAGTCAATTATGTGTCAATTTCTGTGAAGCAGTTGGCTTAGCGTTGGTGATGGCCAAAGTCAGGTGATACAAGTGAAGAAATACAATGGCTGGAAATTTTTGGTAAATTAAAGCACCAGATTAATAGTTGCAAAATGGAACTGACATTCACATGCCTTCATTTTAAAATACATGTTTTTTTAAACATATTCTTCCAAAGGCTCTTTCATGCTGATTCCTGCAGCAGTGCCATTTGCCAACTGCTGCATAAAAAATGTTGTGACACTATGTGAAAATCTTCCAATAGCATTCCTGGGAGACATAATTTTGTCTCTTTTCCATATACGTCTCCCAGCTTGCTTCAGTGTTAGAGACATTTGTATGGAAACAAGGCTTACTCCTTAGGGCTCTATTTTCTTAAACATTTTGCCCCACAATCAAGTGGGGCAAATTTAAAAATGCAGAGGCCACTGTCACACATGCAAATAAGATGACTTCACATGCAAATACATAGGCCAGCTGCCAGCATGTACAATTACGTAATTTGCACCTACAATTGTAGCGATTATATAGCTCAGATGAGCATATAATTGTTCACATACAGTGAATAGTCAAATGCATACCTGAGTGAAATAGGATTCTCCCTTTAGATTTGATCTTTTCCTGCTGCTTATTGTACATATAAATTAGTACAGGTTTACTTCGGTGAAAAATAAATAAATAAATAAATAAATAAATGTGGTGACTACTGCTATCCTCGTGGTTATTTCTTATAAAAATTATGAAGTGATTAAAAATCATATATGAGCCAAACCTATCATATCTGTCATCATTTGAGTTCTGTGATTTCACATGAAAACCAATTAGTGGGAAGGGAGGGGAAGGGAAGGGAAGGGAAGGGAAGGGAAGGGAAGGGAAGGGAAGGAAAGGAAAGGAAAGGAAAGGAAAGGAAAGGAAAGGAAAGGAAAATATACCAATGGGTTTCTTTTGTTTTAAATCACGCTATAGGCCAGCCTCAAGCTTTGGGATGCTTAGCTAGAAATTCTTATGTTACAAATTGACTAGACATAATAAAATATGAATTAGATGCAAGAAACTGAAAAGAGCTTAGTTTGAAGTCATAAAAATATTCAGTCTTGCAGTTTATTCCTGCTTCTGAAAGATAGAGTAGACAGATAGCATGGCAGTTTCTCATTCTGTCTGTAAATAGAAGTATGATATTACCTTTGGATCTAAGAATTTGAGTGGATATGCTGAGATCTTTGAATATCCAGTCTGAATTTATACCTCTGTAGTATATAAAGACATCCATGTGAGCAGATGAAATTTTCTACAAACTTTTGAAAGGAAATCGAATGAAAAAATGGTCATTGTGCCCATAATATAGCTAGCTCATTTCTTTAGCTCAGGAATATTAAAAGAAAAAAATAAAACTAACACCAATAAATCACCAAGATTCACTCTTGTGCAGATTGACATGTATTCACATAATCTGTCCAGAAGTTTGGTCCTAACTTGCAGCTCCTGGTTAAAAATTCTTGGGTTTAATTAACTCTCAGGAAGAAAATTACCTTGCTGGACCTAGAGATTAACACTGTATTTTGCATATTGTGTAAATTTTCTCACTATATTGCTCCTCTCAACCCTTCTGCAGGATGTGGAACCACTCAGTTTTGGTGATGTCTGCTTTTTGTTCTGCAGTACTCTCTGTGATATACAAAATAGAGAGTTTCTGCCCTAAAAAGCAATCTTATAGGAGAAAAGAAGAACATGTGGACAGCCAACAAGACCATGCATTCTTAATTCAAGTTTTGATTGCTGTGCTCTTAGTAATTCTTAATGGTATGTAAAGCTGTTTTACTTTCCCCTTCTAAAGATATGTATGTCTGTCCCTCCAGAGCACCCATGCTCATTGTGAAATTTGGCCAAGGGACTGCACTGAGTTAGGTCTTACTTTTGAAACATTTCAGTCCAAAGCCAATAGTCACAATACCTGAATACAAATTGATGTTCAGTTGATGAGTGTTGTTCTGCAAGGGTCAATATTGGGACCAAAACTATTTAACATCTTTTTTAGTGATATGGACAGTGAGACTGAGTGCACCCTCAATAAGTCTGCCAATGACACCTAGCTGTGTGGTGCAGAAGAGAAGGGATGCCATCCAGAGAGTCACTAAAACGTTTGAAAGGCGGGCTTGTGTGGACTTAATAAAGTTCAACGAGAGAAGTGCAAGGTACTGCATGTGGGTTGGGTCAATCCCAAGCTCAAATACAGGCTGGGGAGAAAATAGATTGAAAGCAGCCTTGAGGAGAAGAACCTGAGCGTGTTTGTTGATGAAAAATGCAACATGAGTCAGAATGGTGCGCATGCAGCCCAGAAAGCCAGCTGCATCCTGAGCTAAACCAAAAGTGTGGCCAGCAGGTCAAGGGAGGTGATTCCCCCCCTGTACTCTGCTGTCATGAGACCCCACCTGGAGTACTACATTCAGCTCTAGGGCCCCCAGCACAAGAAGGGCATGGATGTATTAGAATGCGTCCAGGGCAGGGCCACAAAGATGGTCACAGGAGGGAGCACCTCTCGTATGAAGACAGGCTGAGAGAGTTGGAGTTCTTCAGCCTGGAGAAGGCTCTAGGGAGACCTTAGAGCAGCTTTCCAGTACCTAAAGGGGGCCTACAGAAAAGTTGGAGAGAGTCTCTTTATCAGGGGGTAGAGTGATAGGACAAGGGGTAATGGCTTTAAACTAAAAAAAGGGTAGGTTTAGATTAGATATTCTGAAGAAATTCTTTACAATGAGGGTGGTGAGGCACTGGAACAGGTTGCCCACAGAAGCTGTGGATGCCCCATCCCTGGAAGTGTTCAAGGCCAGGCTGGATGGGGCTTTGAGCAACCTGATGTAGTGGAAACTGTCCCTGCCCATGGCAGGGGGCTTGGAACTATATGATTTTAAGGTCCCTTCCAACCCAAAATATTCAATGACTTTCTAACAGTAATTCTTTCACAGCTATTTCAGAACTTAATCTCTTCTTATAGAAAACAAAAAAACAAACAAAAAAACAACAACCAGACAAAATTCATCATATCTAATATCCTATTGCACGTCCTTATTTTCAAATATTTTCAAATATTCCTAATTTATGCAGACCAATCAACAAACCCTGTTCCCCAGTATAATGTATTTTCAGTAGCCTTTCCAGATCAAGGTGTAGATGACAATGGATTAACAGGAATAGGTTTGAAAGCTACATTGGTAGTGAGAAGCACAGAAGAATACAAGGTGAATGAGCCCTAAGTGAAGCACTTTCCTTGTTAAAAAAAAGAAAGTTTGAGCAAATTTTTCATCTAGTTGTTGCCAATGTGAGAATAGTATCACTTACTAATTATAAAGGTTTTACGGAGTTCTCAACGAATCTCTAGACCTCAGAAACACCCGATATAAATCTTAAAGGTGGTTGTTCTTGTTTTCTCTTCCAGGACTGATAGCAATTCGTGTGCTTTTTAATGTGTTTTTTAACTTACAAAAATGTGAGCTGATATCATATAGTTGTATTGGACAGATCTACTAAATGATATATTCCTGTACTTGGATGACCTAAAGGCAAAAGCTAACTCATTGTATTATCCACTGTTCTTCAGGAATGTTATCCCCAAGACAGCAGCATGACAAAAGGATTATTATTCAGTCACAACAAATTTTCCCTTCAGAAGCCAAATATTTCCAATCCTACTAGAAGCCTATAATTGGAGACGACTATGAAGACTGTATGTGTAGCTCCATAGGAGTGTGAGGAAAACAAGCAGATTATAATTAAGACTTTCAGTTGTGCTCTGAGAGCGATTAACATGTTTGTAGGTGTATTTTATTATGTGTTGCAAGCAGATGGAAGCTTCCTGACAAGATATGTTCCCTATAATCGGTATAAATATGAATTTGGTGAAAAAATATTGCATACTTGGATTTTCCTATATTTTTAGACTCAGTATGGACAAAAGAGGTAATTAGGTGGCAGGTAGCATATTTATGTGGTTCTAATTCCTGTGTTTATAATATTTTTGTATTTGTTATTCAGGTAAGTGAGGCAGGTCTAAAATGCAGTGGTATATGGAAAATGAATAAAAGGAAATTAAATTTCTCTGGCCTGAGTAAATTATGGACTAAGCTTCCAGAGTTCTTCAGACATACATGTAGCTTTTAGTTTTGCAGTGTTGGGAATACTTTTTCTTAGCTGGATGCACAGCACATCGTGGATTTTGCATGCATGGCAAGAGGAGGCTTCAAGCATGTTCATCTTTTCCCAGACACATTTGTGCTTAATCCATGTTCACTGACTTGTTCGATTCCAGATGTTTGCAACACTCCCTCTCTCTAGCAATTCCATACAAATTCTTGCACTTAAATGTCTATCTTCATATGTTTTGATTAATATGGGAGGTGGATCTTCTGTAACACTGGAGAGATTTTTATTATACCCACGTCCTTTTTCTATTTTGCAGTCTAACAAACCAAACAAATGGAAAGTCAAACAAAAACTCCTTCAGCTCTCCCACAGATCTTTTCCAAATGTATCTCAGGGGAAGGGCTTGAGTTTTCCAGTCCCTCACCCCTTTCCTGTACTGTCTGTTTATAATCTAACTATCTTCATTAACTCAAAAAGATTAGCTTCTTCTTCAGTTATTCATACTTTCAGCACTGAATACAGTTTATCTTACTTCCTTAGTGAAAATATAAAGAATTCGACAATCTATACTGCTGCTTGAATACTATCCCCCCCCCCCCCCCCCCCCCCCCCATTTTATCCTGAGCTTTGACAATGAAAGTCTTATTGTCTTATCTCTGCCATGTCTCTGCACTTACTCCCAGGATGTAGAGACTCTCTGCTAAGTCAAGAAACAGGAGTGTGAAAAACAGAGATCTCCTGAAGGTTTCTTATGCATATGTCAGTGGAAATAAGCAGTTTGTGTAGTCACCTGCTAAGCAGGACCTTTGATTCAGTATGGCATGAAGCATTTGTTTCCAGCCCCCCATGGCCTAAAGCAATAGCACTGTGTGTTGACAAAACATTTTAACTCAGGAAGTTAACTGTAAAAGGAAGAAGTTTCAGCCACTGAAATTGAGCAGAAATCTTGAAAATATGGACCTAAAAAGGTACCTAAAACCAAAAGGTAACTTCTCTCCCCACTGCCACTCCCACCAAAAAGAAAAGAAAAGAAAACAAACAAACAAATAAACACAAGAATTAACATGCATTTCTTACTTCAGGCTTCTAAGTCAATCTCAAGATTTTCCAAAGCTTCAGTATAGCAGTAGTATAGGTGATTGCCTGGAAGAATACTGCGTTTGGAGATTTCTTAACCTTAATTACATTTCTCAGTGCAGTGTTTCTAATACTTCCCAGGGGTTTCTCAAATGAAAAACTTTAATGTGGTCATTCCTGCATATCCATGTCTCCTCTGTCTGTTTTCACTTTGCTTTAACTGGCAAGCATCTTACCTGATGTGTAAAGAGTGGGTTAATCTGAGAAAAACTAACTAAAACAGGAGATAAGAACAGGCCAGGAAAGATATAGCAACTGAAATCTTGTATTTCTCTTTTTAAAACGTGCCAGATTTACCCATGCATTTCTGAGTGCTGCAACAGAACCTGAAGCCTCACTTTCTTTCTAATCAGAAAAAAACAATGTGATTTTTGAAAAAGGGACATGATTTTTAATTCTCTACCAGTGACTTGAAAATCTATCTTCAAAATGATTGGTGAGTTCGCTTTTTTAAGCAGGTGTCAATGGAAACAACTCATGAGGTCTCTGTTTTACTTTTCTTGTTTATGGGGTTATGAAATGAAAATAAAAAAATAGGAGTGAGGATCAGAAAAGTAAAAACTTAAATGTCTCTTTGATTTGCCTCGGCGGGCTGTCTGTGACAGACCCTGTCCATCTCCTGCTCCCACTCCCTCTGCTTAAATTTCTGCCCTCAGAGCCAGCCTGGACATGGATGTGCATCGCCACTTAGCTCACCACAGAGTGGAAGCCTAAATGCCTGAGAGACAAAAGGAAAAAGACTTGGCAGATTGCTAACATATCAAGTGTTAATGAATACAGCTCTCTAATTAGAAATGTCTGCAAGAACTGAGTAATAGGATCCTTTGAAAATGTGACAGTTTTTAATTTCTTGTGTTAGTAGAGTTTATACTTTTCTGAATTAGATCTTTTATCAAATTGGCATCAGACTTTAGGAATGACAATAATACTTGAAATACAAATAGAGTTTCTTTTGAAATCACTAGGTAAGTTAATATTTTATTGAAATCCTGAGTTCTGGACTTTATTAGGTTAATTGATATAATTTAAGAACCTTTTTACCTTTTTTCCCTTGTTTTCTTTTTTTTTTTAAAAAAAAAAAAATCCTAATTAATGTAAGATTGACCAGAATTTGCTAGCTAATTTTCAGAAACATCTTGACTTTTTTTTATATTATTATTATTATTTAATTTCAAATGTAATACCTCCCCAGATGGCAAACTTTGTAATTCATGGCATCAGTTCAAAAAGGTATATTAACCACCTCTAAACTGCTCAGCATCAAGCATTTATGGGATTAATTGTGAATTGCCTTAATACTAATTAAAACAACTCCCTTCCTCACTGTGAAGTTTCAGGAGATGCAGATGTTTTTATTTCTGGGAGTGCCCACCTCTATTTTATACTAAGCCCCCAAACCATAACAAAACACTGAAGACCCAGACTGTATGTCCCTTGAAGTCCTCTAAAAGAGCACAAAAGGGGTGGTTTCTTTCATTCTTGGCCAGGCAGTAACAGACAAACAGGTAAAAAGGCAAGGAGAAAAAATAGCCTTTACTCACTGTAGCAGCAGGAAATCAAGCAAAGAAAATAAATAGGGTTTGAATTCTGGGCCTTTAACCTGCTAGTCAGACAGTTTTCTACAGTTTCATTCTGTGCACATTTGTGTGCTGGTAAATGATGAAGGGGAGGTAGAGGAACTGAAGGCTTGTGGGATCCCTGGGACTCCCACAGCTATGAGCACAGCTGTACAAACACACACAAGCTTTGTTAAGGTAGGGTGGGCAATAGGCTGAAACTGCTGAGCTGATCTGACCTATAAATCCCTTGCAAAAGCTCTGCCTGAGAGAAAGGCAGAAGTTATGTGTAAATGTTTTATCCAGCCAACTGTTATTGGTCCTCTTCCGTATGTACGCAAAACCTCTTACATCCTCCTAGACAGATAATTTTGTAAGTAGGTGCTTCGAGTGTCTTGCCCAAATGCTGATTACCTGGGGCAGAGGGAGTGAAGGGGAGAGAGCAGTGGGTGGGTAGAGGAACTAATAACTCAGGAACTCATTCAAATGAATGCAGTTTTAAAGGATACATGATATACTGCATAAGCTGACGTAGGGCTAATGGCTACAGGAAGCCTATAAAAAAGAGAATGTGACATCCAGCAGCTTGTTTGGAGGAGAAGGATGATATGAATTGGTCAGATTAGTAACAGGAAGATTACATTAATTATTCTGCTTTGGACTGATAGAGTCTCTCTCTTCCCATCCTCCCCACAGCCTCCCCCAGTCTATCTTCCTGCACCACTCTTGCACTGCTTGTTGGCAGATATGATATCATGCAAGGACACAGCACTGCAACCCTGCACTGTCCTGAATGCGTATGGACAAG
Source organism: Heteronetta atricapilla (assembly GCA_011075105.1). NCBI lineage: Eukaryota > Metazoa > Chordata > Aves > Anseriformes > Anatidae > Heteronetta > Heteronetta atricapilla. The sequence continues at coordinate 32,590,552 of CM021732.1, read as the reverse complement.
CTATATCAGAGCTAGGTCCCAGTAACATTTACTGTGCAAATCACAGAACTATCAGCACCCTCTGTGGAGAAAAGAAAAGAAAAATAGGGGATCTCTCTTAGGCTTTTTTATTTTTTTTCCTCCTTCCCAAACATTTCTGAACTCTGTGTGACCTCTTTTACAACTGAATCCCAGCACCTTTAAATACGTAACAAAGACAGAGAGCAGAAGGCAGGGTAACACATCACAAATTGAAGAAAGCTACAGAAAGCAATGGAGGTGAAACAAACAAAGTTGAAGATGAAAATTACCCACCCTAAGCCAGAAAAAGTTGAAATAAAACACATGGATTGGAGTATTAAATGTAGTGTGGACTGTGCAATCTGCTCCCCACTTTCTTCCTCTTCACCATCCTTCCCACCACCTAAAAAGCATTTAAACTTCAGGGGGATAATATCACACTTGGGATTTATGAAATGAAATCAATGAGAGCAATGGGAGCAACGTCACCTCTGTAAATGATCAAAATTCACCAATTACAAGGAGGTGTTAATCCTCATCAGACCTGTTTGCTGCTGTGGCAGCATTTGAAGTAAAGCTGCTCTGGGAGTGTTAGGCAACCAGCTACTCTCACCATGTTTGGTGGAGTGAAGGTATTTCTCCAAAAAAAAAAAGTTTGGGGAGGAGGAGAGAAAGCAAAGACTAGGACCAAGAAGGGTGTCAAACAACATATGTGGGTTCATTTGTTAGGTAGGAATAAAAAAATCTAACAAATGTTGGGTGATAGGCCCAAAGTTCCCTGGCTGAGTTCTGGTACTTAAAGTGCTGGAGTTTTTCTCACACCATTTTCAGTATATCTAGACCTGCTCGGAGATCTGATAGCTCAGTAACTAGAAGTGGCTGCCTTTTATGCTACTTTGAGATAAAATATTGCTAGACCTATAGCTTTAACTTGTAAATGAATTGCATTGCTAGATGAGTAGAGATCCACATCTTCTAAGATGGTGTTTCCAGGATGAAAGTCTCTAGGATCAAGTCCCAGAGAAAAGAAAGAAAACAAAAAAACAGTAGTGAACAAGTGAGTTGTTTGAGGGTAATTTTGGTTTGTTCTTTCTCTTTTCTATTTCTGGAAATGCAATTTGAGTTGGTAAATATGCATAAAATAACTGAGGTAGTCATAATATTTCTGCTTAGGGTGAAGCCAATTAGGCTTATTATGCAGTGAATCATAAATAGAGATTCTACATAGAACAGGTATTCTGGTCATTCAGAATATATATTTTCTTCTCTCTCTGTGTTTTAAAGCAACAAACCCAAAACCTAAAGCTTCTCAAAAGACAGTTTTTCTTCCCTTGACATGGACTGTTTTCTGCTATGACCTGCTATGGACAGAGGAAAAAGGGGCGATGGGAATGAGCAAGGCTTACCCTGCACAGGGCTGACAGCAACACTTGTCAGGCCAGCTGCCCAAGCTCTTGTAAAGTAGGCAGCAAGGTTGTGGTCATCTTGCCACCCCATTCTGTCTCTGGTTAAATGCAAGAGGCTGTGCCCTGGCCTAGTGTGGTAAAGACCAATGTCCTCTAGAAACCTGTACAGGTACACAGGAGGTGAAGAGCTGTATTGTCTCTGCTGAAGCTACAGAAACGTAGGGAATTGCTGCAGAGCAAAGGGACTCCTGTCTGTTGCAGGTTCAACACAAACCAACAGGGTGGCCAGAGAGGCTGTGGAATCTCAATCCTTGCAGCTACTCAAAGACTGCAGCTGGGTCACTCTTTCTCACTGCCATGGAAAGGTTTCTCTACTGCACTACTCTTCCACATCACCAGGCAGCCCATCCAGCATGAAAATGGCCCTGCCCGGCATCACTGTTTGCCTGCTGGTAGGAAATCCTCATGCCAGCGGCTGTGATCTGCAGGGTGAGGCCAAAAAGCAGGGCCAAGGGGTCCTGAGAGATCACCAGCTATGAAGTAATCTTCTACTTTCTTGCTTGTTTGTTTTCCTGTAGGGTAAAACACAGCAAAACGTAATGTTAGCAATACTTAAAAATTTTGGTTTGGCTTGTTTTTGTTGTTGTTGGTTTTTTTTTTTTTTTTTTTTTTTTTCATTAATTTTCTTTTTGATCACACAGAAATCTTCCTTTCCACAAGAGCAAACAATGGAAATTTTTAAAGCATGAAGAGTGAGTCACAAAGTGCCAACTGTCCTCAGACTCTGATCATACAAGGAATTGAGTTTTATTGAAAAACCTTCCTGACTCTGGGCTCTCACCTGGGAGCACTTCAGCAGATGGCAGCTGGGCAATTACAGTTGAACCTATCCAATGTAACCAGTAAATATTGCTAATTCCTTTCAAAATGTGCCAACTCACAGGAGGCAAGAAATGAATGATGTGTTGCAAATTTCCAGCATAATCATTTTGTGCTATGTGTAATGTTTTACTGAAGTCTTTTCTTTCTACTGTACTAACAAAAAGAAAATACCCGAGGACACTTAACTTCATGATAATATTCGAATATAGTCTCCTCTCCATTGGGTCAGTATAAAGCTGTCGGTTGAAATTTCAGTTTCAGGCTTATAAGTGCCCCATACTACCATGACATCCATTCATCTCTGAAAAATGTTACTAAATGCTGCCTGACAAAGATAAGTTACTTACTGATGGAAATCAGTACTTATTGCTAATCTAATAAATAAATAAATAGAAAAAAAAAAAAAAAAAGGCCAACTGAAAGTGGATTATATTATTTCCCATCTACCTTTCTCCGCTTCAATAGAGGTTCAAGAAGTCTATTTATTATCCAAAATATTTTACACCTGGTGGATTTGAAGGTGCTCTTCATGCTTAGTCCAATGAGCTTCCAGAAGATAAAATCTATTTTTCAAGTCAGAGGAAACAAGAACAGAAGGATTTTGGTCCATCAAAAGTAAATACACAGAGAAGTCACACTGACTTCTCTGGAGCTAGGATTTCATCCAATATACAGCTGTAGCTCTGTTTTAAACAATTATCAATAGGGATGCAAGAGTTTTATTTGTAGCCACTAAATATCCTCCCAGTATGGTGAATACATTAGTTACATATTTCATAGTCTTGGTAAAGAACACTTAGCTTGCAATTTGTGGTGTGTATAGTTCATGCCCAGTGGAAAGTACCCTAGGTTGAGGAATCAGATGTTTTCTCTAGAAAAAAAAACACATGTTGGTTCCAAATATGGACTCCGATAGCTAAGGTGGAAAATTTGTGTTGTGTAGCCATTAATAACCTTGTGCATTGATCAGTTCTTCCCATTTGAGAGCTTCCTTGTGGAGGAAGAAGCAGTCATGAATATTTATAGCAAACCTAACTGAAACAGATTTTGTAAATACTATTGGAGAAAAGGCTTGTTGCTTTATCTCAAATACAGGAAAATATGGTTTGACAGTTTGTTTTTATCCAGTTCTCATGAAATTCCAGTTTTTTTTTTTTTTTCTCAGCCTGAAGCAATCTATAGCATTATAAATCTAACCGATAAGGAATTTTAAATAGACATTTTTCTTTCTAAATCCTGAAAGTAATTCTTACAAATGAACAATTAAAAAACAAACAAACAAAAAAAAAAAAAAAAAAACACAAACAAACAAACAAACAAACAAACAAACAAAAAACATTGTTTTGTAGCATGTCCCTGAGTAGGGATTTTCTTCTGTTTTTTAATGTTCTTCCTTCGCTGCTCCTGCCACAATCAGATCTATCAGCCGGCACTCTTCATTCTTAAACAATTGACTGAAGACAAGAAGTCACTTTGTTTTTAGAAATGATGGGTTAGACCGCTAAAAGTGCTATAAAACAACAGATAGTGAGGTGATCATGTTAAAAATATTTTAACATTTTTCAAGGGTCAAGTTTCATATAAGAAGTGGTGTTTTCCTTGGGGAACTTTAGCTGGACCAAATCACTCAAATTGTTTGAAGTTCTCCCTGAGATCCATGTGCTTGTCTACACTGTTAATCTCCTGTCTACTTTGATGTTTCACCATGACTAAGCTATATGAGGTCCCCAAGCATTATTAGATCAGTCTGAATGCTAATAAAAGATGAGAATGTAAAATGATGCTTTCAATTGGTAACTTGTTCAGAAAATGTGCTGACAAGGAACACAATGTACAGTATTATTGCATTTATTTGTCTTACCAAAGGCTGTTTTTTTCTAAGTCAGAGGCATGAGAAACATGTTTAATTCTTCTGTATGTCCACATATTGTTTGTCCACATTATTTTATAAATATTTCCTCAAGACATTAAAAGAGAAATTCAGGATGTTTTTGTTTAACTGCTAAAGTTTATGGATGGTATAATGTATGTCTAAATGGAATTGAATAGAAATGGAAGGGATGTCATTTTTATGCTTTTGCTCAGAGACTGTCCTGAACTGATATTGAGAGCACAGAACTGTCTGTTGAGGTAAAAGATAGATAGAGGAAGTTGTATTTCAGACCACTCTTCACCAGTTTATCATGTCCATAGCTCTGTGGGGAAAAAATGGGCAAAACCAGGTGAAATGTTAAAAGCTTCATTCCCCTTCACAGGGGCTCACAGAGGGAAGTTACAAAGTCAGTGAAGCTCTGTTGACGTAATATTGTGAACAAATGAGGGAGAGGTGAGATCTGTTTCCATGTAAAGTGGCTGTGACTGACTGCCTTTTCATAGCTCTGACAAGTCAGAAAGATGGCACTTGTGCAGGCTTAGCACTGAAATCTACTACCTGCCTGATAGGTGCTCATTCTGCCATTTGCAGCTCTGAAGAAAGCACTTTTACAAAGCTGATTTTCTGGACTGTTAGAAATAGTGACAGGGAACACAGAGGCCTTTCTAAAAGCTTGATAGCTAGGGAAGTGTTAAAAGATGGTGCATCAACTTAGCAGAACACAAAAACCTGCATTGAAATTTACCATTCACCCACCAGCAGAACAAGATAGCCAAACTGTGTCACTTGAAAACTCCAAATATGCCAAGTTTATATTTTGGAATAAAACAAATACTTCCTGAAGGACAACACAGATGTTATGAATTATCACTTATATCATTTTAGCACTGAATAATTCCACCACCAGTCAGGACCTCCCTACTCTGCACAAGGCAGATCCCATACCCAGGCTCCAGCCAACTTGTAATCCATACATTTAATAATAATAATAATTAAAAATAAATAAAAAGAGAGAGAATAAGAAAATAAATAGAAAAACATTTGTGAAAACATTTCATGATTAGTTCCCACTTTGTCTCTTATAACAGAAGTCTTGGACAGGCACTTACTTCACAGGGATGGCATTAGTTTGAGTACCCTTGGTTATGACACCAGGGTAAGTCCAAAGTAATTTAGGGATACTCCAATTCATTGCAGTCTTTCTGATTGACTGTTAATGGTAAAATTAGTAAGCTCAGAATGATTTCTGAAAAGCAACCTTTGACCAACTGGCTCACAGTATTTCCAAGTGCTGCTCCAAGATATTTTTAATTGGCTTTTCCACTGCATTTCAAAGTGTTAAGCTATCTGTTACAATTTATTGGCAGTTTTTAAAAGTACTCCACATACATAGGCAAAGCTTACAACATAAGATAATATTTCTTATGCATTTATTCTGCTGTCTAAATGGCACAATCTTTATGTCAGCCAGACTATTTACGAAGTACTTTGCTCAAAATGGTTTAAGTATAATAACTTACATTCTTATATCATGAATTAAAGGCTTGAAAACTGTAGCAGCAACTAGTCTCTCCAGTTTTTAGACTGCATGATGAGCTCATGAGCTTCCCCCTGAAGCAGAAGATTGTGAATATCTGGATAAGAGATAAAATATTTGAAAAGCATAACTAAGCATAGGGGAAGGAATCAGGAAGATAATGTATAAATTTAACATCTGGACACCTCATTTGGAATGATGCTTTCTGATGCAGCAGTGGATAAAGTAATCTTTCCTGGAACTGCTGGTAGCACAAGTGCCAAGAGGCAATTCCCCTGTGTTTAATTTTTTAAAGCATCCATTCATTATTAAAAAACACAAGCTGATCAATTGCCTAAAATTAAGTGTGAAGACTCAGACCCAGAGCATCTAAGCAAGAGCACTCATTTAACATTGGAGACTTGCAAAACTGCTGTTCGGACAGTGGGGTCCTCCTGGGACTCAACACACACGTGGCTACACAGTCTCGACCATGTCACTCTTGCTCTGGACTGCCCTAGCTGTAGCTTCGGTGGCTCACCATTAGAGTTCATCTGAGAGTAAGGTTGGCCCCAGCTGCAGATTTGTGCATGCATTCCTGTATTTAACATTTCTTTGCTCAAATTCTAATATGATTTTGGTTTTTGGTGGTGGTGTATTTTATTTTGGGGGGAAGGGAGTAAGAGAGGGGAGAGGGAGAATGAGATGGTTGTTAGACTGAAATGGGCTGAAGAGAAAACACAGGTCTCCTCTATTTGGCTGATATAATCCTTCCATCACCTGAAGATTCTATAAAGCATGGTGGATTCATCTTTTCAATAATGATTGCAATTTATAATTGCTCAGTGGTGTTGTCATATAGGAAAACTAAAGCTCTCTAACATTAGCATCTGATGATAGAGATATAAAAAGCAATGCATGCAGCATGTAATGTATCTTTCAAGAAATAAAAAGCACTGTAACATTAATTTTCACCAGGGTCTCCCTGAATCTTTTTAACCCTCTATTTATTTCAGATATTTAACCAAGATTAATAGAATTAAGGATTTACAAGTGATTTTATTTATACATGACCTTAATTATAATGGAGAGATGTTTTGTAGCATTCTGTTGACAATTAAGACAAGAAAAAGTACATTTTCCCCTCTGTAATGAGGACTCTTGGAATTTATGGACACCAATGAATGTAGCCCTGCAAGGTAAGAACGTATTATAGCATTATAAAGACATCAGTTTAACTTTTATGTACCTTGGCTCAGTGTATTTCTGTTTTCAAACACTGGCACTTTGATTGCATACAGTGTACTTACAGATAAGTCCTTTTATCAAACTTTTTTTTTTTTAGTTATATTAAATTTAATGTCATTTGCAACTTTTCAAAAAATGTCCGCATAGTGTGTGTTTTTAAATTAGACATGCTTCCAACCAACTTTCCAAGCTTCAGCATGTTGCTGATAAATGTTTTAAGACAAATATCACTAACAGTTTGATTTGGATTACACAAACACTTCACTTGTTTAGATTTTACAACATTTTATAAAGTGTTTTCCTGCCTAAAATATTGAGCTCTCTCATTCTTCCAGCTTGTGGCCATCTCTGTCTGATTACTTTTAAACAAATTACATTTCTGAATGAGGCTTCATTTGTTTTGTCATTGCATTATTCTGCCTGAAGCTTAAACTAAGCAGAGGGATCTCTACTTTTACCATGCACATTTTACCTCTGACTCCTTCAAACAGTCATGTTGAGATTTTCTGGAAGTCTTCCATAATTACAGTTTCAAAATATGCCAAGAGTAGTAATAAACTGTCTGTAGACTGTTGAAACACCTCTTAAACTCTTTGAAACTGATACATTTGTGATTATTCATCTCTGTTTATCTGGAGGGAAGAAATAGGACATAAATTCCCATTTAGTGCAGTGGGCTTCCCTGATGTGCTTGTGGATGTGTCTGCATGCAGCACAACACACTCATGAATGTGGGTGACCTGTGCCTGCCTTTGAGTGCCTGCAAAGTTACATTGTTGAAGGTTTAAAAATAGTCAACCATGCATATGTTGATGTATGTATATGATATGTAAATGATGTATATGATGATGTAAAATCACTATGGCACTTCACAATGTAAAGCAAAACAGGACAAAATAAGTAGATAAATATGATGGTAAAGTGTCTGAGGTAGCTGCATAGTTCATTTATCATCTTAGTATATATCTGCTGCCAAAGAGTGATATACTAAGAGACATCCTGTCAGCCTTGCTGACAGTGGTCTGCAGCAACCGCTTAGAGAGCATCTCAGAGTTCGTTGTATAAGGGGACAGTGGCACAAGGAGACAGGATTCAGTCTAATAGTCCAGAGATTCCATAAATTTGTCAGTGCCAAGACTGATACTGATACAGTGAAAATAGTAATCATAACAATAATACAATAATATTTGTGTGCTTCTATAGTCCACACAAACTTTCCACTTATTAAAGAAAGACACCAATCATGTTATATGACCATATTCATCATCTTTTTTTTTTTTTAATAGATCATTTGCTTCAGATCCAATTGCCAAAAAAAATCTGAAAGCATACAGCAGAACTGTTGCTGTTTCGAATCTCCTGTATTTTTTCAACTGTTAAATGTAAGACTTTATGCTTTAGATTTTCATACAGAAAATATACAAGAGCTTCATGGAAAATGTGTTGGGCATGTAGTAAAGTACGCTATGCCAAAAGTATGGTATGTATCTTCAGATAGTCTTCCTTAGAGATTTTATTTGCATTGGTTCTGGTCTATATTAACGTGGTTTTGTTAAAATATTTCCTTTTCCACTGTCACTGGACCATTGGTAGAAATCTTATTGGCTAACTTTTTTTTTTTATTATCACTTTCACTTGAAGGTCCTATTCCAGCTAACATAATAATAGGATGTAATGTCAGGAGATTCATAAACCGTAAGACCACTACTTCTAACACACTGCAGGCAAGTTATATGTATTGCAACATAAAACAGAATGGCGTGCAGTATTACAAAAGGTGTCACAGAACTGGGGAACATGTATATCATGCTATTCACTAATTTTCCAGCTATAACAAAAACCATCCTGGGAAATGCATAAACACATGAAAAATAAGCTAAAGCACCATCAGAAGCAAATCCTGGCCTCAGTGTAATCATTTTATTTAACATTCTAAAGATGTGATATCATTTTTACCTAACTGTAAAAGAATGAACTTTGAAGTAAGACTTCAGAAAATACTGAGTCATTTCCTGATTCAAATATAAATTCACTTCCAAAGTTGTCATTGCCTAAATCAGCTCTGGGGTGCCACTAATCCACAAGAGAAATTCCTTATTTTAATAGATTCACAGTAGAAAGAGATACAGCTATAAGAACAAAGTATTTATTTTCCATAATAATATTTTTTAAGATACTTGACATCAAAGCTAGCATTAGGGATTTTTTGGTTTAGTTGCCTTTACACAGTGCAAATTTCTTCACACTGCCTTAATCATTTGAAGTAGCATAGAGCATTACAACAATAATAATACTTCTTTTCCTTTCTATAAAACCTTTTGCTTAATGAACACAAGGTACTTTACACACAAAATGTACAAACACCAAGTACTCTTGTTCTATGGCTTGGTATCTTCATTGTAAAGGAGGAAAAGTTAGACATGTAAGAGTAGCTCTATAACACTATCTCCTGAAGAATTGTTATGCTAACTACCAAAATTGTACAAAATATCAACAGAAGAGTAAGGCAAAAACCTTCCTGCATTCTGTCATTCACAAAGAACTTGATTAATGTTAACAGAAGGCAGTAGGAAGAACATGTTAAAGCTGTGACACTATGGGAAACTCTTCTTGAATACAACACTTATTAATACAATATTTTTGTGGATGTAATAACAGTCTGTGTATTAATTCTGCCAAGCTTATGATAATGTGGCTAAAGCAAACAATCGTGCTATTTCATTAACATTCCTTACTTAGTTTATTAGGTGCAATGGTCCCTATTTCTCTTTCCTTCTTGTTTTATTTTTTACATTTTCTTTTCTGGAATATACACTGAATTAACATACAAAGATACAAACTCAAACCTGTGAAGTCCACAGAGGCTGGAGGCTGGAAGAGCAGACCAGGGAAAATGCAGGGCATGCCCATCCTGTCTTTATACTCTTCCCTACTATGGCTGCTGTCAGCAGCAGGATATTGGTTTGGATGGACCTTTGGTCTGCCCCCAGATGGCCATTTTTAAGAACTGCTGTTTTACGAAGCTGGCAGTATTCTTAAATCACTGTGCCTATCTCTTTGCTATTTAGTATCTGAAGGTAAACATATGTACAATTATTTTCAGAGAAGTGTGGACAGCTTTCATGACTTTTTCTTTAGTCTCATAAAATGTGGTGCTTACACTAACCCCCATATCTTGAGTCAGATTATGTGAGAGTTTTGGCCTGAATTTGAAAGAAGGAAAGAAAACTTTTAGCTCGCAGAGCCCTGAAGGAAATCTTGAAAGTACAGGTCCACAGAGTTCAAAAAGGGAGGTCAAATCACAAGAATAGCCCACATTTATTATTATTTTTCATATTCTTCTGTGTTTTAAGTAAGTCTCATGTCTAGTAATTTCATTTATTGGACTGCTTTTATAAAAAAAAAAAATAAACATAAATAAATAAATAAATATTAAAAAAATAAATTAAAAAATAATAATTCAAAACACTCTTCAGAGCTCCAGATGGCAGATTTGAATTTCCATTGAACTAGTTGGCATTTGCTTATATTGGGAGGACCTTTGGATCAGTGGTTCCCAAACCACAGGGGTTTGTGGGCCACAGCAAGTGATCTGGTGTTAACTCTCAGCAAAAGGTTAGGCAGAGTTGTCAATGAAATGCTTGACAATAGATGGTCTCGCTATGACTTGACAAACCAAGCACTGTGAGAACTAGCACTTTAGCTATTTTAAGCCCGCTTTTATATTTGCTGTTGACATCAAATGGCAGAAGGATTACAATATTATCCTAAAATACAATATTATCCTAAAACTACATTCTATGCTATAATCTCTTTTAAGGGTTTGTTCTAACATCTATCATCATATTAATATCCCTGATTTCTGCCTCTAGTATTTTGCCAGGTTATATATAAGTAGTATCTTCCCATAGAGATCAGGAACTTACAGCATTGTGCTTTGTCTTATCTCCTAGGATAGCAAAATGAAAAGGGGGAAAAGGCAGGAAATAAAAAACCAATTATATGCTGATTTGCTAATGTTATTTTTCAGATTAAATGCCACTTTCTGTTACAAAAACTGCAGCAGTTGAAGCTGTCAGTTTTCTGAATGCTTTCACATGAAGCCCTGTCATAGCAAACAGAACGTTGGATAGTCAGGCTCCGCAGGGGGCCAGCAAAACTTTGACAGAGGTTCAACAGCCCTTGAAATTATATCCCCAAACCTTGAAAAGCCTGCTGGTTCAGTGGGAAAACACATAAGCTGAGCAAGTTATAAATAAACTCTTTTATCACAGGCAATGGTGTCTTGGTGACTTCAAAGGCCAAGTAAGAAGACTGATTTCTCTGAAGTCCCATAGACAGTAAGAACTTTATTGTGCTGGACAGGCGAATCCTAGTCCAGACCTGCAATTTGATAGTACTAAACTTTTTCCTTTATTTCCCTCCTCTCGTCCTGTTTTGATATCATCATTTAAATTTCTGATAAACTGAGATCAGAAGACTTTCAATCTACATTTGATGTCAAATCTAGACGTGTGTATTTAACACTTTGATTTCCTGTGCAGATTTTCTCTAATCTTGGAGCCAGCAATATAAACATATTAAATGTAATGAAAAACAAATCTACAATTACATACACAGCTACTCACTGTCACCACTCCTTCTGTAGGTGAAAATGAAATGATGTTCCTGAGCGCATTGCAAGCTTTGTCTTTTTCCGTATGTTCCATGTATGTAGATCAGTATGATATATTAAACTTCTTATATATATATATGTAAGGTTAAAGGATATTTTAACACCAACATTAGGAAAAAAAAAAAAAAAAGGTTCTGAAAACATGAGATAGTCTTTGAAACTATCTTGGACTTCTAAATATTACAGAAGATATGATCCAAGCAGGCTGAAAACTAGAATGCTTTAGGGTCACAAAATATCAGAAGACCCCAAAACACATTACTATTGTTCAAATCTTAGCCCTAATAACAGTGGAACTAAGAGTATGCCACAGTGGACAACTGCCTTTTTAAAGGCTTAAATATGCACTTGTTTGTTTTCTTTCCGGGCAGACTCTGCTACTAGTCATAAGGAACCTGTTCATAAGAATGAAAAAAAGTCCATTCAGTTTCAATATATGTATGCTTTGTTTGGAGGGGAACTGGTGCCTGGTGAATAATAGCTGGAGTGAGGAGACTGGATATGGACAGATAAAGTAGGAAAAACAAGACAGCATCAGCATTTGAAGTGATTTACATTGTGGTTAATGATGCACTTGTGTTTCTTACATAGGCATCTAAACAAAAAAGGAGAGTCTCAGCCTTCTTCCTCCCATCTTGCTCCAGTCCAGTGACTGGGATATGGTAAGGTCCATATTTGTATCAGCCCATTTCAGAGTAGATTTTATATTTAAACTCATTTGTGGACACCTTCTCACTATTACCTATTGCATTTTTTTTCTGTGTAAAGTGTGCAGGCAATTTGCTTTACTTGCAGTATTCAAATCAGAATGCTGTATACTTCTCTCTGTATGCAAGGAAAATCATGTCGGACACAGATACACAAAGGAAATACTGAAACACAGAATATTGTCATTGGCAAAGCCAAGGAAAGAAGTTGACCTGATGCCAATATTTGTGGAGAACTAGCGGAAGGGGCAGTACTCCAAAGGACACATGCCTTAAAGTTCAGAGATGCAACAATCTTTCATGTGAGACAAAGACAAAGAAGAAATGTTCCACCTGTTTCATGTGCCAAAGAAGCAGCCTCAATTTTACTTTGGTTTTGTGTCTTGATGATAGATAAGCATTAAAAGGGCTAGACAGTATGATTTGCTTTACTAAACAACCCTGCCAGTAGAGAGGAAAAAAAAAAAAAAAAAAAGATAAAAAAAAAGATGAGAAGATTAGAAGTCACGGAAGGTAGCTCAGTGAAAGGCTTCTATGTAATATTTAACACTAAACAATAATATCTCTACTTTTTTATTTAAAGCTGCCTTTACTACCTGATCTCTCAGTCTGTTCCTGAAATTTGATTTTCTACATATAGCACCATAATGTGTCACAAGGGAAGGATTGCACTGACTTGGAATGTCACAGCTTAATTGTGTCATTGGTACCACAGAATTCTGTGACAGAATTTGTTTAAATAATAAGCTGCTAAACAGATGAAAAGCAAACAGTGAGTTTAAATGTGAGTTTAAATGTGGTAAGTTTTTTTGAGAACTACCCAGTACTACCTCTGACAATCAGAATCAAATGGATTGAACTAGAAAATGGTGTTCAGAGAATCTCTCACTAGTGGTAACATGTACAGTTGAGTCTTGCATCTGTAAGATATATTTGTGACAAGTTATTCACAATACAAAACTGTGCATTAATAGATATATATATATATTGAATAGTTGTGCATGTGTATGTGCAGATTTTGAATGGAAGAGAAAGTAAATCCATCATGAGTTTCTTTGAATACTTTTCTCTTCTTGTGCTTTTCTTGACAAGGAGATCCCATGATTGTCCTTTTGTCATTCCATCACCATCTTGATAGCTCCTGAGCCGCAGTCTACCTTTGTTCTTTTCATCATCCTGCTAACTTTATATTTTCCTTCAAGATACAGTGACTTATTTTTCCTCACAACCCCTCAAAGATCACACAAGCCAAAGTCTGTTTGGGATCAGTTTATTACATTCTCAGCCTGATAATGTAGATGAACACAGCTGATCTGTGTGTGACCGTGTTCAGGATATGGACTCTGACCATGCATCATCCATCATATGTTCTTGCTGTTGAACATGATATTGTCTGGTTAGAGCATAGATATTAAATTACTCAAAGATAGCTCGAGGACAGTACATAAGAGGTTATTTCATGGAGTCACTCAACAGCTGGTAATATCCTAAACTAGATCACTACAAAACTAAAACAAAAATATTTCTAGAGGGTATTTCAGGAGTATCCATTTTACTCAAAGATTTCCATGTTGAATTCCAGTTCTAAATTCTGAGCCTTTACCCAGTACTATGCTAAGTTCTTGTAATGCTTTGAAGATTACTTTGGTCACCATGAAACTTACTATTTTACAGTTTTAATATTATTATAACCCCTGCCTAGCCTTCTGCACTGATCCTCCTTTACCTTTCATAACTGATCTGTTTGATATACATGTATGTTTAAAAAAAAAACACACAGATAAATTTTATTTTCTTCTAAAATATATAGTCATGACAATAACATTTCATTATTTAGTTGGTATTCCTTAATTTTATCCTCATTTAATCTCAATATAAGCACAGAATAAGTAATAAAGTAAAAAACAAAAATCACACAGTGTCTCCCAAAATATTCTGAATTACCATGCTAAAGTTTCCAATTCTACTTCTCAAATTATAAATCCTCCTGCTGTACTAAAAAGAGCTTACGTATAAAGATGCATTTTTCCTATTTCAAGCCCTTATGCTGATCTCCTGCTGACTACCTATTGTCCCTCTGGATTCAACATATATTAACAAAGCAGGAAAAAAAAAAGAAAAAAAAAAAAAAGAAAAAAAAGAAACAAAGTGCATTTAGAATTCAGCTGTCCATCTTTCACCTTTTCTTTTAGTGAAAATGATACTTTGCTGTCTTACCTCTTTTCCATCCGATTTTATATTCTGCCTAATCATCTCAAATCAGACCATCATTTCTGTTCTAACATTTTCTGTTTGTCTTCAACATAGAAGATAGAACATATCTTTAATGTAATTAATATCATCAATATTTCTTTATATCATCATCTTGCAAAACCTGAAAATGCAATCAAATCTTCATAATTTCTAATTTTAAAAGCCTATCCTGAGATATTGATTATATAGATATCTTCAAATATGGAAAATGCCATAGTGTGTGAGATTATAGAATCATGGAATCATGGAAGAGGTTGTAAGGGACCTCACGAAATCATCTGGTCCAATTTTTCATGGCAAAAGGGAGCCTAGTTGATATGATTGAATGTGTGCTCTAGAGAGAAGATGAAGGGTGGCAGGGGAGAAGCAGGTGAAGTGGTGTAGAGGTGACATCTGAAGCTCTAGGAAGAGGTCACCTGTTCTGAATCTGCCTGTAGCATCATGTACCAGCACTAACCTATGTCAGCTAGTGGATTTCCTGCTCTCAGATTATTTTTTATGAGACTTCTGCTTGAAAATCATGAAATTAGTGTTGAACAGACAATTGGATAATGTCATCAAGGATGGTAATGAGCAAACTCACTGAAAAGTGCTATGAAAGTGCTGCAGTAATATTTTTATTAGTTGGGAATTTTAAAAAGAAAAAAAAGAAAAGAAAAAAAAAAAAGCATCTACTTAACCTATTGACATGCATTTGGTGTGAGACTGTCCTATGTGCTTTAGCAAAGGTGTTGCTGTGACCCAAACTCTCAATTTGTATTTAGATCCTGGTCTAGACCCTGTAGATCTTTTATTTTACTTCCACAGCCTCTGAAATACAAAGTTGATTATATTAGTATAAAACTGTATTGTAACCAGATTTTTCCTGTTACAGGAATATTTTGCCTTTAGGTTTACCTGTAGTTATCTCATTACTAAAGAATATCACATTGGAATGCATAAGCACATTATAACAAAACATTTTGAAGCCTAGCACAGAGAAGAAAGACCACAGAGGAGCCTACAGTCAGTTTTTTGATGAAGTGCCCATACAGTCACAGTTTCCCACCTTCCTCTTTCAATTATCTTTCAGCACTTCAGTTGCCAGCACTACCACCAACATGCCAACATGGTCACAGATTGAAGGACATTTCCAGAACCAGGAAATTCAGAACTCAAAATACACGGGCCCCCCCCCGGGGTGGGGGGGATTAATTTTAAATACAGCAATTGCCCTTCACTTTTCCTTTGGTAACTACTTGGTCATCAGCAGAAAGTGCCTGGAGGTTGTTAGCACTGCCTATTGGGAATGATCCCTGGCTCACATTAACTTCCAGACTGGAGCCTGGGACGTGTTCAGGTTGGCTCTCTAGCAACATGCATCTCACTTGGACTGAAATGGTGGTTCTGTTTTCCTGGCAAATCCTGAAAGAGAAAGAAAGCAGGTGTTGATATGTCCTGAAGTGGAAGATTTCACCCTGGCACACAGAGATCTTTCCTTATCGTGCTAGCTTGAGCCAGAATGTATACAGCTTGGCTCTGTCACAACCTGGTGACAAATCAATAGCAATGAATTGCATAGAGTCTTACGACTTGGGGAGGCCTTGGAGAGACAGAGACCAGCCTTGCCTCTGATCTGCTGAGTGACCTTGGGAAAGTGACTTTGCTGCTACATGCATCAGTTCTTGTTTTTCAACTATATGTTATAAGCCTATAGCACCCTGCTTAGAATGTGCCTTAAGATTCATTTCTAAGAGTGCTGCAGAACAGCAATGTGTTATTCATTAACTCTGCTTCGTTGTCATATAAATTAGACTACATCGTATTTATGGTTATACTATTTTATTATCTCCCCAGTGTTAGACAGGTGTATCAAAGCAGGGTATAAAATAATAATACATATTTAATACAATACATAAACCTTTGGTCCATATACATAAATAGAAAAGGCAAAAGTCCTAAAACTGAAGTGACGTGGCATGTATCAAGATATGCCCTCACTGGAGTTTTCTGGGTGTGACATGACTGCTTAAGTGTCCACACTTGTAACATGCCTCTCTGGTAATTCAGCAAATGTTATTATTCCTATTTTAGAGTTGGGAGAGTTGAGGAGGAGAAGGGATTTTCCAAAGAACACTGGGTGAGATGAGACTGCTCGATGATCCTCCCTGATCCACACCTTCCTGTGAGCAGCCCTTGTGTGCTGGGCTGTACCCCCTGCCAAGAGCTGTGAAGAAATGAAGGACCAAGTTCAGAAAGACAGCTTTTGCTCCACAGGTTCCTGGCAGCAGTTGTTTTCTAGGCTTTGCTGGCCAATGGGTACTGCACTCAGTCTTCTTTAGTTGAAAGCCTAGCACACAGCATTCTCTCTCAAGCTGTAGGTTGTCAAAGACACTGAGAATACCTTTTCACAGCACAATTTCTATTTATCACAAATACCTGCCAGGTCTTCATCTTTCATAGGCCACAGCATTTATATGGGCAATTATTGACAGGACAAGGGGAATGATTTTAAATTAAAACAGCGGAGATACAGATTAGCTGTTAGGAGATTCCTTACCCAGGGTGTGGTGAGGAACTGGAACAGGCTGCCCAGAGAAGTTGTGGATGCCCCATCCCTGGAGGTGTTCAAGACCAAGTTAAATAGAGTCCTGGGCAACAGGACCCTAGAATCTAGTGGGAAGTGTCCCTGTCCATGGGGGGGGGGGGGGGGGGGGGGGCGGGAATTAGAAGATCTTTAAGGTCCCTTCCAACCCAACCCACTCTGTGATTCTACATTTTTTGTCTTCACTGTTTGGAAGCTACTTCTATCATAGTATAAGGGGGAGAACAGGGAGGCTTTAGGCCCAGAGAGTGTAAATTTGTGGACAAGTCACAAAACCGGTGTGGCAGAAGGTGATCTAGATGCAGGTTTTCTGAGGGTAAAGCAAGGGCAATAATCACAAGGTCTCCTAACTTCATCTTCTCCCCCTTTTGCTTTTTTCTGTTGAATTTTCTTTTGCTTCATTTCCATTCCTGTTTTCACTTGCATTTTGAATCTGTTTGGATGTTGCTTGTTTGTTTCTAGAAAACTACTTCATTTTTAAGGAAGTTCTTGTAACACTTTACTACACTTCCCTTCACCCCTCCCAGATTTTGCATGGTCATTTTGTCTCTCTGGTCTACTGGGAGATGGGGTGCACCAGCTGGGAAGGGGCCAAGGGCCAAGGCAGGGGCCAGCTGGAGTGGGGCACTCCCAGGCATGCATGTGACTCCACTTCACAGAACACTCTGCTTCTCAGGCAATTCCTTTGATGTTTGACAATATATTTTATTCAGGGGGTCACATTTCACCTCTGATATATTTAAGTTTTGTCTGTGGTTCAAGAATCACCATTAGAGTAGTTGCTTTTTCAGTGTTTTGGTCTTGGAGACCTAACAAATCTGCAGCCAATAAAAACTCATTTTTTCTGTTGTATGCCCAAAAAATATCATCATGTAACTAACAAATATCATATTTTGGTTACAATATCAGATGGGCAGAGCTTGTTACCTCCCAGCAGATTAACCTTTGAATCTTTACCAATTCATTAACTGTGCACATCAGTCACCAGATTTCAGTAAAATTTATTGCAATTAAGGATTGCAGTGCTGTGGAGGCTGAATAGGATTCTCCGTTATCAGTACCATTAATGGCTTTCTGAACTGTTGCCAGTTCATTCACCCCACCCAGCTTTCATTAATAAAATAATTTTGACAGAAGGCCCATGTTTCAACATTTTTAATAATAATAATAATAAAAAATAAAAAATTTAAAAAAACATCAGTAACAGAGCAGTAAAGTTTTCCCTCTCTTTCCTCTTTGCCAAAACTAACAGAAAGGAAAATGTCAGCCTGGCTTGGCTCCAAAAAAGGAGGAAATTGAATGGTCTTAGTTCTCATTCTTTGACTAGTAGCATTGTGTACATAGAAGACTTGACTCTTGGGCTCATTTTGACGGATCTGAAACACAGATAAGAATGTATAAGACTAGATTCTGTAATTTATAGCCAATGATTCTGTTTAAAATCTTTCAGTACCACATAACAAATCAATGTGATTTAGAAAATAACATGGTTTCTGCCATTGACATAAGCCATATGTGAACTGCTAAGCTACTATGTAAGCCACAGCTATAAATTTTAGTCAGTAGGAGGAGATTCTTTATGCTTTTCTGCTCAAAATAATTTAATCTATTATCAACATTTTGAATGAGTCCTTGCTAAATTGTAGTCTGGTAATTTGCTGGAATGTCTCTCTTACACTAAGGGAAGATAGAAGGCTGTCTTCCAATCAGTTTTCTATGTAACTCACACAAATTAACTTTATAAAATAGGACCAAAAAAAATGTATCTTACAAGCCTATTAATATTCTGCAGTCATATACTGATTAAAGATTAAAACCTGCCTGAATTTTTTGCATATGATCTGACTGAATAATAATAATAATGGTTAGTCAGAAACACTAAGTTCAGTGAGTAGAAGAGTTAAGTAGCTCTAACAAGATAGAAACAGTAAGTTGCCAGTCTTACCTAAAAATAGTTTAATGTTTCAAATTTAACTTGAACTTCTTTGCAAACTTCATGCTTGCTTGTGATTGGGCTTTCCTTGCACATCTGAGATTTCTGATAGTTTGAAGGCATAAAAGTATAAATATTCATATATATATTAAAAATATATAAATAAAAAGTGTATAGGGCTTCTCCTGATCATTTGTGATTTTAAATGTTGGTGGAGGTTCCATTTATCTCTAAGGTTTCTTTGAAGGAGCATAGTCCCATTCCAGACACTCTCCATCATATTTGAAAAATCATGGCAGTCAGGCAAAGTCCTTGGTGACTGGCAAAAAGGAAACATCACTCCCATTTTTAAAAAGGGTAGAAAGGAAGATCCAGGGAACTACAGACCGGTAAGCCTCACCTCTGTGCCTTGGAAGATCATGGAATGAATTCTCCTGGAGGCAACATTAAGTCAATGCAGGACAAGGAGGTGATCTGTGACAGCCAGCATGGCTTCAACAAGGGCAAATCGTGCCTGACCAATCTGGTGTTCTTTTATGATGGAATAACTACGTCAATCGACAAGGGAAGACAAACTGATGTCATCTACTTGGACTTCTGTAAAGCCTTAGACATGGTCCCATATGACATCCTAATCTCTAAATTGGAAAGATATGGATTTGAAAGGTGGACCATCCAACAGATAAGGAATTGGCTTTATGTCCATACCCAGGTGGTCAATGCTTCTATGTCTACGTAGAGGCTGGTGACAAGTGATGTCCCTCAGGAATCTGCCTTGGGACCAGTGTTTTTAAATATCTTAATCAATGACATAAACAATGGGACTGAGTGCACCCTCAGCAAGTTTGCAGGTGACAGCAAGCTGAGTGGTGCGGTTGATATCAAAGAAGGAAGAGATGCCATTCAAAGGGACCTGGACAGGTTGTAGAAGTGGGTCCACGTGAACCACATGAGGTTCAACAAGTCCAAGTGAAAGGTGCTGCACCTCGAGTGGGGCAATCTAAGACAAGAGTATAGACTCACCGAGAGCAGTCCTGCAGAGAAGGACTTGTGGGTTCTGGTGGATGAAAGGCTCGGGTCAGTGTGCATTTGCAGCCCAGAAGGCCAACTGCATCCTGGGCTGCATCAAAAGAGGTGTGACCAGCAGGGTGAGGGAGGTGATTGCCCCCCTCTAATCTGCCCTTGTGAGGCCCTAACTGGAGTACTACATCGCCACAAAAAAAGATATAGACCTGTAAGAGCTAGTCCAGAGGAGGGCTACAAAGATGATCAGAGGACTGGATCACCTCTCCTATGAAGAAAGGTTGAGAGAGATGGGAATGTTCAAGCTGGAAAAGAAAAGGCTCCAGGGAGACCTCATCGTGACCTTTCAGTGGTTAAAGGTGTCTTATAAAAAAGATGGAGAAGGACTCTTTACTGGGGTAGATAATGATAGGAGAAGACAGAATGGTCTTAAACTAAAAGAGGATAGATTTGGACTAGACATTAGGAGGACATTTTTCACAATAAAGGTAGTGAGGCACTGGAACAGGTTGTCAAGAGAAGTTGTGGATGCCATATGTGGAGGTGTTCAAGGTAAGGCCAGATGGGGCGTTGGCCAACCTGATATAGTGGGTGGCATCCCTGTCTATGGCGGGGGGGTTAGAGTTAGATAATCTTTAAGGGCCCTTCAAATCTGAGCCATTCTATGATTGTATGATCTGACATGTATGAGGACAAATATTGCAGTATGTGAGCACCTACCAAGAGACAAAATCCTATACTTTCACACATGCCCATTTACTCATACAGATATGCAAACTTCAGGCTCCACAGGCAGGTGAGGGCTTTTCTTTCACTGAAACCAAAGTATGAGAGAGTTCTGTGAGACTGAACAGCAAAATGAGATACCATAGAATGATCTCCTCCCATCCAATGTTAGACACATGCCTGGGTTGCTCTATTTAACCTCTGCAGTAATTGATGAGAAATATGTACTCTCTGAGAGTGATTGGTGTCTTAAATTTCTTAATTACTCTCTGGAAGCACCTCTCAGAGCAAATAGTCTCCCTGCTGAAGCTGCCTCAGGTTAACTGTCTTCTGTGGGGTAGGATAAATGTGTGCCTAGAAACCTTGGCACTGTTCCTCTAAACTGCAAGCACTTAAACAGTATAAGTAGTCTGGGTGGGAGGAAGGTTCATCTCCCCTACACGGAATGCTGTAGAACTGGTCTCTCCCAAGGGGCATTGCTTACTCCCTACTGACTAAACAAAAATGCAAGTAAATCCTACCCAAAAGCTTTGGAACCCAATGCTCAGTAGATCCATGCCATTAAAATTGTGCCTGAGTGGAAAGTGGGTGGAATAATCAGTTTATTGGTCTCCAAGGAAATGAGTTCCTAGAGCTGTGATTGCTTTTTGCCTCCTGCATCTTGCTGTACCTCCTCACTGCACTGAGTTTTCATACCTGGAGAAAAAGGAGGTACAAATTATTCCCCTTTCTACCATATTCTAGTTTCTAAAGAAACAAACAAACAACAGCAAAGATCCAAGCACACAAGGTGGAGGAAGTTATGACACGCTTTGCCCTGGTCCCCTGTCTGAAGGAATGGTGCTCACCAACACTGCAGTTTAAAGGCAATCCATGCAATTGAAATGCAAAGTTGATTGCCTTAACAGGGGCATGTGTTGCTTCTGATGCAGAATTACCAGAGCACCCTGTCTTGTAACAGGAGAGCCCAAGGGATTTGCAGTACAAACTAAGCTACAATTTCTCAAATCCTAGCTCAGCAGTCACTCAGCCCAGTTACCACTGCACATGTACACATCCCTGGTGTAGCAAGCCAGATGCATGCAGTGCAGCTTTGAAAAGGTGATCTGCAAATCTCTTTGTGAAGTGAATAAAATAAATAGCTAGCACAAACTCAGAGTGTTTCTGGTGCTCTTGTAACAAAACACAGCATTTGGAAGCAGTTCTGGTGTAAGGAAATGAGAACAGATTTTCTAAGGTGAAAGGATGCTAGGAGAGGACCTGTTTTAACTCTTAAACAAACAATACAAGAGGTTGAACATTTCTCATTGCTGGTCTATGAAATAGTTTTAGGAAATGTACTGATTAGGAAAGTATTTGGCTTGGCCCTGTAGATGTGTTACTGACCCTGGCCGTTTGCAGAAAACTGGCTTTTGCAGTGTGGATGTCACTTTGGCTATTAAAATATTGGTATGAGCTATTGAGTGTTAATGCTGTGCAACTTCAATAGCTTGTGAAGATTAAAGGAAAATTAACATTTGTATCACTTCCATGAGACAGACTTTCATGAGGAGCCATTCCGATCACATGGCATAATCAGCTCCTGGTTTTGCACACACCCCCCCCCCCCCCCAAAAAAAAAAAGAAAAAAGAAAAAAAAAAAGAGGGAAACGAGATTTCAGTGGAATAATTAAGTGAAGAAAATATCAGTCTCTCAAAGCAATTAATTTCAGGACATAAAATATTCTGTGAAAATTACTTACACATTTCAGAAAAGATATTAGGTGACTTAAAGTTGAAAACAGGCCTCTGGTGAGATTTTCAAAAATGTCTAACCTGCCTAAGAACTTCTAAAAATCTCACTAGGTACTTGTCTATGGAAATCTAATTCCAATTAATTTCAGCAGAAGTTAGGTACTGACCAGACAAAGGTCCAAAACACAACAGACTTTTGGAATTATACCCTGAGGAAGAAGAAAAAATAAATAAAAACAAAAGACAGTGAAAAATATTTTTATGCATTGAAGGGTTTATATATTGTTTACAACACAAAGCTAAAGAAAAGAAAAAATCTGATGCTGATGCTTTGTTTTGACAATTTACGCCAATGTGTCCTTTCAGCTTCTTCTCAAAATGGACACAGAAGCTGCTTATGAAGACAGCAGAACTATGAACTCAACATCTCAGTCTTGACTGGGTAATCAGGAAGGCAAAGAATAAGAGTTTTTCTTGTATTGTGAAACTATTAGTTTTTAGTTGGTTTTCCACTAGGATACTGAAGATAGCAATAACGTTAGTGATACAAAGCCACAAAAGTGGCTTTTAAAGTAATAAAATCAGGCATTAGATTTTTAGAGATATTTTCTATTCTAGTATAACCTCCAAACATTCATGAAGCTACTGTAGAAGAGGAAGAGGAAACATCAATTTCTTTCATTAGAGTGACATCGTGCACAGCTGAAACTGAAGAATGTTCTTCCCCTTTCTTTTTCTGGTGGGTCTCTCTATAACACAGAAATAGTTTCTTACATCAAACTTTCTTAACATGTTTAAGTACTATTTACTCAGTTAGATACCTGAGTTGATTTTCAAATTAGCTCAACTGAAGTCAGACATTTTTCAAAGTCTCGTCCATTTCTGGATTTGTCATACCTATCTTTAAGCTATTACCTGAGACACTTAACTTTAATGCCCAGTCTCTTTTTATTTTCTTTACAGTCAATGAGCATAGTAAGACACCTACAACTAAATTGTAGGAGAGCTCTCTTGCCCTTGCATGTTAACAGTACCTAAGGCAAAATAACTTTTTGTGGCCTAAGAGTATGGGCAATTAGTAATATAAATAACATAAAATAAAATATCATTGCTGCTTAGGAGTATGGGCAATGAATTGTGGTCTACAACTGCAAAAAAGCCTTAACACCTTTCAAAATATGGCCTTGGACCACATCACCGCATCACAGTCTGAAAGAAGAGAGTCTGTGTTTCATACCAGGAAGAAGCACACAAGTTGTGAGGCAATGAGAGCTATTTAAAAAGAAAGATTGTACAGTCTCTTCAGTTCCACCAAAGTAAGATCCTCTCCTGTGGCCAGCAAGAGTTAATTCTTACCTAAGCAGGGCTTTTGCCTTTGAAGATATATCTCTTACCGAACATATTAAAATAAATAAATAAATAGGAGGTAAGTAAAATTTACTATTTAATAATTTAATTTACAATTTAGTAAGGCATGTATGTTTTCTATAACAGTTCAATAGATTTTCTTAAATAAAGTTTCCCTTGCTGGAGCTTCAGTTACAAAGGCAGAATACTCCCCTGTAATAAGAGCCAAAGGTTCAAGCACAGACCACTTCATATCTCAAAGCTCTGGCTCCTCCAAACTTCTTGAATCTTTGCCCTCTAAATGCTATTTACTACAAGTTTTGGTTCAGAGCAAAGCAGATAACAAATGGTTTATCTTATTGAGAATTCTACAGTCTTTGTGTGATGTAACATCTGTCAGAAATTTATAGATCGATGTTTCAGTTTTATGTAGTATTGTGGTCTTTGGCCTCAGAACTAAAACCAAAATAAATGTGAACATTTTTGGATCTTTTACTAAAACTATGCTATGCATTCCTTTAATCTTTCTTTCTAGAGACATTGTACAATAGTTTCCTTGTTTTAGACCTTCAGCATTGCTGACATTAATGCAATTATTTTTGACAAGTTGAAAATCTTCCTGTAACTGAGTTTCTATTTGACTTTAATGTTTGCCCCATTTGGAATGCCCTGTTAACAGATTTCAAGCTGTGATAATAATATTTCCTTCCTCTATTATCAAACGTTCTAATCTGTTTTCTTTCCAGATCACCACTGCTCAAAACGGTCATGAGATATTTTTCAAAATGTGGAAAATGTGCGTTTTTTCAAAAGCTTTGGGTTTGGGATAGTTTTAATTTTTTTTTTCCAAATGACAAGGTGCATCTCAAAACAAGTCAGCAAGCCTGAAAGCACAAAATTATGATTTAATACAACAATATTTACTCAGCACCCTTTATAAAACTGTACCTATTATTTAAAAGTAACTTCTGTAGTTTATTTGCCAAGTGTTAACTGATATAGATATAATGAAACAGATTTTCTGAAAGCATTTTTCGGAGCAGTAGGTGTTATAAAAACCACAGAACAGTTTAATTTTAAAATAACCCACCCGCCTGAGTTATCTTCTTTGAAATAATTTCCTTTGCTTGTATGATGTTTCTTATTTCTACAGTGAAGGGCACATAAAAAGCATGTAAAAATTAAAGACTTCAGCCTTTACCGGTATAAATTTCCTGAACTGTCACTCACAGAAGTTATTGCCCCAAATGTTTAAGGCACATTGACAATGAATTTATCGCTTTGGTTTCAACTTGATTTTCCTTTTTTCCTGGCAGGTTTGCTTCAAGTCATTTATTCTGAGCTATCCATGACACAGTATAACTATGTTACTCTTAAAAATAGACTCATGGGTCACTCTTGTGACTCTCTGATAGTTTGGGTTTAAAAGAAAAATGCCAGTCTTCAACTCTGGCTGTAGCCATCTGTTTTTGGAAAGTGCAGCCAGGGAAACTGCATAGATATCGGAGGCACAATTATTTTTCTCTACTCACTGATCCAACTAATATTTAAAGGATAAAAGATGAAGCAAGGTTTTAATACAAATCCCTTCCAAACCAGGCAAACAAAGGGCAGTACAAGGAAGATCACTTTTAAGTACTGCCTACTACAGACCCTTGTTCCTAGTCTACATCAGCTGGTGGCCACCTAGAGCAACAGGGTGTACTGGGTCTAGCTGGGATGGTAACTTTCCCTGCAGCAGCCCATACAGTGCTATGCTCTGCACTTGTAGCTAAAACAGCAGTGGTATCACACTGGTGTTGTGTCTGCTGCTGAGCAGTGCTGGCACAGCATCAGGACTTTCTCTAGCCCTCCTAGGGGGTGGGCAAAAAGTGAGAAACATCACCAGGGCAGCTGACCCAAACCAACCAAAGGGATATTCCATACCATATGATGTCACACTCAGCAATAAAAGGTGGGAAAAGGAGGAAGAGGGGTGGGGTGGGATCTCGTTGCGAAAACGTCTGTCCTCCTCTCCGAACACCGGCTACGTGCATTGAGGCCCTGCTTCAAGGACGTGGTCAAGCATCGCTTATTTGTGGGAAGTAGAGAGTAATTTTTTTTTTTTTCCCCTCTGCATTTCCACATAGCCTTTACTTGTTTTGTTATTCCCTTTCCCCCTTCCTCTTCCCCTTTTCCCTTTCCTCCCTTTAGTTGAATTGTTTAATTAATAATAATATTGTTAATAATAATAATATTGTTAGTAATTGTTTAATTAATATAATATTTCCTTGATAATATATTTCTCTCTTTATTAAAATTATCCTTATCTCAACCCGTGAGTTGTTTTTTTTCCCTTTACTTCTTCCCCTCCTCATCTGAGGAGGGGGAGTGAGAGAGCGGTTGTGGTGTTCAGTTGCCTAATACGGTCAAACCACCACACAGGGTAAGGAAGGATGTCTACTACCATTCTAGTATTACCCCAAATGGGCATACCAGCACTCATTAAAAAGTATTATTCACATTTATTATGCATTTTAAGGGTGTATGGAAATTGGAATCAGCTGAAAGAGGTAATAAGATATGATCTCAAATATTCTTTCATTGATGCAATTATTGGCAATTGTTCTGACACCATTTCTCTGCAAAATTCAAGAGCAAGCCTTTTCACCACCAGTGCAGAAAACCAGAAACATAATGGTAAGGACAAAATTATTAGTTTGACCCACAATAGGAGAATTGCTATGATGTGCTTATCCCCCATACATGTCCTTTGCCTTGAACACACTGAATAGGAAAGGGGATGGCCCAGATTTCTGCCATAGATATACAGGAGCAGCAATGAAGAGTAAGGAAACAAATAATCTATAATAATCACTGGGAACTGCATCTGAGGACTGGGCATTATCAATCCTCTTTTCCATGTCTCTGACTCCCTTGGTTCCTCAATATACTGCCACTGTCTTGTAGCTATACAGCAAGGAGGAGGGTTGCCTTTGCAGGAGCTATAGTCAATACCAAAGAAAAGTCAGCTCTCCCCACGCTGAGAAGAAATGTAGCCATGAAACTTTTGATGAAATGAGGAATTATAGTACATCACAAAACTCATAATTAAATGATAAAATACTAATGTACTGTGTTTCATTACCATCTGTGTTTCATTAATAGACTACGTTATAGAATGTGTTTCCATTAACAAATAAAGACATGATTACTTGCTACATCTGCTCAAATAACGTAAAAGCAGATTTGAAATAAATTCACAGAGAAATGACTCAAATTCAGTTTTCCATTATTCGTGGATTCATGGTGCTGCTTATCTCCAGATACTCTATTTCATGCTGATATTTATGAAAATGTCCACCAGCTACCCTAAATTTGTGTCCATGTGCCCCAAACACAATGTTACTCATTCTTTGTTCTTTTTCTCTGAAGAGAACAATTCTTCCAATAGGGGAGCAGGAAGTGGAACCATTCCGTGATGTGATTGCAGAGCTGGAGACCTTTCAGGTCTGAAACCTGAGCAGGGAAGTGAGAAGGTGCAAAATGGCACTCAGCAAAATGAACACTGTGTGACGGAAAAATGTTGAGTTCACATAGGTCTGGAACTAGCATTTTAAAGCTGTGATGAATGCAAGGAAAAACACACCTTGCGCAGTGTTGGTGTTAAATATTTTGTAGTTTGCATTTTGTCCCACAGATGTACCTTGTATCATTACTCTTAAGTGGTGTCGCAGTGTCATACTTTGCAAAAATTCTTGTGTTGAAGTTTTCTTTACCACTGAACACTGGAAATCTCAACTTCTTTTTAAGTGTTAGAATATATTTCTAAACATCACTTCCATTGCCAGAAGGCTCTTCTACAAAACCAGAAATGTACAACAACAACAACAACAAACAAACAAACAAACAAACAAACAAACTTTTCAGCTTCCACTGTCTGGCAGAACTAAAAGACTCTAAAAGAGCTATGCTCCTCATTGCCTGCCTTTCTTACTAATGGGGTGGTGCTATATATAATAGAACAAGATGAAGGGGAATGTATCTTGAGCATATAAGGATAGACATGAAGACTATCTGGTGCAAAGTTCTTAAAAAGCTAGCAATTTCTGGGCTGTGTTTTCAGTGTATGCAGTAAACAGCTGAAATGTTTACTGTCCTACTCATTGCAGCATAGCATTGTGAAGCAATTAACACTTTTTTGTTTGCATATTATTGTTTTTCTTTTTCTATTTATACATTTAACAAATCAGTAAATGAACTACAGTGGGCATTCTGTACATTATTTTTTTTCATGTTGTTATATTATATAAATTGTCCCTCAATGTTGTTAGCTTTCATTGGCACCATTTAAATCACCCAGTCTTTAATTTTTTTTCTAGTTTAGGATTCCCTGGAGAAGAGTCCAACACTGAAAAACATTTATTTTAGCATTAGGAAAGATAAAAGCTACAAAGTTATTACTAGGCCTTAGCCCTATGAAATATAATCTGCTGATTTTAAGACATAACAGAAATCCAGAATACTAAAACTCGGGAAATCTGCTTAATGCACCATCAAGCAAAACAGAGGGGAATTCATCAAGCAGACTAGAGAGCTGACAACAGGTTGGCCACCAAATATAGCATGATGTGAAAATTATCTTGTTTGAAAAATATTAGAAGTATCTGGATGCATGAGTATAGCATGAACCTAAGCAGTGCCAGTGCTGCAAAACAATGGAGATATTTCCACATATTCTGCTGCATTGCATGTGAAGCAAAAGTGGATATCAGTTACAGAGTGGTATCAGTTGCAGAGACAACTTTTATTATATAGATTATAACTTGTATTATACTCCATCCCCTTATTCTTCTGGAAGTACATGTACGACTGGAATTGCACAATACTCTCCATAATTGCCTAATAGGATTTGTTGGTTCTATTGTCCCATTATTAGCTAGCAGATTTGTGATCTGGTATTTTGATTGCACATGAAGTAACACTGAATAATAATAATAACTGATATATAGTTATAAAAATGACAGCAAGTAACAGACAGCTTCATAATTTGGGTTTTTCTGAAGACTGAAGTTGTTTGCCATTTATGTAAGAGTAACACATTTCAGTCTAGGGTTCTTTGTTTTTTCTTTCTTTTCAAATGACAGCATAGGTTTAACATTTGTGGGAAGGGATGGAACAGCTCCTCTTACTGATTTTTGCCACAGCATTGTGACTCATACCTGCATATGCTGCTTTCCCTGTATAAACAGATATTTCAGTCTCTATGTCTCAATCATGTCTCATCCTTTATGACCTAGTTAGAAGGTTAGGAAAGTACAAGATCAATGGAGTCAGTGTTTCACCCTTCTTAATATTCCTTATAGGCATTGGTTACTTAACAAGAATGATTTCTTGATTGTTTCAATATTCCTTATTAATCTTCCTTGATCAGTGTGGTTGTCAGCAGTCTGATTTTTTACATGGTGTCCCAGATAGGTAAGCAAAATGCATCTCAGAAGAGACGATGCCTCAGAAGACATGATTCAGTTTACTTCCATAAAACTCTCAAATGGAAGCAGTGACTGATTCATGAAATGTAACTTATAAACTGGTACCCACAGAGCAGTCTTGCCTGGCTTGATGGTGACCATCAGTTCTCCCTACAAATACCAGGAAATTTTCCTCCATATTTTCACATCTTTTAACTTTTTCTTAAAAAAAAAAAAAAAAAAAAAAAAAAAACTTTTCCTTAAAAAATAAGGCCTTTGCTTTATTATTATTATTCATTTTATGTGACCTACAAAATGCAGGTCCATAGGTCCATTTATATCAGAAAGCTGCACAGAAACTCTCTGGACTGCAGTGCTTCATGAAGTGAAAATATGAAATAACATGGAAATCAGAAAATTATTCTCTCAGACTAAAAGATATATGTATACATATAGCATGAATTTTAAGGTTTCAGTGTTTATGCTGTCTCTAGTCATCTCACCATGTAACCATCATGACTACAATTCCAAGCAGTGTTAAGAGGTTATATTTAGTAAGCAGCTGACAATGACTCATGCACTCAAAGCACAAAGGAGGACATTGCTAATCTTCATGTGTTCCCACAGATAAATTCAACATCTTGCACACTGATAGACTGCACACAAGGATGCCTCATACCCGGGTGCTGAGGTGGTTTTCCTGAAAAACAAAGACTGCTTAAAACACTATGCAGATCCTTAAAAATCAAAGGCCTCTGGCTTTATAAGCCCACTTTACTGCCTGATTTTGAAGTTTTCGTTCTCAATGCCAGACAGGTTCAAAAAGAATGTCTGTTTTCATTTCAGCTAGGTTAATCCACACATAACATCCTTTCCCACTATTTACTAGACTGCAGCTATCAAATGAAGATATGATGTCTGTGTTTGGGTTAGTTGGTTTTAATTCTAATGACCGTGATGTAAGCACTATAATCAAGCAAAGCTTGTCTGTCTTTGGATTTGTATCTCTTTGCCATAGGCCCAATGTGCATTTTCTAGCCTCGTCATTAAACTAACCACAACTCTGCCTAATTTTCAATTAGCAGTAAGCTTGCTATACAAAGCTGTGTGGCCCTAATTTAAAGCTTGTTTCATATAGCTCTTTGTTCTTTTTTAACAGTTTACTAATATTTAGATAAGCAACCTCAATTTGCAGTAGATGCTTTGTTAGATTGGATTTTCCCTGGTGTATTTTTGTTGGTGGTGGTGGTATCTTTTTTATTGTTGTTGTTGTTTGTTTGTTTTTTTCTTTCCAAAAGCACTCATTAACTCTCTTCACATCCAGTGCAGGCAAGACTGTTGTATAGGGACACCCAGGAAGAGCTTAACTTAAATGCTGAAAATATCTATGAAAAAGTAAATTAAATGAATCTCTTTTAATACCCCAGTTCCTCTGCATATTTGCCTGTGTTTAGTGAAAAATTTAGATGGTATGTGTTGTTCTTCTATTAGGAGAAAATATATTAATTTATGAGAAAAAAAATCCTATACATGAGATGTTTTCAAAGAATAATCAGCTCAATGAACCATCTACTCGGGAACTTAAAACTACATAAGACTGCTAGGAAATAAATTCCAGAGAATAAATCTTAATTGGCATAAAGATAAATGGTCTGATGTGCTTTGTTACTCTCTTTGAAAGTCTCAGATGCATTTTATTCCATTACTGCAAGGGTATAGAACTTCTCTATTAGGTTATAGTCTAGGTTTGTCTAGCCCAGTATCTTGTTTCTGACAGAAAAACATTGCAGATGCTTAAGAGAAAACATAAAAAGAAGGCCTGCTTAGATAATTTGACTAAGAGTTTGCAAAGTAAGATAAATAAATATAAATAGTGCAGAAGTTACATATGATTTCATTTTATTGCCACTTGTTTAGGAAATCCTACAGTAAGGGTTACCTCAATACTTACATTTTTCTTCATTTCATCCTCATGCAGCATGGATTCCTTTTAGGATGAGATGCAATTTTATTGACTCAAATAAACCAAACTGTTGTTCATTTTGTAGAGGGATTATTTACTTATGACCATCAAAGAGTTTACTGTGAGTTAATTGTCATGTTGTCCAAATGTCCTATAACTGGTCACATACATTCAAGACTTGTCCCCAATATCAGAAGGTTGGTCAGCCTTTGGTATTTACTTATAATTTATAGCTTTACTAAGGTCTATCTCATTTCCAGATACAAATATTCCTCTAGGAAACTGAAGATGCTTGCATGTTAAAATAAAATTAGCTATGACTCTAATAAAATGAAAAGGTTTTTGCCCATTGTTAAATGAGATCATATTTCTAGCATAACAAGCAACACACTAAACTAAATTTCTGAACAGCTACACTGAAAATTTAGTTCCATGTAGACATGTGCAGCAAATGTAGTATTACTTACGTCAAAAATTGCTGATGTAAGATTCCATTATTTTGTGGACCACTATGCAAAAAAGGATTACCATTGGTGTAAGGCTGGGCAAAGATATATTGCACTGAAACATAAAGAGCTCTGTTTGTTTTACCTGCCATGACGAAATAGCTGTACACTTTGTTCTCTGATTTTGAAACTACTTCATCTCCAACACCCAGGCTGCAGAACCAAATAAAACACTTGCACAGACCGGCAGGCACTTACCAGCTTTGCATGTGTAGTGACAGAGAGGGGCTGAAGAAACTAAACTAAGCTAAAAGGAATTAAGAAAGCAGAACGCGCTTGCCTGGGAGTCAGGTCCTGCCCATTAGCACAGTGCAGCCATGACTCATACGCACTTCTTAACTGGAACTGCCAGTGAACCGAGGTTTTGTAATGTCCCCAAGGCCCACACTGAGCTCGTCATTGACTTCTCTGTTTCCAAGCCCAGAGAAAAGTGTGAAGCTACCAGCCAGCCAACCAGCAAAGACAGCCTACCTTCCAGATCTCCCCATGCCTACAGCCCAGCCAGCAGTAAGTCCCTCTTTCCTGGTCCTCCCATCTGAGTAGCAGTGAACATGCTTTGCAGGCCAGCCAAGTCTGAAGTGGCTGTACTAACTGAAAATAATAATAATAATAATTCCAACCTGTCCAAAACCCTCTGAAATCATCAGGCTAACTTATCTATCTTAATCCTAATTTTCTGGAGTTTGCAGAGACCCAGAGGATGATCACAGATATTTACAGTCTCCCCTGTGTAATGCAGGAGCAGAGCTGGCTACACACCAGCTAACTCCTCACTGTTTGACTGGTGCTTCCCATGTACTGTGTTATGCTAAATTCTGTCCTCCTAGCATGTGCCCAAAACTCTTCACCCATGGCACGCTTTATTTTTCTACCTCCCATCATGGCCTGGTTGTTGGAAAAGCTTGGCATTGATCACAGCTAGTTTTAGGCACCTAAAAGTTAATTGCCAAATCATCTGGTCTTCTCCCTATAATCCATGAGAGTAAGTAGACACATGAAGATAGGGATTTACTCCGTCTGACTTCAAACATCTTTCTTAAAATGGGACAACTTGCTGTTAGGGTTTCATTCTACCAACTATCAGGAAAGTTTAGAGGCCTAACTTAGACTAGCTGCTAAAATTGCAAAGAAGCAAAATTGGAAGATAAGAATCCAGCTCTGATCAAGTGTTGAGGAGCAAACAAAAAAGCCGTTGTAACTCTGTGTGCTTTGTCATGTAACCAGACAAACAGAGCAGCCATCTGACAGTTCTGGCCCCCAAACCTGCCAGTTGGCTGCTGTTGCTGTTTTAAGGAGAAATGCACAAGGTCCCTGAGAGAAGGCTAATATGCAGCAAGAGTAATGGAAGAAAGTGGGAATTTGCATTGCTTACAGTGAGGATGGTGGTAATTGCAGGAGTTAATATTTGACCGAGTTTAGACTTTAAGAAAGTATTTGGGAGAGTTAGCAGACTACTTTTTTATGCTCTGTGTAAACCTTCAATTGTGGCTGTAGTCTCTGACTTTTTTTCAGGTAAGACAATCTTTAAGAAATCATTTCATGTTTACAAAATATGTATCTGTATACATCTATTTCACTGTATAAAGACCTACTTAAAATTTTGG
Source organism: Heteronetta atricapilla (assembly GCA_011075105.1). Taxonomy (NCBI): domain Eukaryota; kingdom Metazoa; phylum Chordata; class Aves; order Anseriformes; family Anatidae; genus Heteronetta; species Heteronetta atricapilla. Next base: position 32,557,122 of record CM021732.1, on the reverse strand, counting down.
ACTATATCCCTCTCTTTTAAAATTAAATTTACAATTGTCTACCTATCTACCTGTCCTGAGAGATTATGATGGCTTGGTTGCACCACATCTGAGGATATAGATATGCCCTGTTTAGAACAGAGCAGTGTTGGCTGTAATCCCAAGCTCACGTAACCTGTCTCAGGTAGGGAGAAGGAGTCTAGCTGTAGGCAAATATGGAAACACTGGACCATAAAGGACAATGAGGTGTTTTTTATTTCTTACCTTAACACCTGTTAATTAGGGCTAAACTTTTCTCCTTTGCAATCTCACTGGTTTCCCTCTGCCAGCCCTCATGAGACATGACCTTTTGGTGCTGCTGCAGCTTCTAGAGATTCATGAATGTTTTTATTCTTACAGAGCTGTGAGTCCAAGTGCTAACCTGAGTAGCCTTCCAAGAAAACGAATAATTTAATGGGAATGACGTAATAGTGTAATAGTGTAAGTGTGTTCAGGCTCCTACATTCCAGTGTCCTGCAAAAGCCTTTCCTCCCAAAGAATAAATTATAGATGATGAAGTCTGCTGCAAACCACCCACCCACACTTAGCCTTTCTCTACTCCCCCACATGAACTTGTCAACAAATTGGAACAGAAAATAACCCATGCTTTCATTACTTCAGTCAAAATCACTGTCTGCATTATCACTATGCATTTGAAAAGCAGAGGACATTGCAAGCAGAAAAGTATCAAACTTCGAAGTCAATTTGCACATTGCTTTAGGTTTATTTTTACCTATAAAATGACATACTAAATGTGGTTTATTTAATGTGTTTTACTCAAACTTCATTCACCTATAGACATCTGTGTTATATGGCAAAGTATAACTATAAGCAAAATCATGAGGAAGAAACATATTCATGTAAACCTTTTTTAAGAAGAAGAAAGGAAATAGTTTTTCTTAGTATTAGAGCCAACAGTTTAAAAAACATACAAATGTTGAAATAACAACTGTGATGTTTATAAAGAATAGCAACTATTGAATGAAGGTAAAAATAGAAGAGATCAATGTTTAGAACTTCTCCTTGTTCTTATTTTAGAAGATGACTACACAAAGCAAACCTAAAGAGTGGGATAGGATTTCATGTTTTATTGGCATTTGGGGAAACTTTATACTCCGTCTCTGGAAAATCAGAAAGGGAAGTGGTTGCAAGGAATCCACATAATAATGTATGGGAAAGCCAGCTAGAATTTACAAGGGAGTGGACTGTGCTGGTAAATCAAAAGGTTGCCAGATCACATGGTTCACAATTAATAATAGTGGGGTGTTCCACCAGAAAGCAGTTTCTCCATTTTCTTTTTCTTTATTGCCTTTTTATTCCCACTAAGCCACTAAATTATTTTGCTTAACTATTGGTGCAAAATACACGTTATTAGTAAAAACATATCAGGTATATAATGAGAAGCAAATAAGCCTATTTCAGTTTCATAAAAGCTAGGAAGGTTCCAAACTGTAGGCTGTTTTGTTTTGTTTTTTCTTTCTGGGAAATAAGATTTTATGGCCAAATGTTATGAGAACCAAGTTTTCACAAGGACCAGAGCTTCAGTCCTCAGTTTGGAAGCTCATTTTTAGCTATATAGTACAATCTTACAGTCCGTGCTCTTGACTTGGTGCCAGTTCTCCAGCTATAGTCCCAGCAAAGGATGTTTAGGGACAACTACTGTCAGGATTTAACTAACAGATTAAGTCTGGGAATATTTTTGGTTGCTTTCCACAATGCCAAATATCATAAATGTCACCCTTCCATCCAACCACATAACTCTTGAGGAACTAACTAGGCAGTATCATTAAACAAAACATTGCCTTATAAAGTGAAAAGGAATGCCAACCACATATGTGATCCCAGTTCCCCAAACAGTTCTGCCCTAAAACCAAACTATTGTGATGTATTCATTCTCTCTCACATTTAATTATACTATGTATATCCAAAGGATTTTGTAACCAAAGAACCAGGTAAAGAACACTTTGCAATGATTGCTCTGGAGTACAGGAATAATTGTCCTTAGAAACTGACATCCTCACCACAGCTGGAATTTTGTCTCTCAAACTACTTGGTTATATGTGATTGAAAGTGCCTTCATATTGGCTTCAGTTAGTGCAGGTTTGTAGCTCCTATGCCTTAAATTTGAGGAGAGAGCTCTAATGAAGTTGTTAAATTCTGGTTTCAGAGTTTCTGATATAAAGGACCTACAAACACTCCTGCCAATAATAGTAATAAAAACTTCAAAGCAAGCATCAGCAGCAACAGCATTTTGTCTGTGCTGGGCTTTGTGTTCCCAGATCAGTTCTGCTGTGGTTTGATTATTTGCTCACAGAAAAGGAAATGATAATTTGTCAGAACACATTCCAGTTTTAAAAAAGAAAATGTCCTTAAAGTTTGAGAAGTTCAAGGGAGCAAATTGATTTAAAATATATTTCTAGTCAAAATTGAGCTAAATAATTCTCAGACTTTGAGTGGAAGTATTTCCCCAAAGCTCTCACATCTGTCCATAAAAGCGAATTCCCATTGAATTCAATGGAGGAGAGTTTGATATTAGACATTTCAGTAAAGATTTATACATACTTTTATTTCTCTAAAACTTGCTATACATCATATGAAAAGGCAGCATGCCATATGTCATAAGTAATTTCAGCATTCATATACAGGGAGACATAGCAGTGGTGTTTACTATATATTTCAGAAAGACCCACAAGATACAACAAAAGTTCTCTCCCCAGAGGACATGTAGTTTGAGAATTAGGTCTGCTGTCTTCCATTTCTCAGTTGCACCTAGTGCCATTCCTCCCTGGTATGCATGATTCCAGCAAACCTGGGTAAGAGAGGAGGTAAACACTATAATGCTGATCAGACTAATTATTAAATGGACAAAATTTTGGATAAAAGTTCGGGAGAGTACACAAGATCAGGTTTGTTGATGTCTTGATTAATATTATTGGATGAAGTAGAAACTCAAAACTTCTTCATCAATTAAATAATGCAATGTGGTCCAAAGAATGAACTTGTGTGTTCAGACCAGAATGGAGATTAAGAATTCCTTATATATCTTTAAATATAGCTATTATTTATAATACAAAAACAACCATACAAGTATCTTTACAGTACGTTTTCTTCCATGGAATTTTAACATGCTTTTCCACTCATTAACTTTTTTGTATATTTTGGAAAGTGGGTTCACAAAGCATAGCATGTAAGACATGTTTAATCTACAACATACCAGTTAACTACAAGAAACTGTTATTTCCATTGAATTCTAAAGGATATGAATTGGTGTAGGAACTTCAAAGTTTGTATAAAGGAAAATTTAAGAATTGTCTGATTTTCACTTAGAGTTCAATGGGATTTTTGTATGTAGGAATAAAGTAAAAATAACCATATTGTGCAAATATGTTCCAGAACTGTTAAAATTAGTACTTCAGTGCATGTTGGAGAAGCAACAATAATATTTTAATATGGATTACAAGCTCACCATGAATAATTAGCTGAGAATAATTGACTGAATAGGCATGGATAAACAGAAAAATGCCATTTTTAAATAATAGTTCAAAAACTAGGAGTGGAATTTTAATATATATCAGGGATCAAAAAAGGTTTGGGGCAGAAATATTTCACCTGCTTGGGTTTGGTTTGGGGTTTGGGTCTGGTCAACAAAGTGGGTATTTATTGATGCAAGTTTTAACGAGATCAGGTAACGTGTGTATGCCTAGGTTGCATCTCAGCAGTGCAGCTTGTGGAATCCCAGGCTGTCACAGAATAAGGATAACCGGGTGAACATGGTTATATCCTTGCAGCCTACCTTCCTTCATACCTTCATTCCTGAGAACACAGGTTTTTTACCTAATGATTTCAAGGGCTAGTTGAGCTTCAGAAGCCAATCTCTTCCCAAGCTGAATATCCTGTAGATCACATTTAGGGATGTGCCATTCATCTTTGTAACAATACTTGGCACACTGAGATAATATTTAGCTGGGTCAAGCAAATTTGTCAAAGAGATAGCTGCAAAGAGAGAATGAGCCTATATTCATCACTCTCTTTGAGCCTTTCCGTACTTTCTTCAATACAAGACAGGCTGTTAATTCTATTTTTCCCAGCAGTGATGTTACCAATTTTAATTCACCAATGCTTAAGTGACTACTGGAACACCTAGTACTTTTCCTGACAAACACATCTCTGTGATCTGTAGTGGAAGGAACACTGAGAACACTTATTTAAAACAAGATAAGGAAGCCCAAATTCAGAAACTCTTCAAAAACTGAAAGAAACCAAATGTAGCCTTTCATTCCAAGGCTAGCCAGCTTTATCAAAGTGAATTAGCTTTATCAAAGTGAATATTTGTTCTGCTTGCATCATCAGCTCTTCCATAATAGGCATTTGATTGACGGATTTTTGCGGAAATATCCAAGAATATGACTGCTAACACACAGTTTTGTTATAGCAGGCTGCAATCAGGGCCTGAGTTCAGCTAGAGTCATCGTTGTTTACGACTGTAAGCCAAAAGCATTGGAATCTTTATTTAAGAAGAGATGAAGATTTTGTGGCATCCTTCTGGCAATGATAGTGCAACAGAGATATATCTTCAAAACTGTGTTGGCAAACATGTCGTAACATTTGTGGTAGTGACTTGACAATGGAAAACCTTAGGGTGAATTTTCAGCTCATAAATAAAACAAAAAAGGACTCGTACTTACACGATCATGGCTGTTGAACCTGGCCATCTGTATAATGTTCCCACTTGCAATGGCATTCCTTAAGATGAGCAGTCCATCATTATGGAGCAAACACATAATTATGGTTACAGACTTGTTTTGACAATATTTCCATTATTGCAACCTGCTCCAGAATTTCTTTATGTTAGCTGGTCTCAGAAATTTCACAAGTGACATGTTTGTAAACATATTCAGCTGCTACAATATCTCAGAAATATGGGTGTTCCAGTGTCATTTATTAGAGTTACTAAAAATGATATAAACCTGACTTTGCTGTACACTAGCAGCAATGCTAGTGGCTGAGTTCCAGTGGACAGAAGACTTTTCATCTCAGTAATTTCAAGAATACAGACAAATCTCTGAAAGACATTAAGACACTAATGCTGTCACTCAGAATTACCCAGGGTACTCAATTTACTACCTGCACTAGAGATAGACCATGCATAATTAATTAAGTTCATTATATATAGAAATTTATACTTTTGAAGTGCAATACTTATTTCATTGTAGGAATAGAAATTAAATCTTTACATTGGTTTGAGGGGAAAACTCTTATTTCCTGTGAAATACAGTACTTTTTTGCTGTTCTGGAATGAAAAATAAATAAATAAATAAATAATGATTAAAACATTATGAAGACCTTTATAAATTTGTATAACATCATGTGAACCTTTTTCATAATGACTTACAGTAATTAAGAAATAAAATTTCAGTAGAAAAATAGCCCCAAGTATATTTTCAGAGATACTTATATATTTCTAATGTATTTTTTCTCTGGTGTAAGTGACATGTAGAGACTATTTGACATTGTGTTATGGCTTAAAGATTTTGTTGGTACTTGCTAAGAGTGAGTCAGTCTTGATTTTCATAGAACTGTAGAATGGGTTGGGTTGGAAAGGACCTTAAAGACCACCTAGTTCCAACCCCCCTGCCATGGGCAGGGATGCTACCCAATAGATCAGTTTGCCCAGTCCACTCTCCTTTTTCCCGCTCCAAAGCATCAAGTCTGTTGTGTAAGTGCTCTTATGGGGCTAAGGAGAGACTCCTCTTTCTGCTCTGAAAAGAGATGCGGGTCCAGTCTCCCCTGTCTGTGAGTCAGTTGAGTCCATCAGCTCAGGGTTCAAAGATAGCCTGTGTCAGCACACAGCCATGCATAAATCTCTGATTCGGATTCCTAGATATTACACTGCCTGGTGAGCTCCTGTTGCAACATGGCAACTTGCTTGAACAATTCATCCAGCTGGTTGAACTTATATCCACAACACCTACCTCAGGCTCTAGGGGAACTTCCACATTCCGGAGTTCCCTGCAACTGAGGACCCAAGCAGCTCTTTCAGTCCTCAGGAGGTCTGTTTGGGTGTAGGCATCTGTTTTGGGAGGTTGTGGCCTGTTTGGGTTTCAGCCTCAGCCTGAAAGCTGTGGCAGGTGGACACCATTTTTGTTTCAGTAGAAGGCTGTCTCTTGTTGCTCCCAGAATAAAAAATAAAAATAAAAAAAAAATAAAAAAAAAGACTACAAGACAAGTAATTTAAAAGTCAGTGTATTAGCAGTTGGTTTTGAGTGTTTTTTTTTTCATAATAACGAGAAATATATCTGTTTTATTTTAGTAGTTCTTGTTGTAATCTTACAATTTTCATTCATAAACTTCTGGATTGTGACACTTAAGTCATTTCCTTATTGTACAGTAGGCCACCAAACTTATTTCCTGGCACAAAATTCTTGGTGTATTCTTTTTTCTTTTCTTTTCTTTTCTTTTCTTTTCTTTTCTTTTCTTTTAAAAAAAAAATTAAATTGCTTTAGCAGTCATCAAAGTTTTGGATGACAATCCAAGAAGTGTGAAATTCCAAATTTTAACACCTCCTGGTGGATCCAGGAGCCTCTAGCCAATTGTAATAGCATTTTTCATAGCAGGGGAGCATTTTTTTTTATTTCAGCAGGAGCTAGAGATCCCAGCTTGTTTTAGATCTGATTGTAACTCACAGCTAGTGATGTGGTTATATCAACTTGCCAAGCCATCACTTAACCTTTGTCATTTTCCAAGAAAAATGACAAGTTTATTGTTAACAAGCTACTCTCCTTTTATTAAAAATGGCCTTGCAGACAGCCTCTATGAAAGACAGGACTATCCATTTAAATGCCTGAGGTTCCTGCTAGTAAAATATACTTACTTTTCTGAGGAGCTATTACACTGATATTAGCAGTGCTGCTAGGAACGTTAGCATTGTCAAAAAACAAACAAACAAACAAACAACAACAACAACAAGTTTTAAATAGCGTGTATAATTTTAAACATGATTTTGTTCAAATCAGGCAATGCTGAATACTGGCCACCAGAAATTTCTTTACTCTATGTCTTTCAGCTATTCGCTCTATCAGAAGCAGTGGTCTGGGATATGACAAGGTGCTGGAATGGATCTTCACCTCCACACAAATAGAAATTTACTTACATAAGTAAACATATTGCATACATATTGTATGCATATTGTAACATATTGCATACACCTTTGCAAAATCCATTACTTAAAAACATAATAATAATAACTCAGTAGAATGCATCCATATGAACTGATGTGTAAGGTTATTTCTGGTGCATTGAAGTGTGTCACTCAGGTTGTGATATCTCTCTGGGAGTACACAGGCTCTTTTATTAGAAAACAAATAAGGTATTTTAAGTTTATTTAATTTTAAGATCTCATTTAAAATGAAAGACATTTTAAGACATTAAGGATACATTTAACGTTAAAACTCTTGTTTTCATGCAACATTTCTTGAGCTAAAAATATCCCTTCCAAAGCTTTGCTGAAGCGATTTGCCAGCTTATTGATTGATAGATTTTGACATACAAGAACACAGTCATACAATAATTATAGTCATTATATGTCTTTCGTCATGCCACCCGATCTTACTCCTTCAGTTACCTAATACTGGAAACTATATAGTTATTGTTTTGTGCTTATCTCAGGAGAGCTTTGTGAAGATTCAATTACTGTCTGTAAAATTTTTGGAACATACAATCCCATTATCATTTCACCTAAATGCCCGATTCTTTGTTTTTGTTACTATTATAAAGATGGCCCTTTACCAGCTATGTTGCTGTCACCCTTGCTTCTACATGCTCTGCATGACCTAGTACAGCTTTCCACGCTCATTTAAATGTTATAATGGGGTTATATACTAAGTACAGGCCTACCTCGTCTCTACAGAAAAAAAAAAAAATGGACAGTCAAGCAAAAGGGTGGAAGGAGGGTATGAGAAAAGATCAGAGAGAAAAGCTCTTAAACTGGCTTACCTGCAAAAGAAAATGCTACTGGAACTAAATCACAGGATTTTAAATATTCTTTGTCAGCTTGCAGGAAGAACATTTTAATAGGATAATTATTTGTACATAACCTGGTTACAAAGTAATAGATGTGTGCTTTATATAAATGTTTTAGTGATAAACCTACATAAAATATCCAAAGAACATCAAAATTTCAAAAATATCTTCAAAAGAAAGGAAAATGTTAGGTGACATCAGAAATGGTCTGAGAGGGCAGGGAGGTGGAGAAGAACTTTTTAGAACTGATTTCTGAGTTATTGGATTAGTAATTTGCAGAGCTCACCTGCAGAGTAGGACTTCACATCAAACTTTGAACAGAATTTACAAGATAGAACGTATAAATGGCAAGCTTGTCCTCCTATGAAGGAGAGAGAAAAACAAGATGGCAGGAGTCTCACTTAAAGTCTGGATCCCAGATTATGGCTTTTTGTCAGCCTAACAATTTTTAACTGGATAAAACTGAGTATTTCCTTGAAGCTCATGAACAGGTGTGGCCCCAAGTATTTGTTTCAAAATATAAGAACTAGGTTTACGTTTTGCAGATTATGATTTTTTTGTTTGTATGTTTTCCCTTCTTCTTTCCATGTAGTAGTAATATGGTAATTTCAAAACACCTGGTTCAGACACTTTTCTTCAGGGCCTGTAATATTTCTTTTGTAGGATCCAACTTCCTCAAAGCAGGTGAAGAGTTTGTTGAACACTCCTTTGCTAAACTCTCAGGACTTGTGTGGGACTGTGTGGTGAGAGAGAGACTTGATGGAAGCTGGTGTGAAGTGAACAAATGAAGCTACATCCTGGATCCAAAGGGACACACATGAGAGTGTGTTCAGAACAGGAACCCACCCAGCTGCTCTGCTCCTGCTCATTGTGTCTTCCCTTTTGTATGATTTTTTCTTCACTGTACCACTTGAAGTGAGAAGATTTAAATGCACAAGTTTGGAAATGTGTTAGATCATCAAAGGAAAGATGCAGAACAGAATGCTTCCCACTGCAAGTTGCAATGAAGAAATTCATAAAATATATACTATGAAATCCACCTAGTAATTCAAAAAGGAAAAAAAAAAAAAAAAAAAAGGCATAGCTGAGGTTCATTGAAGATGCCTGGCCAAAGCAGATGACAGAAAACAAAAATTTCTAAAGTATTTCTGTAATGTGAAATTCTTCTGACTAGGACATTTTCAGAAGCATGACATCACACAATGCAGCCCTCTGTAGTCCTAGGGAGGAAAAGGGGCTTGTGCAGCCATGGCACCATTACACACTTCCTTGCGGTGTTCCATTACAAGAAAGAGTGGAGTGGAAATTCATTAAAACACACGGTGGTCCAAAGTATGCACAGAAGGCAGTCATAGAAGGAGTTACTTTTATTAGGAGTAAAATTTTCTGTGTAATATAATATTTCCCAGCATCACTACCAAGAGGGCAAGAAAAATCCAAATGGAAAATGTAACTGCATTCTGTGTGCCACATTTGTGTGCATGTGCACACACTCTCACTCATTACACGCATAGAAAATGGGGGAAAGAAGTTAACACATGGGAAATATACTATTTAAAAGGCTTATTAGCAAGAGCAATTCAACATCTGTGGAAAAGTTGACAAATTCTGCAATAATGTTTCTGTTTTATTAAAAGTTTGATTTTTTTTTCAAATTTGCAGGCTACTCTTTGGGATTATATAACAGCATAAAAAAAAAAAAAAAAAAAAAAGCCATTGCATTATAGGGTCTAAATATTTCAAAGCAGGGACTATAACAGAAGATAAAGGATATAAATGGTTACTTCTTGATGCTACACATTTTACAGACTTCACCCACAACATATTTGTTTACATAGATGCCCATTCCCCACACATCAGTGAGTTTTTTTCTCCCTCGTTGCTTACAGGAAAGCAGAAGAATGTTAATCATGCTTTTTGATACATTAATTCTTAGCTTTACCTTTTTTATGAGTATACCTATACTGACAATTAGAAATCCTCCATATCAAGATTTCTTGGCATTCATTCATCTGTTTTTCAATATAACCCACAACCTCAAAGGCAAATAATTACCATGAGCAGCAAACCACAGAGTTTTACTGCAACTCTGGCACTGCTGGAAAGTGAATTTGGCAGCAAACTGATTTAATGTTTCATGAAGTCCCAGAAGATTCCCAGGTATATATATATGTGCTTCATTATTTATAAAACTTCTTTGACAGATTGGAATGGTTATGCAGTTTTCTGTAGGCTCAGGGTTGCTTTCGAGTTCATGTTTGCAGATCTGCAGTCTGGCCTTTGTTGGTAGATTTATGATGGTTTTTTGTCCAGCATAAATATGATATTTAATGTGCACATTTTTATATATCAATGACTGTACTATTTTAGCAGATAGATTTTATTTAGATTTTATCTTATTCAGCCATGCCATACATAATGCCATATTTTCCACCAAAACCATGTTTAATGTAGTATTGAGATACTTCTCTGTACTGAAATCTTTGTTACACAGGAGAGTTTAAAGCCAGTCATTAGTTAAAGCCCTGCAGAAATATTGCTGAATGTATGACATATTTCAAGTTCCTTATCTGTAGAGCTTTGTCAGTGGCAGTGATTCTATCTCCTTAGGGGTATGTTTCTGTTTTGCTGTCTTCCTGAGGAAAGGATAAAGGCCTTTTATATTTGCTGGTGGCAAGGGCATTGATGAGGTTGTGTGACTGCAAAATACAATACTTCAATTTTCAACAGTAGAGAGACTTGGTGGTTGAGACTTGGATTGGCAGAATGCAGAAGCCTTAAGGCTCTTCTTTCAGGCTCCATCAAGAAAGCTAGAAGACAACTAAAATTAATGTGTTTTTTTCTCCCAGCAAAGTAAAAAATAATAATAATAATAATAAAATGGTTCTAAAGTTTTTTTTTTTTTTTTTTTTTAAGGAATTCATCCCATCTGACCATAAGACAATGAAATAGAGACTTTTCCATCAAAAGAGCTGGAGCAGCTCTTGGGCATCATCCAAATATGGAGGAACACTATAAAGCAGACCCCAAAAGAGGTGCATCTTCACATTTTATAGTCCCCCTGTCTTGGATCTTTTCAAATTAGTCTTGAGATAAGGGTGGATGCTGCCCTGATCTAAATGAAGAGGAATGAGAGATGCAACAATGCAAACATAGAATCATAGAATATCCTGAGTTTGAAGGGACCCTTAAGGATCATCAAGTCCAACTCTTGACACCGCACAGGTATACCCAAAAGTTCAGACCATGTGACTAAGTGCACAGTCCAATCTCTTCTTAAATTCAGACAGGCTCGGTGCAGTGACCACTTCCCTGGGGAGCCTGTTCCAGTGTGCAACCACTCTCTCTGTGAAGAACCCCCTCCTGATGTCAAGCCTAAATTTCCCCTGTCTCAGCTTAACCCCGTTCCCGCGGGTCCTGTCACTGGTGTTAATGGAGAAAAGGTCTCCTGCCTTTCGACACCCCCTTACGAGGAAGTTGTAGACTGTGATGAGGTCTCCTCTCAGCCTCCTCTTCTCCAGGCTGAACAGGCCCAGTGACCTCAGCCGTTCTTCATATGTCTTCCCCTCCAAGCCTTTCACCATCTTCGTAGCCCTCCTCTGGATGCTCTCCAACAGTTTCATGTCCTTTTTATACTGTGGTGCCCAGAACTGCACACAGTACTCGAGGTGAGGCCGCACCAGTCCAGAGTAGAGCGGGACAATCACCTCCCTTGACCTACTAGCGATGCCGTGCTTGATGCACCCCAGGACACGGTTGGCCCTCCTGGCTGCCAGGGCACACTGCTGGCTCATATTCAACTTGCTGTCTACCACGACACCCAGATCCCTCTCTTCTAGGCTGCTCTCCAGCGTCTCAACGCCCAGTCTGTACGTGCAGCCAGGGTTTCCCCGTCCCAGGTGCAGGACCCAGCACTTGCTCTTATTGAACTTCATGTGGTTGGTGATTGCCCAGCTCTCCAACCTATAACTGCCAACATAACTGCCTCTTGTGTTGTGAGTAAATGTATTGAATTAGAATTTTTCAATCCTTTGCAGCCACTCTCATTTCATTTCATTTGCACCTACTTTCATTTATTTTTTTTACAAAAGTACTTTAAATATAAAATCTCTCTAAGAAATTTTGTTATATGATTAGCAGCTTTCCCTAGATCACATTGTCAGATATTCAGCTGATAAATTCTACTGCAGAAGGTCTTACTGTATTCAGTTCATTATCCTGATTGCAGACATGACTCGTAGTAATTTTTCAGAACCAACTCTGCAATAAGGTTAAAATTCACAGAAAAATAAATTTTCAGATCATTTTTTACATACATCAAGCCCTACAAAAAAAAAAAAAAAGAACAAAAATTCCCCAAAAGTAGTATTTTAAAAGATTCAAAGTATGAAAAAACCTGTTAGCTGTCTTTGCAAACAAAGAAACATTTTTTTTCCTTTTTGTGCAAAAAGCAATGCTGTGAACATCAAAAATCATGGAGTAAACTCTAGATGAGTGCCTAACTCTTTTAAGTTTAGATCTATGTAACACAACTTAGGGGGACAAAAATTGATTTTCAGCCATCAAGCTCATTATGTCAGACTATCTTTCCCCCTTTTTTTTTCAAAAATGTTTAAATTTAACAAAATGCATGAGTTTCTGACTGTGGGAAATCTTGGTGATTTGAAGACAATAGGTGAAATTCTGATACCAGTGAAGTCAATTACAAATCTTATTTTGTGCTAAAATTGTTGACTGAGCTTTCTATTGGTGGCTTCTTCGTCAAAATCATTTAAATACTTGATACAAAAAGGCTTCTTTGTTATACCAAATTGTCTTCCTGAATTGAAGATTATTTTAACCTTCTGCCAGGATTCAGTTTTCAAGTTAGAAGGCACACAAGCCATCTAAATGTAAAATTAATCAGCAAATGTCATGTTAATTCCCTGCCCCAGCCCTTGCCAGTGGAACTTTTATTGATATATTCATTGGTAACATTTATTTTCTGTATTTACTTGCCAGCACTTGGCTTTCCTGACTTCAAAGACAGAAGGGGAGAAGGGTTTTCATAATTCTTTTAACAGAAGTGAACACAGGAAAAGGGGGATCACTGCATTTTATCAACTAGGCATCTGTGTCACTGTGGCACAAGGGGAGAAAGAAATGCCATAATATCTAAAACTGAAAGTCCTAGACAAGTAGATGAGCCAGGAAAGGATAACTAACAATTCATCCTAAAATGAGCGCTTGCTTTTCATTATGATTGTGTTGAGGAGAGGTGGAGAACTGAAATTTGCTTTACGACTCCAGACTGCAAACTGTTACAACTGTGCAACTGGAGTCTGATTCATCTTCCCCTGGAATCCATGAAAGGAGTCTTGACATTGACCTTACTGGGCATAGGTTACCTGTGTTCCTCTGTGTTGACATCTATACTACTAATAAATAAGCAAACAAATAAATAAACAAAACGGGATAAAAAGAATATTGCTAGAAACAGGTAAGTACACTTCATAAAGGGTTGACACATCAAGTTAAAGGAATATGAGACTATTTTAGCTGTTGTGATTTTACTGTACTTCTGAAACAGAAGATACAAAGACAGTGTATGTGATGGTCTCTTATTCACATGGTTTGACTTGTTTGATACCTACATTATCCAAAATGCTTTAGGAGCCCATATCCCATCTTCAAAATTATATTTAGATATCTAAGAACCTAACTATGAAAAATGAAGTCAAGTTACCTCCACTGTGTGGGTGATTTGTAGCATAATTCTGTAATTTCTAGTTTCTTAATTACTGTTGGTTTCATCTCACCACATTTAACTTTTGATTTTTAGTCTAAATCACTTATCTAGTCTCCCTCAGCAGCAAATGAAGAAAGGCAAGAAAATCCATGACTGTGAAAGAGGTCTTTAATATCAGAGAGCAAAATTATCTTCTGGAAATAACTATCATTGATAATTACTGAGGCAGTTGTGGTGTACCTTTGACCAGACAGTTAACTTCTAGACAGCTAAAATTGGAGAACATGAAGTGTATGTGTATATGAAATAGCATACTTCAGAGTTGAGTGTACCCATTTCCTGTTTTTCAAGTGATTTATATTACCCACCTAATGCCCCTTCAGCTGTTTGACTAGAGTTATATATTTGCCTGAAGAGGCAAGCAAAGACATTCCGAAATATATCCTGAGTAGCACTTAGCACAAAGTCATTATTTCCTACTGTGAAATCCTATATTTCTATGTGAATTCTAGCTTTGATTAACACTGTTTTGACATGTTTATTCTTGGAAGACATTTATACTCTATTGAAAGTCAATCTTTTACCCTAAAAAAAATCGTGAAACTAGCTTGAGGATTCTTATGTCATTTCTTAAGGGAAGATATTAAGTAAGATGAGTTTACTTTTTCTTTGTCACTCAAGAAATGGGAAAAAAAAAGCAGGTATGGATAACACACACACACAACAGTTTTTGGTTTCTTATAAACATTTTTGTCAGATTTCTTTACACATTCTTGAAAGAAATACCTTCATATTTAAATTCAAACTGTAATTTAACAAGTCAGTTTTTAGCTAACCAGTTAGTTCATGAAAAATAGATGTCCTAAAGCAATCATTTACATTAGATTACTTCTTTATTTTTATTCACCTTAGACACTCCAGATGCTGTCTAATTCCCATAAATAATTTCCTTCTTTTTCATATATTCTTAAGTTTTCTTAACCTTATATTTTGAAGCAAGACTTTTTAATGCTGCTCAGTTTCTCTACTCTGAATATTGCCCTCCAGCATTGCATTTCCAAGGATCTGGTTTGCTTTCCTTCATTTCTGTTTCATAGATAAACTTAACGTCAGAATTTTTTGGTCTTTGGACTTATGATTTTACACATCATCTCCCAGAGACATTTAAGAAAGCTTTGATTATTGTATAAATACATAAATAATTGACTTGATACATAATATTAAGGTTCCAAAGTGAAATTATGGTTTTCAGTTGGCAAATTTATGCCTTATTGCAGAGAATTTTGCTATTTACTAGTTTAGTTCATTCTGATGAGTGATAAAAATTTTAGAAATTATCTGCAGAAGATCATGTCATCTCAGATGAGAGTAGTCTCTGTGCACATTGCTCAAAGGCTGCATACTCATGGACCCTTAAGGTCAACCTATTACTATCAACTGAATAGTAGAGTGAAAACACAAGCGAGA
Source organism: Heteronetta atricapilla (assembly GCA_011075105.1). Taxonomy (NCBI): domain Eukaryota; kingdom Metazoa; phylum Chordata; class Aves; order Anseriformes; family Anatidae; genus Heteronetta; species Heteronetta atricapilla. The sequence goes on along the minus strand of CM021732.1, from coordinate 32,541,890 downwards.
GTATCATTATGCCTGGTCATCAGAAATCTTTCAGGATTGGTGGAGAGATAAATGTTAGAAGAAACCAGCCTTCTCTAGTGAACTTTATTGCTTCAAAGACTGAGTTGTCTGTTCTAAAGACAATCAAACCCATATTTCATACTTAGCCACCAAGTTACAGAGAATAGGATGTATTCCCTTGCAGCAGTCAATTCAGGATTCACAGGACCACCTAGAAGGAATGTGACTGGTTAGTTTAATGTTTAAGGTTATTTTCTGGTAAGCAGAATCCCAGGCACAGGTGCTTTCGCCCAGCATTATGTATTGTGAAATGATTGCTTCATGCAAAAATCAATTGTATTTCTCCTGTTACCATTCAGAAACACCTGTGCTTTTCTAGGCAATGTATGGGGAGCATAATTCTTAGTTCCATCTTCTTGGTTCCTCTATGGAAATTTCCTTTAGTAACAAGGAGCAGTCATTATCCCATAATGCCAAAGGCTTTCAACTGGATATTACCCATTGGTTGCCCTGCTGAAATCATCTCAGACTGAAGGTAAGTCCATGAATGCTTAGGAATGTTTGGGCACAGAGGGTGGTCTGGATATCACATCACTGTGGGATACGGTGCACTGCACTACATTGATTGAGTCCCATTGTCCCTCAGTAGTACATTATACAGAGAATGTGTAAGCCCTCCATTTGACCAACCTCATTCAGAGATGGAGTGAGCTGGCTGTGGTAGGCTGCCCCCCACCAAAGGGGCACCAGCTTCTCTCGTCCCATGTGGGCCCAGGGGCTTTGGGAGCACTTGCGTTTCCCAAGGTCAGGTAAGCTCAACTCGCTCTTGAGCAGGGTTGTGGCTTCACTGCTCACCATAGCCTTAACTCCTTGGCTCTGGGCAGAAACTTCAATGTAGAGAGGTCAGGACTAAGCCAATCTGAACTTGAAACCAAGTATTTAAAAACTGAGGGGATGGAGAGTACAGGGGAAAGGGGGTTGAAATTACTGCTGTCATATAAATACACGAAACCCCATTAAAATATTTACAAGACACAGCTAATCTCAAGATAACATTTTTTGGCCCTTGTAAAACTGACTCATCAATATAATGGAGTGTATTTTTGGTTACTTTATTTTAACTTTCTTTTTTTACAGTTAATATTTACCAAGTCTCTGGGGCCTAAAATTACCTCACCCTTTTTCTTCAGGTCTACAGCTGCAGTTTCTTGTCTCACCATAGTAACGCCTGGAATGCAGCGCTGTGTTTCCTTTTCTGCTAGAAAAATAAAGGAAGCTGAAGTAGCAACTACCACCAAGAGACAGATAAATGCCTTTATAAATGACTAATTAATAATTTAAAACTACGTTACTGGGTGGAATATAGGTAACTTTTAGGTACTTTGATACTCCAACAGGCAATAAGTAAACTACAATACCTGGTGTATTTGTAGTGTCTTTAGCAGATATGTGTGTCTGGCTTTATCAGATCATCAGCAGCTAAGATTAATTTTTCAGAGTTAGTTAGGAGAAAAAATAGTTGTCCTTTCAAAGAGTCCAGTGATTGTAGCCTTTTCTTTACCTGAAAAAACCTACAGGAGATTTTAATTTCATCTATTCTATTCAGGTTGAGCACCCAAATATCAAGACGCTGAAAATCTTGAATTCTTCTTGACAATCATGGACCTTTTTTATTTAAAGCATTCTTAAATAGAACAAAAGCTGCAACCCTCTGAGCCAAGAATTATCTTTTGAACCATGCCAGGAAATGAGGTAGAATAAGATGAAAAACCTTGTAGGCCCAAATTTGATAGGACTTGGCTTTGAAACAGCTTCTGTGATCTATCCTATTACAGTGCCATATGACTGGAAGGAACTACAAGCACTGATATCTTCCAATAGTTACACAATGACATCTTATTTTACTTCTGTTACTATATATGAAAATTATGACCCATAATGTCATATTCTCTGTTTCTGGGATAGAGGTTATTTTCATGCTTTGCAGTTGAATGCAGGAGTGTAACTACCTGCTGTTTTCCTTTGGCAACTGTGTTATAATTTAAGCCTGACAAAGTTATTACTCAGTTATGAAGACAGAACTTGGACACATAGTGCGTGCTGATATCAGAGTATAGTACTATGGAAAATGAGTTTCCTAGGAACATAAAATACTGCTCATTATTTAGCAAGTCTCAGAGTTTAACAAGGGACAATGACATATTACCATATTAGAGGATCTCTAGCCATTGTAATAGATTATTCCTATGAGGTTTGCTTGAAAGAAAATGGATAAAATAGTATTATCTGTGACATTATTTCACCCCAGTAAGCATTGGGACTATACTTCTTCCCTCAGCATGCAACCAACAGCTTCCTGAAAACTTGAAAGGGTTAGTGTCAGGTTGAAGAAGCTCTGCAAATGAGATCTGTATTTGGAGTGATACAACTATCTTTAATCACAACAGGTCAACCTCCTCAGTGTGCAATGCAACAGAATAAACTCACACAACCAAGCTTCATGGTACCCTGCTGTTCTCTTTACCTGTTAGATGGATATTGCTGACAATGAACAAAGGACATCTGCTCCTCTTGTAATTCTTCTTTTGAACCATTGTAAATTTCCAAACCAGCATACAGACTAAAATTGAAGTCAGGCTGGGCTGGAAATCACAGGAGTCCAAGATCTGATTCTATTTTTTTTTTTTTTTTTTTTTTTTGTCTTAAAGGCAGCAACATCTGTCAAAGGAGCAAAACAGACAGCTGCAGGCAGCAAGAGATTCTAGATTTAATTTACTACCTCATGTCTGTTGCAGTCTTGTTTCTTCTTTTTTTTTCTTTTTTTTTTTTTTTTTTTTTCTGGGCAGAGCCTGGCTTTGGCTTTGGCTTTGGTTTGTCTTAATCAAACCCAACTCCAACAACACAAATTTCCCTCTATTAACAGCATATTGGTGGTTACTGTGGAGTAGTGGGGAAATACATAATGACTTGCTATGAAAATTCTGCACTACAATGTTAGACACACTCTTTTCAATAAATATGTATCCCTTGAGCCAAGCATGGGATCATGCTGTTGGTATTCTTCAACTTATCCACCATGAAAGCTAGTATGGGAGACTGGATTTACAAAGCAGTTAACTAGATCTCAACATTTCATTGACAGAAAGAATACAAAGGAGTTGCTTTAGCAAATCAATCTCCTTAACATGTTAAGGAGATTTTTATTCAGATGGCTGGGGCTGGAAGGAAAGGAAGGGAGAGTGAAGGCTCATATACTTACAGTGCTAAACCAGGGCCTCACTCATAACATCAGCAGAGTAACCTTGTGCTTGCAAAATAAATAAATAAATAAATCCATACATAATCAAAATTCCCTGTCAAGGGAAAGGTCTTTTTCAATTAATCTAAAAGTAATACATGCTTCATTACATAAAGACAACTAAAAATGTAGAATCAATAAGGTGGAACAGCATTTACTGTCCCTACTGTTTAAGCATTGAACATTTACATACCCCTGCCAACAAATAAAGAGGTGAAGCAAGCACTGGTATCAAGTACTAAGTCAGCTAGATCAGATCACTGTTCTATAATAAACATATCACATTGAATTTAATTACCTATGATGTCTGCAGTACTGCCAGCAAAAGTGTAACTCAAGTCACTCCATAGCTTGCTTGCCAAAACTATTAAAGTATTTCTTCTGTATTGTACCAAATTTTGGCCTGGGGAGGGAGGGTAGAGAAATCACACTATATGAAATGATGTATCTTATTTTAACACAATTTTAACCTGAGCTGTAACGTTCTTATTTTGACATACAGCATATGATCATATTTCCATTGGAGCTAAAAGAAAAACAAAAAGAAACAAAAAACACAACAACAAAAAATCCTATTACAATTCAAGCAGAAAGTAATTCGTACTTGGTAGACATGTCTATAAATAGATATCAACTGACTGAAGCTTTGCCACATTTTATTATTCACCAGCTAATCTAGATCTTCAAAGTTCCATACAATCATTCATCCCCACCACTCTTTTCTGTGGTGCTTTCTTACAATTATTTTGGATAAAAAACAAGGCAAATAATTTATAATAATAATAATAATAATTCAGAGGAAATGGAAGAGCAAACACTGGAGTAATATGGAGCTGAGTAAAGCCACCATGTTGCTAGAGACTTGCACTGGACCATAGATTCTTCTCATCACAAGACACAAAGGATCTCCTTCCTGTTTCTTAACTCCTCTCTTTCTGTTTGAAAAGCTCACTGCTAGGTACTTAGTCAACCTCCTAAATTACATTCTCAGTCCTAAAATGAGTTCTTACATATTTCTTGTTTTGCTGACTAGTTATTGAATAGACAGCTTCTTCCTTTCACAAACCCCTCTTTTTACTGAGGCGTTTAGTTCATGAAAGCTCACTACTGGAATAGGTCTGTGAAGCAAAACAGTTAACCCTGTTTCTCTGTAGGGTCCACTTTACATTGGACTCTTATCTTTGTCCCTTGTGTCTCAGAATTATGATAGAGGCTTTGATTACATGACCATTTAGCACTGAGCAATGGCCAAATATTTATCTTACAGATATGAGCTAACTAGGCCAGAAGCACAGACATGTTTCCTACACTGATTTCAGTAAGTTATCAGATTGCACAGGTAAATAGACATCCAGAAATTTCCCTATCAGAAAGCCCTATCTTAATTCATTTTCACAAGGGATAGAAGATAGGAGTGGTATGAGAAGAAAGATGTGTAACTCTGGTGAGAAGAGATCAATGAAGGGGCCCGATGTTGAAAAAATCTTATCTCTGAATTTCCTCACCTCTTCTGGCTTAGACTATTTCATATATGTGAATATATATGAAATATTTCTAGCATTTGGGGCTCATCTTCTTCTTTTTTGCTTTCTTTTCAAGAAAAGAAAATGTAAAGATTAGAGGAGAAAGGAAAAGAAAGAAGCAAAACAAGGAAAAGCAAGCAGAAAGGTAGTAACTTTCTATGGATCCATCTCTAGTAGAATTATAGATTTTCTGTTTAATATGAAGCCTCTTTTTTCTTATCCCCTCTTCCAGAATTATTCAATTCAAATATAAATATCAGCATACTCAAGATAAAGAAATATATGCAATTTCTAATCTACCCTAGCTATAACTGAATAAAATGAGCATGGTACTGAACGTATTTAACCTGATACTAAATCTTTTGAAGATGCAAGCTTTATGCCTTTGTCTAGCTATCATTTAAATATATATATATAAATATTTATTAAGCATAACAAGGCAAATTATAATAGTCTGTAGACAGCACAGAATAATGCTGTTTGGTCCTTTCCCTAAGACTGGCTGGCAGGTCTCCTGCCTGGGATCAGAGAGGAGAAACAAGGATAGACTCTGTATCTTCACCTCTGCCATCACTCCTTTGGTACCATTTCAGGTAAGCTGCCTTCCAAAAGTTAATATAATAAGTAAACATCAAATCTAGGTTTGTCCTTAATAGCCAGACAACAGGAGAATCTTCTCTTTCCTTCAGAAGATAAAAAAGTGCTGAATACTCCTTGAAATAACAATAGAAGTAGAAAATAGTAAGGCTCATTTAACACAGCAAAGCATGTCACAGCAAAGAGAATAGTAGAAAAGGATTAAAGTCTTTTTTGATATAAAGGAATTCAAGTGTAACTAATTACATTATATCAATAGAAAATATGGTCCTTTAGAAGGCAACTGGGCAGAATCTGATGTGGAGAAAAGTACTATGCTTATGTACAGTACAATGTCCAAGTAAAAGCTATTACAAATAAAGCAGCAAAATCCCAGCTGATGCAACAAGCAGGAAACACTGGGTAGCAGAAAGTTAACTACATGTCAATTGAAAGACCTTTCTTCAGGCATTCATTCACACAGAAAGTCCTGAGGAAAGTTCAGAACAAGAGATCTCCATGTGAGTTGACAGGAAGGGGGAAAAGGTACCTCTGCCTGGAAGGCATGTTGTCAGAGTGCAAAAAGTACTATAAAAAGTAATAGAAGGGAGAAAGGGAAAGAAGGGAAAGAAAGTTCATCTGAATGAGAAATGACATAAGGTACACTGTGCATACACTGGTGTTTAATTCATATTAATCAATCTACTTGAATGAAATATGAATTTGAGTGAGCTCTCTTACAAGACATTATGAAGGGCAAGCCCCAATATAAACACACAAAAGAGGAGGACAACATCACTATAGTGAAAGGAATTGTTTAATAGTTGGTTGCAGGCCAAAAACTCTTATCATGAAAGGTCAATCTTGAAATATTAAAAAGGTAGCAGTTTGTAGATATTAATTCTGGAAGAGATTGGAATCCCACTATTTAATGAGCACAAATATTGCACGTATTCCTTCACCTATCAGAGCAAATGTGATCTTCGTGTATGCTTTTTGTCGTCGCTGAAGTGCAAGTACATGACAGCTTACAGGCAGACACAGCAATCAGACAGCACATAGCTGTCACAGAGATGTTGAAATAATGATGCTCTACTTTACATAGAGCAGAGAGTATCAGATTTCCATATTGTGCACTTCAGCCCTGTGCATTTCAATCAAAAGAGACAATCTAGTACATATGTCATTGGACATTTATATATTTTATGTCCTTTGCTCTGTTAATCACCAAGGGTCACATTGAGTGCTAATATCTTCTGCCAATGTATTCAGCATACAAATTCTTTAAGACTGTCTTCACTAGCAAGGCATAACCTGGATTTTCTGGTTAAATCTGCTAACCACTGAGTTTGTCTCTTGAGTTTCAAAATGTGTACTAGTTTTCTTAAAGACCTTAGCCTGGGAGTATATAAGAAAGTGAAAAATTTACTGTGTTCATTTGTAATTCTAAAAAAAAATATATTTTTTTTTTAAAAAAAAGTATACATATATATAGATAGATGTTTAATTACTATATACAAATAAGCTGTAAAGATATAGCATACAGAGGCAGTATACAGAGACAAATGAAAAGAAAACCAAAATGCATTATGATTTTTTATCTCAAAATTCTGAAGGGCTAATTTGGAAACTAGTAGCAAGCTTGTCATCTCAAGAGAAGGAAATAATGATAAGGCAAAAACGAATTTTTAAATGGTGGATTTTAGAGAAAACCTATAATTTTATTAGGGAAAAATATGTTTCAAACTACTCTACTTCTACTTAAGTTTTAGGGAACAAAATTACTTTATTCATAAGAAGCTGTACTTACTCAAGTAAATACTTTGCTGTTTTAGGTGCCCCTTTCCATCTAATGTATTGACATTATTATTTATCCCTTAGGATAGCTCAGTTTGGGGGGCTTTAGCACATATTTATGAGGAATAAGAAAATATACTTAAGCTGTGAAATAACCAAATCAACAATTTCATCATTTCCCTGTCTTTTCCCTCAAATTCCTGACCAGTAAATTCACACTTAGAAATTTCTGAAGAATCCAGTGAAAACTTTCAGTGTTGACATGAAAGTAATAATGATAATCCATTAACAGTGCTGATTAGAGGTGGTTAGTTTGACATTTTTTTCCATTATGTGTTATAGTCAAGCAATGGCTGAATATTTGGGACATTGTTCCTGTATCTCTAATTTTTCAAAAGTGTTTGTATGAATGAGTGCAAAAAGAAAAATAAACAACAACAACAACAAAAAAAAAAACACTGCCTTTATGTAGATAACTTATGAAAGTGTACTGCTCTAAATGTTTCAATCATTAATTCAGTGAGCAGCAAATACTATTAAGCCATCCAGCTTGTCAAATATGTAGTATATTATCTATAAAGTTGTATCATTATTAACCAGTCCATTATCACCTCAAGTATTTGCTCTGGTATGTAGTCATTGATACATTTTTTCTTTCTGATGAAGAAAGGATTAAATCAAGAGGAGAGGAGAGGAGAGGAGAGGAGAGGAGAGGAGAGGAGAGGAGAGGAGAGGAGAGGAGGGG
>CM021732.1:32487175-32528951 GCA_011075105.1 Heteronetta atricapilla | reverse complement strand
AAAAAGAAAAGAAAAGAAAAAAAAGAAAAGAAAAGAAAAGAAAAGAAAAGAAAAGAAAAGAAAAGAAAAGAAAAGAAAAGAAAAGAAAAGAAAAGAAAAGAAAAGAAAAGAAAAGAGAAAAGAAAGAAAAGAAAAGAAAAAAGTCTGAGCTTGAGCTGCAATGTTGCAAAGAAAAGCTTCAAAGTGGGAATAGATGTTCAACTGGCATCTACCTGGGCCTGCAGAACATTCTAATAGCAATGTCAAAAGCAGAAATTGGGTCACCAGTTCTTGAGTTTTACTTCTGATGTGTTAATATTTTTCCTAACTATTTCAGTGCTTTCCATTTTAATAAAAGGAACAAAAGGTTTAGTAAGCATCAACCTGATAGAAGCATAAGATTATGAGGTAAAAGAAAATGCAGAGGGCAGAACAAGTAATAAAACAGATGTTTTTATTTTCAGATTAAAGCAAAATTTAAGGCATCAGTATTTTGCTTCAGATGGTGAAATTCCCATCTGTCATTCAGTTAACACTTCTGTTTAGAAGAAATTGGTGCTTTCAGCATTCCCATGGATTTCTGGTCAAATCACACTGCTCATGAATGTAAGATCCACACTAATTTTTCAATTGACTCTAATTAGAATACTTTTAATTTACAAGGATACTTTGAAGATTCAGCACCAAATTAACTTCAGACAAAGTAGGCTCCATTCCCTGAAGACACTGGAAATGTGCCTGGTTCTAATAAAGGCAAATATGATTCACTACATTTAAACCTTTATAAATGACAGTCTACTGATTCTGTTATTTAGCCATCACTCAGCAGACACTAGCATTCAAACATGGTAAAAGCCAAGCAGAGCTTCATCAATAATGCCAGCAAATGAGTTAAAAGTTCCACTGTTTGTTCATGCTGAAGGAAAGCCTCAAAGAATTCAGTACAAATTATAGCTGAAGATTCCCATGGCTCACTCTCTCCTAGTGCTTAGCAACAAAAATATGGTGCTCCACATAGTTGCAGGGCTACTGTGCCAACATACATAAAGGTTAAGGGGTAGGAGGGTTAAAGGAAGGATGTCAGTCATATTTGGGGGAAAAAAAAAATAAGAGCAGTGGCTCACCAGAAAGTGTTATAGCTGACAGTCTCCATCATTATCTTATTTCTTAGTATCACAGACTGTAATTAGAATGCAGCTGATGTGCTGAGAAATATCTTTTCCACTATTTACAGAGATGAGGGATGTACTTATTCAAAACCTAGTCAGGTTTCCAAATGATTCAACTCTCATGCTAATTACCCCAGATATTTTTCATGAAGACTGATAGGGTTCTAAACCAATACTGTTTCTAATATGAGTACATATTGCTATTTCAATGTTTATATTTATCAGTTTGAATAAATAAGTAAATAACTAAAAGCATATAGGTGTTACTTGATAAGAAACACTGTATTTGTGAAATCCTGAAACTGCTGAGGTACAACTAGAATTTTATTTTATGTGATATGCTATTAGAAATTACTTTCTTAACTCAGAATTTTAAACAGATATATATTTTATGTTACAGATATCAGAAGTTTAGTTAAGCTAAGACCACAGTCTCAGTAGTGGTCTTTATTCATTTACAGACATCTCTTTTGGTAGCAAACTGTTTTTATTTATATGGATATAATGTCATACCTGAAGCAGCAGAAAAAGCTAGCACAAAACACCTCAAAAACCACTACATTACAAGAGATGAGATTTATAGTTCCAGGGTGAGCTCACATAAACACAATTACTATGTGAACTGTCTGACATGCAGATAGCACTGCCAAGGGATATTATCAAGGGTCTCCTTACCTTTTTTTTATCATGTCCCATACTGTATCATGTCTCACAAATAATGAGACCGCAGCAATCCCTGCAGAGCCATTGAGACAAGAAAATAATAGAAGCAGAAAGCATTGGCAAATCCTTTTTGTTAGCTAAAAGTTTTGCAGTTTGGCACAGACTTTACAAGCAATGATATAATGAGTTTTGTACTTACATGATACATGATCTTAAAGGAAGTCCAAAAGTTAAAAGCATACATCTTTGAGGGGTCAGGTTTAAATTCCCAAGATTTTCAAGACTTTCAAGAGTGAACAGCCTGACTACTGAAATATGAAACTTAACATTATCACCATGCATATCTATCAATTCTGTTTGTGAACCTATTTGGAATCACAGAAGTTAGAAGGAGAGCCATGGTGAGCATCTGGCATGTACTAGAGCAGTCAAGGCATCTTCAAAAGTACCATATTTTTTAGAGTTCATACCAACTAAGATGAACTAGAATGGACGCTTAAAATACAATTCAGTCATTAAGTGACTAATTTAACAAAATATGTGGAGTCTGTTTATGCCCTTAAGGAGCACTGATTTTATTATTCCAAGTTTGAACCATGAAGACTCAATATATCAGACCAGCTATTCAATGGACTGAAGTTGGCACATGCAAATTTGTACCAGCTGAGTGGTTGTTCCAGTATGTGTACCTTTAGATCTGTGAGTTACTATTCATCTCTCAAGTGATATTTAATGTTTCCTGAAGTCACTAGGAACTGAAGACACACATTCAGTGCAGGACCACTCAGTAATTCACCAGGACATTGATACTTTTCCTATACTTAACAGTACTATTTGACTTTCTGCATAAGCAATTTATTCCATAGAGTCAGTTAATTATCAGGGTGGAAGTAACTTTATATTGCAAAGGGTCATCGTGCATATGAGTTAAGCCCTAATTAAAGAAATCACACACATTTCAACTGCCCACATTTGTCTTCTCAGTAAATGGCCATAGTCCACATTTGGACTAATGTGGACTAAATTGGACTAAGTAACTGCATAGGAAAAAGGAACAAATCTGGGGAAGTTCTGACATAGAATAGTCCTACCCTCACGTTTTTTTTTTTTTTTACTGGCTACTCTACTAGAGTCATAACATGCTGCATATCTATGCCCAGTCCGTCTCTCATCTTGGTGTCAGACTTTGAGTAGGAACATGAGAGATCACGTCTTGCCTCAGGAAACACTTTCAGTACATTTTCTATCTCTTCTTCTATAGATATCACAAAAGGTGAAAAAAAAAAAAAAAAAAAAAAAAAAAAACATGCCAGAAGCTCACATGTAAAAACTTTTCTCACAACCTTTTCGCAAAAACCTCTTGAGGACACCATCCATGAACATCCACGAATTACTTATACTTGTGTAATTGGTAAACAGTTATAAGCTCTTTATTTAAGATGACTGGATTTTTTGCATTGTCTTTTATGAATAACAACTTTCCTTGTCTAGCTCGCTGAGAAGAACCCACAGAAATTGACATGAGGGATTTAAATTAACTCCAAATAAATAAATAAATAAATAAACAAAAAGTTATGTTTTGCTGAGAAAAATAAAATGTTTGGGGAAAACAAGTGTTTTGAGAGTTTCTAACCAGAATGCCATTTAATTTTTTGTTTTAATTAAAACATCTTGTTTCAAAATTTCAAAATATGTCTTTTCTTCAGGTTGCATTTAGGCAAGACAGTTCAGTAAAATACACTGAAATCAAAGAAGATATGTTCAATGTAAAATAATTTTTGGTCCCTGAAAATCTCCCAGCTTTACTTGGAAACTGAATTTACACTAAAATCAGAAAGTAAACCTCTTGTTACTGTAGTCTGCAACTGAACCCAGAGCTGTCCATAAATCATATGGCCAAGCACTGATCTAGGAATTCAGCTCCAAACCCTAATTGAATCCAAAATTCTTTAAATAAAACAGCTTGATTGGATTAATCTTTAACATTAAGGAAGTCATAGTTTCTCTGTTTACTCAGTGAAATTGTAATATGGTGATACCACACTCCTGGAAGACTCACCACCTATGCAACTAACAAAGGGATACAACAGATAAGAACATCTGCTGTTTCTGAGTTCTTAGTGTCTCTGATAAAGAACTGGAGCTCCTAATATTTAAAATCATAAATACTATAAATATGTACATACTTAACTCTATCCATTTTGAAGGCAAGTAACATCCAACTGAAGCTTTAAAATTCCACATGTTTCAAATACAACATTTTATTAGTTACATCAATATTATTGGCAAAGTCAGCTGCTTGCCACTGGCTGCTGATCAGGATGATAAGGAATATCTCTGCATTTGTTTTTGACAATAAATTAGAATCTAAATAAAGAGAAATCTTGCAGAATGCATTCCTGAGTTTTCATAAATGGGCACAGACAGTGGAATTGCTTGGACAAAAGCATACAGAAATCAGTTTCCATATGCCCAAAAGGAATGAATGAAATCACTTACAGTGTAAGGAAAAGCACTCACAGGACCAAGACTACTATGGAAATACACCAATGAACAGAAGCAGAGCTCACAGAAATGGTAGAGATGCCAAGTATGCCTGAACAAGATAGGCTGCTCTACATAGATCACATTGGGAATATACAGGAGCAGGTGTCAGCTCTAGGGAACCCTAAAGAAAGGTAGGATGCCTGCAAGGTGTGTGTCTGTGGGGGTGTGTGACTTGCAGGTGCCCAAGTTCTATGGCTCTTCTGGGGATGTTACTGGATGGTAGAACCACTTGGCTACTAGTCCTAAAATAATACCTCACTTATTCACTGGAAATATGACATGATTTCTAATGTAACATTTATATTTCAGCAATGCCTGAAGGCAGAACTTAAGTCTGACTGCAGAGGGGCACTGAACAAAACATGTAAAAAGTGGCCTTGTCTCAGGAAGCAAAAAGTGTATTAAAGTTTCCTGTTCTCCTTGGATAATATTCTGAGGAATGAATGAAATGATTGAAATGTTGTTTATTTAAAAGTCCCCTCTGAATGTAGTCAAACTATTTACAAAATTCCAGTCCACCACAATGATAACTTATTTTTCAAAGAATCATCACAGAACCACAAACTTTTCAGCAGATATGCAACCCATCCAAACATATGCACACAGAGATGTGTACTAGAATGGAATAAACCCCCCTGTAAATCTCCCTGTATTATCACTGGAACAATAATTTATTCAAATGCTAGGAGATTGTAACCCTACCTCTAAAATTTTCATAACTAAATTAGATATAAGTCTCTAACTTCTTTCTAACAGCTATGTGGTAGCATATGAAAGCAAAACCCCAGCCCCTACTTAAGTCAAAATTCAACTTCAAAAGTCTGCTAAAATTAAGCTTTTGTTCCTAGGCTTCCTCTTTGGCTTCTCCTTCTATCCGGCCCTGAACATTTCTAGAGCCCTGGTTGTCTTTCTTAAGTTTAATCCAATCCTCACAGAGACTGAGAGGAGCCCTTGCCTCCTTCTTCCCCTCCATTCCCTAGCAACTGCTCTAACACAGACAAGAGCTAAACTACACCAAATGCAAGCCATTGACAAAACTTCTTTTATACCTAACTGTAAGTTAACTACTCCATGAAATGCATAGATATCATAATGATGGGCACTTTGCAAATATGTTAAGCCAGAGTAATTTGCAGCATAAAAATGTTAACTATATTTGTCTCAGCTGGATTAACTGTACTGAGAAAGATAAAGCTGTCACTGTCTAGCATGTCTCCTCTCTTTCCCGAGTGGTTAGGCATAAAGCTTCATCAATATTGTATGTGACTGTAAAATACTGAGTAGAAATAAAAACTAATGTGCACGGCATCCTTCATGCTTGTAGCAGCATTATATCAGCATGGTATGTGTTCCCCCTTGTCCTCTCACATCCAAGAAGAGGATAAAAAGGATTTTATGTGAAGTGTTTATATTGAATGAAGTTCTGTGGATATCATCAAAGAATTATATAATTGAGCTCCACTGGTTATACACAGCTTTGCATTTTACAATTTTGCAGTTAAATATCTGAAAGATAAAAATCTTGGTCAAAAGTCAAGTGTTTGTTCCTGTTTATAGACTTTTTTTTTTTTCCTGGATGTTTATCTTGAACAATAATTCTGCATTCAAGGTCTGATGTGTCTGTTCTACATATAATCTCATTATCTTCCTAACAGAGAGAGCAGGAATGTAAATATGAGTGATCTACAATTTTTGACTTTAAAATAATGGATTTTGTTGCTTGTGTTTCTGAATTGTCTTGAATCTAATCCAGCATGTCGTGAACATTACAGTAGAAGTCCATCTGTTGAAAACCTTGTATAGTAGTATGAGATCCATCTCCCAGAAACTCAGTTCATCTAGTCAGTAGGCTGCTTTTGAAAGGAAGGTGACATGCCTTTCAAGGCTAAGCATGTAGAATTTTAATTCTTTAGTGTATGGGAACAAGTTCTATACAGAGCTTTCTCTTCTTATAACTGTTCCCTCTAGTAGGATCCTCCTCAGCGTTGAGTAAGCCAGACATACATTTCTACCTGCCTTGCTTACTTGAAGGTAACCTATCTTTACTAGGTGGATAGTAGATGAAACTATATTTACTTATATTTATGTTTGTGTACTAGGAAAAAAAAAAAAAATAAAGTCTCCAAAGTACCAGTGTCATGTGATGCCCAGTATCCAAATGGCCAGCTTCTATGGTGTCCTCCTGCTGTAAATCATTAAAATAATGGAAAGTATTTCTGAATTACATCATTTAGCTAATACTAGAATCCTGGCCTACTGATTTCCATGAACTATAGCAACTGAAATTATTCCCCTTGTGAATAAGTCATTTCATTCTTGCTTCAGCTTTTTCTCAGAATATTATTGTTCAAATCAAATAGATGTCCCAATGTACTGGGTTGACTACAAGGAAAGAACTGTGTTTCATCCCAAGCTCTTGTGCAAATATTTCCTCAGTTAACACATCTCTCAATTCCCTGTAGGATTAGATCATTGTACCTCTAATATTTCACAAGAATTTGCTGCTGGTTTGATAAACTGAAAAGATGGCATCCTCCCTAATGCAAAGTCCTTTGCCAAAAAAATAAAATAAAATAAAATAAAAAAGCCATACTGCAATAAATAATAAATATACAGTACAGCTTCCTTAGCCAGATTCCAAGAATTTTAGAATTTTATATGCTGTAATTTAATCCTTAGAAAACCAGAGGATATTAAATGAACTGAACTGTCTTAGCCAGAAATCTCAGATTTGGGCTGTTCTTTGATGTTTATATCTGAAAGTCTTTGATGTCTTAAAATTTTTTCAGAAATTAGAAAAAAAAGTCATGACTTTGTAAATCATTTTGTGATTACATAAATGACAATATGATGATGAATGGCACAGATTTTACAAAAAATAATCATTTCTCTGGATATTAAGTTAATCAAAAAGCCAAGACTGTCTACAATGAGCTGCTAGTGCCTTAAAGATCCTTTGGCATTCCAGATGCACAATGAAACAAAAATAGTGTAGCCTTATTATGAGCACCTTTCCACATCTGCAATCCCCTTATACAATAAAGTCTTGTTCTTTTGTAGCAAGATTGCACCGGTTCTTTTTTTCTTCCTTTTTTACTATTAATTTGAAACATGTGGGCAGAGAGTAATCCAGTAAGCCATAGGCATTTCATATCAGAGCTTTCATACAATCACATGTAACGTTAACCATCTGGTTGAAAGGATAGATAGAACTTGTTTTATATCAATAGACTGTGAATGATAGCAAGGAGCAGAAATAGTAGAGTTTAAATGAATATTATATATATATATTCACATGTATGAACATAATACTAGTAGTATTCACTTGAACATGGGCCCATTGATAGAGTAAACTGAGTAAACTGTCTGTTGCTAAATAAAATAGCGATCACGATGCAATAAGGTTTGTTGTATTTGCAACACTTTGAAAATATAGCATTGTCTGTAAATGGATGCAAATGACACATATGAAACATAAAAGTGAATAACTGGTATGCATACACATGTACACAAAGAAAGATTGCTGTCAGCCCCATATTTTTCTGATTGGTAAATAAATGCCATTTTGAAATTCCACAAAACTACCGAGTAAGTTGACAATTAAAAGATAATCATTTAAAAACCGGATGTCTGTTTTTATTTTGAGCAAAAAGAAAGCATTATCTCTGAAAACACATTCATTTATTGTTTAATTTCAAAGTGAACTTCAAAATTAAATTACAGACTTTAGAAGGAAAAAAAAATAAATTGACATCTGAAAGAAATAGAATCTATTTATAATTTTACCTTTTTGATGTTAAAAGATATTCTAGAGTAAAGCCTTCAGGATATAAATTCTTTTCAGACTTACAGGAAAGGAATGCAATTTTTTAAGATGGATAATCCTGTATCATGGTTTTATAAAAACCTGATAAAAATTCAAGAATTCATGCATCTAAAAGATTAAAATCAACAACCAATGCAAGCACTTAAAATTATTTACAGCCCTGTGAAAACCAAACAGCATACATGTGAAGTATTCTTTGTGTTGTAAAAACTGAAATTCAGTCTGGAATTTTGTATATAAAGAAGCAGAGAGGAAAATATATGACTCTCGTTATCTTTGCCTGTACAGTACAAATTAGTTAGTTTCCACTATACTTTCAGGTAACATATCATCTAATTATTAAGGATATTCTGTGCTGATGTTTTCCTTTATTGTAGCATTCCAGATGTTCTCTGCTTTCTACAAGTGACTGAATAGGAACGTCTAACTGTTGTAGGTATTCTGTGCTGTTGTTTTCTTTTATTGTAGCATTCCAGATGTTCCCTGTTCTCTACAAGTGACTGAATGGGAACAAAATCTAAGGTGAGGATCAGAACACAGAAAATATATCTGGCTAGATGAATAGTTTAGAAAAGAAGTCATTAAAAGAAGTACTATGTTCCAGATCACTTTTTTAGATTGTTAGTAGTCTGACAGATTGATTTTTTTTTTTTTTTTTTTTTTTTGGTTGGTTGCTTGTTTGTTAGTAGGAAATATTCTATACAGCCCCCTGCCTTTTACATTCATTAGTTTTTTTTTAAAGAAGAATGGAAGCCATGAGCCAGCAAATCAGCACTTGGTAACTCACATTCTTAGAACACTGGAAGTGAATGGCACTACCTATGTAGCTGTATCTATGAACACTGTGTGCTTTATTTTTTCAGATGCCCATGACCATAAATACAATTAAGATATTTTATTGGCCATCTATACTAAATAAATTCTCCAAAGAAACTTTCAGAACCTGGAGAAATAAGTCGTATTATCCTCTCCTGTTGGAAGGAAGCATATTCTTCTCAAAGGAAAAAGACATCATAATTCACAACTCTGGATTACAAGAATTGCACAATTATTGAAAAGTTGTTTTTAGGGGACTTTTGGATGTCTCTCCCACACCAAGTGGGCTTTTACCAGCACTAAATCAGTTCAGACATTGCTTTGTGCTGTCCTGTCAATGAAACCTTAAGGGGTGAAGACTTCCATCCTCTCTGGGCAAATTGTTCCATTGCTGCTTTACTTATCTGACACAATTAAGAAGCATTTGTCTTTTCATCATCCCCTCCCTTCTGATTGTTGCAGGTTGCTAGGTTACAAATAGATTGTACCTTGGCCACTTCTTTGTCAGACTACACAACCTCTCATCATCATCTTCAAAGTGTGTCAGGTACTATGGACCTCCAAAATTAGCTCTGTATTCCTTTTACAGCCTCATTAGCCTCATTACAGCCAAGTAGAGGACAGCATTAACTTCATTTTGTCTGCTCCTTCACAAAACCTAACATAGTCCAATGTAAGGTTTAGCTTATTTTCAGTAAGAATACATTAGTGGCTTATATTCTACCATTCCACCTGTAATCCATCACTAGCCCAAATTCTTTTTTTTTTTTTTTTTTTGGGGGGGGGGGGGGTAGTGCTTCATTCAGCCAGTCATTTCTCAGCCTGATTTTCCCTGATTTATACATGAGGTTATTCTGTCCCATGCTGTATTGGTTTTACGTGGCAAGGGCTTGGTAGCCAGGGGGCTGCAGGGGTGGCCTCTGTGAGCAGAGTCCAGCAGCTGCCCCATGTCAGGTCAGAGCCAGCTCCAGCCAGCTCCAAAAAGGGACCTGCTGATGGCCAGAGCTGAGGCATGGAGTGACACTGGGTGGGCCTCTGGGAGAGCAGAGTTAAGGGAGGAAAAAAAAACAACAACAACAACAAAAAAAATAAAAATAAACAAAAAATAAACTGCTGTGCAACACTAGCTGGGAGAGAGAGCTGAGAACCACAGCCCTGCAGCTCCCAAATCAGTGCAGAAGGAGCTGCGCCGGGCAGGCAACAGCAATTCCCTTGTGGCCCATGGAAAGGCCCCTGGTGGAGGAGGCTGTCCCCCTACAGCCCATGGGTCCCACATGGAGCAGATCTCCACACTGCAGCCCGTGGAGGAGCCCCCCGGTGGAGCAGTTGGATGTGGCCTGGAGGAGGCTGCAGCCCATGAAGAGCCCCCACCGGAGCAGGCCCCGGGCCGGAGCTGCAGCCCGTGGAGGAGCCCACGCAGGAGCAGAGGGTCTGTGGGGAGCTGCCACCCATGAGGGACCCGTGCTGGAGCAGTTTGCTCCTGGGGGATGGACCCCGTGGTACGGAGCTGTGTGGGAGCAGTTCTTGAAGAGCTGCTGCCTGTGGGCAGCCCCCACAGGCTTAGTTCAGGAAGGATGGCATCCCGTGGAAGGGACCCCACGTGGAGCAGGGGCAGAGAGTGGCCATGAAAGAGCAGCAGAGATGAAGTGTTAGGGACTGACTGCAGCCCCTATTCCCCATTCCCCTGCACTGTTCAGGGTGAGGAGGGAGAAGAAGGTGGTAACGTTTAAATACAGTGGTAGAGCCAATTTACAGTCCATCTAAGAAACTTTTTTTCCAGCCCATGCTTTCTCAGCTTCCACAAGGAATCCTGTGAGGGATCTAGCACTTTTGTGCTATAAACCTTCCTGAAGACCAAGTATCCATTGCCTGACAACTCAACATGCCTTTGTATGATCAAAGGCAATCAAGCTGATCAAGCATGGTTTGTCCTTGCTAAATCTGTGCTGTTTATTTCTGATTGCTTTTGTACATTTGGAGATTGATTCCAAGGGGGAGTGCTTTATAATATTTATGAGCATAAAGATACAATCTTTTTGATTAGGGACTAGTATGGCCCATAATTCCCCAAGTCTTTCTTTCACTTTTCTTAAAGATAGGCATGAAGCTACACTTTTTCTAGTTTCTTCCCAGAAAACCAAATAATTTTTCAGACAGAGCAGCCTGGTACTCATTTCATCCTGCTCTTTCTGTGTCCTCAGGTCATAACATATGGCCAGTGGGAAACATTGTCATTGTAAAGAACACTAGGTTGAATATATCTCTTAGCAATCTTATGCAACTGCCTAGATCTACAGTTGTTTGTATGCAATGATTGATTTTAACAATCGATATGATAATGGTTTTGAATATTAGAAGACTATTAATTAGAACACCTCATTCTCACAACTTCTTTCACAAAAAATCATTGATATGCATTTCTTTGAATAGTAAACCAGATAACATTAATACTTTCAAAAAATGCAGAATGCAATTAAAAATGAATGTGATTAAAATATTTTGAGGAAATTAAATCTAATACTAAACAGTAAGTGAAAAAAAAAAAAAAAAAAAAAAAAAAAGAATGATGTGATTGCTTCAGAATGCATTAAGAAACTCCCTTTCAACACAGGCTTAGAGGAATGAGTCAAGAAATCCTGGAAAAAGTCTCTCATAACAATAAAGACTAAACCAAAACCACCATGGCTAATCTTTAACATCCTAGGACACTCCCTTTGAATGAATACTGTGTACTACTGTACATCAAGGGTTTAATTCACAATGCTGATTTTCTACCCAAGCTAAGTAAAATGGGATTTGTGTGTCCTTTTTTTCTGAAAAGCCAAAAAGAAAATAGATTTCTACAATTATTCAATCTTTCTGGAGTTAAAGTTAAAAGGGATTGTTCCATTCCTAACTTATTTTCTCTGGATCTGGTCTCACAAATGAGATAATCCCAGTAAGGTTTAGCTTTGAAAGTAAATGTGAATGATTTGATTTCATTGCGTGTGTGAGTCAGTATTACCTAGCAATTAAAGAATTAAGCTAGTAGTCCAGAGATAGTGGGTTTGTTCTTAGTTTTGCAACTAATGTATTTTGGTAATCCGATGCAAATAATTGAACCCACTTTTTTTCAGTTTACTCTTGCATAAGGTGACACACTTAAGGGTTTTGCAGGTGTATTAAGCACATGCCTGTACATGTAGTTTAGAATGCTCTGTGAGGTGTTTGAATGGAAGCCAATATGAAAAGACAGAGTAACAATAATATTAATCTCTACAGCTCTGCTTACTCCAGTGCTAGCAAAACATGGCATAGTCGGGACACTGTATCAATGTGATTCTAGAGTTATGGGTAACAGTAAATGCAGGTCCTTTTTAAAATGCTTCCATAATTGTGCTTATGATCTGAGGGCAATTTTAAATATAAGGATAAAGTTGTATCTCTTACTCTGATTCACCAGGTCCTTTGTGCAATGAATTGATGCTCTTGTTCCCCGTAGTTAGTCTGAGAAAATTCCCTAACATGGGATAAGACAGAATTCTCTGAAGTTGGGCAAATGTGGAGTAAAATATGGTATCGAAGGGAGAAGAGGACATGAAGAAATAGTATAGAGAAAAGAGACTTGTACTAGAGTATGATTCTTCATTCCTCATTGTCTAGCCTAGAACATCCACTGGGTTACATATTTTATTTACAATTTACTTTTAAAAATTACTACAGATGTTTTAATTTACTATCATGTCATCAAACCACTGTGTCCATAAGCAACACTACAATAGTTGCCACAACTTTTAGGTTCAGCCTGCCTCCACTGGACAAAATTTGGAATATGAGAAATTAACAGTATTTTCAATTCCATAAGCTGTGGGCTTAATATTTGTGTGGTAAACCTTTGAGAACTAGCTCCAGCTTCTTTCTAAATCTCCAGACCCTCTGGTGCTCTGGGAAGCATTTATTTAGGGATGCAATGAGAGAAAAACTTCACCTCCACAAAAGCAATATCTGACCTTCTTCCTTGATAGCCAGGGCCAGGCTAGCACTTTCTCAGATATGAACATACTCAGCTTCTCCTTATTTAGTCACAAAAGCTTACCACATATTCATGGTAATTCCTACATCGTAACTACTGATAAGCATCAAACTCCACAGCATACTAAAACTTCAGTTTTGTCACTACATAAAATACACAAAAATAGAAAGAACCATAATGAGTGATGCAATGCCTTGAGGAGGAGAGTGAGGAGGAGAGACTGCTTTAGTGTGGCTGTTTGAAAAACATACCAACATATTGATTCATTGTGGGTTCTAATAGCCCCCAAATTTATTAATTTATTTTATTTTACCCCAAAGCAACAAAATTATAGAGTCTTATTAGCTGTGTTTTAGAAGTTAGACTCTGTAACACAATTGTATGTGTTTCTTTGCTGAATGTACAATGTGATTGGGTACTTGAAAATTAGATATTTTGTTGAATTCTAAGGGAAATAAAGAAAAGGAAACAAATAATGTTTGAAAAACTTCTTTATCTTCTAGTTGCTGAGCTTGTAAAAAAGATCTGTATAATTACCACCAGTTTAAATAATTACAATACATGATTATTACTAATAATATCATGAATTGTTAACATCAGTTACTTTGACCTTAATGATAACTTTTTATTCTGTAATGCCAGTGTCCCTAAGCTCTTTAGACAGTCAGTCTGGGAAGATACTGGACTAGCAAGTGGACTGTGGAATCCAGTACAGGTGCTCACATCCCTGGAGGAGTTAGTGACTCCAGGACAGACCAGTAGCTGGGTAAGAGCAAGCTGTTAGGTAATATGACTCCATTTGTAGTATCCATTGCAATTTTCTTAACAGATAGAGTCAATTCTTTCAGGATGAGATATGAATAAGTCAAAGGAAGATAATTTTGTGTTCATACATTTCACCTGTATCCAATGTATCAAAGGCTTTCCCAGCTGTTTCAACCATCAAGGCCCTTCTTCCTCTGGTCTATATTAACTTTAATTCTGACTTCAGCAGTCTTCCTCCTCTCCAGTTTTTTTACAAGCCACTCAAAACTGTACTGACCAATTAATCAAATACATTTTTTTAAGCTTCCCTCAGCTTCACAACTGACTCAGATATAGACTCTTTGAATGTAAACTCTATCACAGCCTAATGTTCCCTGTCTATGTGATTTCATAATGCATTGAAACATCAGAGGTCTCCTTTACCCTTCTGGTGATATCACATTCAATTACATTGTGCTCTGCTTTCACCTGAATGATACTACAGTCTTCCACTATGAAAACAACCAGTCTTCAGCTAGCTTTACTTAAATACATCCTTTCTGTATTAATTCTTCAGTGGTGTCCTTACTCGCTTCCTCTCCAGCACATTTTGAGCAAGTGTCAAGCTAAGATATTTTACAAACTCTGTTCATTCCCATTCAAGTTTGTCCTATCTTCACACATATACTCCACTGGTATGGTCCGGTCTGCCAGGAATGCAAACTGTGAGCTCAACAGGGCAGGCAATGTCTTTTGTTCTGGGATAATGAAGTCCCAATCCATTACCATAATTTTAGAGATTAACAACAAGATAAGACAGCTGCAATGTCAGTAAGTTGAAAGAGAGATTTAACCTGCTGCATACTACATCAGTTTCTGTTAATTGGGCCACAGCTTGAGAATGATAGCAACTGTCAGGCTATTAATGGGTCAATTAAAGTAGAGAAGATTTGTACCATTACACCAGAAAAGCATATAGATAATTTTTCAGTTAAATTTCTAGCTTTTTGTGGTTTCTAGAGAAAACAGTATCTTCCAACTTCTTGCTTGCTGAGTCGTGTTTGTTGGACGGTAACACCTTAATTCAACATCCAAGGATTAGTACTGACTTCCAATAAATTTTCCAGTAAAATACAGGTCTGTATTGTTAAAACCTATAACATCTCCATCAGTAATGCTAAATCATCAGTGCAGCTATCTTTTCATGCATGATAATGTGAAAAAAATGATCATCACGGGCACTCAAATCCCAGCGTTAAAACAAATAAAACTATTTCCATAGAGGTATACTGAATTAAAATGTGCATCCCCATACTTTCTGTGAGTACAAAGGGCATTGGATTTGTTATATAGGGAGGCATATTCAAATATTTAGATTTTTAAAGTTTAGCGTAATTGGTACATAATCAGGTGTGGGCATAAGGAGATATGCCTTCTGATAGGGCTAATAGATGAGACAAGCTATTTATTGTATTTTGGGTTTTGATCCCAATCTTCATGATCATCTAGAATCATATCACAGACATTTCTGAAGAAAAACAATTATGTAAATAGTTGCAGAGAGGCTTGAAGGTGTAGCTATCAGTGCTTAGTATCAGTATGTATCTTGTGAGCAAAAGTTTTTGTGACAAAAAGTGAAATGAAAAGGTATGATGAGAGATGGGTAAAAAGGGTAAACAATCCTATAGCAAACTGTTTGCATACCTAGTTTATATATATATATATATATATATAAAACACTGATCTAAGTACCTAATTTGGTCTGAAAACTGTCCTAGAACTTGTTTCAAATCATAGTTAATTGAGTTAATTATTAATAATTTGCAACCATTATTATAAGAGAAAATTCAATATTTTAATAAAGGTAATGGGTGAAAAACAGGAAATAAAACAGCGAGGGGAAAATAAATAAATACATAAATAAGCAGGTTGACAAGACGATTCACCTTTACTAAAAGTCTTCATTTGCTGCTACCACGTTCCATCCAGCTGGTTGTAGTCCTGGCTTTAGTGCTTCCTTTAAGGATCCAGAGGCAGGTACACCCCCTCTAAATTTTTTATGTTGTATTTTATATCGCTGTGCACTGCAATACTGACTCAACAACCTTCTCCCTTTACTTTCTTGCTTCTCGTTCCAGTTTTCTTTGTAGTTTGTCTCCTGCAGCAACCTGAAACTAGAGATGTGAGTAGGAATGTCTTTCTGAAGAGAACCTAGTGAAGGGCTGCTCTGTCTTCCTCTTAGAGCCGGTTTCTTACATAACGAGAAATTCATGAGAAGATTGACACAGAGTTGACTATTTCACATTTCACCCTTCATGTTTCATCATGTGAAGTATTTGTATTTCCCCGATAAGTTTGCACTTTGTGCTCACACACTTCTGCTAGCATATGCCCTTAATTTATAACTACATGCCTTCAAACGAAATGCTTGCCACCTCAATTAAAGGGAGCTCAAATAAATTACATCCCTTTGCAGGTCGATTATATATATATATATATATATATATATATATATTTCCATGTAGTCTTTTTACTTAACAGCATTTAGAGCTCTCCAAATTAATGTTACCTAAGGATGCTCTCTAGTAAACGTTTCTCCTATCAGATACTTTACAGATCCTTTTTAATTAATTCACCGGGTAAACGATAGGCATGATAGATAAGCACATCTCCGTTTGCTAAGATCGGGGGGGGGGGTCCCCGCCCGACTTACTAAGCCTTACTTCTATTCTTACTAAGAATAGAAGCAGTCTCCCTGCAATTTGCTTCTCTCTTTAGCCCTGGGCATGCCATTACACCCGTCCAGAAGACACCACGCCTCCCACCGTAGCAGTGGTGACGGTGGCGGTGTGACCAGGGGAGGAGAGGCTCGCAATGGCCCCCCAGAAAGTTGGGGAGGGACGGTGCCCCCTGAGGGGCTGTGTTACCTGTGCCGCCGCGGCCGCCGCCGTCCGGGCGCGTCGCCCCGGAGCTGTCCAATGTATCCGGGCCGCTCCGCATCGCCCCGCATCGCCCCGCATCGCCCCGCATCGCTCCGCATTGCCCCGCATTGCTCCGCATCGCCTGCCTGACAGAGCACACGGAGCTGGGAGGGAGCTGGGGGTGTCGTTACCGCGGCACCTTTCGCAGGGAAAACAAACAAAAGGATATTTGCGATGCTCGCCGCGGTGTAAACGACGGCGGATCCTGGTCTGCCATCGGCAATGTTTGCGGTCCTGTAGGCAAACAGGAAGGGTTTTGGCGGAGGTTGATCCTTCGGCAGCCCCCACCCGTCTGTTTTAATCCGATGGGCTTTGAAATCCCCTTAGAAATTAGAGACTAATTAGTCCCAAAGTGAGAGTGGCAACAATGCATGACAAAGGCGAAGAACAGGGCTCAAGAAGGCAGGGCAAGAGTAACAGGCAGCACTTCCTAAACGCGCGGTGCGCACAGATCGTGTGCCGAGGAAAATCGATCCAGTTCAACCTGGGTGCGCCTAACCCTGCCAGGCTGTTTTCTTGGAGATAGTCTGTGATGTGCTGGGGTGAAGATACAACCCCTAACCTCTCCCAGCTTCCCAAGACAAAAACGCAAACCAATTCCTCACGTCCGTCCCCAAGGAAACCCTTATCAAAGAAAGGTATTCGGCGGTGTCGGGTGTACGGGTGTGTTGATGTGCATTTCACGGTTTCCCCCCCCCCCCCCATATCCAGCGTTATCAGGGCGTGGAGTCAGGTTGATTCATCCGTACACCGCCGGTGACCGGGACGGGTCTGCCAGGGGTGTGGGTGAGAGAAGCCGCTTCCCTGAATAGGAGCAGCTTATCCTCGTCTCCTGGGCAGGAGGAAAGGGTTTCAAAGCGAATGCTTTGAGATCGCCCGAGCCGAAATGAGCTTTACGAAGCAGCCTTTTAGTGCCACGCTGGAAAGATGTTTGAACTCTAGTTGAAAGGGATTTAGGGGGAATGGAGAGGACGATGCCAACAGTTACTACCGGGAATGCAATATCGAGTCCCCTACGATGCTTACTTAGGCTAATGGACGTCCTGTTATTCAGCTCCCATTGCGCTGGGATACAGAGTAAACATTCCCCGGTGACCCTCTGCATGCAGGTCCCCACTTCGGGACATCATTAAAAGCATACATGCACTTGCCTGACATCAATTGTCTGGCCGGCTCTCAGGGCTCAGAGATCCCGACAGAAACCAGGAAAGCAAGCCCAGTGGAGACCCAGCTCTGCTGCTACGAGCTTTAAAGAGGCTGAAAATCGTTTGGTTGCGGGTGTGTGAGAAGAGACAAAAGTGCTCAGCAGGTAAGAGCGGAGGGTTTTGCCAAGAAGGAACTGTCCTTGATCGCTGTGACAGGATTGACTTGCTGGGGACTCCTCTCTCGGGAGCATCCACGCGTCCCCGAGGGGGCTGCCTGTCTCCTCTCATCAGCATCACGGAGAGAAATTTTACAGCCGCTCTTTCTAGCCCTGCTAATCCTGTTATCCGGGGGGTTATAAATATTAACGCCGCTGGGGCAGGGGATGGGGGACCAGATTACTAGCCCTGTCTGAAGTAAGATGTCAGCCAGCCTCTTCCCAGCCCACCAGCGCCCGGGATTGCACGGCAGAGCCCCGCTAGTGCCCTGCCCGGAGGGGCTGCTGGGCGCCTCGGTGCTAGACTTCGTGGCCGACCTTTCCCTGGGAGCTCCCCAGGGTCCCCCCCGGGCCGGGTCAAGCCTGGGGCTCTGCAAGGTCACCTCCGGGTCCCCCTTCGGGGACAGAGCCCTGTCGCTGCGGGAGGGGATGGCCCGGGGGCTGCCCCTGGCTGCCTTCGGAGATGGAGATCCCGAAGACGACGAGGAGGAGGAGGAAGAGGAGAGGACGCGGAGCGCTTCCCTCCTGGACAGACCCAGGAGAAAGCGGGTTATCACCTACGCCCAGCGCCAGGCTGCCAACATAAGGGAGAGGAAAAGGATGTTCAACCTCAACGAGGCGTTTGATCGGCTGAGGAAGAAGGTGCCCACCTTCGCCTACGAGAAGAGGCTCTCCCGAATAGAGACCTTGCGCCTGGCCATAGTCTACATCTCCTTCATGACTGAGCTCCTGGACGGCTGCGGCAGGCAGGAGGCGAGCTAGAGAGAGCTGGGGACCGGCGGACGGGGCTGGGGGCCGGCCACGACCCCCCATCGGGGGTTTGGAGCCGAGCCCGGGCATCCTGCACCGCAGCCAGGGCCGTGCAGGCGTGGGGCACAGACCGAACAGTGCCTGAGGAGCGGGGGGAGAGGAGGGGCGGAGGGGTTCCCTGTGTGTAGATTTGCTAATATATACCATTTTTGTAAAGAAAAAAAAAAAAAAAAAAAAGAAAAAATAAAAAAAAAAAAAGAAAAGAAAAGAAAAGAAAAAAAGAAAAAATGCCTGCTGCTTTTCGGTTATTGTTGCTTCGCCTGCTTGCTGTAAAATTTTGCAGTGTGCCGCCTTCGAGGCCGAGGACGGGGCACCAGAGTTGCTCCAGCCTGTGGACTGGCTCTCCAGTAGAGTCTGTTGCTGGCCCAGCTGCCTGCCAGGGACTAGGAAAAACCCCGTGTGTGCATTTATTTATTTTTAATAAACACAGACCAACTCCCTTTTCTCTGAAATCCAGCCTGCCGAGCCCATGCCGTGTGTCACAGGGCGAGTTAAGCGGAACATCTGGTCGGAACCTCTTGGTGTCACAATTCTCTCCCAAGCCTCTGCGTGTTGGCGGCCAGTGCCGGCGCTCGCACCCAGCACGGTGCAGTGCGGGCGGGGGATGCTGTTTGTGCCATCCGGAGAGAGAAAAATAAAACACGGAGGCATGTGGGCTTTGATTTGGGGAATATCACTCAGAGACTTTTCGCCCCTCCCTGGATTTGTTGTTGCTGTTGTTGTTGCTCCTAAGGGCCCACATATTTCGTTTGTGCGAGGAGATTAAATAAATAAAATAAAATAAAATAAAATAAAATAAAATATTATGTTGAAAAGCCGAAGCGAGTGGAGGAGGGAGAAACCCAGGCCGGCCATACCACGGGGATGAGGATAGAAAGGGCTCCACCGGGGGGCTCCGCCTAAGGGAAGGGGCCGGGGGCTCTCTGCCCTCAGGCCTGGAGCTGGGTCGTTTTTTTAACACTAGCCGCTAAACTGGAGCCTCTCCGGCTCCTCCTGGTGTGTCTCAGCTACCCTCCCCTAGTCTAGTCTAGCCCGCACTGAATTTAGGAGCAAATGTCCCACCCAGAGCAGCGGACCTGTGAGCATTTTGAGGAAAGTTTTTATCTCTACTATATGAAATTGTGGTATTGGTGAAATTAAGATTTACTCCGGCTTCAGACTTATATGGCTAAGATCTAAATCCCACCTTCTGATTTCTTCTCTCCTTTATTTGTCAGCTGCTGTTATGATTCTTCTTTTTCTTGTTCCATTCACTTAAGTATTATCATCATGAGTGATCTAATATCCTGTTTTAGTACTGCAATATTCTTTCTCTTCTCACTTACTTCCCTGGATCCCTTTTCCACTTGTTTTCGTTGACCTCCCTGACTCCACATATTGCATCTGTTTTCTAGTTGTCAGAATGCTTTTTTTCCAAGAGGCAGTTGGATAGTTAACGCAGCTGGATTCTCTCTAGAAACCGGGGTGTTTCACCTCTTCAGATGTTTTTTTTTTTTTTTTGCTAAAAATAAAATGAGAAAAGGAACTAAGAATGAGTAGTGTTCCAAAATCAACAACTGTTCACATGACCCAGAGGCATTTTACTTTTACCGCTGTGTCAAGCAAAACGATGAAGACAAATTATTTAAGGATAATGAAATATGCAATTCAATATTCATTTCTTACCACTACTTCTCCATCATCTCCATACAACTATGCTTTCCACAGCATGATTATGTATCTTTCCATATTTTTTCTTGCTCAAGTCACTGGACAAAATTAGAACTCTATAGAACACAGAGCCTTTAAGTTAAGAGATTCACAATGTAAACATGTCTGTAACAGATAATTCAAAAATTATTGTTTTCTCTTCTTGCTTTAATAACAAAACGTTGGGATTTGTTCAAGATACAAGCTTTTCCATGCTTGTGTTAAAGACTAGAGAAAGGCAGAAAGAAAATGTAACATTTTATTTTTGAATACAAATCAAAACCTGGATCCTGCATTATGAATGCTTATTTCAAATACATTACCAGAAGTTTTGCAGCAGTAACACAGAACAGTAGTAACATTCTAATATGACCCACCAATTCTTAGAATAATATTTGAAATTAAAAAGGCATTCATGGTACAAGACAATGAAGACTATATGCAAACAGCATGAAGTACCAAGACACATTTTGCATTGTGTCAGATACTTCAGAGCAATCTCTTGGCTTCATACTGATTTATAGGAGCTGAGAAACTGATGAAGGGGCTTTTTTGTGTGTGTCATGCCTTTCAAAAACAGGCACAGATTTACCAGAATGGTAGTCTTGGTACAATTTTTTTCTTACCATACCTGTGCTAAAACTGAAGCGTACCCTTATATTCTCAATGAAACAGCAGGAAGCTACACAGACCAATCAACTTGCCCATGTGGACGTGTTGAAGTGCTGGAAGCTCAGTCTGCTAAGAATATAAACACATTTTGGAAACATTGCATACAGGCTTCTTGCTGGAGTGTGATCCTGTCCCGCTGAAATAATGGGACTGGGGGGTCCGTTCTCTCCTCAACCTCATCTTAATCCAAGATAGATGCCTCAGAGTCTGTGGAGTCACAGGACAATAAAACAGCATGTCAGGCTTGGGAAGCCAGTGAAATCCTGGCCCCGGTGATGTGAGTGCCGAACTGCTGCTAACTTCAGCAAGGCTTGGATTTCACCCACTGTATTTAAAGGACTTTCCTTGCTCAGAAGCACTGCTGCCACCAACGCAGAAGCCAATCACAGGCCTTGGTCTCCCCAGAGCACTATGCCATTATCACCACATTAAGAACAAAAACTGACAGCGTCAATTACTTCTGGGAAAAGATAATAAGGGGTTTTCTAAAGCCTTAAAGCTGTTTGATCATAGCCCATTTTTAGATCCTGTTCTGAGACGGGTTTGTTTATATTCTCTTTGCCCACTGAAGGCTGCCTTCTGGTAGAAAGTTGAGTTCCCTTGTAGCTATCACATTACGATTAGTATTCAGACATGTAAACCAGAAAATAAGTCTAAATGAAATCATATTTGAGAGACTTTTCCAAGCTTTCTAAGAGAAGTAAAAATAATCAAATGATTTTGCAATCTATAGTCAGGCTGATCTTGTTTTACAGCTGCTCAACCTGAAAGTAGGTTTAAGCAAATTAGTGCTGGAAACGGAACAAAATATTATGATAGCACTACAAACTCCTGCATCCACGTTCTGACCAGCTACTATGGCCCCATGATTGGTGTTTATTATCGCATTTGTCAGTGTTTCCATTATAAACACTCTAGTGTGGAGGGTTTATAACTCAACTATATAAATTCCCTCCAGGATGAAACTTGATAAGTGAAGTCTTAGTCCAACACTTCTTTTCTTTTACAAACTTTAAAATAAATTAGTTTTTGAAGTCATGGGGGTTCTAAGCAAAAATGATGGAAAAGAGTTTTTGATTTATTTTTCTTCTCTTTCACATCACTGGTGCGTCTCAAAGAGATTTTCTATGAAACCCTTTTGGTCTCTTCGATGAACTTGGAACTTTTGGATTTTTTTTTTTTTTTAATTAAAAATAGCTGAGATGCTTAAAATATAACTACTCTTCATGCTGAATCCCCATTATTCACAAGATTTTGTTGTTTTCACTAGGCTTGAATACTACTGATCTGCAACAATGACAGCCACACTTCTCTTATTACATATATACCATAACAATTAAAAGAACCTATAGGTATGTTGATTATAATCTTTTTGTAGTACAGTATAACTTGTTCTAAAAATAATTAAAAGTGCTAAACCATAAGTTCAGAGTATTTTCTCTTAATATTTACTGTGAAAGAGCAAGTTTATTTCAGATATTGAAATGAATATCCATCACAGTAATATCCATCACATCACCCTGAATAAAAGAACTGAATAAAAATGATCAACTGCAATGCCTTAAAAAATTATCTGTTCAAGGAATGCAGCTCAGAAATTTTTAAAAAAATTTGCTTTTATTTCATTTAGACTTCACTTTTTCTCCATTCTACCCTAGGTTAAGGGATAAGCTTTGGTCTGGTGGTAATAAATATTAAACCCCTACAATTTCTTACAGCCATCATTCCATGGATCACCGGTCACAGCCCAGTTCAGTGGTCCCTATACATTTGAAATTCCCATTCCTTCAAAGAAGTCAAAGTAAGAAATCAATCCTGTAATCTTTACTTTTGAGTATAGTAGTGTCAATTTTCACATGAATCCACACTTGTAAAGTCTGTAATGTAATGTTTATTACAAATTATAAATGTTTATATAAATTATATTACCTTACTGTGGTTTATACTTCCCACAAGGGCTTCAGTGCCATAGTTGTGACTCAGAGCATCTCCTCCCACCCCATGGAGTTTTGAATGCTTCCCATGTAGCGTTATTGTAGTGCAGAAAGAAAAGCTTCACTATTGTTACCTAGAGCTTTATTTCATGCAAAAGTGATCAGGCACACTGAAATACTAGGCCTGTTTATGCTTTTGTCTTACCTCTGCCATAATTTCAAAAAGAAAACCTAAAAGCCTCTGTTGATTTAACTGTCTCCTTAGCTGTGAAAGCAGAAGAAAAGTAATAATTGTCCGTGTTAATTCCAGGTCAATCTTGTCTTGCTCCAAGCCTTGCTCCAAGTTCAAGGAAAAGCAGAGTGTTTTATAATTTCTTCATATTATGATTTTATGATTTTTCAGCAAAGAAGAAATCTGTATGTGGAGGGACTTTACCATAGATAAGTGAACTAAGAGAAGGAGGAGTAGTTAATTCTGATGTTGATATTTTTTTCCTAGTATTGTTTACTTACTGTAAAGTCTTCAACATTTCTAATGAATTCTGACTATTGAAAGTTACATTGTTGTCAAAGGACAGAGTTGTGAATATAGCACAAAGCATACAGTAATTCGTTATTCCACATCAAATGCCATTCACTGCTTGACCATCTTGGGTTCAGGTGGGAGGGATGATCTTTCTGGTCTGGATAAAAGGTTGCTTAACAAAGGATTTACAGAACAACCTGTTATTTAGGATCACTCACTTATTGTATGACAAAGATAAGATACAATATTAAGTTTTTGATTTCTCATGGATCACTGTTGAAATTAAGGGAATTAAAAGTTTTGACCTAAGGTCACAGCCATTATTTTGGTCACTGATAATGAAGTGAAGGTGTGCAGCTATGCTAGCCCTTTTCTCTTCAGTAGTGAGTAGTGATTGTGGTGCACTTACTGCCCATATCCAGTATTTCTGGAAAACTGTAGTGCATTTTACATTGTTCAGAATTTTCTTCCTAAGCCCACCCATCTGTGGAAATCTGGGTGTACAGTTGCCATTGAACAGAGCAAGAAAAGGCGCTCGACCTCAAGATGTCTCTATGTAAAATGCCAGTTGCTAGAAGCACCCAACCTCAATAAATACAATGCATGATTAGAAGTATAGAAAGAAGTTTCAACACAGAAAATACACAGAAACTTTTGCAATTGAGGGAATACCCAACAAGGCCTTGATGTCCCTCTTTGACCCCAGGGCTGGTGGCCTTTCATATTTGTCTTCCACCTCTCCACTGCTTTCCTCCTCTCTATACTCATGAACAGAGGGTTCTTGAAATACACACAAAAGTCTCCTTTAAAACACATTTATTTGAAAAATGAATGCAAACCCGATAGAGCTAGATCCAGCCACAGTACATCAGATTTCATGTTGCAACAGCATGCTACATTTTCTATGAAAGCTGGCGCCAGTGATCACATTTTGCCATTCAGTCCACTCCGTGTGGTTGTATATTTTCTTAATGAGGATCTGAAACCAACCCCCTTCACTTAACTGACAGTCTGCCAGAATTATGCCATCTTTCCAAATGCAGAGATCATATGATCCATCTGTTGTCTGCAGCCATGCAGGGGAAACACTTTCCAAAGAGAAATGTGGGTTGGCCCCAAATGTATGCAATTATCCAAAGGCTGAAGTGTTTCAGATGTTTCAAGGTGCTCTTAGACCTGATCTTGGCCATCTAAGCTCCTCTGAAGTCTTTTAGAATAATGTATATAACTAAGCCATTGAGTTGGCAGGAAATTTTTGGAGTACAAGAATAACTTAAAAATTATTCTTGAATAACTTTGAGCTGAATCAGAGATAATATCATCTGGGACTTTTGTGAGTGCTTACTCTTTTAAATAGTTCACATTTTTGTTCTTAACATTGTCATATATAAAACAAAAAGTAAAGAGAATTCAGTGAATATACAGAAAGATGTTTTAATCAGATTTTAATGATATGCCAAGACACTACAGTAACTCTGCAGCATCCTTGAGTCTAATAACTCTGCAAAACTACCAGATGCAAGAGTTGAAGAATGATGAATAATATTAATGGACAAAAATAAAGAAATAAATTAAATAAAAAGACGATTGAGAGACTGTGAAATGAAAGGCTATCTCAGATCTTTCCCTGCCTTACTTGAAGACGTGTGGAATTAATTTCATACTACATCTGAGCCAGTTTAAATTTTCTTTACAGATATCATGAATGTTGCCAAATATGATTAAACTGATAGTTTAGGTCCTCATCAGATGTCACCTCCTTGACATACAGGACCCAAATTTTAATCATCAGCAAATGGAGCTTTCACCAAAGTACTGATAACTGCACTTAAAATAGTAAACCAAGACTTGGTGAAATGGAACAGAGACCAATAGACAATCCTATTGCTGAAAACACCTTTCCCAACCTCAAGGTATTAAATTTGGAGAGATGCACATGTCCATTACTTTACTCTGTCAATCACACATGGATTCACAACAGCTTAAGTCAATTCTCACCATTATATATTCCACACATCCAGGAACTGAATTGTTACAGCATCCCCTCTCAAATCATAAATGCCATACCTATAGGCTGAATCACATTATACTCTAGAAGTTTTGTGATGTTAATGGCATGAAGTTTACCCACAGAGAGAAACAAGTTCTGCCAGATCTATGATGTGAACATATGGTATTTTTCATATTTTAAATATGCAACTACATTTTCCCCAAAACAGAGATTTCTCATATTCTCTGAGAATAGTAAAAGCATGAATCTTCATTGTCCCATTGTCCAAATCCTTTAATGAATCCAGTACATTAACCAAGTCTTTGACTAGAGAGGATTTTGGAATATAAGGTCAGTTATTTTGCCTCCAACCTGAAAAGATTTACTGTATAGCTGAGAATAGTGCAGAAAGTGAAAAGTTCTGATGACATGTCTTTCAACCCCATTTCCCCTCCCAAATCACAGTTCTCAAGAAGTTATGGGTCATTAGCATTATTTATTGAGAGGGTTTCTGAAATTTTTCCATACCACACAAGCACCCAATATCACCCCAAAGATGCAGTGTGACCTAAGGGAAGAAGAAAGGAGGCTTTAAGACCAAAGTTTTTTCTTTTGCTGAAAACATCCAATGACACATTTTCACATGACAGAAAGTCTATATGGAGACTGGTAATGCTTGCCTTGAAGAGGTATGGTGGAAATGCTTAGCAGCACCATTGAGGTTTCCTAATCACTGAAAATCTAGGGAAAACAAGCTACATTTGCTGTGGTTTCTTTCCACTCCATGTCTAATGATACTGCTACCTGTATGGCACTACTCTCCTGCCTCTATAGTGCAGATGGGTTGTTATGTTATACACCATCTGACATGCCATGAGTGTTACTGTTGAGCCACTAATTCTTTTGCTTCAGTTTTGGTGTCCTTGCAGTAACATCTAATCCAGTGTGGATATGACATACCATTTTCAACTGCTCTTGAGCAAAGTTTAATGGCAACTTTATGTTGTATAATATTTTTCCAGCCTCTGTGACATAAGGAGCAATGGATTTTTTTTTTCCCTTCAATGAACAGTTTGGGAGGGGTATGCATGAAGAATTGCAGTATATTCGACAACTACAAGGAATGGTAAAGCATCTTCTATCTCTTTGTAGCAGTATAGCTTGCTGCTGACCTACACTAGGTCAGTGTGAATACAAAGAGCTGTTTATTGTAGTGACAGCTGAATGGCTGGATCACCTTCTTCCCCACTATCCATGTGCCTTTGAGTTGGCCACATACCTTTGATATGAGCAAGTATTAAGTACCTCCTTCTTTCAATATGCATCTGATTTAGACTTAAGAACTTAATTTCCCAACAGTGTATCTAATCTTTAAACATGGATTTTTTCTTCTTTTTTTGGATAAAAGTTGCTACCCACAATGAAGCCTGTGCGGAAACAGTAAGGCTTAGAGAGCTAGCCTGCCAGCTACACTAACAAATCAAATAGTTTGACATCTATACCAGACTATTAGTTCCTGCAATGAACTGACAACATGAAACCACAGATGGAAGGATTTGGTGTTGCTAAATTTTACCTGCCAAATTGGAGGCTGTGTTGTCCTCTAAGAGACGGCCCATTCTGGGATGTGTCTTCAAGAGGAGAATGTGGCAGCTGTTTTGCTTTGTACTGCAACATGACACAGTGTTATAGGAAAGAAAACACAGAGAATTATCTAGGTTGATTGAAATTAAGCCAAATGACAGTGTGCCATACCACAGCCACTCAATTACATACGTTGAATGTAGATAAAGTTGTAGTTACCCATAATGGAATCTGGCCAGAAGACAGCTTCATATGTCTTTCCAAGACACTAACGGATTTCCACTGACCAAAAGTTTAACATGTTGGCTGATAATAGCTAGGTTGAAGGCCATGTGGGGATAACCAAAATAGATCATAAGTGACACTGTAGATAGTAAGTGGCTGTAAGCCATTGCAATGTAATTGATCAGACTTGTATCTGCTGGAAAGGAATGATGACCATTTTATTGTTGCGCCTCAAGTAATCTCCATTAAGAAAAAATAAAAATAAATCTAGAGGTATGCATAATTCAAAGTACCCAAACATCTAATACAATGGCTAAAGGGAAACAGTGTGGTAAATACTGTGAGGCTGTAGTCTGTTTTTGTATTTGCTTTCCTCTTCTTCTTCTTTTCTTTTCAGATAAAGAATGTGTACTATGTATTGTCATAGAGAAAAAGATTACCATCTGAAGTTGTAAATGCCACTGAAAATTAAGAAATTTCATGTTATATTCCTTGCACATCTTCTGATTTGAAATTAATTATATCTGTTGTCACCAAGAGTTGCATTAGGCCATTTACAAAGGTGTAACAGCAAAGAATAACATTAGATCAGACATTACAAAATGTCATAAACTGCTTGAGTATGAATGGGGACATGATCTTGAACATATTTTAAAGTCAGGAGAATATGCTGAAATTAAGTTTTTGCTCTGTCTTTGAAAATCTGGGACAAGTATTACTGTTTAAGGTCCACCACATATACGTACCACTGAGCTCAAAACATCTTTGCAATTACATGGTCAACATATTTAACAGCAACATTTCTACCATGCAACAAAATATGGGTGTTCTGAAGACTGAAAACAGATTACAAATTTCATAGGAAGAACTATTTTTAAATCACAGAAAATTCCATAAATTCAGCTAAATATCAAAGAAAAATTACTTACCCTTTACTCCAAAAGTAACCAGTCTTAAGTATTTCTTTTTATTCAACAGTATTCTCAGGCTGGACTTGTTTTCATTTCTATTTTATTTAAAATTTAATTTACCCATTTTAGGGCTTGATGTAAAGCCCACTGAAACACTCCCTTTGACATCAAAGGGTTTTGGAGCAAGTCCTTAATGAACGCAGGCATAAATGTTCTAAAAGAAGAAATTAATACTTCTCTGCTTCCAAGATTAACTATTTTTAGTGCTGCAAGGTCAGATAGTACACTTTGGCATGAGAATATGTATATATAGTTTTCAAGACAGAAGCAGAAGCAATATGGTATTTTACAATAGAGCATAGATACAAATCCAGATGCTTTTTTAGTGGTCAGAATACATAGACAAACACATGTATGCCTGCATACATACATACATATGACCAGTGTGCATGTGTTAATTTACATCAACATTAATAAACCACGGACTCTTGTGGACAACTGCCCTAAAAGTTCAGTAACCAAGATTTGTGCTCTAGAGCAGCTTTCTTGTGTGACCTATTGTATGGCATTGGGTCAGTGATTAAAACCAAGGTATGGATCTATGAATAGATCAATAGTGAGCAAGGTGCCCTCACAAATCATCGTCCTGTCTTCCCAAGGCTGGCAAATAAGATTGAAGTTCTAAATGGTGTACGGTAGATCTTTAGGTATCATAGCAGATAGCCCATAGCACAAAATAAATATAATAAAAATATATAAATACCTTTTCACTTAGAAATATGTAGGCTTTTTTCCACCCTGACTGTCTTCTCTGAGGGGAATACCTGACAGAGAAAAACAGAGCCCTGTTCTCTCAAAAAATCCTCTAGCTCTAGCTAGGTGTCCTTAGGGCCAAGGTAACTGTGGAAAGAATGAGATGAGTGCTCATTTTGTGAACATTTCCCATCCAGGCTCTTCTTCAGTGCTCAGCCACACTCAGCTTGTGTGGTCCTAGAGTGGGAGGAAGAAGAGGTGGATGGGTTCCAGTTTCCAGACCTGGCATTCAATCAGGCTACCTATCAAAATAATAATAATAATAGAATAAAAAGTTTCCATTTGCCTAGAAGAGCATACATGTATATTAGGATGACATTCCAGACTTGAAGGCCTTTTCCTTCATACCTGGCCTTGCTGTCTGCCTCAAAGGTAAGGAAGAGCCTTACACTAATAAATTACAATAATGCTTTACACTAATGAATTCTTGCAGTGTCTTCTGAGTCATGGTTGTTTCTTGTAGACATGGCTAAGTGCAGCATAGCCCACTTCCATGCTGAAATTCTGGCTCTAGGACTCTGCCTTGAATCACAGGAGCTGCAGGAAGAGTTTGAGCCCACCCCTAGGAAGGAGACTTAGTGGAACACCTTACCCATCATCAGTGCCCAGGGTACACCCTCCCCCACCTGGGAAGAAAAAACAGAGTTTGTGGCTAAAAAGGCCTGAAGTTTTATGGAGCTTCCATGGGCCAAGTGTACTGAAAGATTGAAGATAGAGATTTGAGTAATGTGTGGGAGCAGGAAGAATACAAAAAAAAGATATATTTACATAGATCAGGAAAGATGGAAGAGATGGAAAAGCATTTAAAAAAAAAAAAAAAATCAAAGGAGCTGAAATAGCAAATAAACTCAATTATTAATATAAATAACTATTATCCCCTGGAGTGCAGATAAGCTTGTTTTACTAAGCAGTCTTTTCAGATTTAGACATGAAACCACATAAACAAAGCCCAGGGCCATAATTAGGTGCAGAACTCCACCACAGCACTAAATATGTTGATCTCTTGTGATGGGAAGGACTGGTCTTCTATGTGGTGCAGGACAGGCCTTCCACCAAGGTGCTCACTCCTTCCTTAAGGAGCAGGAGCCATGCATTATTCTGGAGCCGAGCAAAGCATACATAAATAAAAGACTTTTTATATTAGAGAACACATGGCAAACAATTGCAGAGCTCGGGTCATTGGGACACCTGCCTCCTGTGCGGCCCTGCGTGCTTGCTAACAGGGCACAGGTTTTGCTTGGCCTTGCAGGGAGGCGGTAGCAGGCTGGAAGGGCCGATGCGGAGCGAAGCGGTGCCCCCGCGCGGAGCGGCGCAGCGCTGCCGGCCGCCGACATAGGCCCGGCCCGGGGGCGCGCTCGGGCGCGGGGCCGGAGGCGCGCGGCGGGGGGCTCCACAGGGCTTCTCTGCAGGGAAAGTTAAGAAGCAGCCCCCGGAATAGGAGGCCTGTAGGGGTTTTCACTGAGTCACCGCATCGCAGCTACAGATTCAGATTTAAATAAATAAATAATGATGATGATAATAATAATAATAATAATTGTGGTCTTCTTGACGATGAAACGGCATTGCAGAGTGATTCCCGAGAAACCTTCTCTTTTCCAGAACTTGCAAACGAAGCGAGCGGCAGAGCCTTGGGTAGGAACACACCCGTGGGCAGTGCCCGTGTGTCCGGGGCATCCGTCTGCCCACCCTGCACACCTAGAGCCCCAGCCCCGCCTCTGGCTGAACGAGAAAAAAACCTGGGGGCTGTCTGCGGTGGCATCCCCGAAAGAATCTGTGCCAAAGTGAGCGGGGAGCGGCCGGGCACCCTGCTACACCCACACCCACGCGGGTCCGGGGGTGGACACGGGCTGAGTGAGACAAGGCCTGAAGGGACCGGGACCGGGACGGGGACGGGTGGGGAATCGTGCCCTCCGGTGGCCGCCGGCCGCACAGCCTCGCCGGCTGCGGCCACACTGCCGGGCCCAGGTAGCCAGGCTGCAGGCACGGCCCCGGGGCAGGCGGCTGTCCCGGCCAGGGACAGGGGGATGGATGGAGGAAGGAGCCGAAAAGTCAGTCCCGCTCTGCGGGGCTTTGGGTTCTT
The DNA here is from genome assembly GCA_011075105.1 of Heteronetta atricapilla. Classification (NCBI taxonomy): domain Eukaryota; kingdom Metazoa; phylum Chordata; class Aves; order Anseriformes; family Anatidae; genus Heteronetta; species Heteronetta atricapilla. The sequence goes on along the minus strand of CM021732.1, from coordinate 32,497,620 downwards.
CCTGTCCCTGTGCTGCTCTCAGCACAAGTCGGTGGCAGAGCACGGGGAAAGCTCCCAGGTCGTTCACTTGAGCACACTGTAGCATGGAAAGTTGCTGGGTGCTCTCTTGTTCCTTCTGAAGGGATCAGGTCTCAACCGGGCTTTCACCTAGCATCTGTAGGAATTAAAATTCCTGGCCATGGAAATTAGTGGGGAAACTGCAATCAGCTTTAGTGGGCTTTGAGACAGCTTCTGGGGAAGTTTCACAAATATGCAGCCAGGCAGCCTGTCCCGAGCACATATACATAACAGTTACACTGCTGAATATCCCAGGAAGCCCTAACCACTTTGAGAGCATGGTGTTTTGCCACAGTGAACAGAGCTACATTACAACGTGTGTATATGCAGGCCATATGCCTAACACTGAACAGCCTGTTGCAACCCAGTTGCAGTTTGCACGTATGCAACATAACACACATTGTGCTTGTAACCACCACACATAGTTCTTAAACTATGCACACATTAGTCCTTCAACTTCCCCACTGATTTATAAATCAGGCAGACAAAATAAGAGCTTTTATTCATACTTATTCAAAAATCAAATAAAGACCCATACTGATGGCCTGCTCCCCTTGAAAGCAGAGATGTTTCTGCTTGGCTGGTGCAGGGTTTGCTTGTCCCAGTCTGAGAGTATCCCTGTAGCTTATGGCTCCTACACAAGGATGGAGATATTGTCAGGGGAAAGCTATCCAAATGTCTCCCTATGATCAGCTGTGCAAACTTTGTTTCCAGAGGTAGATGATCAAGATTGCAATGAGCATGAAAGCCTAGCTCATTCAGTCCCTCTGCTAAGACCATTCCTCATTGATGTTCCTAGGAGCTTGTCATTTATTCAGCTCCGTGTTCACACCACAGCTGTAATCTGGTTTATTGTAGTTACTGTATGTTACTGCACTGGTGACAAAATGTTTTCTGGGTTTCTTAATGTGCTGACTGTGCCCTGTGTAAGGGCTGATCCAACAGCACACATTTTCTTGATCCAGAGAGGCCTGCATAGATGAACAGCTGCTAGCCTAGAAGGGCCCTGGAAAGGTTCTGGACTTGCTTGTAGTTTTGGTTGCCACTTCCAAAGAGCGAAGCAGAGTTGAGAGTCTGCCCAGGATGCCAGGTGAGTCCTCACCCAAGCCTACTCTGCTTAGCAGAGAACAGGAAATGACACCCTCACCCCATGCTCCAGAGCAGATTGTGGGTCAACCTTAGTGGCTTTTGGAGGTTTGAAACAGATGGTTTAGCACTGTTTAAATACACAACATTTACTATTTTAAAGTGGAATACAAAATCTCCAACCCCATCCCCACCAGAAGCTGTATATTTCAAATTAAACCAGAGCTGAAATGGTTTTCCTTAAGCAATGTACAGTCCCAGCTCCCCTTCCCTCCCGACACACATGTATGCATGCACACTGCAACAGACCAGCTGTACATGCACACACACCCACAAATGCACTTAAACACACACACATCCTCAATGTATTATTTTAACTAGTGCTGATTGCTTTTGCTGCAGTTGCAGTTAAGAGTAACTGACCCTAAACCCTGCCATCTGCCATGCTCATCTCCTCTCCCTCCAGGAACAGCCCCCCTCCACACCCCATGTTCATTTTCTGTTTTTTCTTGATTCCAATGTGGAAGAATAGAGTTTGCTTAGGCTTCTCATGAACTGCTCTCTCCACCTTTCCTTTCTTCTTCTGCACACCCTTCCTCTGGCCAGTGGGAAGCAGGTGGTGTTCTGTATCCCACTCAAAGCTCAGCTGACCAGCAAACCCTCAGGAGACACTGTCCCTCCTTTCAGGCAAGGGACCTCTTCTACCAATTTTGCAATGTGGGGCTTCACTGCCCAGGCATGGCCTCAGCATCTTGTTCCCCACAAGCCAACAGGTACATGGATTTGGGTTTATACTGATGTTTTTACTTGTAAGAAGGGGAGAGAGAGGGAAGTGGAAGGAAGGAACGAAGGAAGGAAGGAAGGAAGGAACCTCAGAGCTGCCTGCAGATGCTCACCTTTGTTCTGTGATGCCGCTGCTCAACATCCTGGAGGAACACGGGAGCTCTGTGCACAGCCAAAATTGTAGTGACTGGGAGGTGGAGGAGAGGCTGCTCTTTTACCTTGTGGGGGGCAGCCGTTGCCAGCACAAGGGAATCCTGGGGCATCCCGGTGGGCCATGGTGTCCAAGTGATGGCCAAGGCCTGATAGTCGCAGCACCCACAGCAGGGACAAGCCCGACCTCAGGTTAATTGTGCCCACTCGCTGCGGCTTTTCGTGCCGCTGTGCCTGCCCTCGCACGCTCCTTTTCCGCCTATTTCCCCAAAGGGCATAGTTAGGGAAGGCCGCTATTTGCTCGCTTCTACGGCTGGAAGAGCGGTGCAAAGCATCTGCTCTCCGGGCAGCGGGAAGGCAGCCCCCGACCGTGCCGGGTGACGCCGGGCGGGGGGGGGGGGGGGGGGCGGGGGGTGAGGTGGTACCGGGGCCGAGCCGAGACGGGCCCGCAGCCTCGGCGGCTCCTGCTCCGGGATCCCGGCTCCTCGCAGCTCCCGGGGGGCTCCGGAGGTCCCTGCCCGGAGCAGACGGCTTTTCTCCCCTGAGCAGATGCAAGAAGCCTCGTCTTTTTCTCACTTTTTTCATCCCTGGGATTTCCCCCTCTGTTATTTCATTCGCCCTCTCTTCCCTCCCACCCCAAAGGCACTGCCCGCTGTCCACACGCCGGGGCAGCCCGGCGGAGCGGTGGCTGCAGGGCCGGTGCTGCAGGCGTGAGGTGCCCTGGGTGGGAGCAGCAGAAGTGCATCGCCCCTTTTATTGACGGCTGGCAATTTCTGGCTTTCTCTTCCAGGCTTTCCCCGTTTGAATCTGAGCTGCTGTTAAAAAGACACACCACCTGCTCGGGGCTGCCAGCGAACGGGGACGGAGGCACAAAGGCGGGGGATGGGGAGAAACAACTTTGGCTACAAACACAGAAGATAATTAAAAATAAATAAGCTCGGTTCCCAGGAAGTGCCGGCCTCGGGTGCCTTCAGGGAGGGCAAACTGAAACGTGCGGCTAGCGGGCACCGAGGGCGGGCAGAGAGGCTCTGCACACTCTCCCTCCCATCCGCCGTGCCCGGCTGAAACTGCAAGGATGGGGAACCTCCCGGCTTTCTCTTTAAAGACGAGTTCGAGGACTAAGGCGTATGCACGAAGCCAGTGCTCAGTTCCCCCGCTGCTTCCACCTCTGAAGATGGCTTTCTCCGAGCGCAGTCCTCCCGCCTGCCAGGACCAGGCTGTCCCGTTCCCTCTCCCCGGCCCCAAAACGTGCGGCTGCCTCGGAAAGCCGGTCTCCGGGGCGGCTCGGAGCCGGGAGCGCGGGGTGTGCGAGAGGGGGGCACGATTAGGATGTGCCTGGATGCTTCTCCGCGGGTAATTTCCCCTTCCTCCCTCTCGCTGCAAGCCGTGCCCGCTGCAGCGGGGAAAGTCCGAGAGATTCAGGCAGCCCCCGGCCGCCTCGGGGCAGCCGCCCCCTCTGCAGCCCCCGCCACGGTGTGCACGGGTACCCCCCTCACCCCCGCCACCCCAACCAGGCCCCAGCACTCCCCCAAAAGCTGAATGCGAACCGGGGGAGCCGGAGGGAGAAACCGCGTAGAGGGAAGTCGAGAATGGGGCTGGGGTAAGAATGGATGTGTGTCGCGGGGGGGGAGCGCGGGGGGGAGGGGGGGGAAGGACAGATCACTTGTGAATGGCTTGAAAAAAATAATTGGGGGAGGGCGTGGAGGGGGGGAAGCGGAAACTTTCCTATAAAACTCAGCAAAAGTCCCTCCTCTCCACGTCAGGCCAATGACACTGCTGCCCCCAAACTTTCCGCCAGCAGGAGCTATAAGAACCTCCAAGTCTTCAACTTTCTCCCAATCCCAGACACCTCGAAGGGGCTCCAAGGAGGGATCGGGAGGGATTTTTTGATTTTTTTTAAATTTTTTGTTGGCGTGTGTTTTTTTTCTCCTCTTGGATCCCGATGCCATCCCCCCTCCCCCCAAAGTGAGGTCCTCCCTCCCTCCCTCCCTCCTCCTCCTTCTCCTCGCAGGCCAGCGAAGCAGCCGACCAAGGGGGAGCTGGCGGGTTAGGTGCCCCCCTCTCCTCCCTGCCCTCCCCCCCCTTCCCGGCCCGCTTCTCGCGTCTCCCCCCCAGAGATGATGCAGCAGGACGAGTCGAACTCGCCAGTCTCCCCCGCCGACGACAGCTTGAGCAACAGCGAAGAGGAGCCGGACCGGCAGCAGCTGCCCAACGCCAAGAGAGGGGGGCGCAAGCGGCGCTCCAGCCGCCGCAGCGCCGTCGGGGCCGCGGACGAGCCGTGCAGCCCGGCGCAAGGCAAGCGGGGCAAGAAGTGCGGGGCGGCCGGGGGCGGCGGGGGCGGCGGCGGCAGCAGCAGCGGCGGCGGCAGCCCCCAGTCGTACGAGGAGCTGCAGACCCAGCGGGTCATGGCCAACGTGCGGGAGCGGCAGCGCACGCAGTCGCTGAACGAGGCGTTCGCCGCCCTGCGGAAGATCATCCCCACGCTGCCCTCGGACAAGCTGAGCAAGATTCAGACCCTCAAGCTGGCGGCCAGGTACATCGACTTCCTCTACCAGGTCCTACAGAGCGACGAGCTGGACTCCAAGATGGCAAGCTGTAGCTATGTGGCCCACGAGCGGCTCAGCTACGCCTTCTCGGTGTGGAGGATGGAGGGCGCCTGGTCCATGTCCGCATCCCACTAGCAGGCGGCGTCCCCCACCCGCATTCCCCCGGCAGGAGCCCTAGGTAAGGCAGGGACCCCGAAAACGATGGGACTGGGGGAGAGAAGGGGGGGGATGCGCCGTGGGCCCGCCACGCGTGGCGAGCTCTTGAATTTCCTCTCCTGGCTGGCTGGAAGCAGGGCCGCTGGAGCCGAGGTGATGCCCCCGCACCCCCTCCATGTCCCCCCACCCACCCGCGGCCCGTCTCCGGGGCGCTCCGCGGGGCCCACGCGTGTCGGGGCGCTGCCGGCGGGGGTGGGCTACGGTCGCGGGTGTGAGGCCGGATGGGGCCGGCCTGGAGAGGTCCCTTCCTCACCAACCGCTGCGGACGGAGCCGGCGGGGCTTGCCGGGTCGCTTCTCGGCCCGTGTTTCGAAGGGAATCCGCGGCCCGGCTCCCGTGGAGTGACAGCCCGGCGGGGACACCCGCTTCGCCCTTCTTCTACCGAGCACAGAGCGAGTGTTCACGGAGCCAGGCCGGCGGAGGTACGGCTGGGTCTGTCTTGCATGTCAGTAACGAGTTTTCCGCCCTCTCTGGGTTTTTGCAGATGACATTGTTCCCACAGAAGGAGAAAATGGACAATCTAGAGACTCTGAAGTTGGATACCTTTTTTGTTGTTGTTGTTGTTCTTGTCTAAAAAAAAAAAAAAATTGTACCAAGGATTTATTGGAAATTAGAAGAGCAATATCCAAATTGAAAGCAGGGCGTGAGGAGCACTTAAGGAAAGAGAGAGACAAGGGCTTTGGACAGTGACTGCACATTGGGCGTCGGTACAATCCACACATCTCTGCATTCTGATAGAAGTCTGACTCGTTCGAATTTATTTTTTTTTTTTAATTTTGACGAAGAATGTTGGAATTTATCTTTTTTTTTTTTTTTTTAATCTGCCTTTTTTTTTTGCATGCATTCCCAAGAGGTCGTGCCTATGAGCCACTGATGAAAGGAAATACATTATTGTGGACTTTCTTCATTCTTGAATGAAACCAACCAATCAACCAAAAATATCCCTGTAGAGATGAAAACTTTTTTTTTTTTTTTTTTTTTTTTTTTTTTTTTTTTAGGGGGGAATAAGCTGGGCTCAAGCTGTTATATACCCGGTTCCTAACTTTTTTATTATTATTATTTTTCCTCTGAGAAAAAAATAAACATTTTATTTATTTATTGATGACCCATGTTAAAATGCAAATAGATCCGGTGTCTAAATGCATTCTTATTTTTATGATTGTTTTGTAAATATCATTGTATATTATTTTTCTGCAATAAATAAATATGATTGAAATTTTAATAACCTTACAGTTTGGTCTCTCTGAGAACTCGAGGTTGGAACTGGAGATAAATACCTGCTTGTTGAGCTGTAAAGACACCCAAGAGAGAGGGGGCACTAGTACAAACAAACCAGGCGAAAAACGCAAATAAACTAGCTACTGACAGACACAGGCACGTTATTTATTGAGACAGCTTTATTATTCTGCGCTGAGGCTCGCTGGACTTGGGGGCATGGTGTCCTCCCTCATCTGTCCCTCTCTCCTGGCTGTCTGTCCTTCTCTCCTGGCTGGCTGTCCCTCTCGCCCTATACCCTCCACTCCCAGTGTTGAGGGAGCCGAGCTCCCCGGCTCCCGGCCCCCGGTATTTTTGTTGATAACCCTTAAGAAAAGGCATCGGTTTTAAACAGCGATTCGGCCAGCCGCAGGCAAAGAGAAAGAAAGCGAGTCTGAAACAGGGAAGTGTCTAGCGAGTGGGGTTTTCCGGTGGAAGTGATGTTTGACTGCTCTGCTCTCCAGGGTTTTATATAATATATAGACCAGCGATCGCATTTGCGTTGTGCAAAGCACAGAGGATACACTAACCCGCCCTCTTCTCCTTTTCTGCACGCAGGGCGCATGTTGCCTCTCTTTCTTCTCACCATACCTTCCGCAGGGTCCCAGCATGCGTCGAGACCCCCGTTGTAGGAGAGAGGAAACCTCCAGATCTGAGGGCTCGGGAGGAAGGTGAAAAGGGAAGTTGCTCCAACCAATAATAATCATAATCATAATCATCATCATCCCACCCCTGACCTTTAAACAGGACAGCTGATTCAGTTTCTGCTGTCACTTGCTCATCCCCTCGCTTCGCAGCCCCTTCATGCCGGCTCCCCGTGCCTCCTGCCCCTCTGCTCCTGTGGAGGCTCCGCGGGTGTGCAGGGGCGCCCGGCCCCGGGGGTGCCAGGGCCTCTGCCGCCGGGCTTCAGCCAATGTCTAGGGTAAATAGGATGGGGTGTTTTTGCAAAACAGAGCCTGTTTGCATAGCCCAGGTTGACTTTATTGCCTGCGTGTTTTTGTTTCCATATCCCCATATTACCGCCTATTGCTGACATAACGGTATTATGAATTTAATATCGGGCATATTTTAGGCCAGTGCGCAATGTTTACAGTGGAGAGCCCGCAGCGCTTGTTTGCACTGCCGGATTAGCGAGGACTTGGAAATTGAAAGGGGACCCTGGTGGTCGCGGCCCTCCGCGCCGGAGAGGAGGGGAAGCGGAGCAAGCCCCTGGGGGGGGCGCTGCCCTCCCCGCCGCCCCCGGCCCCCGCTGCCCCTCGCTCAGCGCCTCCCGAAAAACCCCGCTGAGCTGCGCCCCGGATGCCGAGCAGGAGGTAATGGCTTGTCCGCGGGAATCCGGCTGCAGCAAGAGCAAGGGGCAGGGGGGAGCCGACTCCGGGTTTGGGGGATGCTAAGGGGTGGGCTGTTTTAGTTGTTCCTTTTGAGGGGGACAAATCGCACGGGGAGACGGGGGGAAGGCTGCACGGTTTGGAGGGAAAGAGGTCGGGTAAGAAACGAGGTGAGCTGCTCGATGTAGAGGGGAAGTCGCGTTTTGGGGACGGGGATACCTGCGAAATATAACCGAGGAATCAAGTGCGTTTTAAAAGCCACGGGCCAAGCTCTGCTCGCCCTTCGAAGCGGCCCGAGAAATCAGGAGCAACTCCACTTGGTGAACTCAAACCTCATTGACTCTGTCGCAACCAGCGCTTCTGGCCCAGCTTGTGCTCGCCCTCACCGGCCAGCTGAAACAACCGGGTGAGAAAAAGGCAAGATTCCTGCTCCTGGGGCCCTTGCGGGTCTCCCCGCCAATCTATGTGTCCCCCCAGCCGGGTCCCCGCGGGCGCCGCAGCCCTCCCCGAGCAGCTCCGCCGCTGCTGTGCCTTCCCGGCTGCGAAACGCTACCTCGGCTTCATTAAAAATTCATAAAGAGGAGATAATCCTGATTTAAAAATACAAACATGACCTTTCTGGGTTGGGACTGGGCACTGCGGAGGCCCGGTGCACCCAGGGCTTAAGCCAAAAGCGATTAAGTCAGAATCGGGTTTACAAAGGGAAAAAAATATATGTATATTAATTCGTCTTCTGGGAATTTTAAACTTTCTTGCAATCAGAAAACGCACTCTGCCCGTGGAAGCCCTGACTGATTTTACTTCTTCCTCCGAGGCATTAGCCTGCCCCGGTTCCTCGCGGCTAAAGAAACCCGCTCGGAGAAGAAATGCGGGGCCAGACGGCTCCTTCGCCGCCCCAACACGGCCCCGGCCGCTCCACCGCAGCCAGAGGAACCCAACCGCAGCCCTTGCGCGGCTGAGGAGCACGGCGGAGCCCGGCTGAGCGGGGCCGTGGCGGGTGCTGGGCGCTGCTCATCCTTCGGGGAGGCGGGCAGGGGGCGCCGGCCGCGGCCCTCGCACATTCCTCGGTTTGGCAGGGGCCGCCCCGCTGCTTTCTCCAGGCCGGTATCGGGTTCCTCCCAGGCGTATGATTTCACTTGAAGTCCTGCCCAGGAGCCCTTCAAAGTGCGCGCTTGTCCCCCTCTCGCATGATGTCAGACGGTTTGCCCTGCATCTGTAATTTTAAGCAAAACAAACAAAACGCGCGGTGGGGAGGGGAGGGGGGGGGGGGGGGAAGAAAATCATGGAAACGCCAGAGGAAGAGCCGGGGGAGAGGTCTCACCTGCGGCGGGCACCTGCCGCCCGCGACCGGCCACGGCGGGGTCGGCGCCCCCGGGAGCGGCTGCCGGGAAGGGGCTCCTCTCCCGGAGCCAGAACCCACCAGTAGCCCCCTGTTCGGCTTCCCCCGGCTCGGGGGCTACCGCTGCCCTGCTCAATCAGCGCTGCTTTCACCTGCCCCGCCGAAAATTAGCATCTTCGGGTGCTGGAGAGGGAGAGCCCGGGCCGCCTCACCGGGGGATCGGCGTGGCTAAGGCGCAAAACGAGGCGCATGCACCCGCACGCCGCCGGGACTTGTTTTATTTGCTGCACAACATAACCTGCCCGCAGTAAACATGGCACAGGATGTATTTTACATTAACTTCTGCACCAGCTTCTTTCGGCTTCAGTCCACTTAATGTTCTTGGAAAATCAAAGCACGTGTCCTTTGAAGAAGGTGTGTAATTGGAGTTTAAGGCATGTATGGAATTCCCAGATGTCTATAAAATAAGAAGGAGCATTTGGCAGGTCACTTGAAGGTGGAGCAGGTTAAAATCACTTGTACAAAAGTCCCCCTTTTCTTTTTTTAAAAGCAAACAGCCGGCCATTTATAAAGACCAAGTGATCGAGATTGCGGGCTTTTCAGAGCGGGGACAATAAAGCTCCGGAAACATAACGATGATGATAACACCCGTCTAAAAATGCGAAGCAAAACGTAAATCAAAAAGCATAACAAAACATTCAGGTCGGGAGATACGCCGCCATCCTCCCAGTAATTCCCGGTCTCAGCCCTTTTAGGAGCCTCCAGCTCCTGTTATTTAGGTAGCCTTCTTGCCAGGGGTAGCCGCTATGTCCCCACTACTTTCACAAGGAGGTGGCATTTTAGGAAACTTTAGGAAAATTCTCTTGTGCCCTGTATGGACACGGGCAACAGAGGATGCGTTTCATTCCAAAATTACCCTGACACGGAAACCAACACTACTTTAATGATAACAGTAGCAGTTTATAAGAGCTGAAATAATAACGGAATCGGGTTTGAACAATTAAGGGCTCATCATCTGGCTTTGTCAGTGTTCGTGCAAAGTCTCAGCTCGAGCAAGACTGCGGCTTTACTTGGGGGCTGCTGCAAATCCTGCCCGCTGTAACGCAGAAATCCCGACGCGCAATGTTGCGGTGGGACAGGGACCGGCTGTGCCCTACAAATGCAGGGAAACCTGCAGCTGGGACGGGGAGGTTGGGAGGTGAGGATGCTGTCAGGAAGGGTCGGGGTCGCCCCCTCACGTTTGGGGTTGCTTTGTTCTGTTTGGGACGGACTAGGCAGAGTCCTTAAACAAGCAGTCAAAAGAGGAGCAATCCACACCGCCGCAGCCGTGGGGGAAATGGGAGCTTCAGAGGGGAAGGGATTTTGACATGTGAAAAGTTAAGCAGGTACCTGAAGGAGGTTTATTTTGACCAGATGTTAGAGCTTTTATGAAAATGTCACGTGAAGGGAACAGATGTACAACTTGCAAATGGAGCCCCGCCTTGTAAATACTAGGAAGAGAAGGGCTTGCAGAAAATCAAACATAAATCTCTCATGCCATTTTATATATGTGTGTATTTATGCATATATGCAGAGTATGTGGGTTCTGTTTAGATCGACATTTTAAATTGTTTGTTTGGTGAAAAGGAAACGCAAATGTTCCTTCCTTCCTTCCTTCCTTCCTTCCTTCCTTCCTTCCTTCCTTCCT
>CM021732.1:32461755-32487165 GCA_011075105.1 Heteronetta atricapilla | reverse complement strand
CCTTCCTTCCTTCCTTCCTTCCTTCCTTCCTTCCTTCCTTCCTTCCTCCATCCTGCTCTCTTTCTTTCCTTATTTCCTTCTTTCTTTCTTTCTTTCTTTCTTTCTTTCTTTCTTTCTTTCTTTCTTTTCTTTCTTTCTTTCTTTCTTAATTTCTTTCTTAATTTCTTTCTTAATTTCTTCCTTAATTTCTTCCTTAATTTCTTAATTTCTTTCTTTCTTAATTTCTTCCTTAATTTCTTAATTTCTTTCTTAATTTCTTTCTTTCTCTTTCTCTCTTTCTCTCTCTCCCGCCCCTCTTTATTTCTCTCTCGCTTTTATTCCTCTTCTGCCCCCCACCCCTTTCCTTCTTTCCTGTCCATCGACCCCCCTCCTTTAGTCTCGGGGCCGTTTGATCCCACGGAAAGTATCGGATCTCTGCTGGGAGGAGAAACTGAGACTAATCAATTGCCTTCTTTTTGAAGGCGGGTAGCGACTGCTCAGAGCAGTGAAGGCGAGCCTGGGCCGGCAGCCCCGAACCCCTCCGGCTCTGCCCGATCCCCGGCCCCGCACCCGGAGCGGGGCGCAGGGATCGGGGAGCGGGACACGGGGAGCGTCGCCGCGTGCAGCGCCGCGGCACTCCGGGAGCCGATATGCTGTCCTCAGCGGGGCTCGCTCAGCCCTTCTGTCCTCTGCGTACCGCTAAAGCCCCGGAGGTCCCCTGGTATTGCAGTCTGAAAGCTCGGTGGTGCCCGCGGTTACCGCTGTCGCTGCAGGGCGGCAGGTAGGGGGGCAGTGCTCCTGCAAAACCACCAGCCTGCAGGCAGCGCAGGGCACCCAGACGCAGCCACCGCCAAGAAAAGGAGCCGGGCTGGAGCCGGGGGAAGGCTGGGGGGAGGGGGGGTCTCGGACTTCTGCAGGCACCTGCCTGGGCTCTGGGCGGTTTGCTCACAAGGCATTTCGATGAGCTGCAAATATGCCCTGCTTGCTTTTGCAAATTTATTTAATTCTGAACGGTGGTTGAGGCTTTTATAACAGGTATCTACTTTAAATAATACACAAGTTCTCACTGAACTTCGCCAGACAGAAATTAATTCAGCCTTTTCTCTTTATACATTTTTTAATTTATTTTAATGCAAACGTTTTCAAAGGTAAAAGGGCTGACATTACGCACATTAGTTTTGAGAATGACAATTGACAATGCAGGCTTATATAATGCAAATAACTAGATTGAGGTGCTACCCATAGTCTATAGCATCAGTCTGAAAATCCCTAGGGATTCATAATCTAGATTTATTCTCTTTGAGTTCCAAACACATGAGTTTGTAAAGACTTTTAAAGTGAATGCAAATGCAAGTTTGTTGTTGTTGTTTTAAATAAAAGACTAACTGTGGAGTTCCTTTTTTCCTTTCTTACCCGTCAATGCGAGAAATGATGGACTCAGCTGATAGCACAATTTTCAGCAAAAGCCGATTTGTTGTGCAGTCTATAATGTAGCATAGAAAAACAGGGGAGAATGGTTTCTACATTTGTTTCAGAATTTGAGAAGGAGTATGGCTTTCCTTCGCGTGTGAAAATGTACATGTTCCGGACACACAGACACACACAAGCGTATGCACGCATGCACACACACTCGCTTCTGAACCCTGGAGCTATCAAACATGTTTAGTGACTGAGTGAGATGCTGTCTACGGAGGGGTTGTTGATGTAGGAGCCAAATTAGTGTTAATTTCAAACAGGCGACTAATTCCTCCACGGAACCTCAGCACTTTCAAAGTGCTTTGCTGAGTTTCATATTTAATTACTTGTGATGGAAAATAAATCCATTTCCCACGTAGAAAGACTAGCTAATTAATTTTCTTTTTTTTTTCTTTTTCTTTTTCTTTCTTTCTATCTTTCTTTCTCTCTTTCTTTCTGTCTGTCTGTCTGTGTCTGTCTCTTTTCATTTTTCTTTTTCCTTTTTCCCCTTCCTTTTCTGTCTTTTTTTCTTCTTTAATTTCTTTTATTTATATTACCTCTTTCCTGTTCTTTCTCTCTCTCCCTTTCTGCTCTCCCTCCTTCCCTCTCCTCCCTTCCCTCTTTTCCACCCTCACTTTCTCTCTCCTTTTCCCTCTTCAGGCATCCTGGAACACCTTTCAACTTCAAGGTTTTTGCACCAATATAAACCAGATCCAGAACAGACTCCCTTCCCCCTTCCTCAGATCTGAACTTAAAACATATATCATAGATCAGTTTTCATCCAGCGAATTTAGGCATAGTCCTCGACCTGTATTTTCAAAGAGATTCTGGGCTGGAGTCTGCAATATTTAATCCAGTCAGCTATTAAATGTCCTCCGGCTTGAATCAAGAATTTAAACAGGCATCTGTGCTGAGGATAATGACAGTTAAAGCGTTTTGGAGTGTAGCGTGTGTGGCAGAGAGGGGAAACGGACAGAAGGACAACGATTATGCCTTTGATTTGGGAAATTCCTGCGTTTCAGGAGTTTTGCCGGAGTATTAGTGGGGAAGAACATGAAAGAAACCCCCTTTTGCTCACAGGCATGCTTTTAATGGGGAAAAATAGTTCTATTAATACCTGACAGTGCCTGACACTTGCCTCTCTCCTGCCTGCCCGGCAGTAAGGCGATACCCGCTCCCCGCGGGACATCGGCACCGGCTCCGGCGGTGGGGGGGTCCCCAGGGTCCTCCCCGCCCGGAGGGGACCCGGGCCGCAGCAGGGGGGAGCCCCCGCCCTGCCCCTCCCCGCGGCCGCTCCATGAGGGCTGGGGGTGGGTGGGCTGGGAGCCCGGCGGGGGCTTTGGGCTCTGAAGGGTTTGGGGGGTCGGGGGGGGGGGGGCTTGTTTGCTCCTTTCTTTCCCTCTATTGGATATTGAGCTGGTGGGCAGCTAGCTTGCAGGATGGGGTTAAGGGTTTGGTGGGCTCCTAAAATCCTGCCGGGATTGAATCCAAGGAAGAGAGTAGCGGGGCGTGGGGAAGAGGCTCAGCATTTGACTTGATGAAGCACGTGTCAGATTCTGCAGTTCAGGCAATTAAAACTCACTTCTGATCAAAGGGCTTCATAAATCACCGGGAGAAGCGGGCCAGGCAGAGACAGCTGTCTGTGTGAGCAAGCGGGGGGGCAGCTGCCTATCCCCACCTTTCGGACACTCTCCTCCATTCCCACTGCCTTCGAGTAGTCTCCCTGGGAGTGGGGTTTTCCTGCTGTTTTATGGAGGCCTGTTTTATTTATGGAAGCATTTCAGCAGGAAAAAAATGCTGGGGGTACATGACCACTGGTGACTATCCCGAGGGCAGAGGTATCACAGCTTTTTCTTTTCTGGTGAGAGAAGAAATTCTGTGTGCTAAGGAAAGAGTGAAAAAAATCATTATCCTTATCCTTCAGAATGAGGTATGAGATGTCTGATTATCTGTGCTGGGCTCAGCCCCAGGACATTCCAGGGGGTAGAGGTGAGGATTCATGCCTAGAAGCTCCTGGCTCTGCCCTCTGTGGCTCTGCTGCTATGTCCTGGCAGTGAAAGGGAGAGGTGGAAGGGAAAGGGGGAAGGGAATATGGGTTTAGTATTCAAGTGAAGGCAAAGCCCTTTCACTCCTGGAGCAGAGTGCTGGAGTCAGGGAGATCCTGTGGCTCTGTGTGTGCCTGCCCTGCCTGTGCATCCTGGGGTGGCAGGGACAGTCCCTCCATTCAACTCCCCCACTAATGAATCTTCTTTTCATGTCAGAATCTGTATATTAGAGGAGTTTACAGCTTGAGGGGCTGCTCTTTGATATTGGAATTTAGGAGTGAACCTATAAGTGGTCTCAAGACACTTGTCAGATTGGAGTGCTTTTCGGTGTGATTTATGGCAAAAGGCTCCTTTCTGACACTTCCAGATGCCAAACTTTTCACCTTGCAGAAAACGTGCTTGCAATAGCCAGGGTGAGTTTATGCCTGCTCTTGAAAGCAGCTGCTCTGGGGTAATAGGATGGGATGCAAGCCCAGTAAGAAACTTTTTTATGAGATTTGCCAGTGGATCAAACGGTTTCTACAATGGTTTTTACTTCCTTCCAGCATCCAAGCTGTTCACTGCCATGCAACACTGAACCTGCCCTACCCATCTGGAAGAACACATAGCCCCATTTCTCCCTCCAAATCTTCCCTTAAGATTGATTCACACTGCACTTCAGTCAGGTTGTCAACCTTCCTCTGATCTGTTTGTCATTTGGCCAGCTGAGTCTCTGGAGACTGTTTTACTACAAGGCTTTACAGAGATTTCTCTGGACAGAGGGCAACTATGGAGTGAGAATTTGAGACAGGAAAACAGAGGGGCACTCATCTTTGGAGCACATCAATCACTGTGAACTCTCCCAGGCTACTCCAGCAGGCTTGGGATTCCCTTGCCAGAGATGAGTCACAGATAAACTACCAATGGCCCACAGAGAACAAAAGATTTGGCCAACAACTGCAAGAGGATGGGTTCTCTCCAAGAATTAGCGGAAGCCTTGCTAATACATGCCTCGCAATGGATGGTGGAGCCTGATCTGCATTCCTGGTTCTCATGAACAGCAGGAAATAAAAACAAAAATAGATCAAAATTCACTATGTGGTGACTTCTTCCTTGCATTTCTTGGCAGGTGGACTCTGATGTTTGGTCTCACTAAGAAACACAGTGAGTTTTTCATCTGAAATTGAAATAGCCCTCCTCCCAAATTGAATGCATCGGCAAAAACTAACATTGAGCTTGGATAGTACTATGAAGGGAGAATAACATCATCATGTTACAGTTAGCATTGCAACAGCAGCTATCTGGCATCTAATCACTTCCTTGACAGAATGTCAGTGTCATCCATCAAGGTTGATTTTCTAAGATTCTTTATTTCTGTGATCAAATTATGCCATATGGAATAAAAACAACAAAAGGAAAGGGTGAAGGAAGAGAGGAAGGGAGGGGGGAAGGAGAGTGAATAAGAGGTAAAATTAATGAGAAGGGGGGGGGGGGGGGCAGTCTTGTTACCTGTGTGTAACGTTAATGGAGAGGGGAAAATAGAATCCTCTACTTACATCCATATTATTTCAATTTACAAATATATCTGATTCCTGTAGATGACAATGGGTCAAATTCATTTTTTATTGTTTTGTGTAGAACTGACTCAGTTGCTCTGAACCTAATCATAAGACATCAGAAAGACTGACACTTTGACAGTCTGCTCTTTTAAAGAAAGGCAACCTTGCTCCTATCTCCTATCCTATATTGGACAACCATATCAAAGGACTCAAAGATTGCCTTTGTCCTTCTGCTTGCATATTTTCCATGGAATGAAAAGAAATGTCCCCAGACTTCAAACCTACCAAATATGTAGCATCTGAAGGATATTCATCTTTAGGAGCCAGGCCAAAAGTCAATAAAAATTTAATTATTTCTGTACCATATGGGAGCACTTAAAAGACCAAAAATGTGATACTGTTTATTGGTATTGGGAAGAAAATTGCAACATATTTTCATATTTGCTAGTCAAGACTGCTGTGTGGTGTTGTGTCCCCCAACCCCCCAAAGGCAACACAAGCTGCTGAAGCTGCAATTAATCCTGGCAGTTTCTAAAACTAGCATATAAACAGGTCAGTGACCAGGGAGTGATTACCTGTGCCCCACCTAATGATAGTGTAATGGTGAACTTCTATATGCAAGAACAACATGTGTTTATCATTTATTTACATGGTCAACAGGAAAAAGAATACTTCTATCAGTAAGATTCTTGCTGTCTGAAATGAGTTATCTCCCTTTGTATATGTGAGTATGGGAAGAGAGTAAAAAAATCCCAAATATTTTCCTGCAGAAACAGAAGGGAAATCCCAAATTCTAAAGTTAAAAATAACTTCAATATATCACTCACTGGTAACATCAAGGAGAGGAATGTTCCTTGTAGGTCCTGCTCTAATGGGATCAACTCTGTGGGAGTCCTTCAATGCATTTCTTGGGGGCGATGGAGCAGGCTGCTAATGAGTTATTTTAGCATATCCCAAACTGGGTGTTAGATAAAGAGAAACTGAATCTGCTGGATGCAGGACAGTGACATGGAACAGTCTGAGAAATCCTTTCTGCTATTATCAAATGTGACTCCTTTAGCACGACTTGTCATCAGTTCATCTCTTGGCAGTGACAGCTTCAAATGTGAGATCACTGCTTCAGAAGATAGATACCAGAATCTGCTGAAATAAAAACACACATCCATGCAATCATTTTCATTATTTTAATTAAGAGGAATAAATATGTATAAGGTACCTAGACAAATATACATTCAAATTATACCCTATTTGTCTATCTAACTCAAACATAGTTATACATTTAAGCACTCAGCCTTCCTTAACCTTCTTGAATAGTTTCACCAACAAGCTACTCATCAATGTTTTCTCTAGGATAACTTATTCCTGCCTTTACTTGTGAAATAAATTATTTTCTGCTGCTGCTTTCCTTTTTTCTTCTATCTTGATACAAATCAGTGCTTGAAGCAAAAGTCTAAAAAATAATTCTGAAGCAGAGGTAGTTTTAACTCAGATGAGAGTAAAAAAAAAAAAAATCGTCCAAATACACCTCTTATTTCTAGCACTGGTAGGTACTTAATAGCAGGTAGTCAGTGATGTCTATCTGGAAAGGACATTGGCAGTTGTCTGCTTATTGAATTATAGAATTATTTAGGCCTGAAAAGATCTCTAAGATCATCAAGTCCAACCATTAACCTTGCACTGCCAAGTCTACCACTAAACCTTGTCCCTAAACACCACATCTTTTGAATTCCTCCAGGGATGGTGATTCAACCACTTCCCTGGGTAGCCTTTTCCAATAGCTCTCAACATTTTAAGTGAAGAAGTTTTTCCTGACATCCAACCTAAACCTCCCATGATGCAACTTGAGGCCATTCCCTCTTGTCCTATTGTTTATTGCTTGACAGAGGAAACCAACCCTCCACTCTGTTACAACTTCCTTTCAGGTAGTTATAGAGAGCAATAAGGTCTCCCCTGAGCCTCCTCTTCTCCGGACTAAACAGCCCCAATTCACTCAGCCTCTCCTCATAGGACTTGTGTCCCAGACCCTTCACCAGCTTCGTTGCCTTTCTCTGGACATGCTCCAGCACCTCGATGTCCTTCTGGTCCTGAGGGGCCCAAAACTGAACACAGTACTCAAGGTGTGGCCTCACCAGAGCCGAGGACAGAACAATCACTTCCAGCTTGACTCTTAACTTTCTGTTCCATGAAGACCTGTGTAGTTGGAAGTGGGGCAAGTAGAACATTTTGGCTTTGTAGGGGTTTTGTTAGTCTCTTATGAATAAAGAATTAACTTTACATTTTATTTTTTTTTTCCATGCCTTTTAAACACCTCCTTTCTCCCACTCTAAATTTGTCTGGTACTAGAGTGTAGCTTAAAGGATTTATTGATATAAAATTCATGAAATTTTACCTTATTCATGTACAGCTGCACCACTGCTGAGTAATGCAGGCATGCAAGATGAATGCCAATACCATCATCATACTCAGCCATAAGGCTATATATGCTTTATGCTCTATAAGCATAAACACTTAATATTTAACAGGAAGATGAGGTAGTCCAACATTTCATTTTCTGTAGTTCCTACATAATATTACCAAGTTCTTAGGAATTATTAATATTTGCACACCTTATTGCATGATGTGAGGTTTACTTCATTTACCTCTAAATATTCTGAGAATATCAAATGGAAGTTGTTATCTATGTACAAGGTATTTCATTCTCTGTTTCAATGTATAAAATTATACATAGTTTAATGTGTGTAGTTTAGCTGCACACATTACAACTCTGTAGAATACATACATACACATCCACACTATTGGTTATCATGTGTAACACTGGTGTAATACATGAAGATGACTCAAGCCAGGCAGGCTTAACAAAAGCTTATCTTGGACCACAGAAAAGAGCGTGACTGGCATTTTGAGTATTTGCTTTTAATTCCCCATCACTACAGTATCTGTGTGAACTAGATATCTCTATATTAATGTTACATTAGCAATAGTAATCATGGTTGCCCTCCAACATTTGTAATATTTCATTATTTCTTTTCTCTCAAAATAAAATCTAGTTCAGTCTGAACCAAATAGACTGTGTTAACGTTACCTTTATCTGTATTGCTTGTAAGCTAAATATAACTTAAAGTGCCCAAGAAAGTACAGATTATTATGCTTATATTTTTTAATGGGAATAAAAATAAATGTCATGTTACAGTTACTGGGTAACTGGCACTTTTACTCATACTGAGTAGAATCTCAGTCTGTACATAGTCCCACCAAAGTCAATGGAGCCATTAATGGAGTAAGTGGTTACTCACTGTGAGCTGGGAACCCAGAACTGTTCATAGATATTTTTGTGTGTGTGTGACTTTTTTAAGAAAAGAAAAAAAGAAAAGAAAGGAAAAGAAAAGAAAAGCAGAAATATATTAATATCTGCAAGCAATTGAAGACTTTTGAAAAGGCAGAAGGGATTTCCAGTGTAAATGAGGAAAAGGATTCACAAAGTAGAATGGGATTTGTGGAGTGAATTTTGTACCAGATGCTGCCAGTAATAATATGTCTTCCAGTCATAGAATGAAGTGAGTAATTTTTGCAAACTGTGATGTAGCAAGGGAAACTGTGACCTCTTTACCTTCTTTCCAGCAAAATAAGTATATAGCTAGTCTGATTCAGTTAGCAACACTGGAGCTAATCGTCCATGAAATTAATTTTAAATTAACTGTTAATTTTTAATTAATCTAGTCATTTCTCTTGGGAAATCTTCAATAATTCAGTGAAGCTATATTTATGTAACTTTCTAGACTGGACATTTTGCAACATCATCAAATATAGTGAGTTTGCCTTTTCCAATGCAGACTATAGATCTCACAGCTGTATTAACAGAGGAATATTTCTCTCAAAAGCTGCAGCTGAGAGATATGAGCTGGTGTTTATTTGAGACTCCATGCATATTTTTATGTTTTAAACCTCTTCTTTCTATGACTACTGTTAAGGTCAAGCATATCTGTACTGTGAAAAGATGGATCTCAATCTGAAGGCAGGGTACAGTTTTCTTAGCTGCTTACACACAACACAGCTTTATTTTAATCAACTCCAAAGGAAAGCCTGACGGAACAGTGCAAAAAATCTCTTCCTCCATTCTGAACTCTGCTCCAATTTATGCTAATTCTTCTGTATGGAGTGAGGAGCCTACAGAGCTGCCCTTGAAGACTTCATTGATCTAGTGGCATTCTTTTCTGCACCTTCCCACAGCCACCTTGAAAATGTTATGACAGAAACCAGCAAGTTCATTTTCAGACCTGCAATTTCATGCTGGTGTATTTGGTCCCCCTCAGCATCAGGCGAGGTAAACAATGTCAGTAGAAAGCTTCTCTTTCCCAAGTCAAAAGCAAACAATTGCTTTTGGAAATCTCTTCTGTGAGTGATGCAACCATTTTTTATTTTTTTTTAATGGTGCTGAGAACAAAGATGGTATGAATAATCCTCAATATATCTGTCTTTCAGTACTGCCAAAGATCTTGCCTCCTGAAAACAATCTTGTTTTCTCAACACTTACTCTTACCCAAATGTTCACAAGTAAGGGAACAGAGACAGTGCTATTCCCAGCAAAATAAGCTCTTCCCTGGAGCTATGATAGTTTCTTTTCATTACACAAGCCTGGCTTTGAGACATGGGTAGGAGGCCACCTGCCCCAAGTCAGCTAGGCAAGCCCTGGGGATCTGCAGAGAGATGGCTGGAAAGAATGGCACATGGTAAGTGCCACTGCTGTAAGAGAGAGTTCACAGGTCTAGTAGACCTCATGCCTGTGTGGTCATCCATCCCACGAGATCTGTAACCAGTGTTTTCAAGTTTTTTAGATAAAATAGTTAGTAAAGGAGACAAATCCGGGATAATGAAGCTAGCTATTGTTCAGCCACACAGATTTTGAATTCCTAAACTTTATGGATTTTATCTGACAATATCAGTAAGCTCCTGACAACTTCTCTTTTGTCAACTTCATTAACATTTCTACTGCAATTTCAGTGATCACCTCACCTCCCATTCCCCTCCATGAGAAAGGCTATGTAAGAACAATCAATTACTAGCGGATTTTTGATGTAGTATTTTCTTCATTGCTTTCTGGTTTGGGGACTTCTCCCCACGAGTTAGGATACATTTTTTCCACAGCAGTTCATTCTTATGGGATGCATGTATGGGAGTGGAGGCATTGTTTCAAAGTGTTTGCTCATGCTCCTAACAGCAGACAAAAAACTTTTTGTACTGATATGCAGAGATGATGGACACAGGTTGTGTTTATTTGCTACTATGCTTCATGCATGTATTAGTCCCATACTGAACTTTCTTTTTTCTGTGTATGACATCAAAAGGGAGGCTTAAAACTCTATAACCTTTTCTCAAGAATCCTACTCTTGAGTATTTCTGTTTCTTGTTTTGCTTTGTGGTCACTAACCACAGGAGAAATTTGTCTTTTTTACATATGCTGGAAATAATTTAGAAATATTAAACCACAAAAAAACCCTACATTAAAGTAACATTAAGGGTCTGCCTAAAACCCACAAAAAGCCAGGAAATTGAGAGTTAAAGCTGAAACTCTGATCTGATACTCCAGCCTTAATTTACCTCATAGCTGGTGGAGCTGGTGGAGCTGGTGTCTCCATTGAGGAATGTTGCTGGGTGGAGTACTAAGGGTTTCTGTAGCACCCAAATACAATATCCTGAGTGAAATACTAATTTGCTAAGGGTAAATTCCAGCCCCCTTCTTGTACTCAGGTTTATTTATTAGAATGAATGGCCACATTAAACCTTTCCACAGCCACTGCTAACTTTCCTGCTACAGCTTGTTGGCTAGCTTTAGCCTTCCCCAAACATCTTTTTGTCAGTGCGATATCCTAGCCATAGAAATGGTCTGCTGGCCAAATGATTAGCTGCTTTGCACTCCTAAAGTTTTGTTCTTGTTTTGTTGTTCACAAGAATATCTCAGCAATCCCTTGGTGGAGTTTGCTCTTGCCTTACTCTATCTTGTATTGGTTCCACTGATCTTTGCTTGCTCCGTAAGCTTCCACCCACCAGAAACACTGCCCACTCAAAAAAGAAACAAACAAACAAAAGAATCAGATTTTTCTGGACCACAAAAGTTTGAAAGAAAAGGATGTTGAAAACATTTAATAAACCTATGCTCTCATATATGCAGAAATAATAATAATCATAAAATCATAGAGTCATAAATTATAAGATTAGGGAATAGGAAGCTGTTAGAATGGCAATGAATCCATGGAAGTTAATGGAGGGCAGTCAGAGACAAATGTAAGTATTGCCCTTGTTTTTTCTCACCAGCTGAGTGACACTGTCAGTCAACAGAAGGTACCTGACCAAGTGTGCCAAGTACTGCATTTAGGCATGTCCTTAACTTTCTAGCAGGACTGATGATTATTGTTCAAAAGAAGTTAAAAAAAATCAGTGTCATTTCCCACTTGAGATATTTTCAGCTTCATGAGGGATTTTTTATTCACTACAACTTACCCTGACTTCTGGAGTGTTCTGGAACAGGAAGCTGTGGAAACAAACAGTATCACTAGGTTCAAAGAACGATTAAACAAATCATGGACAATATATCAATAAACAGAAACCTAGGGAGTGGCACACCTCTCAGATCTCTAATTCAACAGCTGTGGGTGCTGAAGAAATACAAGGCATTTGCCAGATGGATGCCAGACTCACAGTCCTGTTGTCTTTGACATACAGTGTGAGCTGGATGGGCTTCTACTCTTACCTAGCAGAGTTTTACTTATGCTGTTATTATTTTACAGTCCAAAATGACGACAAATTATGAGTTTCATACTTTTATTTATTCCTCTAATTTCCTTTGTGAAAGGCCTTTCTTTTTGATAGACCAAACCTTAAGCAAAACTATTGAGTTAGAATTGTTGACCACTGCTCTGTCTGAGGAGCTATGACAGGAGGAAAAGATCAAATTTTCTGTGCTTCTCTTATTCAGCTGAAGAAATACTTCCTCACAATCTACTTTGCATTTAGATCTAGGTACAACACACTCCTGGTCTGCTACATACTTCAGTTTTTCTTCTTCTTTATTAGCAAACAGAAAAGGGGAAAAGGGGAAAAGGAGGAGAAAGACAGAGTGAAATCAGAGCTTTGCTTCTTCTCTTTCTTTGCCAGTCAGCCAGAGGAAAACTGAATGATTCTGGAAACCATAATCTGGACGCACCATAGTACCTGGGACAGGTGTCTCTGAAAAGCAGCTTGTTTGGACCTGAAAATAAGACAGTGCTGTTCTTTTTTTTTTTTTTTTTTTTTTTTTTTTTTTTTCCTGAATTAAAACCACTGTTTCACTGCATGGTTCTGATCATTTGAAGATGAAGAGATGGTTCTGGGAATCTTGAGAAAGTAGCAAATTGGTGCCACCCTTCCCATTCTGTGCTGCTGAGAGTAAAATCCCAGCAATATAAAAAGCTACTCCTAAGAAACACTGATATGAAAAAGGAAATATCAATGTGTAACCAACTGAGACCCATGAACTTCTTTTTTAGTATCAACAAAAGCTGTATGTATCTATTTAAGGCTGCAACCATTTAAGTCAGGGGAAAATGTTATGCTGTGAACACAGCCTAATCCTGTGAGACATTATAATGCTCGTAAACTATCCATGGACTAATTTGCCGTGAAGGATGATTTTATTAATCAAGTGAGAATTGCTGGAGAATTAGTAGAGATCTAACCAAAATACCAGTATTTTACAGCATTTGTCTTCTCTAGTTTATTTGTCATTATCCTTCACCAGCTCATCTGTGACAATCAACTTGCATGCCACTTTCTCACCGTAACAGTGTAAATTTAACAGATGTTTGACTGTCCTTAGGCTTGTGCTTGCAGACTGCAGGTCTTCATGGAAGCCAGCAGGGCTGAGAAGATTTAATTGCTGAGATGAGATGAGATGAGATGAGATGAGATGAGATGAGATGAGATGAGATGAGATGAGATGAGATGAGATTGGTGTATGGACACTACCTCTCTACCTCTGTGCTCTCTTAGACTAGGAGTATGCTCACTATTAGGTTAATGTGAGGTTTATACCTTTTGCCATACACCAATAATGGAGAGTTTGGTCATACCAGTGCTTTAACTTGTCCTCTTGGCATTATTTTCTGCTTCTATTTTATTTTTTAAGGCTTTCAAAGGGCAATAATCCTAAATAACTCGCATGGAAATGATAAACTGCTTGTTGTGACTTTTCTTTGAACAAGTTCTCCTGCAGAGTATCATATTTAAGTAAATTGCCATCAAGTACAGCAAGCAACACAATCGTTCACATTCAAACAGAACCTTTTGATCATATTCTACAATGCAATCAAGAATCACATGAGAATTCAAGTACGCACCGACCTCATTCGATGCTAACTAGGTGAGAGAGAAAGGAGGATTAATTGTGGATGTCAACTAATTGGCTGATGCCTTAGAATGTAGAAACAAACACTAGTTATATGTGATACTGTATATAATTGTAAAAGGATCAAGTTCATAGTGTTTTGCAAATGTATGGTTACTCACATCTGAAAGATTATTAACATCATGTCATGTGTTGTGTCATCTGTCCGTCCCACCTCCCTACACTCCCACCCCCATTTTTCTCAAATCAGAGAAATATTTTGTGCTTTTTATCTGCAAGGTACATTAAGGTCACCAATTGGGAATAGCTAACTGATGAGTTACTTGTAGAAACTTATAGACTCTGCTGAACCTCAGCCAATAATTTAGCTGATGGATTTAAAGAGGGCAACAGATGTGGAGGTGGATTCTCTCAAAGAATGCATAGCAATGACAGAACACTACCTCCGACCTTATTTAAATTACAAGTGACAATTACAAATATAACAAATTACAAATATAACAAATTACAAATATAACAAGGAGGTGAGAACTAATGTTGGCTGAAAATATCCCTTGGCTTAAAAAAAAAAAATAAAAAAAATAAAAAAAAAAAGAGACAATATTTATCCAGAATTCATGTAAAAACACACCCTGCAGCTGTAAACTTGACCACTGTTAGTGCCACTTATACACAAATAAGTTTGTACACTCTTCTGTGAAGTCCCATCTTCCTCAGGTACTTTTTTTGAACTTTCTTGTCAGGTAATTCTCTACACTTTTCCTAGCTCAATCTCCAACTTGCCTTTTTCAAGGCTGGTTGCTGAAAAATAACCAAATAATGTTGCTTTTCTTAAAGCATATGTGTTAGCAACAGTTGTATCTAATGCCCAAGTTAAACATTTTTTGACTACGTGGTTTGATTTTCCCTACTTTGTACTTACCATCTCTAGTTGAGCAGGTTATAGACGAGATCTTGAACTAACAGGAGTCACTAGTAGGACTCTCATTGACTCCAAGAGCTGTCAGAAGTTTACTCTGAATTTGCACAGCATGAAGCTTTGACTAATATTTTAGTGCAAGGAAATATTACTGATGTGATCTATTTTCCCTTTTTTTCCTTACTCTTGGATATTTTTTGTTCCAGTTTGGGAACACTGTGCTTTGAACTTCATCCTTCAGGGGATAGAAAGATAGTTTCTACCATCCTGAATCGTAAAGGAAAATTAAGAGAACAGAAGGATATATTTCATAAAGTATGTTTCCTTTCAATGGGTATTGAAATACAGTTGTAAAGGAAAGTGCCCATCTAAGAATACTGGGCTGAAATACCTCATCCCCTTAAACCTGCTGGAATATCCACTTGCTATGATCCGAAGAGTTTCCTGAAAGAGATGAATATTTAACACTGCTTTCCTCACTAGTTCTTTGCTTGTTAGTGTACTTGCTCTGTTTAAGATTCCTCACAGTGGAATATGCCTGGAGGGATAAGTAATCACCGCCTGAAAACACAACAAACTTCATTTGCCACTTCCTTCTCTTTTTGAGAGAAGGAGGAACTGAGGTGGAGTGACCCTCCCCCTGCTAGCCTGGCTCTTGTTTTCCATCCCTAAATGAGATTGGCCACACTGAGACTGGGCATAAAGGGGACAACTTCATAAAAGTGGTTCCAGGACTCCCCTCTAGCCATGCATAATTAGCTCTAGCTGTGGGAATAACAATGTCTCTGCTTTTGCAGAACCCGTATATAATCATTTTTTTTAGGATGATTATATGTACATTCCCTTAACCATTTAGGAGTGAGAAGCATGGTGTGGAAAGATTTTCCAGTTTTGCAGTACTTTGAACCACTCTGACTGTGACTGTGAATCTCTAACTCATTTGGGGATTCATCTCAACTTTACTTTATTATGTTTGATATGGGCACTTTTGGGCAGGGGGGGAATGCAATATTCAGGCTGCAGTCAGAGAGGCGGTCCTGGCTGTGGCCGAGCAGGGCCGCAGATTACCTCTTTCTATTAATCTTTTTCCACTTCTCCAAGTCCTTTCTATATTCCCATTTGCTTCTCCATCTTCTCTCACTATACTTGGAAGAGGTCTAGTAGGACTGGGAATAAAAAAAATAAATAAATAATAGAGCACAAGTATCCAAGTGACACAATAGTTTATTTAAAGCTACATCAGTGAGACTATATACATAGTTGAGCTGGAGTACTTCAGGGAGCAATAACCTCTGGGGAAGGAGAGGAAGAATAGCTGGGCATAGGTTCAGGAACAGCTGTAGTAGAACACTTGACTACAACTTAGTTTCCAGTCTCCAGTTCAATAGGCTATAGAAGGCACATTGCACCTACACACTGATACTGGGTTTGTTCCTGATGACATCAGGGGAGCGGGAGCCGATCTGTGAATGATGCTGGCTTCATGTTGAACCCTGTTCTCAAAAGCAAGGGAAATCAAACTGCTTTCTGGGAAATCAATGCAAATAAGATTTTAACTGAGATTTTAAAAGTGATTTTTCATAAATAAAAATTTGTGAACCAAAATAATGACATGTTTCACATCATATATATATATATGACAGATAAAGGAAAAGAGAACATTGTTCTGCATATTATTGGGTGGCAAAGGAGAAAAAGATTTTGATAATTCTTTTATCTAACAGAATTTTAAATGTGGTTGTCCATGATATATGCTTGGCTCCCACCTCTTTACATTTACATTAGGTTTTGAGATTGGATACATTTAAAATTTTATCCTTATTTCCTTCATTGTGCTTAGAATTTTTTACCAATTTTTATTTAGATATTTTGTTCTTTCTCTCCAACTGCAATATCATTTTCTTATTATCTACAACAACTTTTTAGAACTTGCATAAGTAAGTTCTTTATCCCTACCTTTCTGTTGTGACAGAAAAGTTTATTTATTTCTTCTGAACTGAATGTCAAATCAGATATGAGTAGTCCAACAATACTGCTCCTGCTGCTGGATAACATCTCAAATCATTTGTTTATTTGCTGACGGCTTTTCCTTATGAGGAAATGGAATCAGAAAAGCAATCAGGTATTAAAAATTGTAGAAATACTTAGGAATATTTATAAAACACCTGAACTAGGTATGTGTCTAGTACATTTAGAGCCCTTTAAATTGCAAAAAGCATTAATCTGCAGGTAAGAACTTTAAAGATTTAATCTGTCTTTAAAGAGTTGACCATGAGATATCTATCCAAAGACAATAAAAAATATGTGGAGGAGTAAAAAGCAAGACAAAGCTGAATGAAAACCTTGAGACACACCCTCTGTAGAGCCAAGATGGTATAACTTTGACCCCACTATGCAAAGGTGTATTAAATGCAAACTCTTGCATGCAGATTCTCTTTAGATGCCTAACTAGCATCCTTTGTATTGGTGTAACACTGGCATTGGTGTGTTTTCACTTCCTATAGAGGACAAAAAATATATATATAAATATATATGTGTGTATATATATATATACATATATATATATATATAGGTATGCTAGGACCAGGGTGCATTTTAAGACAGTAAAGGAGACTGCTGAAAAGACTAGAAAGGTCTGGTACCTCTCTTTCTCCAGCTTGCCTGGGAAAGGGTTCAGCAACCCAGGATGACAAATATTAGACTTCCATCTCACTTTTTCAGGCATTCAAGGTTCAGTGATGTTTCCCTGAAGAGTAGGACTAGCTAGGGTAAAGCCTTGGATTCTCTGCAGAGCCAGTGTTTTGTTTTTTGGACCTATAAAAAAGGAACTTCAATAAATTAATGAGGTTTCTTGACTTTTCTTGCTTTCCTTTGGCTTGGTTTCACTTAGTTTTGGGAATGTTTTTCCTGAAGAGTTGTATTTGCATTACTGTGGCTTAAATGTTGCCACATTTTGATTATTTACCCTATTCTGAACCTCTGTGAGCATCTCAGATATCAAATAAACCTGCCCAAATATACTTAATTTAGAACATATAGAAGAATCACCCTTTTAATAAAATAAAAGATGGCTTAGGCGTGAAAGAGTCTATTCATTCTACTGCATGTTTGAATTCCTTGGCCCTAACGCTAATAATTTAGGGTGTCTACCATGCACTGAGGATGCTTTTCCTCCATTCCTCACATGGAAGGAATACATAATAGCTTAGCTGTGGTGAGTGGATAAAGACCACAAATGCTTTCTCTCTGCAGTCCCTTCTCCCTGAATCCTCTGACCTAGCTTCAGAGAAAGGTAAAAGCATAGAGTGACCAAAATCCTTTTCAGATCTAAGAGGTGGCATCAGACAACAGAAATTAGTAACACTTTGCTGAGCACAGCTCCAGAACTCATATGAGATGGAGTACATAGAGCCACAAGAAACAGAGGTCTTTACTGCAAAAAGAGGTCTGCACTGCAAAAAGAGGAGAGGAATAAAGGTGTTTGCCTCAACAATAAGTAGTGAACCTTTCATAACATAAACAGATGGAGCAGAAAGTGAGAGAGATCAAAATCTCCTCTGAATAAGGCAGTGCCCACAGGACAGAAAGAATGTTGGGCTGACAGCTATCAGACCTCATATTCATTCACCTTCCTTTTTCATTAGCTGTTGAACCTTGGCATCCTCTCATACACCCTTTAGCCTTAATCCTACCTGCCCTACCCTGGGTTGCCGCAAGTCCTCTTCATGTCCCATTTATCCTGCTCCCTCTTTTATTTTTATTTGGCCTTCTATTATTTGCTGCAAGCCCTCCTTTAAACTCTTGACTTGCTGAGGAGCAGTTATATGCATCATTTATTTTCCTTTCATCCTCCAAATTTTTGCTGTGTTTAGATGATTTTACCATTATAACCAATGCCTTCTTTAGTTCAGACTTCTCCCAGTCTTCAAATAGATTCAAACAGACCCTGAATAGGTAGCAACTGTAAGCAGCTTGTACTAACCATCCCTCTGAGATGCACAGGACCCATGGATGCCAAAGACAACAGCTTGTTGCCTCGTCACTTTGCACAGGGGCAAGGCATAACCTCCTAAGTCAATCCATACTCAGACCTAGTTTTTCTGGAATACCATTTTTTATTTCCCTCAGTAAGCTGCAGGACCAAAGGACTACATGAAATAAATCATGACTTTCAGGGCAGTCGGTGTGACTTTCTCCTCTAGAGAGAGAAATGGACTTCTAGAGAAGAAATGGACTCTATCTCAAAACTCTGGATTCACACTAGATTTCACAGTGATTAGAGATGGATAAAAACCTCTAAGAAAAACAGAAATAATTTCACAGCTCTGGAGCACTGCTGTAGTATCCGTAGTCAATGTTCTTCATTGTTTTCTTTGTGGTATAGGAAATTTCTTGGAGAGAGAGGAAAAAGCCAAGCAGGCACTGAAGATTTCACTTGAAATATTTATCTTCTAAATCTGGGGTATCACTGGTGGTCAGCTGTGATATTACACATAAATCCACTGCAGATGAAACTGCAAAAAGTTTTTTCAATATTATTTTCAGCTAAAGTGGTGACAGAAAACATTATGAATGCAATAAACAGAAAGAGAGGGAAAAACAAGCTTATACAGCAAGGCAGATTTACATTTTCCCCAGCTCTTTGCCAGCTAACAAAAGTACATCTCCGACTCTAGGGTCCACTTTTATTGGAGGTTGCTTCAGCAACCTCGCCCATGCATCTGGCCAAATTTGGAGGTTGCAATAATGTTTTCTCCCTTGATGTTAGAGATACTAGAAACATTCTGGAGACTCTCTTTAAGCAAAGGAATCCCTCAAATGAAACAGGTGTTGAAGATGAATCATTTTACTTGACAGTTTATATCCGTATAGCCCTGACTGGAAAATCTGCATCCAAGTGATGAGTAATAAACTTTTATATTCTTTTTATCATATTATTTTATTGATTATTCTGTAGGCTTGTTAGTTTGTAAATCTTAATGTTTTCCTGCCAAATGAGTATGCTAAGAGGAAACCTCTCATGTTTATTTATTTATTTATTTATTTTTAATGGGAATCTTGATTAAAACTCTGTTCCTTTCTCTCTAAAGTTCTCATCTCTTCAATCCATCTCTGCTCAAGTGTCTTTCTCCTCCTCTCACTGCTGTAAATACATAGCCAGAGTAGAATGTTGCAATTTCTTTTAATGTTAAACTCATACTCCTACTATTTATTAAAAGAAGTTTATCATTTTCAAAGTAGGCCAGGTAAGGAAGGATCATGGTCTCAGCCTGTACAGGATCCGGTAGTGGAAAGCAACCACACTTCTGAACAACTAAATGTCCAGTAAGTGAGGAGTCTAGGCACTGAGCTGGGAATACAGGCAAAGCCAAGCATGCTGATGGTGAAGTCAGATAGGAGCATCATCGCTACTGCTGATCGCCCCCCATTCCAGCATCACATAACGGCTGTGAGGGAGTATAGCCTGAAGCACACATGGATGGCCCAGCAGCTGAGCTCTAGCTGTGTTCCATCACAGGCAGCCGTGTGATGAAGCAGCTGCAAGGATCTGACACCTAAATGTGAGCTAGACATACGTGCATTTAAGAGGGTCAAAAACTTCTCACAGGATTTCTTTCCACAGTCCTGCTGAAGAATCCAATGCTTTTCTGGCTAGCCAAGGGGTGTGACCTTCTGTGAGATCCCACCCAAAATTACTTTAATTTGGCCTGTGTCATGAGTCTGGCGACTCTGTGTTGTGCGGCAGAGAAGCAAAGGCTTTGATCCACTGCTTGCATGGGAAAGAATTTGAATGCATTGAACTCTTTGTAGAAATGAAGTTTTCTTGGACCAGCCTGATGGTTTGCTGGGCATAGCTTCTTCCCATGGGGTTTTCTCTGATGTGAACCAGAACCATCCCAGCCCCAGCTCTAATAACCTAGTATATTTTACTTCCTTCTGCACTTTGACTTTTAACATAATCACCTTCTTAGGCCCTAAAGCTGCATCTGTATTCCTGCTCACTAACCCATGGAGCAGTTTCACTACATGAAGTAACCTTGAGGAAGAACAGATCATATTCTTGCCCCCTGGGGTATTTCTAATATGAAAAAAAACTTTCAATACCAGTTTTGAAGCTCTTCCACTGGTGTGGCTTTGTAGGGTGCTGAGACCATCTCACAGACACCTTAACTACTGCTATAAGAATTCATGGCATACTACTGTTGCATTGCTAGCTACAGTGTGTCCCAGCAAAAAAAACACTGCTTTTCCTACAAGAAAACATAGAAGAAATATGTAAAACAGATTTGTGTAATTGGGAGAGATATAGAATGGAAACTACAGACTTCAACAGAAACACTTCTTTGTGTTTCTAGGTGTCTTATATAACAAATAAAACACATGAAATGGGCTCAAGACATTGTGGCTGACTTTGAAACTTTAATTTAATTTTTTAATTTAGCTTTAATCTTTTTAAGAAAAACCCTGGCTACTTTCAGTTAGTTCTTTCTTTCCTTTGAAGGGGTTCAGGGAACCTCCAGGAATTCTTCTAAAAGTGCAGAAAGCATCCAAGTGGCTAAATTAAGGCAACTTCTACTACAGAGAAGTGAAAGCACCAGGAAGAAAGATTATTTCAGCTTCTGCAATAATTAAGGGTCTTTCTGATGAGATATAAGATAGAGTTTTTCTAAAGCTCTTTAACTTGTATTTGGAACTAAATTTTGATTGGAGAAGAAATCTAAGAATTAACAAACTTTTCTTTTCTTTTTTTTTTTTTTTTTCTTGGACCAAAGAGAGTCCAAAAATTTGAGATGTCTGTGTCAAAGCTTAACTTCACAATAACAATATTTCAGTATTTTCAGAGGGGCTGGGGAAGGTTGGAGGCAGATGGGGAAAGAAGCGGTTTTGGCTCTTAGGTTTTCATGTGATTCAGATGAAAAAGAACCTGGACCACTTCACTGTATAATATAAAACCTAGTTCTTCCTTTTACCACATGGCACACATCCCAAACTGCTTCGAAGGTGAGTGAAGGGAGTATAGATAGTGTAGAGAGGTCAGGAAAGGCATCTAAAGGGATGGAACTTGTCAAATCAACAAATTGTGTGTGTTTTCCTTTATGCAGTATGTGTATAGGGAAAAAAAAAAAAGAAAAAAAAAAAAAAAAAAGAGAGAAAGAAAATCTTCCAGCATGCTTTGTTTCTCCTATTTGGCTTTGAAGACAGATTCAACTGTTGGCCAAAGAAAGTATATAAATTCTGGGGCCTGTTCAATGGGAGTTAGTGATCCTTTTCAAATTCATAACTCCAGCAGAAAACCTTCACTCATGGAATGCACTCCATTTGGTGAAAAACATTCTTTCCAGCTTTACTGCAGAAAAAAATAATAAAAAAAAAATCAAAGCAAAATCAAAGAGAGACAGCTAAGCCATGTTGTACTAGCATATGTAGATAAAACCATAGCAGAAGTGGAACTAACAGCAGCTCCATAGCTAAGGGGTAACACACTAACTAAGGTTATCTTGATTTGAGTCATTGCTTGGCTAGCAGGTCCTCATGGATTTGCATAAGTAAATTTAAAATATTCTGTTATATTTACTTTGGAAAGTCATGTTGAAGAGAATGAATTTCTCTAAAAGAAGTGCATTTTGGGAACTATTGTTTTCATCAGATAAGGTTTTTCTTGGCTAAACCAATGTAACACAATAAGCATAGCCAAAATGACTACCACTGCCTAATCTGGTTAACACCATTGCCTCTGTATTTATTTAATTATTATTCTTACTTTAAGGAATTTTAATTAATGTTAGCAGTGAGAAAAATCACTACCCATTGCCAGGGTCAACAGTCATTTATGAGGACTTGGTCAGCTTCTGTGAGTTAGTGTTTGGCACACATTTAAGAGTGTTTTCCCCCTGTAGTTATCATCACATTTTGACATTTCTATAGAAATTTTCTTCTAAAAAATCCCATTGTCTTTGGATATCATTTACATCAGAAAGAACTCAAAATGAAAGCTTTAAAGAGGTGTGGGAAATGAAGGCTAGTCAACTATGTCATGAAGATGGACCAAAAGTTAGCTATAGGAAACAGTATGAAGAATTCACAAGTCTCTCCAGCCAGCTCACACATGTTCAAGGAACATAAATCCCTTTGTGATTTTGGAATGTTTCACTTCATAGAATAAATGGATTACAGACTGGATTAAGAAATGAAATGCTGAAGTGTGAAGTCACAGTCTCTGTGCTGATGCTTGTTTGTTGAAAAGTTCACTGGGGCTTTAAGTTTGCCATTCTTCACACCTGCCTGCCTCTGAACAGCCTCATGTATAGTTGGCGGCATGCTAGACCATCAAGAGAATTTGGGTGAAGAAATGTCTTCATCTTCTAGTTGCACCACATCCACCTACCAGCTGAGGACTGATGTGTCTAGCTGCTCATCTCAAGAGTGTGGTTGGACTCTCCCAAGGCTCCCAGTTACTGAAGACTGACTTCAAGAAGGCCAGGATTTGCCTGGAGGAAAATCATCATCAGGCTTTAAGTTCAGTGAAGCTAAAATACAGCTAAGAATCAGCACCCCTATTGTTTCTATTCCATGATATATTCATAGCTGTGGTATGTGCAGAGCTGGAGATAGACATATATGGAGCATTATAGCGCTCTAGGCTTTTGTAATATGGCATTTGGATGGGTAGCTAACCTAAATACAGACATGGCAGTTAGGCAGATATCCATCTAAGCTATCTTAAAATACAATTCTGCTTTGTAAAATGACTTCATAAAAGTGGCATCTTCTGACTCAACAAGCTCATTCTCTGTGGGTACTTGGTGCCTTAGCTGCTTACTTTAAGTACTGAAGTTCATTTTTGTCAATCACGCTCTTGACTGTCCTGTACTCAGAAAGAAATGATTCTGTAGAAGTAGCATTCTGGGAAGATCTCTGCAGCTCAGTAATCTCCAGGTTAATTCATAAATGGTAAGAATCTTATCCACATACATTGTTACCTCAGAAGGTTGACTATTTGTGTGAAAACCAGACTGTTATTTCTTGCATATGGATAATATGTAGGAGAAAAAAACTATTAAGAACAAAAAATATTGTAATAAATTTCTCACACAAGTAAATTACTCGTGCTCTTGCTTACTTCAAAGATATTTTTCCTTTAGGAAACTACTCAGCTGGAATAAAATAATAACAATCTAGCCTTTGGATAAAACACTTCTAGAGCTGTATTCTCCTCTGCTCTGAGCACCACTGTCATTTTAAACAATGCTCAAAGGAGCAGACAATACTGCTCCATAATTCATAGGTGTGTTTGCCACCAGAGACAGTGGTAAATATCTTCTGAGTAAAGCTGTGCAATGAGCAATCACTGAGACTCTGCAGAACAGCATAAGCTGTTTCAATAATCAGAAAGGACAAATACAATAATCTATCTTCTTTTTAAAACAGAGAACATTTTCCAGAACATCTCTGTGAGTTACCACTCTAATATCCCCAAACTCTCCTCTGACCTCATGGTATGCTTTGCATTCCCATCTTTATTTTACATTTCCAAAACAATTGCAAAGTGATTTGAGTTGAGAAGTAACATTCGACCAAATGGAAAATGGCTGAAGTCTGCTCTTCAGATTTGCTGCAATAAATTGTTGAAGCCATTCAAAATACATTTTGGAGTGAAATGATGCACAGAAATATAAGAAAGAAACAAACATACATACATACAAACAGCAACAACAACAAAAAACACACACAAATCTGGCTTATATGGGAATATTTTGTCATGGATGGCACACTCTCCATTAGATCAGATGAAGAAAGCAGACAAAAAACTCAGCCAATAATGATGCTAATAGTGTAACTGCATATATAATGTGAGCAATAGGATGACAGAAATGGAGCAAAAGAAATATGTATATAGAAATATCAGCAGCACTGTTCAGTCAAGTCTGTTAATTTCTCAAGGAGACACACTTCACATGCTACCAATGCCTCTCCTACATGCATTAAAACCCTTGTTTATTACAGACAGAGATAAACACCTTTGAAAATAAAACAGGTATGTTAATATGTCTGTGATAGCTGTGTCAAGTACTGGGATTTTGCTGCAGTAATAAAACCCTATGGGACAGAGAGGCATCCTCAAAGAAAGGACATTCAAACTCTGAATCCTCTGGAAGTATTAGCCACAGCTGACTGTAATAATTAGAGAATTATTTCTATTTCAGTAGGTTTTGGTCAGGCTGCTGACATACTGCATACATGAACATTAATTCTAACTAAAACATGATTCCTTTAAAACTTATTTTCAAGCAAGTTATCCTATGGAAAGTAAAAGTCTGTTTGGGTAGGAACCTCCTAAACTGCATCCAGGAGCTAAGGGTGTTGAGTTGGTCATGGTGAAAGCACTCCAGGACTGCACAGATGCAGAGATGATGGGTTATTGTGCTGTATCAGCACTGCAGAAGGCAGCAGTTTGTGACTGTACTCCTTTTTCAGAGGCTTTCATTTTGCTGTTTGCTTGGCTGCCCTTATGTGTGTTTTGTCACACACCATTCTTAGGATCAGTTTGCATAGTTGTTTTCTTCCTGTTGCCTGCTATTGATCATGTCATTATTATTATTATTATTATTATTATTATTATTATTATTATTATTATTTGAGGCAGGATTCTTTCTTTATTAACATTAATGGAGTAAACAGAGCTCTTTAAAAATCTCTCTCTCTATCCAAACTTGGAACAAAATGTGAGTTGAGAGAGGATAATAAGTACCTTCTGCAGCTATAGAAATGATAGTAATGGACAAAGCTGCCCTGATAGAAACAGAGATTTTGTAGTCAGGCTATATTTATATATATATGTATACATATATATATATTTCACTGTCTAAGCAAACGTTTGATTATCTCTTCTTTTCTGGTATATATTGAAGTAGAATAAAAGTAAGTAAAAATAACTTCTGCTCCTGGGCTGTTTACATTGATAAATATTTTTTCAACCAGCAGATAATTTGTAGGTAAAATACGAACAGATCTCTTCAACTTACATCCACATAGTCTACTTTTTGATTTAAGCCCTATCTTTCATTAGTGTTGGTGCTAGGGTTCTGGAGAAAAAAA
>CM021732.1:32399325-32461355 GCA_011075105.1 Heteronetta atricapilla | reverse complement strand
TATATATTTATATATAACTTATAAGTTATATATATATATAGATATATATATATATATAACTTTCCCTTCATGGTTCTTCTAGAGGCAGGATGATGGATTAATAACAAACCATTCCAACTCTATTCCTACAGATATTCTGGGTTGTTGGAGGAATAACTTTGGAGCAGCTAATGCAGTCATCCACAGTGGAAAAAGAAACATAGTCATAAACCCCCAAAACCAGAGCCGATCTTCTAGTCTCAATGGGTGGTAGCAGGAGGTGGCTCTAAAAGGAAGTCAAATGCTTTAGTTTATTGCAAAAAGTCCTTTTAACTTCATACTGAAATGGGATGGAGACATATACCTAACTGAAATTGCAGGGCAATGTCTTATGAAAAGAAACCAAATCCCAAACCTGTTGAAGTTAATGGCAACATTTCTTCTGACTTCAATGGAAACAGGAGGTAGCCCATAGTCATTACAGAGTTGCTAAGAGGCAAATTTATTTAAGCCCAGATATGACAAACTCCTGCTTGTGATAGTTTCTCATAGAAGAGATTCCGGTAAAAATATGAGCTGACTTTGGTATTTCCATTCTAGAAAATATGTTAGACAGTTAGTCTACATAACTCAAAATGTGCTTAAGTCATTAAAAAAACAGGATACCACAACCAGTTTATGAAGCACAGACTCTTAATGAAGCCACTCTTGAAGGAACTCAGACCAATTTTTCTACAAAGAGTGCTGGTTGCTAGAAAGCCCAGACGTGAACCTAGAGAGGATTTTTGTTGCAAAATGTATAATATTTAAGAAAATGAATGCAATAGTTTGCCATTTTCACACAACTTTATTGCTGCTAGCTTTGAAAGATGCATTTTAACAATGGGAAAATATTCACAACTTTAGGGATTTTTGTTAAGATTAAAAGCTGCAAAAATTCTGCACTCAGTATTGCTAAAAGGATGGACAACCTAGTCTCTTTCTTTTTGGACAGGCAGTAGAGACACAGCATGTGAGGCAGTTTACCCTAGAGCTCTCATTTCAAATTTGACACATAAGCAGCCTAGTGGCAAATGACCCTAAGTGGTGACATGATAAAGAGTCCTTAAAAGGGGATTGGAGCACTGTGCAATCAGCAACAGCATGAAGTTCAACATAGAAAAATGCCAAGTTCTGCACCTGGAGTGGAGTAATGCCAGGCACAGGCTGAGAGAGGAGTGGCTGGAGAGCAACTCAGCAGAGGGGCCTGGGAGTGCTGGGGAAGTAGGCTTGGCATGAGCAAGAAGCATGCCCTGGCAGCCAAGAGGGCAAACCACATTGTGTGGTACATTAAGCACAGCATAGCCAGCTGGTCAAAAGAGGTGATTCTCCCACTATATTTAGTGTTGCTGTGGCCTCACCTTGAATGATGTGTGGATTTGGGGCTTCACTGTATCAAAAGGATGTTAAGATACTTGAAAGTGTCCAGAGGAGGGCAACAAAACTGGTAGAAGGGCTGGAAGGCCTGTCTCATGAGGAGAGGCTGAGGACATTTTTGCTGTCTATTCTGAAGGAAGGCTGAGAGGCATCCTCATTGGTCTCCACAACTTCCTGAGGAGGGGAGGTAGAGACAGAGGTGCCAGTCTCTTCTCCTTGGAAGACAATGATAGAACACAAGGGAGCAGCACAAAGTTGCACCAGGGGAGCTCTAGACTGGACAACAGGAAAAGTTTCTTTACCGTGATGGTAAAGTGGCTCTTGTGCTACTACTTCCTGAAAGGATGTCACTAGGACTTCTGTGCAACCCATAGAAGTAGCTCATTTCTGGGTTTCAGTTTGCTTTTTTCTTTTATTTTTTCTTTTCTTTTTTTTTTTTTTTTTTTGGGGGGGGGGGGTAATCTTTTAAATTTCTGATACATTTCTCCAGCCAAAGTATAGATTAAAGTAATTTCAGTACTGCAATTTGAGGGATGCCATAACACTAAATTACACCCACTTAAATAATTACATCTCTTTAGCTACAAATGATAAAATAAACGTATCATGTTTAGTGTGTGTACTTTGCATGCAGTCATATAGCAGTTTACATGCAGAGCTTTTCCCAAAACAATGGAGGGAAAAAAAAAAAAAAAAAAAAAAAAAAAAAAAAACCTTCTGGAAATCTTTACCATTACACTAACATATTTGATTGTGGGAAACAATAATTCAAATGAGGCAAAGGTTATGGTAGAAAAATAAATGGAATCAATTGGGAATAAAAGCTATAGCTAGAAGGACAAATTTCAATCCGTGTACTTTATTCTCATTCTTAACCTCAATTGATTGTTAAGAGGAACATGACTTAAATTTTATCTTCTGTTGGATTTACAAACTTCTCTTTTCATACTTGCCCTTCCAGGGCACATGCAACTAATGCAACTTTATCTTTAGTATCTTGATCCAAGTGGGCTTCGACACACAGAAAATGTAGGATAAGAGGGAAGATGATGCAGCAGGGGAGAAGTAAGAGAACAGTTCTGCAGATAAAAAAGGCTAATGAAACAACTGGCAATAAAGACTTTTCCTCACATTTTATTATTTAGCCCAAGGAAAGCAGAGAATATCTCTAGGCTTTTAAGATCTAGCCAAAACATCAATGGAAATCCCACCTGTTACTATTTTAATCCACAGCACAGGACTGTTCCAGTCTCTCTTACCTCAGAAGCCAGGTCTCATCTGTCCAGCCTGATGCAGCTCATGCATTGTGAGTTCAAGCCTGCCCTGTAGGTGGTTATGCACATCTTCACAAATAACTCTCCTGCTCCTCTCTGGCTTCTCTGAACTTGGCTGCTTTACGAAATGTATTGAAAAATATTTTTGAAAAGAAAAGAGACCACTGGAAGAGTGGTAATCATTAGGTCCTTGGGGTCCTTGCATATAGTAATGTTAGAAATGCACTACAGTTCAAATGCATCTCTGAATTTGGATCTGAATTCCAATAAGACAAAAATCTAGTGGGTTACATACATGTTAATGTGCGATTCATTTGGTGGTAAACCTTGGTGCTGAAACTTAGGAGGAAAACTTGAGTCTGTTTCCTTAAAACTGCCTTTGGGCCTTCCAGTCCAGAGTGACACCCTGTTTCAGGACCCACAGCCCCACACCACTGATCCAAATCCACATTATCCACTGGGCCCAACCTATCAGATTTTCTCCTAGCATGCCTCCAGGATCAGGCCATGTCCAAAAACAGCTGGAGAGATGTGCTTCTGCTTTTTCTCCTATGTTTATATCCATCAGGCTTTGGGAAAGACAGGCTTTTGGTCCTTAGCTGGAGTGGGATGAACACTCAAAGCAGCCAGGAGGGATCTGAAAGTGGGAGCACTGAAAACAGCACCACCTGTATGTTAGCTAAATATATGCTTCTTAAATATTCATTGGGAGAGAGAGTAGGCATGACTGTATAGCCCAGTGGTCAGACCGAGAAGATTGGGGTGCAGTCTCACAGCATGCAGAGCATGGCTATGAACAGCAGCTGTGAAGCTGACAGCACCATTAGACATAGTCAGCAGCTGACAGGGTACTGGGGGTTATATTTAATCCTGTGAATAACCACACGGCCATGTTTCCAAAACTAAGCGAAACAATAACAACAAAAAAGGTTGAATATTTCCTTTTGTCCTGCTTCCCTAAAAGTTTTCCTCTCATGGGATTGAAAAAGAAAATATAAAGCAATTTTCTATGAAGAAGAATGAAAGCAGGATTTGAAAAACTGGCATTTCCCATCTCCTGAATTCTGCCCAGCTCTGCTCCATGTCCCAGTGATTAGGATTGTCTGTGGGAACGGGAGTGACCAGGCAGGAGAAGAATGGACATATCTCCCAAATCAGACAGACTAGGGATGAGAATGTCTAAAATTGTTGGAGTCACATTTACCCAGAAAAATGGTAGAGTGCTCAAACCATGGGCACCCAATGGAAAGTGCATTTCACAGAGGCCTTATTTGCTTCATGGAATACCTAGAAATGAGGTAATTATTAATCTTTTATGATTGGTGAACTAAGGAGCAGGGGAGCGTTCATCACAAAAGTTGTGAAGCTCAGCACCAGGAGATACTGATCCCTAATTTTAACAATGGTCTGATTCTGATTCTGCAGGTAGCATTCCTCAATAATCATACTGGTTACATTTTTAGGACTGTGACTTCAGCCAGTCTAATGCCATAATGACTATCATAGAAAAGTATTTTGGATTTGTGTGGTTCTATAGGCATAAACAGACTTCACACATGTTTGTTTCTGGTTTAATACAGAAAAAGATATAGTCAATTAAGATACTATAGGCATGAACACAACTAAAAGCAGAAGCCCAAGAAATAAACAACGTCAGGTAAGAAAACATAATATCTTGTCTCAAATCTCATTGCAAGTTTCTAGGGCTGTCAATCTAGCATCCTTCATATGCACATTACATCTTATCAAAAAGCCTGCAAAGCAAACAGATGTGCTATTGGAGCATGCTTGCCAGCATCCCAGCCACCTCACCTCACCTGCTGGATTGTGTTACTTCCATGGCAGCCTGCTGCCAGGGAGCTTGGCAATAGCGCACCACTATATATATGATTACTGCTGTATGGAGAAGAAATGGCAGAGATCTAATGTGATCAATGTGTCTGCTCCTGTCTGTCACTTTTGTTTGGCTTAGCGCACCTCCTTTAGTAAATGTTGTACCATTTGTGAATTAGATCATGGAATTACACAGAATATGGTGTAGACTCTCTCTGGAGTATATTTTCATGTCAGTGTTTAGACATAGCTCCTACATTCCTTAAAATTCCTTTCCTAGGAATATGTCCATAACACAAGGAGGTGGTGGGTGTTATACAGAATAATTCTTCCTATATTGTGACCTTCTGTCTTCATGCTTTTTGACAGGAGCTCAGCAGACACTGTCTGCTGCGATCTCACTTTTAAATTTCCCTCCAAGTTGCTCAGATACCACTTGGTGTTGATATCATGGTTCACAATCCATTTTCAGGTTCAGGTTCTCTGAAGTTTTCTCATCCTTCCCAATGACCCTGATATTCACAGCATTTGATCACAGGCTTAGACCTTCTATAGACTCTCACAGGGTTGTCGGCAACAGCTTTTTCTGATTCTGCAAGGGGATGAAGGATAATCCCAGACCTTTTGAATCATGTCTTAGTGCTCTTTGCTGTGAAGGCCCCACTCAGCCAGATGGTGCTCACGCAGTTCTCACTCCTTATGCAGAATACACACACATACTTGTTTCCAGCCTCTTGGTTGCCTCTAACGAGGAGCATGTATTTTGAGCATAGCACCTCAGACTTCCTAGAAGAACCTTACAGGAAGACATAATATAAAGTTAGACATAATATAAAGCCTAGCAAGGGTAATCTCATGACTGATGTCACACTGCTTCCTTCATGCATTAAAAGATGGTTAGATAACTGCACGTAGGAGGCTTAATCAAAATACATCTTAAAAAGTCCCTAATGCTACTCAAAGGAAGTCTAAGTAGACAGAAAATAGAAGGAGTTTTGAGAAATCACCTGTTTAGCAAGAAGCATGTTTTTCCAAAATTCCCAACTCTACTTGCAGTGTGAGTTAGGGCTTTGCTTTTCATTCATTTAGGAAGGTTTTGCGTGCATGCAGCCTGTGCCTATTCTGGCTATCTATTTATTGAACCTCTAAGGTTACTGTGGGGCATAAGGTCTGTGGCAATATGTTTGTTGGCAATAAGAACCATGATCTTATGTTTATAGACAGCGATAGTCTTGAGATAACTTCCTTTCAAATCCTCCAAAGCCTGATTTGAAGTTGTTCAGTTTTTATTCCTTGCACAAGTGCAGTATTTACTGATATTTTTGTGCTCCTTGCCATCTGCCTTACAACAGCCAACACATCTAGCAGGATAAAAGAAAGGTCTAGTTCTTGTGCCTGGATTTTTACACAACCCAAACAATTCTCTCTGTTTTGTAAAGGTCATTGAATAACAAAGAGCAAGTAAGAAAAAAATACCAAAAAACAAGGAAACTACAGGATATGATTCATAAAAATCCCACGTCTCCTCTATATGCTCATACTGTCTTCTGTGAAAAAATAAATAAATGTTTTTGTTCTTTAGCAATGTTCCAGTAAGTAATACACATGCCAGAGAACAAGCAAGCTCAAACAATGAGCTAAAATTAGAAGAGGCAGATTCAGCATCTAAAGTCACAAGTACACACACACTTACTTTATGGTGTGAAGGCATCTGGAAGAAATATAGTCACATGGACTGCCTGGGTCCTGGCATTAGGACTGTAGCTCAGGAGGCTCTTCTATCAGCTATATATATATATATATATTTGTAAATGCTCAAAAAACTCTTTTAATCCTATCTGTGAAAAGAAGCAAAAACTTACTTGCTTTTGTGGCTGTTGTGAAGATGAAACTTAAAAAGTGCTTATAAGTGTCTTGGGTTTTCATGATGTGTACCACTGTAATAAAAAGACCTCTATAATTCACTCCGTTTTGCAAAGTACTAAAATAAAAAAATAATACAGTTCAGGATATTCTGCTGTTCTGAAT
Source organism: Heteronetta atricapilla (assembly GCA_011075105.1). Classification (NCBI taxonomy): domain Eukaryota; kingdom Metazoa; phylum Chordata; class Aves; order Anseriformes; family Anatidae; genus Heteronetta; species Heteronetta atricapilla. Next base: position 32,454,825 of record CM021732.1, on the reverse strand, counting down.
AAGTCTAATTCCTATTGCAAAGGAAGAGAAAGAGACCTGGTGTGCAGTAGTACTGACCATTCCTCAGCACTTCAGTACTAATCTCAATATTTTTTCTTTTCCTGCATAATTTTCTCCTAACTGGAAAAATAAAAAGGCCCATGCAGAAAAATACTTGTTAGCCACCATCAGTCCTCTCTAGATCCTCTCAGCTCAATTAGTAAAACACTTATTTTCCAGTGAGAGACATGATCAATCACACCAAGAAGCAGAAAGATCTGCATGAGAGCCCAAGGAAACATGGCTTGTGGCTAGTACCACTGCTTCCACGTTGAGCCATCAATTAGTAATCAGAGACAGTGTTATATGCATCTGCACTGGAGGAAAGGAGAGCAATTATGAGTACATGATTGTCTAGGTGTGGTTATCATTAAAAGAGGGCTCAGGAGGAGCTGACACCACTCCAGATTTTCATCCCCATTGCAGAGACTGGCTCTAATGAAAGCAACATTGTAGGTCAATTGAGTGTTTTTTCAGGATCTGATATTCCTGGAAATTCCAAAGATTTCATGGCAAAGCAATACTACACTCTTGATGTTATTACTTGTGAAATATTGTGCTGGACATTTTAAAGAATAATTGGAGTCCACATAATTTAAAGATTTTTTTTTCCTCTTTTTTCTTTTTCTTTCCTTTTCTTTTTCCTCTTTTCTCTCTCTCTCTCTCTCTCTCTCTCTCTTTTTTTTTTTTCTTGTGTATAAATGGTGTCACAGCTGTTCTTAAGCTACATACTCAACTTTCAGTACAAACCCAAACACCCACTGCAGGCAGTAGATCAGAGGGAGATGGAACCAGTTCCTACTGGCTGAGGCAACAAACACAGATTTATTCCATGTCAGCTCTAGTGACAGACAATATACTTTTGCATTTTGTTTAACATCATACATATTTATGCAAAATGGTTATGAAGGAAGGATGAGAGATAGCTGAGACTGAGAGGTTCTCGACCGAGTCCAAAGAAAGGCAACAAAGCTGGTGAGGGATCTGGAGAACAAGTCTTATGAAGACTGGCTGAGGGAGCTGGGGTTGTTCAGTCTGGAGAAGAGGAGGCTCAGAGGTAACCTTATCGCTCTCTACAGGTACCTTAACGGAAGCTGTAGTGAGGTGGGGGATAGTTTATTCTCCCACATGCCTGGTGACAAGCCAGGGGGAATGGGCTAAAGTTGCACCAGGGGAGGTTTAGGTTGGATGTTAGGAAGAACTTCTTTATGGAAAGGGTTGTTAGGCATTGGAATAGGCTGTCCAGGGAAGTGGTTGAGTCACCATCCGTGGAGGTCTTTAAAAGACGTTTAGATGTTGAGCTTAGTGATATGGTTTAGTGGAAGACTTGTTAGTGTTAGGTCAGAGGTTGGACTAAATGATCTTGGAGGTCTCTTCCAACCTAGATGATTCTGTGATTCTGTGAAATTCATTACAGAATACATTTGAGGGTTTTTTGTTTGTTTGTTTGTTTTTTTGTTTTTTGTTTTTTTTTTTTTTTTCCTAAGAATCAGTTGTGATGTTTCCTGCCACATCTGGTTGGTAGCTAGAACAGGGAATCATCTAATTTAGCTCTGCTCATAGACTAAATTAACTATAAAAAGACTAGATTAACTCTAGATGTTCCAGAAAGATGCTCAAAACTATATTAACTGTAACACTGAGAAAAATGATAGACCTTTACTGGTTGTGTTACACTACACATACATTGGAGAGTTAGATTGGGTCTCTGTGTATTCACCAAAGCTAAGATCAGGTACTGTGAATATGGAAAGTGAACCTGTAGTGAGTTGAAGGAACATAAATCTGTAATGTATATTTTAACCTTGATTGATTGATGGATATGTGTTTTCATAACTTTAGCACGGGCTAATATTTAATTAGAAGACAGTCAAAGGCCAACATATTCAAATGATACAATGACATTAATGATGTAATATGATGTTGACTATAATTTAAACATATCACAAACAAGGAAATTTGGGATCTTACCAGCAGTGCTCTATTTAGTATTAATTACCTATGAAGACATTAATGTGGCAGCCATAATGGGCATTTTTCCGTGATATGTGGATAGAGAAGTAGCATACAAGCTTGAAGTAGCATACAAGCTAAGAGCTGTAAATAAGCTAAAGTTTGCACAAAATCTTGGATCCATACCTTTACTCAATTTCTATTAAAGTACAGAACTTAACTTTGGGTTTTCAATGAACCTGCTCCCATTTATAGGCAAACCGAGGGAAGGAAATAGCAAAAACTCTATCATTTCCAAGAGCCCAGGAGGGATGTATGAATGAAGTGTTGTAGCCGGTGCACTGTGGTAGCAAAAAGAAACATAAAAGCATTCTCTGATTAATAATAATAATAATAAAATTATCTCAACAGCATTCTTAATCCACAATTTTGACATAATCTTCCTCTCATTTGGATGGGAAAAGGCAGAAATAAAGAAGAAAAGCAATGGCTCAACACATATCCATCCAGCTTTTGTAGATACTACTTAGCCTTTCTGACAAGGAGCCATCCAACTCATGCTACTCCTTTCAGAGCTGCCAGTGGAAAGAAAGATTTTTCCCAGGGAGGAGGATCTCCAGGGGAAGCAGTGAAAAAGCACGGGAGAAGGAATCTGGAAGAATTCACTCCCACCCACCTACAGGAGATTCCTAGAAGTATTTTCAGTCTGAAGGTTTCCAAAAACCTACTGCACTTCTCAAAGGCAGGGTCATTGCTGTGGCAGGTTGATTTTAAAGCAGAAATAGTGTCTATCTGAAACCTCTCACAAGGTTGGAATGTTAGAAGTAGTCCCAGGAGAGGTGGTTTAATGTACAAAATGCAGGTGAGGCAGCCAGAAAGACATGATGAATGCAATTTATCACAGGGCTCTGCAATTTATCACAATGGTATTGCAGGAAGCAAGCAAAGCAGAGAAGCAGATAGATAGACTGGACAGATTAAGCTCCTTTGGATGTGGAACTTCTTTGAAATATGCCAAGGAAATTGCATGCTATAAGTCCCGATTTTCAAACAGTATTTTATTGATTGGAATAGAGAGATGGCTTTCTGGGGCTGAAGTCCTTTTCCCCAGAAAGGAAAAAGATGCATTATTCTGAAGAATGAACGTAAACTAAAATCATAGGATTCTGCTTTGCTTTATTTTGGCTTTAATCTACCTCTGAACATGTGAACATCCCCTCTGGATATGTGCCAGGAGGTAGGGATTTGCATGTGCAAATCCAGTGCCTGTACTTCCAGCTACTCTTCTGCCTGCTTGATTTTCAAATTTGGGTGCATAAAGCTCCACGTACAGGAGCAATTTCAGAGGCCTAAACCAGTGAGCTACTTTTGATGCTGTGCAAGTGATCGAAGCATGCTCACAGCAAGCACAGCCCTTCCTTACTCCCTGCTTTCATGGGGTACCTTTCTACAACCAATTCTGTTGTATCCATATAACTCCAAGTTTTACAGCAGTGGAGCTGGCATGATACCATGATCCAGAGCATTGCTGCAGCATGCTGCATATTCCCCACCTCCCACAAAGTAGGGGCCTTATGACTTTCAAAACAACGCATGTACTATTTAAATTGCTTCACTGGGAGGAGAATTATGTGTTCTGCAACGCCTCAGGACAATGAGCCAAAGGAACTATAGAATATGAGCTTGGTGTTAAAGCCATAGCTCTGCAACGCTCTGCTTTGTGTGGGTTTTAGCCTGCTATGTAACATTATTTTTACATTAACATTTGTGGTTCCTTTTTTATGCACTCCAGCTTCACTATGCTCCGCCCCTTATATTTTAACAGTCAGATTCCTATGATCCAACCAGGGTGGCATGTTCAAAGTTCCACTTCTTTTCAGAGCTGATTAAAAAAAAAAAAAAAAAAAAAAAGCTCAGAGTGTCAAACAAGCTTAATTCAAATAGCTTTTATTCACACTAGGACAAGACTATAGCCAAATAATTTTACGAAACACAAAACAAAAGAGATTTTTACAACTTAGTTAAAGACTATTTCATGCCAATCCAATGCTCATATATCTATAACCAACAGTTTTGGAGCACAATGTTACTTAACATTACTCATTGGATACTTTCAGATACAAAAATGTATCAGGAATAATAACAATAATCCACAGGTTCCTCTTACTTTTACAGAAATATTACTATTGACCTTTAAAAATTTTGCCCTTTGGATTGGTCCCACAGGTACTTTATGTCTTAGAATCTGATCTGCCCGGAAAGACAAATTACAGATAAACTTCTAGTGCTCTGAGCAAAAGGACTGTTTTTTATCATAGAAACAGATAGCAACATCAATTTTCAAAGAAAAAAAAAAAATAGACATTTCAGCTGTGCATCCCTAGATGGAAAAGTCTGTTGTAAAAACCCACAGCAGTAATTTTGCTTTGAAAGTTTTAGTTATGAGTTCACCAGGTATTGCTTTATGCTTTCCTACTGCATCCTAACTTAGAATATTAAGCCAATCATGAAATATAAAATAGCAGTAAATTAAGCAGAAAGAGTATGAGTATGAACTCGTTCCCATAACACATGATGTATACACCTTTCTGAAGCCCACAGATGTCAATAGATAAATATCCACTGGTGCCAGTGCTCTTTCAGACAGACTTTTCTAGTGGCAGAACTGGCACTTCATATCAAAAATAGGGATGTGTAGCAAAGTTCAAATTTGTATCTGCACTTTTTTTGCAGTTTGGGTGTGGACTTAGTGCAAAATGAAGGCTTCTTCACTAACTGCCTCCTGGACCTTATCCACAGCCTGTTAGAGAAGGGTTTGCAGTGGTCTTTGAATAAGGGCATCCTACGGCTCTGCTGTTGCAAATGTGCCTCCAGCCATTCAGGCAATACCATCAGGAAAGGGATGATGTGTAGAGATTTTAACACAGAATCACTCTCACTGTGCAGTACCAATGCCATTAGTTTCATGCTTCACTTGCCTCTAGACCATCCACATGGAGCATATATTCCTTGTAAACTGCAGCCCAAATCACAGTGCACTAATTAACATCTGAACAGGAGTATCTTTGATTTTGCAGAATAATCTATACTTTGCTATAAACTCTTCTAATATACTGAAGCACAGAGCACGGCACTAGAGCAGGCTGAAGGATTGTGTACGAGAGTTATAATTCATAGCTGCTGGAATGTCCTCCTTGGTCTTTGCTCTCTGTGGTGTGTTATTTACTAGAGACTAAAACTGAGCTAGTAACAAGATGTCATAGGACAAAAAACCTTTTGGATATTACATTGTTAAAATCAAAATGTGTCCCTTTTGAGGTTAGAAAGGAATGCAAGTTTCACAATTTCTTTTTTTTAACAATCAGCAGACAGCCAGCTAAATCGTACTCATAAAATACCACTCCAGTTTGGATCTGTCACAAAAATGAAACATTTAATTGCTGCTAGAAGTGACAAAGACAAGCTATTCTCATTCCCACACCAAGGGCAGGGGCATCTGTCAGAAAAGGCAACTTCTTTTTTCTGGCTTTCTCTGTGCTACCAGGGCAAATTCAATTATAGGGAAAAACCAAAGCAAGTGACATGACAAAATAGAAGCTTAAATCATTAATAAAAATCCAAACTGCTCAAATTTCAGGAAGAAAAATAGGTAGCAGAAGCTGGATTTTAGAGAAATTACTGCCCAGCAGGTTCCCTTCCCCCCACACAAACACCCCACACTCCCACACCCTGCCCTGCCACATGCATATTCTGTTTTACTTCCATATGGAGTCTGTGAAAAAAAAAATAATAAAAAAATGCACAATGGTTCAGAAAGCTCCACTGTGACCCTTTAAAATACAACAACTGTGCACTGTTACTCTCCTGGCAAGGCCACTATAGAAAACAAACAAACAAACAAACAAACAAACAAAAAAGCAAACTCCCTTCTATCATTCCTGCCATGAAGTGTCTGCTAGGGGCTGAATGCTTCTTGGGCAAATACGTGGCATAGACATCAGGGCAGCACTCCTAGCTGTTGCTGCTTAGGACAAAATCTGTGTAGTGAGGTTCATGTCTGTATGCGTATGGGCATGTTTGTGAGACAGGGAGCATTTCCCAAAGAGCAAGTGCTTGCTGGGCACCTCCTTGTCCCTGCAAGTTAATAGAACTTAGTTGCCTCACAGCCACCAGCGCCTTTGGAAAAGTTCCCTCTAATTCTTCATCCCAGACACATTACCCCAAAAGTGTCCTGCTGTCTGTCTACACAAATTACTCAGTCTCTGCATTCTTGTTCTCTACAGTGTTGGCTGCAGCATAACCTTTCTAATATTTCATCTCTGTTTATGACTCTCAGCTTTTTAGGGAGGCTGCACTTAGATAAGACATCAAATCAAACACCACATACTCGAGAGAGGGATTCATTTTGCCACCTTCTTTCAGCTGGCAGTTTGTTGTTGACTTTTTTGCAAAGTAAAGAAACAGTCAACTTTGTTTACATGACAGATGTTTTTATTTTCTTTTTATTTTATGGTGTTTATTTAAGATAGCTTAATGATTTTATATTCCTTGAATTCACTTGCCTCAAATTAGTTACTTAATTTTCACTGAATGTAAAATTAAGAAGGTACATAACTGAAAAAGGGACTCCTGTCATCTTTACACTGCCAAATTTCCCATGAACTTTGGTTGCTAGACATTTTGCCTGAAGAAGGATAATATAATCAAACATTTCATTGCTGCAGATTATATTAAAGCCAAATGACTACATACAGAACTTCACAGAGAGTCCAGAAATGAAGTGCAAGACTTAGGATTTAGCAGTTTTCAAGATTTGCTGTTCCCATCACTGTTCCCTCTCCAGCCCAGATAAAAGCATTAAGCTGGATAAGAATTATTTTTTTTCTTGAAATACTGGGCCATATAATTTTTCAGTTTTTAGGCTCTACTATGAACTTAAGTACCTAAGAACGCACAAAAAGACCAATATGCCATTGAGCTTAATATGCAGCATCTAACCGTAGGGAAGAATATAGACTGGAGCAAGCATGTCAGTGGTACTTCCTACTGTGGCATCTCTCATTCAGCCGATCGCTGGCTTAGGGAAATCTTGATCCAGAGGTGGAATGCAATGCCTGCAAGGGAAGGATTTGCTGCTAGTGGTCTGGCATGGCGGTTCTGTGGGACCTGCAGGCCCCATGCCACCAGCACCAGCCAGGGGGCCACCCTGGCTCTGAAGGCTCGCTGCCACTTCCTCAGCTTCACTGTCTCCATGGACAAAGGAATCATCATTTACTCCCACCTTATTTACCCATTTCAGATCATTTTTAGAAGTAATTTAAGCTCAGATGTTGATATTTTGGCAGCTGGCTAGAAATATCTGGGACTTAATTTTCAGAAGTGTCAATCTCCTTCACCTTAGCAGAGGTACACAGGAGACATGAGTCTATGGCGTTTCTTCAAAAAGAGCTCCTAAGCCTCTGGATTTGAACATTAGAAGCAGAAAAACATGCAGTTCATGCACCTTTCTGAAATTCTTGGAATCTGTTTCTGAATACAGCTAAAACTGGGCATTTTTAAAAGTGTCCATGTGAATATTTCCCTAGAAGTGTGACTGAAATTGCTGGGAGATATTTTAACTGCAATCCATAGGGAGCTATTGATGGTAATAAAAAAATCTGTGAGAAGAAAACAGCAGCAAGGGAAACTGCCCTCTCGGAAAGCCCAGGTCTGCTTGGAAGGAAGTGTTGATATTCACCATAAGCCTCAAACATTTCCCAGAGGGCTGTATGGTGCCTTGTAATGACATAATCAAAAAGTAATGGTGTTCTGGACTTAAAAAAAAAAAAAAAAAAAAAAAAAGAGAGAGAAAAAGCGCACACACAAAGAAAACAACAGGTCTTGATCCATCTCCCACCGAAATCAAAGAGGATGTTGCAATTGCTTCAGTGAGAGCAGAGTTCTGGCCACAATCTGTGTGCAGTTTATTTGCACATTTGCTTATCCAAATGATCCTGAATTTAACCAATAGCATGTCTAGTTGTCTGTCTGGGCGTATGGCTGTATAAATGCATAAGTGTGAGTTTGTAATGTGGTTTAATTCAAATTATTCTGGAATTTTAAAAGCATTTCCAGCTACAAAGGACAGCTTTAGCTGATTTCCACCCCAGAATATAGACTTTAATTGGCAAAGTTTGTAAATCACATTTCAAGCTGCAATTCATATTCCATTTCATGCAAGCTAAGGACACAGATTTTACATTTGTGGGGTTAATTCTAAAATGATCTTGCTGTGCACTCAATTAAAATTTTTCAGCTATTATTTCAAAATGTGAAAAGCTTTACAAATTACCCAACTCATCAGCTATGGTCCTTGGTTTCCTTGAAGGGAAACTTCTTTGAAGACCACAAGTGAATTGCAGTAAATGGCAAGTAAGATTGCCATCACAAGTCTGCTAAAAATATAGGGTGAACTTCTGATTGCTTTAGTCATGTGAACAGTCCCCTTCAGAACAGCTCAAAGTCAGGCAAGGTGGATTGCACCAGGAGTTAATTTAGCTGGCTGGGACCCTTTGCATTACTAAAACAAGCATGATTTTGGCTTGTAAATGGCAGGTAGAATTTTATTTTACTTTCTGAGGGGCATACATCCATTTTAGAGTAAGCCTTTTGGAATAAAAGTTTACTTTGCATTATAGGAAATGACATTCCTTTTTTAGATTTCCCTTTTCAAAGCATGCCTCAGATTTCTAACTTGTAGCAGAGAGCTTTTGTATAAGTAATAAAAGTCTTTAAAATTAAAATGCTAATCGTAAACAAACCCAAATGCATGAAAGATTCAGTCTGACTGCATAACAAAAGAGAATTATATAATTCTATTTGAGTGAAATCTTTCATCTTTGATTTACAGGTTTGAGTCTGCCTATAACTGAAACCATATTGTTCCATATCTTTCATATCATGGCCTTCACCAAAATCTTGTTTTAATTAAGGTTTCTTTCAGATTTCAGAATAAAAAGCATGGCAGTCTTCACTTATGGCTTTAATATATACTTTCAGTTCAGAAAATGTATAAAAATGAACATCATTTGATTTTAAAAGCCAAGCAAGCTATCAAATATTTGCTGCAAGCAGAATACTTCAAGGTATCTCCCAGGGTTCATTAGGTGAGAAAGCTGTAAACAAAATAAAAGTTGCTGTAGCACAATTTTGTTCATTTGAAGTCATCTTACATACATGCCCTATCTCTTTCTCTGACAGTAAGGCAACACGTGTAATAGTTTAAGCGTTCATTATCAGCTAAAGGCACAGCTCTATGTTACGTTCACCAACACAGAATTAAACAGCTAATGTCACATTGCAGGGAAAGCTTGATGCATTTGGGGGGATCTAAAATAAAGCCTAAACCCTTGGAAACTTCTTAAGCAATGTCAACTCTCTCAGTGCAGGACTACATAAAAGAATCAGTCCGTATTCACATGACAACCTGTAAAAATGCTCCCCATGCAACCTCCATGGAAACACCTGAGCTCCAAATGAGCTGCACACAGCCGCTGCTGATTGCTGTTCTCAGAGTCAGGACACAGAAACATTTTGGAACAAACTAAAAACACATTTGGAAAGCCATCCATTTTTCAGAGACTACTTGATCTCTGCTGCACATCTGGTGAGAGCTACTGTCAACTACGGCGGGTACAGCACTTTCTTAAAGACAGAAGGTTGCTCATTTTAGGGAATCGTGAATGTGATTTTATGATAGAAAAGGTTACATTAAATGAGGAGATATGTCCGGGAAAAATAAAAAAAACACCACCAAGCACAGTACTTTGGGGGATTTATAGTACAATAAGAAGTACTTTCCCTTTAGCTAAAATCCCTCATCTTAGTTTACACACCTTCTACTCGTTCTGCTAAGAACTCATTACAAGGGGTTAAAGAACAGCACATAAAATAAAAGTTTTTTTTTTTTTCTTCTTTACACAAAGCAAAGAAAACAAATTCTATTAACAATTTAACACAGTATGAAAAAAATTACCCAGTAAAAAGTGTCAGAAAGTGATTCATGGAGTTTACCAAGTATTTTGCTGGCTGTTGCAACTCTTGTATCTATAATCTATCATGTAGAATTTTGTAATACTCTATTTCACAATTCATGTTGGTGAGTGGGTCAAACAGCATGTAAAAAGCATGCTCTAGGCTCTTTCTCCCAAGCCTGCTTTACTGTAACTCTAGAATTGTAGCGGTTACATTTAAGGAATCTTTAGGGCCCTTTCAAGTTCATCCAAAGAACAAGTGAAGCTGCTATTCAGAGTTTTGTGCCTAGTGTTTATGTTCCATCTGATCCGTGCCACCCAAGCAGCAGACAAGACATGTCTGAGGGTGCTTTGGGGGGATACACAATGATGTCACGCACAGGAAATATCAGGGAGGACTTGGCACTTCACAAGGCTGGCTCTTCTTCCATGGGCTCGCCAGCAGCTCTGTAAAAATAAACAGGCAATCAGAATACGGCACAAGAGTACACAATGACATTGTAGATTTTCATGCATAATCAAAGCTGATTTTTCAGCTCTCTCTGATGTTTATTTGTGTTATTCAGTTATCCATAAATAGAGTTTCTTTCCTAGGAAGTATAAACAAATGTCAAGTGGAAAAACATTTTTGATCCAAGCAATCACTTAAAATGTTCCTGTTTATATTAAAATATGTCAGAATATTTTATAACTTTTTGTCCAGAAATGTACATGCTTTGTGTCAACAGAATCAAATAATTTTGTGAAAAAAAAAAAAAATAGCTGTGATACTTTTATTTTGCAAGCATCTGCAACTAAAAATACATGCATTTGTTTTTCTAAGTGGGCCCATACCATTAAAACAAAATGGTTCACTAGTAGCCAAGTAGTTAGCAACATTTCTTTTGGAGTTCCTCAGTCCTCTGACTTTTGATTCTGTGTTTTAATAAATTCCTTGCCTGGCTGCCTGGCTGCCTGGCTGCCTGCGACTTCTGAGAGCAAATTCTAAACCTGATTAACAGATCTCTCATAGACAGATATCCATTAATAATATCTCATCCAATCTTTTATTTGTTTCTTTTTTTATGTGTTTCTTTTATTTGAAAGCCTCTAGGAAACATTCAGCTTAGGCAAGATGAGCTCTAAAACATCCAGTAAGTATCAATGGGGACATACGCTGAGCCACTGGGAAGTGACATAATTCCTTGTACCTAACAAGTTACTGCAACGGAGGATTATGCTGGTAATTACAAAATAGGGAGCTTTTGAGACCACAGTGAGACCTCACTGTTGAAGGGCATAAGAATTTTGACACACACCATTTGTCACCTCAATCTGGCAAGATACAGTACAGAAATGAGTCTAAGATCTCCTTAAAACTAATCACTCCAAGCAATTCTGAAATGAGGGGAGAGCAAAAAGTAAACACAAATTAATAAATAAAATAGACATTTAACAGTTAAATCTGATAAGCCAGTATAATGATTAGCTTCAGTAAAAAATACCTCAGAAAGTACAAGTTCATGAGATCCCATGGGGGGCAGTGGGGAGGGAAGTAATTAATGGGGGCTTGCATGGGCTTTGGTAGTTTATTTAGCAAGGAAGCCAGAGAATTTAAAATTAATCTGGACTTTATTAAAGTCTTTCCCAATGAAAAAATCAGAAGTGTCTCTTTAAATGGTTTTATACATGTTATTCCTTTATGATTTGGAATGATTACAGCTAGTACATTGAAAAATAAGTTGAATGAATGCTATAGGAAAAAGATGTTTTTCAGACTAATCACTTTCCAAGTGGTTAGTGACCAGAAAAAAAAATTGTTAATCCATAAATCTCTAATCTTTTGTTCCTCTCTATACAGTGGAGACATTTTCATGTGTACAATAACCACTGCAGCTCCCTTGTTTCTGAGTGGGGATGTGAAGCACAATTTCAAGGAAGGCTGCAGCAGAGGATACTTTGGACAGAGCAAAGCTGGGTGGGAGCACTGTCCTGCCTATGCACAGATGCAGCAGGGCATCACTCCTGCTCAACAGGCAGTAGAAGCCCAGAGAGCTTACCAAAATATGTTTATTGAGTCATCTTAAAAAAATAATAAAAAAAAATAATTGCTGTCTGTCCTGGTTTCAGTTGGGACAGAGTTGTTTTTCCTCCTAATGGCTGGTGAGGTACTATGTTTTGGATTGGGATGAGAAGAGTGCTGATAACATGCTGGTGTTTTAATTGCTGCAGAGCAGTGCTTACACTAAGCCAAGGACTTTTTAGCTCCTCACTCTGTCCTGCCAGTGGGCAGGCTGGGGGGGCAGCAAGAGCTGGGAGGGGACAGACCCAGGACAGCTGACCCAAACTGGCCAAAGGGGTATTCCATACCATCTGACGTCATGCTGAACAATATATAGGGGTGGCTAGCCAGGGTGGGGGGCCGGCTGCTCGGGGTTGGGCTGGGCATCGGTCAGCGGGTGGTGAGCAATTGCATTGTGCATCACTTGTTTGTACATATTATTATATTATTATTATTATTATTATTTTCTCTCTTAAATAAACTGTCTTTATCTCAACCTACAAGCTTCACCTTCCCGCTTCTCTCCCCCATCCCAGAGAGGGAGGGGGGAGGGTGAGTGAACGGCTGTGTGGTGTTTGGCTGCCAGCCGGGTTAAACCACAACACTGTCTTTTTATTTTTCCTTGAATTGTTCTGGCTTGTGGCAGAGGCGGCACACTGGCAACAGAGGTGGGATGGAGTTCAGCCTGCTGCTCAGGTATAGTAAAGGAACATGCTCCATGTACAGACCACGCTTGTTGTATATCACTCCCATGCTGACTACATGTTCCCACTTTCACCAGCCACTCCTGGAGGACCTGTTTCTCCTCTGGCATAAAGTAAAAGTTCAGTAGGCCCTCTTATACACTCGGGGACTTATGGGGCTGTCTGAGAAGAGAGCAGGTTGAAAGCAGATTACAGTCAAGCTTTCAGATTGGACTGTGAATAAATGAATGGGAAGAAATGGTTTTCAATAGATTTCAATTGGAGATTGGCAGAGTAGGAAGGAATGGAGCTCTGGAAAACTTCTGGAAGTGGAAGTGGGAGTTTGGGTTATTTATAAAGAGATACGGAAGAAGTACATGCAAGTCTGCTCACATGTATTGGGCTATAGGACTGATATTCTCATGAACGTAGCACAACTCCGAGATGATCATGTTCGTGGTTTGAGTCCTGGGCAATTTCTCCCTGATGAGGGCACTCCTGAGCACCAGGACTAACCTTGAGTGCTGTGTCCTAGTATATTCCAACACATTCCAACAACATCCCAATATCCTTCAACAGCCAGAACCTACACACCAGTAGAAATTTTGATACGCAAGCACAAGATGCTAAGCTCTTTTTGGAAATGGAGAGGAGGTTCAGGTGCCTTGGCAAATCCAGCTGCTGTCTCCCAGTGTATTTTCAACCTTCTCCAATCTGCTTTGAAGATTTGCGTGTGTGCTTTAACTTCAAATTACTTGTGCAAGAGAAGTCACTGGATCTATCCAACGGCTTATCATCAAAAACATGCATCTTTATGAGATAACAGCTTAGGCCAGAGATTTGTGAGACAGCAAGTAAAATTTTAGAGTCCTTTGCACAGAAAGAAAAACACTGTAATCATATAACTCTGAGAGGCGAATCAATATATACCCATTCAGCTGAAATAAAAAGTTTTCCAAAAAAATAAAATAAAAAGGGGCCGAGTCTGACAGGCCAAATTTATGTTACCTCAATTATGTCATTGTTAGTTATATCAGTTCAGTCTGTCTTCCTGTAGCTGACAAGAAGTTGGCATAAAAACACAAAACAGGCAAAAAAATCAACCCATATTGCATGCTCTGACTTGTAACTGAGAAATGTAACTGTGAGCTTTGGTCTGATCTGGGCTGATCTGTGGGGTTGGCAGATCACAGATGGCACAGATTGGGACTAATGAATGTAGAATCACATCTATGATTTTTCATAAAGCGCCATAATGGCTCACTGAAATTCCAAGTGCCTAGGAGCAGAGCCCTCTTGCATTTGGTCTAATTACTTGGGTATGCCATAAAGGGTGCTCACCTATGCCTCTCTCTAGATGCAGTTCACACTCTTGTAGAGTGAAATAGTCTCTTTGTAGTTACTGCTAGAACAAATGATTATATTAAAACAGTTGGAGTAGATGAGAGAATCCTGCCTTATGGATAAAGTCTGGCTAAACTTGTGACATCTTACATATTGCTCTGCGGCAGTTTTAAGTAAATGGCAACCATATTATTTAATGTGAATGCTATTTAAAATAGCTCATATCTGCACTTTTTAATTTTTTTTTAAAGTCAATATTTAAAAACAGATAAATCCTGTAAATCATCCAGAAAAGCAAACATTTCTCTTACCTTGTTTTATAAATTAGAATTACAGGGATTCCTCATAGCAACATCATCACACACATAAAAATAAAAATTCAAGGTATGCTTCCAAGTTGCAAAAATCGCTGAACAGAAGATAGATTTTCTGGTGGGGTATGGTTGTTTTATGCCATAATCTGTTCCTAATTTAACTCAGATGTCTCAAGGAAGAGCATTGTAATTGAAAAGTGATCCTCTGGTAGCAAAGAGCTGGGGAAAAAGAGGTACATTTCTAAACCATGAAGATGATTTGGAGAGTGCCTGAAGACATCATATTAGAGATCCTGGGTTAGTGTATATTCTAGTAAAAATTGACTATGTATGAATCAAAGAAAAGGAAATAAAAGAAAAAAAAACTTCACAGTTTAAGAGCACAATAAGGTAAATACACATTAGCTCTCAAAAGAGGAAGTAATACCTAAATAAGGCAAATAAAGTAGAAACACTGGCAAGTTCAATGTAAACCCACAATGAGGCCAAAAGGAGAATCTGAAGAGCAACATGTTAAAGGTATAAAAACTAATAATAAAAGGATCTTTCAAAATACATCAGAAGAAATGATCAAAGCACAAAAGGAACATCAAGGAAGGTAAACCACAAGAGCAAAATGAACTATTTATATCTCTGTTCACTAGAGAAGCATCAGGCAGATCTTATTATTTGCAGATGAACTGTCTTAAACTGAATCAGCCCTAGAACAAGCTATTAAACATTGCCAAATTGCTAAGAGCAGATGATATTTGTCCACTGAGTTCTAAGGGAATGTAATCATGATGTTTCTATATAAATAATTATTGAGCATATTCCACTGCTTAATTCAGAATCCATGCCAGAGGTAGAGAGGGTAAGAAATGCAATTCCCATTTTGGAAACTACAGGACATCCAGTAAGTCTGTATTGAGGAAATTGATAGCAGCTATAATAAATCACAGAATTAGTAGGCATTTAGATAATAGTAATTTGGCTATGAGTTAAGACTTAACTCTTGCAGAGAACTCAAGCCTCACAAATTTATTAGAAGTTTCTGAAAGAACTGAAGGAAGAGGAATCAAGTAATGCCTCTGTGCAATGAAAGTCTTCCAAGGATTTTATCCAAATGCTTTGAAGAACTTAGGTTATGAGAGGCTCTTGATATAGATTAACAATCCATCAAATGTGGGAAATGGATAATAATACTGGTGAATGTTCATCATGGAAGGATGTTCCATAGCATCTCAAGAAGACCTGGCAGAGTACCAGTATGTTTAGGTGATAACATTTGTTGATGATGCAAAACTGCAGATACTAGACAGACCTAAAGTCCATAGCACCATTTCTGAGTGGAAAAGAAGGTAAACAGATACAAAGTAATACACAAAGCAGGGGGGAGGACAGATTTAATTGTTTATATACTGTGATGGCAATTACTGAGAGCTTGGAGTTAATGAGAGTAGAAGAGTACAACAAACAACAAAAATGCCCATCATTAATCTTCCTTATAAATACATAGTATGCCCAACACCTGGTGTCCTGGATCTGCATCCTGGATCCTTACTCCATCAAAAAAAATAAAAGTTGAAATAGAAAAGACATAGATAGGGGCAAGAAGAATGATTAGAAGAAATTACTTTCATACCACGAGGAATAAGATGTCTCGAGACAGCTAAGTGTGGATGAGAATGTAAGGAAAAAAATCTTTGATTTCTCATAACTAGAGAATGTTCAGTGAATTTACCAGGTATTAAGTTTAGAGCTAAGAAAAAGAAGTTCAATGCCTGATGAAGCTGTGGGATTGACTACCTGAACACCAAAACTGCAAGATGGTTGAAAAACACCTTTGAAAAATTTATATTTGGAAAGTATCCTGGGAAGCTTTTACACAAGATGGGTCAGATACCTAGACCAAGACCTAGAGACTAAGCAGGGTAAAGCTGTCTCTCCACATCTCGGTTCTCAGTTATCTTCCTAGGCACCCTCCACCAGGGGATGAAAGGAAGGTGGGCAAGATAAGGCTGCAGATTCTCTAGCCCCCCTGAGCCTGGCTGTGATTTCAGATCCTGTGGGGTATGGCCAGGTAGATGCAGGTTCTTCAGCCCAGCTGAAGTGGATACCCAAACAGCAATACGCTAAGCAAAGCTCTGTGAGCTGATGCACAAACACAGAATGTGGCCCTAGGTGGCAGCTAGCTCTACCCCAAAATTCAACCAGTCTCACTGCTATAAAATATATTGCAGCATGACTCAAAATGCAACTGATAGCTCAGTAACACTGAGAGAAATATCTAAAAATGACACTTTGTTTTCATTTCCATTTGAGTAAAACCTATGCTTGGCTGAATGAGGGCCATAAAGTCAAATCCTGATAAATGTCATTCTCAAGATTTACTGTTTGCTGTAAAAATACTAAGTGCCAGAGATCTCCCTCCACACCCTTTTATTTTTCCATTTTAAGAAGAAATGTACAGAAGCTCCAGTGTATCATGGAAAGCATTGTATTAAATATTTTCATAGCAAGATTTCTGAAACAGATGTCTGGCCAAAGCAAAATTCTAATCAGTTAAATCTGTATCTCACTTAGGGAATAAGCAGTTATCAACACACAAAAGTTATGGTAGTTAGAAATGCTTTCTAGGGCATGCTGGTTCTTTTAATTGCATCTGTATTTAAATCTTTGTTAGCAGCATGCATGTTTTCTTTCCTATCCACAAAGGCTTTTTTCTATATCTGTTCTCTTCTGAAGTCTGTAATCAAGTTTCAATTGAATCTTAAAATGCAGAGTTGTGCTTTGGTAAAATTAAACACAAAAAGCGTAGCAGCTTTCACGGTTTTCTTCATTTAGCCTGTCAGAGAAAATCAAATAAAAAAAATAATCTGCACTGTCACTTGAAGAAAAGAAAGAAAGAGAAGAAAAAAGGGAAAAACTTAAGAGGGGCCTTAGCCAGGAGCATTTTATCGTTTATTCATCAGTGGTAAATGAGTCAGATATGACTTGGCCAGGAAAAGAGCTGCTTTACCCAAAATCTAAGTTTAAAATGAGTCATCTCACTTCAAACACCAATATATCCTCCAACATAACTCGCAAGAGTTTCCCACAAAGAGAGTTTTGCTGCCACTCTTCATCTGCAGACCCAGCCATCCAAAACTGAAGTCAACAGGATGTCTGTCACTGATTCAATGAAACAGGACCAGAATTACCAGCCTGGCTAGCCATGGTGACTATTAAGAGAAATTTAATTGGCTCCTGGCATAATGAAGGAACCTTTCAGGCTGCACTGTTAGCCATGACACTTTCTGCTCTGAACTTGCCCTGCCAGCCACAACTAACTTTTCCCCAAAAATACTCGATGCAAAGGCTTTCAATAGATTTTCAGAAGGTGACTGCCACCTACAATAGGGAAGAGGGGTGCACTTAAGAGCCCCGAGGGCTCCTCATGCCCCTGCAGCTCTGTCAGTTGTCATAGAAGGGGGCTAGAGAAGGAGCGTGATATACTTGGTCCTTAATTATAACAAATGGAACAAATGTGAAAAAGTTCTGACATCACTGCGTTACTCCAGCTTGTGTTGGCTTGTGTCTATGAGCTGAACAGTATGCTTTTGTTAAATGAATGAAGTTATTCTGACATGGAATTGTTGTGTGCAATGTCAAATCAATCCCTGGATTTATAATCCTGTGCTAGAGTTTCATTCATGCTCAAAGTGACGCCAGGTCCCCTCAGGTCTCCCTGTGGCTCTGTGGCCTGCACCTTTGAAATCAGACTGTCAGGGTGACCCTTTTTGATCCCATATTCCTCTTTACATTCATCAGGAAGAAAGCCAAGAGAGTGATATCCTGAATCCTCACAAAACCTAGGTGTCACTTCTGGCTCAGTGAGATAATGCTTATGTTGTGCTGTTGCTCTCTGGCTTTGGGTGACTTTGGGTAACTTAGAGTTACAAATGTGGAAACAGAATCAGGGATTCATGCATGTAAAGATTTATTTGTGCCACTGAAAAAATTCTGCAGCACCAAAGACATTTCAAACGAAGCCATTTTTTCCACAGAACAATTCATCACGATGGCTTCACCCCTATAAGAGCCCAGGACTGATGAAGTGTAATGAATCTGGCAGCCACATGAATTCCACTTGTGTATATTTCAGCACATCCGTTTTTTTTTTTTTTTTTTTTTTCCATTTCTCTCAGCTCTGCTCTGAAATGCTGTTTTCAGAGTGGGTGGAAACTGTCACAGGTTATCAGTGGGTAGGTAATAAATACAATAATTAAGTTCAGCATTAGTCAAAGGGTTATTTTGTTCAAGTCATGTAAGATCAGTGGTTGCTCTTGATGGCTGTAGATTTAAGTGACTAGAGGCTCATAACAAATACAGTTCTTGGTTATTCTGAGCAATATAAAAATATACAAAATTAACCAGACCCTTTTTCACACAATTTAAAACTTTACTTTGTTTGACCATTTTTGTTCCAACACTTTCATTAACATTCCATGTCTTTCAGGGCTGTGCATACATACATGAATAGGATCCCCAGCTTTCTGTCCCTGGCTAACAGAAGTGTCTCGTGACTGTCACAAATCTATATGACAAACTTTGCATTATTCCTTAGCCTAGCACTGATTAACACATTCACAGATGTAAAATATGTCTCGTGTTCATCACTGGATCCTTCCTTAAGCTTTTATGGATTTGTTTGTAATAATATTAGACCAAAAATAGCCATAGCATACAAAAATGTAATTACAATCAGAAAGGTAATTATGTAAACACTGCAAATGTTACTAGCTAGCTCTGCCCTGTGTGTTCCTTTGAGCCACATATGCTAACTTACTGACAGATGGTCTCATGGTTGTGAGAGACGTTCACTTCCAAACGCATCTATAGCTGGATCCACCATGGATCCTTTTGGCCCTACTCCCACCACCGTTCTACCTACTACATCTTCCTCCTTTCTCTCCTGTTGTTACACAGCTCCGATCCACAGCATGAAGGGAGCTGATGAGTCTCCTTATAAGGGTTTTTTCTCCTTTCCTCCTCCCTCATTTTCTCTGCATGTTGGAAACTGAACAGTTCCCCGCACTTTGGGTCTTCCTCTGTTGGAGGACAGCAAAGTTTGTCCTTCAGATGAGTAAATAGGAAACTCCAAGAACAAGTGCAGTGGCTCTTCTGATTTCTGGTGTCACTTTGAACAAGTACTGTTTTGTAGACCACATAGTCTTCAGTGGCCTTTTGCCTTTTTTCTTTTTCTTTTTTTTTTTCATCTTTAATTGGCAGAAAACCAACAGCAGTTACTGTATCATTTTCTCAGGCTGTGAAAATGAAAGCAATGTTCATTAACCTAAAAAAGCAGCTGACAAGCTGGAAAAAACATAATTCTCTTTCTTAGCTGGTATCTTCAGCACAGTAGGCAGAAAATGTTGGCCCTGATCCTGGTCAGGATTGCTTTAAGTTTTATACTGGCCCTGTTCCATTGCTTCCAGGGAAGTAAAGTTTAATGCCTATCTAATATCATTTAATAATGATTTAAGTCCATCCTTATTAAATTTATCTGACCATGTGTTAGATGCCTTCCTAGAAAGTTAAAGCTAAATCAGTTTTGAATTGCTTCCAATAAAAAGAATACAGTTGATTACACTTGAACATGTCTGTTATCTTCATACAGGTAATGCCAATTGTGCACTTTTTCTATAGTAGAGAGCTTTAGACATGAGGAGAAAATAAGGTGGTTTTACTACTCATGAACCTTAGTAAAGAATTACACACATCAAAAATATGTTAGCATAGAACACCTCTGTTTCCAGCAGCCAAGTAGGGAGAATTTAAATTCAGGGATGACAAATTCCAGGTAGCTCAATTAGCAGACAATTTTGAAACAAGTCTTAGTCTAGCTGCCTTCTGCATCTCGTGTGACTGGAGAGTAAAAGCTTTGCTCTCTGCAATAATTGCATATGCTTACCTGCTGCCTTCCTGAGGAAAGCACTGTTCAACGTCCACTGAAAGTGAGGCCATAGCAGATACTGTTTCTGTCTCCTCCCTCTCTCGTTTCTGAGACTCAGCCAGAGCACAATCCACTGGCACAGAATATGGCTCCACTGACTTCCAGTACTTGCCTAAGGAAAACATACATCATAATTTATGGGAATTTTAGCTAGCATGGTGGTATAAGCATAGTAATCACTTAGTTCAACGCTGGGTGAGTATAATTTAAAATCACTGCAGTGTAAGCAGCACAATTGAAATTTCAAACTGCAGCAAAGTATATTTCTGAACCTACAAATGCCAAGTTGGAAAGCGCTTTCATTCCAAGGGCTGTGTCACACCCTTCCCCAGAAGGTAATAAACTGGCGGAGTAACATGCAGCCTTATGAACTCATACTGTCAGACAGGCTATTGGCTTTATCTACACAAGGTAAAGGGAGTTCAGGGCAGGGTTAATACCTAGAAGCTCTGGTATTGCAGACAGCTGATGCATACACAATAAATAGGACTAGAAAAATGAACACTGTTTTACAACATGCTCACACAGCACTGTCTCGAAATGGAAAAAAGTCAGAAATGCCAGCTTGGACTGAAGTGATGTTGCCAGAACAATCAGGTTTGTTAGTCCTGGATGTTCTTTCTCCTTCAACCTCAGGGCGTATGCTAGAACAACAATTTCTTTAAAACTTTCATATATGAACTGGCCGTTGCTGGAAAGCTGCCAGGTATCATAAGGAATAGAGCTTTCTAGTTTGCAATGTAAAAACACAGCAGGGGATTTAAAACATGAGCATCCTCATCTTTCAGCCTGCAATAGAAGAGACAGTAAGGAGCTTCTCGAGTCACACCAACAATAGTGGCAGGTGACTTATGGGCAACATAAAAATGTCCCACTACTGCGGAGCTGTTAAGGAAAGGAGGCCGATTAGTGGTGACCCAGTGAAAAGTAAGAATTTACATATACATTTCTTACAACCTAGTAATCCACCAAGCACTCACTAATTGCCAGGTGGATGACACCTGGAAATGAGGAGCTTTGGGAAAGCTGGGAGCTCTGGACCAGTGCTTATGTAGTGTTTAGCAAGAGGCTTCCAGCAGCTGCTGCAGAGGTTGGGTCAGGGTACTTATCTGGGAATTAGACTGAGGGTTTCAACAGCTGTGAAAGAGAGGATATCAAGTAGGGGACTTTTCCAAGGGCAAAAAGGAGAATTTTGGCAGCTGGGCAGCAGGCTGAGGAGAGGTGCTTATCCGGAGGGTAGCTGGAGGCTTTGACAGCTGGGAGGCCAGGCCAGTGGTGGTGTTGTCTGTGCTGCACAAAGGCTGCTGAAAACTCCCTCACTGGTAACACGGCTCTCGGCACTGTTTCAGGCTTTTCCAAAGATGAACTTTTCCCTCCAGTGAGAAAGCAGCTGTCAATAAGGCCTGAAAATGTCTTTATTCAAAAATATCATTGCAAGATGAAAGCCCAAGTCAATCTGCAAGAACAACCAACAAGCATGGCCAGAGTGTTTCTTTGAACTCTAATAGTGTGCACGTTTGAGTAGTTAGCAGAATCTTTAAATAACAGGGACCTTCTGGGGATAAAATGTAGTGTATTAAGTAACCTACAAAGTTGAGATTAAGTGTTAGAAGGTTGGCTTTGCTCCAAAAGCATGAAAGACACAGCTAAAAAGCTATGTACATAGCAATAGGCTCAGTGATTGGAGCCTGGCAAATTTTATAAAAACAAGACAAAAATATTCTCTATTATTACTGTGCTCAGAGACCATATTCTCTATTCATTAAAAATACACTAAAAACAAACAAAAATTTATATGAGCATTCCACAATGTTCTCACAGATCATATGTGCAAAAGTCAGTCTTTGCAATATACACCCAATTCAAACCCTATAATTTATGAGCTAAATGTTCACAGAGTGGGTGGGGTTTTTGTTGCAGAAACAGATGTGCAAGAAAATCAAATCTGTTGGCATGGGAATAATACCCCCTCTTGCCTATAAAAGAAATGAACCCATGTTCACTGCTGGAGTTTTCAAGGGCTCTTATTCATAAAATAAAATATTAGTAACCAGCTACCACTGTGCTGCTCTCCTGCAGCAACAATAAAACAGCATCAGTGAGGATTGCTGCATCACATTCATTCATTCACACACAGGCTCACACACCAGCTGCCCCCTGAATCCGGGCTTTCTTGTAACACTAAAACTCAGGGCCAATTCAAGCATATTAGCAGGCTCTCTGTGCCCATTTAACTGCCCTTCACTCCCAAGCGATCAGTGATTTTTCTTGTTTCCCTGCACTGTGAATTATGTTACAGAGGCATTTCAGTGATAGTGAGGGAGGGGTAGCAGAGCCTGGCCAGGAAGCAGGTGGCAGCACCTATGCTGCAGTGGAGGGTTTTGGAGAAGGGGAAGCTGTTTGTGGTTTGTGGGAGGAAATTTTAAAGCAGTTCCAATTAGGAATAGCATCCAGGTAGTAGCATGTACCTTGTGCAGGGCTTTCTGATGCTGGTGAAAAAGTACCAGTAGATTTTTCTTTAAAATCAGAAAGGTTGTGCACACCTGTGGTAAGCAGAACCACTTTGCAAGCTTACCTTAACCAAGAACAACAAATATATAATGTGCATAAAGCACACAGTGCTTGAATATGTTTTCAACCAAAGATTTGCAGGCAAAGTCTCGTGGAACAGAGAGGCAATCGCAGCTGCAAAGGAGCTTTGTTAAGAACCCTAGGTATGCTGTGGACTGACAATTAGATGAGCTTAAAGGAGACACATCTACCTCAGACTGCTTACATTGAAGATGCTGTTTCCACTGTGCTATGCTGGGATGTGGATTTCTACCAGTCCTGTTACATTCATTGATAACATTGTGGAGTACAGGGAAAGAAAGGGAGCATGCTGCTGGTTTCATTCATACAAAACTTGAAGAGCAATGACTGTTTGCAAGAAGTAACAGTGAAACCAAATCAGTCTTCTAGATATGCTTTGGCTTTCAGCATGAATATGTGCTTAAGTCCTACTCAAAGATTTGTGGAAGCACCGTTTATAACCAAGAAATAATAAAAGTGAATGATTCTGTCCTGGTTACAGGCATTTGTAATTGCCTTTCAGCTTTGGACATACTGTACCATGGCTTGCTTGAAAAAATTTGTTTTGGGGTCTGTATTAAAGCTAATGAACAGGATTGTTTAGAAATACTATATTAGATGGGTTTGGGAACTACTACTTCCAAATGTATTACTTTTCCAAAAGAGCTTTAGATCACTGTCACAAACAAAACATTTACACATATTCCATTCCACTTACAAAAAATAAAAAAATAAAAAATGTTTCCTTTCATTGTCTAAGTATTTGATCTTCAATATTTTTTTGAAACAAACATAAAGGAGGGACATTTTTTTGTCTAAAATGTTGCTAATATTCATTATCAAAGTTGGATCACAGAAATAGGCCAAGACACATGCAATCATCTAGAAAAAGCAGACTTTCTCAACATCTTTGTAGGTGCTCCTCCACCTCCACCACTTTCAGCCTGCATAACTGTAACATTCAACATGTACTTGCTTCTCTGAATTCCATCTAATTATGTGTCCCGCACAAAACTTACTAAACTTCCTCAGTATTCCTTTCCTTCATCCACACATACTCCTTTCTAATACTTGGTCTATCTCCAGACGGATTGATGCTCACACAACTTTTTAGGTAATAGCTGAGAAACAAACAACAACAACAACAACAAAACGACCAAAAATCAAACAGACAAGGAAACAAAAAATATTATTTACAAATAACTCCAAACCCTGAGCAGCCTGGCATAGGTTACAGAAGTTCATTGGACTGCCATGGCTGTACTGGGTCTGCTCAAACAAAAGTTTGCTCTGAACAAGCAAAATTAAGCCACTCTGCAGAGCTCTGGACTGTGTTTTGAAACACACAACATATCCTTGTTCCTAAGTCTCTTCCTTCTCTCTAAATGGCCATCACTGATGCATAAGCATTGCTGGTAAAACATTATGCCTTTCTAGATCCAGTATTATTTATTTTTTTATCTTCACTTTTTGTCTGTATCAGATTCATTTTTCATTAAGTACCTGTATTACATTTAAACGTGTATTGCATTTAATACATAAATTCCAAACAGATTTAGATATTCTTTCCTGCTGTCTTTAAGATCTCTGGTGCCTTGTGTGTAGCTTTCAGTCCTTATTATCCTTATTGTAAATCAATACTATCTTGCAAAGGATTTAAATTTTCTTACACTGCTGACTCTACTGGGTAATTAACAGAGAACTTCAAGAAAGATACTACCTCATAAGCTATCCTAGGACATACCACTCAGCAAAATTAACATACTGAAATTTATCATATACTGCTTATTTACTTAGAGCATGTACATATTTGGGTAACTACTGGATATGAAGGATCAATTATACACCTACAATAAATTTTCATAATCTCTTTACTAACGTCAGATTGAAAAGTACTGCATTATCAGTACGTGATGTAAATACATGATGTAAAAGCTGCTGTTATTTTATAGAGATGACTCCCAATTATTTGTGATTAACCTAACATAATAAAAACATTTGTTATCCTTTTTTTTTTGTTGTTAAGGAGCCAGCAAACAGTAGAAGTCAGGAAGCTCCTTCTGACTTGGTAAAATGGCACAGAGCAGAAGAGTAGAGAAATGAAGGGAGGTCTGCTTAGATGTATTGAGGCAACTGATGGCAAAGTGAAAAATTTTCTGTGAGGGCAGAGCAAATGCCCCAAAGCATCTGGTTAATAAAGGATTGGAAGCAATGAGCACAAGCGAAGCAAAGTATTGCCTGCACTAGAAATAGGATAAAATCACAACATATTTGTCACCATTGTTCCAGGGATAAATGCCCATTTTGAGCTTTTACATTTTATTTCAAATTCCCCTACACCTTAAAGTGAGTATCTTGTAAAGGACTACGCAGAGTGAAAAAAATATTTTTTAGAGTTCTGATTTACCTGTTTGTTCCTGTCCCTCAGTGACAAACACCTATGTCATTTAAACTGATCTGGAATTGAGAGATTTGGGAATATTCAAGCATCAAAAATCTCTAAATAATTAAAGTGGCTTAATCCTTCAGAGATAAATACATAGCACAGAGATGGTAAAGAAACAACAGTGTGTGTATATATATACATATATACATACTAGACACAGCATGTGGGTTTATACATAAAAAGCTTGCCTGCTGTTTTCTATGAAATGCAGTTTAATTTCTATGACATTAATTAATAATAAACAAATATCCCAAACCCAACAACCCAGACTGAGAAACATACTTTGAATTTCAGTGGTCTTTTTTAAAGAAGCTATTGCATTCTTATTGGGGATTTGGTGCACAATATCTTCCGGGAGGGGCTCCAGCTGCAAGAATAGAATAGAATAATATAAATATTCAATAAGACACAGGGAAGTAAAACAAACTGAAACAATCTAATCCTCAGGAAAAGCTCAGCCCAGGAACTGCTAACATTTTGCTGGTTAGCGTTCTAAAAGTATAGCCATGATTTTGTTTTCTGTTTTTCAGCCATGTAATTGAATTCCAAGGGGCTTTTCTATTGGCTGCAAGACTAATCTATCGAGTCTCTGAAGCAGGTGCATGTCTGTGTATTATTCATTAAAAAAATGCTAGTTATTTGTGTAATTTTTGTAGGTTCCTCACAAACCAAATTCCACTGCGTCTGTATACGCAGCTGGGTACTCCAAATAAAACCTTACTGAAGCCATACTGGAACTGAAGTGTGTACTCTATTATCTTCATTTTTCTAGTGTTATTGCATCTAACCATCTTACACATTTTAAGATTTATAGAAGAAAAACACAAAACAGCTGTTTTTACTAGCTTTGCATTAATTTCATATAAAGTAGTATATAAAAATGGTTACGCAGATCACCAGTAAGAGTTCTCTAAGTAAGTTTTTTCTAGAACCAACTGCATTTTGGTTAGCCAATTTTAATTGCGTATTCTTTGCATGGGGCTGCATCATAATAAATTAGCAGAAGGATGTGTTGAGATACTACATATAATTATTTATTCCCTGCAATGAATATGAGCCATCCTTCACCACTTCCCATGGAGGAAAATTAGGTACCTAGATATCTTAAAAAGTGTCTCTGGACACTTTTGATATATCTGCCTTTTTAACATTATTTTTCCATAACAATTGCCAACTCATTTTAAATCCCCATTTGTGATCTAGAGATAACAGTATTTCTCCATTTTACTGTGATACTTTAGTACACAGGGACATACTATACTTTTCTTCAGTTCATAGGACATGGATTATTCGTAATTCAGATTTCAGATTTTCAAAAGATAAACATATGATAGTATTTACTATTATTATAATCAGAAACCACTATTATTATAATCAGAAATTACTATATCCTATCAATTCATGAGAATGACAACCAAGTGAAAAACAACTCTATTTTGAAATTCATCTACTTGTGGTTTTTGTCCGTATATTTTCTCCTATAAAAAGGGTAAAGCATAGTTTAGGCTAAATGCCCCTTCTTGTACTAAATCTTCAAACAACTAAGTTTTCCTTGATCTGTGCTTAGAGATCAGCCAGCTTTACCACATCCCCACACAGGCTGCTGGTGGTAGAGGTGTGCTTTCTGCAGAGTCAGGAGTGCCAACCATGTCAAGGTGAACAAGAGTAATATCAACATAAATCTCTCTTCTCTAAAGCTAAGGAAGTTCAACCATCATTGATAGGAGACATCTGTACTGCAGACAAAACTCCTTTATTAAGCATGCCTGGGTCTACTTTAAACTGGGTCAAGTGAAGCCCACCCAAGCAGCTTCCCCTGTGAAGTAAATACTTCAGTAGCCATCACATATTGTCCTCGGGTTTGCTACCGCTGCATTGCTAACCACCAACTAGATAAAAACAACTTTGATCCAAGCACACAAAGTAAGAAGCAACTGCATAGTAGATATCCCCTTAGTGGTGCTAAAGCAAGCTCAGCTACAAATCCCAGAACTTCTTGGATCCTACCAGTATGATCAGCAGTGAACGCCTGTCAGTGATAAAGACATAGC
This sequence comes from Heteronetta atricapilla, assembly GCA_011075105.1. Classification (NCBI taxonomy): domain Eukaryota; kingdom Metazoa; phylum Chordata; class Aves; order Anseriformes; family Anatidae; genus Heteronetta; species Heteronetta atricapilla. The sequence continues at coordinate 32,427,394 of CM021732.1, read as the reverse complement.
AAATATCACCAGACTTTTGGTGTCTCAGTACTAGAATGAATAGGCCTGTTCATGCCATTATTTCCTTAGAATCCCATATGGGATTGCAGCTGGAAGATTTCCTTGTGGCTAGAAACAATAGCACTATGTTTTTTCAAATAGCATAAATCACTCCATTCTGTGCAGTGAGCAAGTACGCAGAGAAGTGCTGGTAGAACCTGACTTGGTCCCAGCTCTACTCAGTTACTGAGAAGGCCAGAATGCAAAGGAAGATTGTTGCTATCTAATAGGTATCATGGATTAGAACCAAGAGAGCAATTACACTAAAAATCAGATTTACAGAAACATTTACATGTCACGATCTCCATAGATAACTTCATTTGGTTACTTGAAGGTTCCTGAGGTAAAACTGTGCATTTATGAAAATGTCCACCAACAGCTCAAGTTTCACAGATTTTAGAATAAAGACCGTTTTCTTAATAATCCATCCTTTGAGTTATGTAGGTAAATAGCACTTGCTTTTATCACTTGCTAGCTTCTTTTTAAAGCAATCTATCATTTGGCCCAGAAAATGAAAAAGTCCTGAAGTTCTGCTTGGTTGTACTGGGTGTAGGAACACAGAAGAGCAATTAGAGTACCTTAAGGTTCTATTTTGACAATTTCCTAATTCCTAAGGTCTTGATGATCAATTCACTCCCTGAAAGGAAATAATAGTTCTAGGCTGTAAAAGTATAAACAATGCTGGAGTACAAGGTATGAAATGGACAAAATGAAAGATTTCAAAGCTGTATTTTTCTTTTCTCTTTGAGCACCTTGAGATTATTTCTGCAGATCTCTTGTACTAAATAGCAAGCTAGGAGCAAGTAATGTAGACATAGCTAGAAGATATTTCCTATTAAAAGGATTATTTTTTTCCTTCTTCACAGATTCTTTCAGGATCCATTTTTCTTAATATATCAATTACACCTCTGTTCATCAGTACAGAAGTAAATTGTTTAACATGTAGAATGTATTTGCATATCTAGACATATCAGACCAATATATAGAAATGGCAAATCTGTTTTCAGAAATCAGAACACACTGATGAATCACTAAAGAGAAGATGAAAAAGGGTCAAATGTCCAACAATTACTATTCCAATCATTATCCTATCTAACAGCTCTAATAACAGATCTGTAGGTGATGTGAGTATAATAGTTTTATTTTATCATTTGCTTAACTCCTTTTTCCACAACACTTTCATGTCATAATCAAAACACAACTTCTGCTCCACAGCTATTCTTCCTCCTAACCTTAAGGATAACCAGACAGGACTTGGATCCTCTTCCATATCAGGGACACCAGGTTCCAGAAGTAAGTTTATTATGTCATATATCCTGTTCAGTCCAAATGAAGTACTGTTAGAAAAACACTGTAGAAATAAAGCCAGTGGCTTATGGCAGATATTTCTATACACTTTGAAATGAGACTGTCTGCATTTGAAAGTACAATTTCTGCTGGCAGCTATTCACTGGTTGGATAGAACAGAACAGACATAGCGGTGACCCTGGAAAATATCAACAGTTAGACCCAACAGTGAACAAATGCAATTACTCTACATCTGGCATATATGGCACCATCACTTTCCCTCCTACACTTATTGGCATTCAGATCATTAAGTCTATTAAACCTGGAGGCCAGGAGAATGGAAGCTGAAAAGAGCACTGGAAATATATTGTTAGGAAAGAAATCTTTCAGGGAAGAACAGCTCAAGTCAGTGCAGAAATAACCAAACCACTGGAGAGACAGTTTGGACCAGACACTAAGGGTCATATTTTCAAAGCTTTTACATGCCTGAATCGGGCTTTTATGCCCAAAGCAGCAGATGAAAGTAGATGAAAGTAGAAACTGTGTTTGCTAATCATTTTCAAAGTAGGAAAAACAATGTAAATGGGCAAAAATCACTTGGGTCACCAAAGTCTGCCAGAGGCATATCAACAGATATTTGAAGATGGAAATGAAGATCAAAATTGCATTCACCCAGGAGGTGATCTGAAACAATCCTTGGGAATGTGGGGAGAATCTGAAACTACAGCAGTCTGTACTGGGAAGGAATATCTAGCCGTATCTGCGTAGTCTTAGCCCTGTCATGTTTTAAAGCACCAAGATTAGATTCAGGGAATATTGTTGCAGCGTGGTAAGGAGCATGGAGAGTCCTGACAGGCACAGAGGAAGAGGAGACGGCAGGTGAGATTCACAGGGATGCTTAGGCTGTGGAGGGAAGTTTCCCTCCACAAGTTCCCTTTCCCAGTTTTACTGTGCGGGAAGCATACCAGCGCAAAGACTGGGCTTTGTTGTTCTGAGTCTTGCCATGATTACAGAAGACTGAGCTCAAAGATCTCACAGGTCCTCTTGTCCTCTATGTTCTTATATTAGCAATCTTCTCAGAGTTTCTGCACATTCTGATTTTATATAAAAACACTTTAGGCAGGTATTTCTGTGATCCACAGTTACAGTGTTGTACATAAATGACGGTTTTCCCTAGGAAATAGGTTCAAAAGTCTGAAGGGTTATTAGCAACTACCTGTTCCTGAAAACTAAGGCATACCTTGCCTTGGAAATATATAAAGTTGAGCTAGTAATATTCTGCTCCCTCGGCCAAATGGCTTCCTGAGTAGTACTGCTCTTTTTGTTGACTTTGATGCCACCATGATGACCTCTGGCATGTACCTCGCTCCACTTTCCTTTCCTATCTAATTTTCTATTTTGGGGCTCCATGCTTATACAAGCAGCAGTTGGCAGGTGGCTTAGACACAGTGTTAATTATTTTCTAGTATTAGAATCAGATTAAGAACAAGGATATAAGATTGTGACCAAGTTTACTATGTAATTTTAAACTTATCTCAGGCCATATTCACTTACATGAATATTTCCATTTTGGAGAGAGAAATGCTTACCTGTTCTGGCAAATAACCCCTTTTTAACGCAGTCCAGGCCCTCTTGGCAGAGCTTGTTGCCTAGCTGGCAAGCAGCCCCAGATTCGCACTGAATTCCACAAAGGAGAAAATGCCAACTTTTCATCATCGGCAGGAAAGCTACAGAGTACAAGCTTTTCACTTAAATTACCATCCCCTCCTAAATGCCAGCTCAACAGATTGCAAGAAAGAAGCACATACTTCACACTCTGCAAGAAAATTGTCCAGTATAAGATTTTATGCATGCTTGGGAGCCAACCAATCACAATGTTTTGTCAATTCTGCTTCAGACTGAAATTCAAGCCAGAAGAATATTTACTAGAAGATGTTAAATTTAGTCACTTAAAAATGTTTTTGCACTTGGGGCCAAATTCAGCCTTGGCCACCACAGTCAATGAGAGCAGACATGCATCCCCCATGTGCCTTTGTTGCAGGGTCCTGTGGGGCAGAGCACACTGTGGACTGCACTTTACCATTTCCTCTGTGCAAAGGAGAACATGACCCCATCTGTGACCAATTATCACTTGTTATAGACCACAGAAAAAAACTGCCCTGTAGCGCTTAACAGACTCTGACCAAACCTGTAGGCAGATCAGAGGGCCCAGGATGTTAGACTGACTTCTGTGTCCCATGGAAATACCCCACCTGGCTTCTTGACATGAGATTGCATTAAGGAAGAACTAAATCCTTAGGTTTTGGCCTGAAGAGTTTTGTGCTTGGAGGAATCCTTCCTCATACTCTCTGGATGCCAAAGAACCCCCGAAGTTAATGTAGTTATGTTGGAAATAAGCTGCAGGATTCAGAACACTGAACTCAAGGAGAATTTATCCCGGAGGGCTTTTCAAATCGTAGTAGTGCCTCTTCAAAAGTAATATATATGAAAGAAAACATAACCTATATTTGCGCATTTTCAGCAGCCTTACCACCTGTCATGAAAATGGATAGATTTGGGGGAAAATCTGAATATTGAAACCCATTTTCACACATTTCTTGGAATAAAATACAAGTCTATTTAATTGATTTCTTACCTGATATGTATATATATATATGCTTCAAAGATAAGTACTTTAAATTATATAACTTACCTGTGAAAAGCTGCAGAAATGTTTAAAGATTGTCTTAATAAGTGAGAGAATTGAATTTTAACCACAAGACTATAACTCAGAATAAGCTTAGGCTTAAAATAAATGTCTCTTTTCTAATTATCTGGATCTAGCATTTCATTTGTTTTGACAGATGCTCATTTAATGGAGAAGCTTTAAAATCATGTTCAGAAATCTCACGGACGTTTTAAAGCAGCTTATGCTTACCCTGTCTTTTACCTTCGAGAAGGATTTCCATGTTTTTATTTCGGATTTCAAGGGAATCCAGCTGCTTAATCTCTTCCCACCTCTTGGAAAGATTTCCTTCCAAGAAGATAACCTACAGTGCTCCTAATTAGCCCTGCAAATGGTCAAATAGATTTTTCTCAATGCGACATGGAAATTTTCTGCTTGTACACAGATATAAGGACAACAAACCTGAGATCTCCAGATCTTCAAATATATATATATATAAAATTTTGAATTAATAAAGTTGTCTTTATAAAATTTATCTTTGCATTTATCTCTATATTTTCTATTTTATTTTTATTTTTTCTCATTATTTAAGGGGGTAATGAGCTGCCCAAACACAACCAAACCAAATGGAGCCATTTCAGATACTACAGGGTGTTCTGCCTGATCTCATGTTGCCACACAGAACAAGTGTTGTGGATCTCCTCTACATTCTATGTTACTTCAACCAGTCCTGTGCAAATGTCCCAGGTAACCCTACAGCATCTAAAAAGGAACTGGGTGTCTATGTTTAGGGAATAGTATTGGGGCTTAGAAATAAACAATTTCTGATATAAGTACCTCCAATCAGTAAAAAAGGCAATCACAATCCTATGTGGCTTTCTGTTCAATTTTGAAATTGCTGTTCAAAAGTACTTCTGCAGAGTTCAGAAGTATTCACCACACATAGATGGGGCTGATAGCTCATTTAAATTCTGAGCTCTTCCAAGAAAAAGAGACCTCTTAAAAGTTTTTTGGTTAGTCTTCAAAATCAACATCTGCATGCAGGAATTTCCTGTGCCATGCTCAGATTATTTAAAGAAGATTAACTTGATAGTGTATTCTTTTCCTAGTGCCTTCACTTGCATTTGTTAAGGGATGAGTAAAAAGTTATCTTGCTAAACGGATCTCTGTCCTATAAGCTACATATAACTAAGAACAAAGTATGTCTATTTTGGGTGTCAAACTGTTTTCCTTCTTAATACAAATTAAGAAAAGAAGGCATTCCTTTAAGTTTGATGTTACCTCTACATATCAGACCAGCTCTCATGCAACCTAGAAGTTGCTGCTAGATTATTATTTTTTTTTTTTTTGGTATGTTATTCTGCTGGTAATAGCACATATGAAGCCATGGATTCTTGTATTGACAAGTCCTGGCCAAAAACAACAAAAGCAAAAAAAAAAAAGTTTTAAAAAACTCTGCAAAATGTTTATGAATTCTAATCCTCAGCACATGAATAAATACATTTGACAAACTGCAGAGTACCTTACAAAGGACTTTCCCAACCTTTTTAATTTGAGTTCAATTACATATGTAGTGTTTAAAAATTGAAGTTCATCTTGCCAGCATTTTAAAACTAGAATACAGCATTATTTGTAAAAGTGAAGGGCAGATAATAAGTCATAATTATCCTATTAATCACCTGTAAAGAATTGCATTCAAGGAAGAATGCATCCTCAAATTACAATAATTGGTTATTAGAAGAAAACCTTTTTTTTTTTTTTTTTTCCTGCCTTGGCAGGAATACAATTGTAGTTAGCTATGCAAGTTCATGAATACTATGCTGAAATCAAGCAGTGTATATGCTGTAGACCATGTGGTATAGATTGCCATAAATCTATAGATGTCAACAGACGTGCTGACTTCTAACTGCTAACTCGGTATCAGACTTCCTCATTAGTGTCTGCTCCTCGGTAACACCTTTACTTATTCTTTTAAGCAAACATCAGTTTCTTATGGTAGTACTCTTAATGACATCCTCTCTGGAGTATTTTTGTCTTCTTAGCAGCCACAGCATATTTTCTCTTTGAAATTATGCTACACCAGACCATTTAATGCATGTCCCTGAGGACACAGCCGTAAGAGCACGAGAATAATGCTTATTGCATGAGATGTTTCAAGTTATTAATGATCATGTTCTTTTATAAGTGGATTATAAATGGCTGTGTGGTTACGTTTGTCTTCAATCTGTTATTACATTTTTGTCTCTTGAAATTTGATTTGCTATATTTTGCAAACAGATAGATTCATAAATTATCTAATTTTCCAGTCCCTGTTTACTCTAAAAGAAAATGGAAGAAAGTTTCTATTCCAATCCACTTATCCCATTCCTTTTTCTTGCACTCAGTATTAGATAATGGCTGGTCATTAACAGCAGAAATGGTAGTTAGGTGTGATATAGTGTTAAAAAAAAAAACAAGGCATATTTCATAAATGGGTAGCACCACCAAATGGTCATAACTGGATAGAGGGACCCAGGCATCTACACAGATTAAGATACATCATATCATCAGCATTGTATTATTAGCATTAGTCCCATAAAGGTGCAAATTTCAGTGAGTGGGTTTAGAAGAGCTACTGAAAGCCACTGCCACAGTGGCCTAAGATACTACCACAGAGAAAGTCACAACAGACTACGAATGAATGCCCTGGAAAACATTCATTGGGAAGGCAACACTGCATTCACTAAGACTGTCAAATGCTTCCAACTAGGTTTTCATATTTCTGCACCTAAATAAAAGGACTAGCACTGAGTTGACCATCAGTTTCAATAGACTGGAAAACGCTTCTTATGGGTCTTGTCAAAGGTAACGGTAGATAAAGCCCAGATGAAAGATTTTGTGTGGACATGTCTACTTCTGGATATTTCTGAGAATACTGTTGAGAAAGCTATCACTAGATTCATTCTATGTATATTGTAAAAAACAATAAGCATATTTTTTTTCTTGATGGGTCGTAAAGATAAAAAGCAAAGGTTAAAAAGAACATTTAGAAAAGCCTTCTATCCAATTTCCATCAGAAGATACACTACTTCATATTATTCTCATAGGTATGAAGACTTAAATGGAAGGGAATGAGCAGACTAGCTTGCAATTTAGCACTAATACACTTGATTGGTGAAATTATTTAGCTATTACCATTTCCCCTGGGGAGAAATGGTAACACACTGAAATTTATAACATGATCTCACAAAATTCACAGTTTATGGTAAAAATTTCAGTCCTTTCATAAATGACTTTGTCTGCACCTTCAGCAAGCTTATCTTCCTTCTCATTGTATTTATAGGAGAAAAGATATTTTCCATAAAACAGAACCAATTCTCACAAATACGAGTGCTTGTTTACTTAAATAGTATGTACTCATGTCTAGTTAGTCTGTCAGTCCACTCTCAAAACTTTTTTCATAATACATAGATTGTTTGATAAGGACAAATTGGACATTCCATTTAAACCGCATACAGACCAACACGAATCTTCATTTCTAATTAATTTTTTTTTTAAATCTTGGACAGTTTTTATTATTTTTTTTCAATTTCAAGAGCCTCTGATTTATTTATTTTTCTTCTACTCACCAGTAGAAGTGTCAAAATACTGAAAAAAAAAATTGTCTTTGCAATATCCAATCCTTAAGATTATTAGATACCTTGCAAAAGCATTTTGCAAGGTATCTTGCATTGCAAAAATGCTTCTGCAAAAATGCAAAAGCATTTTTTTGTTTTCCCATGACAGTTGGCTGGAACGTCTGATCCTGATAAATTATATGCTCACCAATGACTGCTAGTTAGTCAAGCCTGTTATTTAGGACAACATCACCAAATGCAAATTTTGAAGTGTTAAATCTTATTCAGAACTGGGAATAACTCAGGAAAACACTAAAGGATTTATATAACAATATTACTTAGAGATATTTATCCATACCAAAGCATGCTTCTAGCTCACCTGAGACATGTTCAAATTGCATGGTTTTTATACCCAAATAAAAAAGGTCTGCTGCCTTTGTTACTAAAAGAAAATCAAAAATAGGAGTTTCAGCAAACTTGGATCATTCTCTCCACCTATTATGATTTATGTTTTACCTCATTTCCTAAAAGGGCGTTTATGCAGGCTTCAGATGCATCACAGATGGCAGTAAGGTCATGTCCTCCCTCCAGTGCCAGCACAACACGGCCATCCGCTAGCTTCAGCAATTGCTTGGTTAGGTGACCAAAACCTATTATTTAAATACAGTAGTGCAAATAATTAAAGCAGAACAGATATTACTGGCATATTTCACATCTGCTGTGTAAGAATGTAGAAAGCTCAAAGATACTGCACAGGGTGCATGGGATGTATTTAGTCCAGTATCCTGTTTCTGACTATAGCCAACTTCAGATGCTTTGGAGTTAGGTATATGGAATTTTGTATGAGGCAGATGTGAGATAATGTCCTTTATGCTGACCCTTAGTAGCTGGAGATTAGTTGAAACATGAGGTTGTCTCTACCTTTGTAACATCATTAACCATTGCCACTCTGGATTCTCTTCTCATTTGCACATCAATGTAACATATTGTTACATATATGTTATTTAGATATAGATAACGTGACCCTGGTCAGTCATGGCATTGATATGACAAATAACGTTTGTAGTTAAACTATTATATTGTAATTAAAAATAATTCTATTTTTCAAACAAGATAATGAATTTTTTGTTTACAGCTTGTTTCTTTGTATTTGGTCTTTAAGTCTAATATACAGCTGTGGAATTAAAAATAGTGGAAACACGTCACATCTTAGCTCCATTTTGTAAGCGTTTTTGGAAACAACACTAACAACTAGATCATTTTTTTGATTCAAAGTTTTGGTATAAGATGAAACTGTCCAGAATTTCAGTGTATTGCTACCAGTGTTGCTCACTACTGCCCCACAATGTTCTAAGCAATTCTGCATCACAGTCAGAAATGATGGTACTCCATTTTCAATGGTGTTCTATAACTACAAAAATATTGCCACAAAGTTTTCATCTGCGATTCAAGTAAAAATAATTTATTTGACTTTTAATGACAGAACAAATTACACGAACAAACGCTAATTTGGAGAGAAGAGATATTTCAAGTTTTGTGTTGGTTTCCCAGAACAGCTGTTGTTTGTTTTTGTTACTCACTCCTTTAAGTGAGAAATGATAAGTAAAGCTTTGAAACTACTGAAGTTAAATACCCATCACATGTTCTTAACTGTACTACATGGCCTGGTTTAGTTGCTCTACTGATGGCCATCACTACTCATTCCATTTAAGACTCATAGTCTTAAATAAAGCACTTTGAAAATACCTGCTAAAATCTGGGGTTCTTTAAAAACAGGAAATTTACCACCTTTTTTTTTTCATGTTCTAGTGAAGAAGGGCACCAAATATTCAAAAGTACAAAAATTACAAGAATATTTTCCAAAGAAATTTTCCAGGACAAACTTAAGGTTTGATCTGGCAAACAAGTAAATGCACAGTTAGTTCAATTTACATCTTAGGACTCTGTTAAGCATGAAGACAACTGTCTTTAGAATAGGAACTTTAATGATACCAGATTTAGTTTTGTTATTCTGTCAAAAAGAGAAAAAGAAGGAAAAAGAAAAAAAAGAAAAGAAGAAAAAGGGAAAAAAAAAGAGAAAAGAAAAAAAGAAAAGAAAAGGAAAAGAAGAAGAAAAAAAAGAAAAAAAAGAAAAAAGACAAAGACAAAGACAAAGACAAAGACAAAGACAAAGACAAAGAAAGAGAAAGAAAAAGAGAAAGAAAAAGAGAAAGAAAAAGAGAAAGAAAAAGAGAAAGAGAAAGAAAAAGAAAAGAAAAAGAAAAAGAAAAAGAAAAAGAGAAAGAGAAAGAAAAAGAAAAGAAAAAGAAAAAGAAAAAGAAAAAGAAAAAGAAAAAGAAAAAGAAAAAGAAAAAGAAAAAGAAAAAGAAAAAGAAAAAGAAAAAGAAAAAGAAAAAGAAAAAAAAAGAAAAAAAAAAGAAAAAGAAAAGGAAAAGGAAAAGGAAAAGGAAAAGGAAAAGGAAAAGAAAAAGAAAAAGGAAAAGGAAAAGGAAAAAGAGAGAAAAAGAAAAAAAAGAAAGACAAGGAGAAAGAAAAAGAAAAAGAAAAAGAAAAAGAAAAAGAAAAAGAAAAAGAAAAAGAAAAAGAAAAAGAAAAAGAAAAAGAAAAAGAAAAAGAAAAAAAAAGAAAAAGAAAAAGAAAAAGAAAAAAGTAAAAGTAAAAGAAATAGAAAAAGAGAAACAGAAACAGAAAAACAAGCACAAATAAATGGAAAGCGAAGAATAAAAAAAAATGTAAAAAGACAAAGAGAAAGATCTACTTGTCACTTAATCTATAGATGATCACAGAACACTTAGGGTGAAATATTGTTTCCTTAAACCACTCCACAATCTTCTGTACCTTCTAAGAACTGTGGTTTTGATTCTAGCAAAGTAACTACACCATGGTTCAAATTACATACAGGGTTGAAAAACAAATAAAATCTTAAACTCTCATTTAAGCTCAACCTTTCTTCATGAAAAAAAACAAAGCCTCCCTACAAAAGACTGAATTTAGACAGGATAATAAAAGTGAAGGAAGGAGTGGAATGAGGATAACCTTTGATCTTTAGCCAATTTCTACTTTCTTTTACCTACAGGATTTATTTCTGTCTGCATGTTACACATGTGATCTTCAGATTCATAACAAGAGAGTGCCAGCAGCATAAAGTGAGTCGTACATACAGCATTTAAAGGAAATGAAGAATGAACAGGCACAGACTCCCCACATCTACAAACTCTACAACCCACTCCTAGGCTCTATGAGAAATCCAAAAGCACTTTTAAACACTGTCATCCTCACATTACAGAGCTTTTGAAAAAGGGAAAGATCTTCCCTATTTTCCCTACACATTTTGAAAATATTATGTGACTAAATGCTGCTGCAGCCACACCATAATTTTTTGAATTATATGTGGCAATAAATGTAAAGACCATCTCAATGGGTTTTTCTTCTTTTAGACAACCATACAAAATATATCTCATAGCCATTGTAATGTTAATTTGTCTGCTTGCTTTCCTAATAATTTTCCTAGTATCAATGTCATAATAATCATTACTGGCAGAGTGGGGATATATGCAATGAGACACACAGAAAGCATCTTTCCCAACACAAATCACAGTAACAAAACCAAACCAAACCAAACCAACCAACCAAAAAAAAAAAAAAAAAAAAAAAAAAAGTTGCCAAACCAAATCAACATGGTGGGGTCTTCAGTATAAATACCCCAAGACAGTAAAGGTGTCTTGCTAGGAAGGGAGGAAATAAGCCAACAGTTGCCTGAGACAGAATGAGTTATGGAATTTCTTAACAAAGAAACTTGGATCCGGTGTCACTGCAGCAACCTAGGAAAGATATTAGCTTCCTCAAGGCAATCCCCTGGAGCACACAAGTAACAAAATGGAAAGAAAGGAATCCCAGTCAAGTAATGGTTTTAAGGAACTATAGTTCATGCCAAATAATTAAGGAAAACAAGAAGAAAATAGTAACAAGGACCATGAAAAATAGTAATATCTCCTGATATAAGGAGATTAAACACATATTTGACGCCCCACTGAACAACTCTAAGGCAAAAAGGAGTCAGATCAGTCCCAGATCTTCCAATTCACATGTATTTCTAGAAATCAGCAGAAATTCTTGGCCCTTCTACTCTGCCTGCTGACAAAGGTGCCAGCTGTAATGCTAGCTTTAAGAGACCATTTCAGTTTGGATTTGTCATACTCTAAAACTGTATGGGTTTGCTCCGGTGCATAAGAATTATAGATTAGTGGCATTTTATGAAAACATAAGAAGGTTCAGATATAAAGTGGAAAGTCATGTTAAAACACCAGCACCTGATTTTCAGTCCAGCCTGAAATGGGCATCCCTTCTTTGAGGCTGCAATTTGTCCACACGGCTGCCTTTGGGCCATTTTACAATCTGCGTACTGGCTCAATGACAGACACCTACCATTCAGGGTTTGAATAGCCTTAGGAGCATCCACGTATTTTTGTGTCCATGAGCATGACTAAAAATGACACATTATTACAAAAAATATATAGTATTTTCAATCATTTCAGTCAATAAGTAAGAAAATATTATACATACGGGGGTATTTTTTAAATCTTATTGTAAAAGTGCTGTGATATTATACTTCAGAGAAGTAGCACATTTTTTTACAATTATGCTCTTGCAGTGCACCAGGAAATTGTGAGCATGGTTTTGTGCCAACATTTATTTTCAGGTACGTTTTTTATAATTTAAATATTAAAAGTGCCTGTTTCCTTTGCATATATTTATTCATCCAGGGTAGAATTTGCAAAAGCACTTAATACTGACTTGCTATGGTCCTTGTAAATACAGTGAAAAACCTCTGATTTACACAAGAAACAGCAATAAAACACTATTCTGAATGTTCTATATGAAGTATTTCTGAAAATCTCACTCATTTTGCTTTTTGCTGACAAAAAAAGTAGCATGTATGAACTGTACACCTAAGCAAAAAAATGAAGAACAGATTAAAACTGAAATCATTATAAGATACTTTCTAAATATGAAGAGGAGAAGATGATGCAAAAGCCTCTTGGAACAATGCAGTTGTGTGCATTATATACAGAAGAAAAAAAAAAAATCCAGAAAAAAAAATATTTTAAATTATCTGGATCGTTTACAGTACTAACAAATTTACTAATGTGCCAAATTTATGATAACCTTTGAGAAATAATGTTATTAATGTTTTTCTTTCTGAGTTCTTATTTGCCAACTTGATATAATTTTCCAAGAGTCAGATTTGCTTCTATGCCCCCTGAATCCATGTAATTGTGGCAGCAGCCAACACTCTAATCATGGTTACAAACTGCATCAATCATCTAAGTACCTTATTGCATTCAAATAATGCATTAACAGACATATAACCTTTGAGTGGCATAACTAAATTATTTTACTGCAGATTGCAAACCATGAATTTTACTTTCTAGTGGACAACTTGAAGGTCTGTGTTATTGGGCATTGTTATGCATTAGAGAGTTACACAGTATATGATCTGTTATCTACTGACCTTTGAAGTGAAAATAAAAACTTTAAAAAAAACAACATAACAAGTATTGTTCAACCATACCCTTTCCCTTCCTCCAAGATTATTACTGGAGGAAATACAATACTCAGCCTCATGTTAGGACATGTTCTGTTGTGGGAAGGCAGAAAGAGAGAAAATTAATGGTGTATTATATTAATGAACAAGCTGCCAGGCTGTTATTGGAGGACATAGTGTGCTGGTCACTTGAATTATCATTTAATCAAATAAGTCAGCTTTTAGTGGACTGTCTGATGTCCCAGTTTAGCACTGAGTTCTGTTTTTGTTGGTTGCATTTTTACATATTTATTTATTTTCTTTTGTAACGGACAGCCTCCCCATGTGCTCCCTCTAGTTTTGCCAAACAGCAAGGAATGATAGGTGACACTTCTGCTTCATTTGACCAAAGTGGCTGAGGCACCTATATTCTACCTGGATTTACTAAAAACCAAGAAAATATATTAAAATCAATAAAAAGAGAACCAGGAAGTATTTCAATTTTCTAATTTTGCTTTTGGGATATGCTTACCCTGACAACCTGAAATAGAAAATGGTGAAGAGCAGGTAAAACACTTTTGACCCAGGCCAGTCTCCTTCAGTCACAAACCGTTGGTGTGTAGTACAGCTAGATGAGGTAAAGATAACAAATCAGTTTGCACATACAGCCTCACATTCTGGGAGAAACATTTGAGAAGGAAGACAACGTGTGGATGTGATCCTTTCCCTGTCCTTTTCTTAGTAGACATGGAGGGGTCCACCCCAGCCAACACTGCAGCACTCCTCATTTGAAGAAACAATCATATATGCAGTTCAGTTTGCCTACCACTGAATGTGCAAACACCTACTTAATGGGGTCTAAACCTGCCTCAGAAGAAGACAGACCCCTTCCCTCTCCCTCGCTGCACATAAGGAGAGCAGATGTCTCCCGCACAATTGCTCTGGGTGACAGCAGCCTGAGCTGAGCAGAGCCATGGCGCTGGCCATTGCTCAGGGGAGGCGGCTCCTGGAAAAACGAGGACACGTCAACAACCAAAAGGCTGGCAAGGCTCAGGGGTTATGGAGAAAGCCTCAGCGAGGCTCCTGCTGCAGCAGGGCCCCAACAGCTCTTTCAGCTTCAGCGTCTTAAAAGCTACAATCCGACCCTAAATTACAGGCAGAGTTCTGGTGAGCTCCTTTGGCTATTCAGAGCAGCCTTGAGAGGAATACACCCAAAACACAAAAACTCCACAGTCTCTATCCTGGACCTCCAAGCATGTATTTAACTATTATTTACCATTTAATCATGTCATTACTCTCTAATTTACTTGAGAATGTGTTTTCCTCTCATTAAAACTGTTGCAATGATTGCTGCCAAAAGTCTACCCACCAGTGTTCTGCGCTCCATCCCTGTGGTTCCTTCGTGACTATTTGATTAATTTTCATTGATATTCTTCCAACAATAGCATCTAAAATTAACTGGATCCGTTTTTATATAACTTCCTGAGTCATCAGGCTACGTGTCCTAAATAAATACATCCATACAGGAGTCAAATGATAATTTACCCTTCCAGCACTGGCAGGAGATAGAATGTTTTCCAAAACTTGTCTTCTGTGATAAGAAAAGACATTTTATTCTCAGGTCTTAATTCTGTACCTTTTATTCAATCAAAACTGCGTTTGGATTAAGTCAGAGGCTTGATTCAGTTGGCAGGATGTGGCCCTGAGAGGGGAAAAGGGAGAGTTTAAAGCCAAATATATTCTTATGAAAAACATTTTCTGAACAGCTGAAATTATGAATGTTAGTGCTAAGGTACCTGAATTTAAATGGTAAAGACCTGGCCTCCAGGCATTAGCTGCTGATTTCTTGCTTTCAATTCCAGAGAAGGAAGCTCAGTAACACTTTAAATTACATGTCTTAAGAAGGCATTTAATTTAGATTAAATTAGACAGTAATTGTACATTAAATAAATACCAATGGTCCCAGAAACACATTTTTTATGGATTAACAATTTATATAATAGATGTTTTTATTGCATGCCTGTTAGTTCTATGGTAATATGTTTTTCATAATTAGCTGTTCTTGAGCTGCTACGCTGAACATAACTTATTAAATCTCTATTATATACTTACTCAAGAATGCATAGAATGTCTCTTCAAAAGCCAAATAATGCAAATTTGTCTCATTACAGAGTAGGGCTATCTTGCCAATGCTGAGTAGGATGGTCCGGGCACCCAGGTATCCAAGTGGGTCACAGCCCATTGCATTTGCTCAGTAATCCAGGAAGAAGGCATTTGTATACCTCCACCATACATACAACAGCAGCACTGCCCATCTGACAAAATGTTCTTCAGAGAAAACACGTGGA
The DNA here is from genome assembly GCA_011075105.1 of Heteronetta atricapilla. NCBI lineage: Eukaryota > Metazoa > Chordata > Aves > Anseriformes > Anatidae > Heteronetta > Heteronetta atricapilla. The sequence goes on along the minus strand of CM021732.1, from coordinate 32,411,935 downwards.
GGAAGAAGCTTCCCCTGAACTCTTCTCCCAGTTTATTTATACCAATAAATATATATATATATATTTTTTTTAAAAAAAAAAAAGACAGGATTTCTTTTGTGTTTTGTATTATCAAGTAACAGGGATTCAGAATCCTTCAGGAAAGGTTACAGTAGTGTACAAAATAATGACTGTTTTTAGAGCTATTGTAGTGCTGTTATGTGGATTCAGAGGGAAAAAATTCAACCACAAATTTCAACTGCCAGAGCTGAAAGCAGGAGATTTTGGATATTCCCAAAACTGGTTGGATGTTTTTAGGCCTGTTCTTACTAGGTATTTGCTCCATGAATTCCTTTCTTCTCTGTTTCCTCATGTTCTCTTCATCTCTGTCCTGTCTCACACCTGGCCCAAGTAATAACTTCTCCCTTCTCCTTCCAACCTCCCCCTTTTTCATTTTGCTTCCCACATAGCAAATCCCCTACTCAGTAAAGCTGGACAGGAAGCAAGATTATCCATCCCACTGAGTTTTTCAATGTCTTTTCCAGGAACACGTGGCTGTTCTGCATAAGAAAGCTGAAGCCACGAGGGAAAATGCAGAACTGCAGACAACAAGGTAGCATGTCAGAAACTCAGATTCACATGCTGAATCAGGCTGTTGCTGCATCTGAAGGGTGGAGATTCCCTTCTTTGTGGGCTTTGGGGTTTTTTATTTTATTTTTTTCTGAAAAGACCTTAAAAATCTCTCAAAAGGGATTATGTGTGTATAGTCTAATCAGACTGATAATTATCATCTTAAAATCTGGCCCACATACTGTCAAATCTGCCAAGCTGATAGTGCAAGTGGTAGCATTGATGCCATTATAGCTTCCTCCAAATCTTGTCAAGTTGCTTGACTTAAACTGATATACAATATATGCATCTGATGTTACAATTTACAGATGATTGTATCTCCAAATCTGAGTTCAGACTCAGCAAGAAGTTGGCTCAAAAACAAGACATCTGATAAAAAAATATAATAATTTCATTCACAATGGAATGAAAATCAGATACTACTATTGACTACTATTAAATCAGTAAGCTTGATTAAGTTTGGAGAAGGTTATTATAATGTTGCTTCCTATAACTTGAAATATTTTAAAAATACATAGGGCAAAGCTTCTCTTACAAATGAGTATAGCTGCAATATGGGCACAGAGTTATGACCAAAACCAATCTGATGGGAAGATCTAGATTTATGTTTTTTTAACTGATGAAAACCAAGTCTGTTAATTTTGAATTGACCCAAGAGACTAATACAAAGGTTCTGATTTAAAGCTCATCACTCAGAAGCTGAGAACTCACTGCCATTTTCTGAAGATGGTCTACAAAATTCTGCCAAGAAAAGCAGCATGGATTAAACGATCTTTCCAATATACACATTTTCTCTGAGTCTACAAATTAAGGCTCTCACTTTATTTGCAGTCATTTACTGACCCTGCCACATCAACATAGCACATTAAATTATGGGTAAATTGCTTAGCCAGTGTTAATCAGCATATTCCATAATCTAAGGACTTGGCCTCCAGATGTGGATCATTCATCATAGCAAGATGAGGGACATGGATACAATAAGAATATCAGGGATGGGTTCTTGTACATGGAAAGACTTGAGGTAAATACTAGACTTCCTGACCAATCTGGCATCACGTCTCCTGGTGAACTCAATATTACTATCAGAGGTCTAACGCCCCTCAGGATTTGGATCACATTGTTTAATAAATATTATTTTATAATATCAGGAGGAAATAATGCAGTGCATTTCTAAGGGATTACTGTACATCTTGAGTAGTTACTTCCCCTCTGGCCTTGTGCCTGTTAACCCCACCTGACACATGCTATAATCACCAAGAAATGCACTGCCTGTCACCACTTATTGAAAAGGTAATGTGTAAAACTCACTAAAGGAAATGGTATTAAAACTAGGTTTGGGGTCTGACTCCTTACAGTCTTCTGATTAAATGCAATTTCCAAATAAAATACATTGAGCAACTTTCTATTATGCTGTTCAATTACAAAAGCAAGTAAGAATAAAGGATGTGATTTCAACCCATACAACAGCCCCTTTGTCTCTTTTCATGCTAATAAAAGGACACAAAGATGCCTTGAAATGGCAGGTAAAATCCCACGGACTAGAAGAAACTGTAGCTAACATCAGAATGACATAGGTGGCTCCACACAGCCTCCTTTCCAAATGGAAAAGTCATGTCAGAGCCTTGTCACACATGTTATTAGACAGCAGACTTTGCAAGAGCCAAAAAAAAAAAAAAAAAAAGTGGTACAGAATTATACGGGCCTCAAGTGGAGGCAGAACTGACATCACTCCATTCTGATGCACAGGAGGTGAAAATATGTAGAAAATATTTTTATTTGCTGTTTCCCAGAATGAAATATGTGATTCATCCTCATCACAGATATGTAAAATTTTTAAAGCATTAGAGCAAAGATGTTCCATTTTTTATTTTTTTTTTCCCCATTTTGTAAGCATTAGGGCTAGATTCAGTTGCTGGATGAACAAGAGGGATTTGTGTACAATTAAAACTGTGTTCTGGTACAATTTTGATTTGAATAGGATTGGCCTCACTTTTCTCAGAACACGTTCCCACTGCATACATATGTGAAAGTAAAACCTTTCTTTAGAATATCCCATCAATGTCCTTCCAGTCTTCTGAAATATGCTTCTCAGAAAAAGCCTTTCTGCGAGCTTCTGCAGCCAAACACTAAACTACAAATTACTGCTTGAGAACCAACCAGAAACTCTAATGGACTTCTTCACACAAGGGTTTTCTACCTTTTATTTAGTAAATGTCAAGCACAGAGTGAAAACTACCTTCAGGCAGCTGAGCAGTCAGGTAATACTACTTTCTGGGTTTGTGCAGAGTGAAGAGCAGAGTCTCTCAGGAATTACCTGATTCTGTAGGATCAGTAGATAAACAAATGTCCACTATTTCTCCTGTTACCATAGCATGACAGCAGTATCAAGGGAAGCTGGCAGACATAATCTTCATTGAACAACAGACACATCAAGACAAACAATGACATTTCTGTGCTATATTCTGACATAAACTCAGTCAGCTAATGTCAAGGTAATTTGAGGACTCCAGATGTTGTTGCAGCTGCATTACAAAAGTCATCTTAGTCATTCTTCTTAAAAGAGGGAAGTTCAAAACAGGGCAAAAATCATTCACTCAGTGTTAAGAGACTGTTTCTTGAACAACATTGGCAATTTCTTCTTCAAGAGAAAACTGTATACTGGCTTTTCTAAATGGAGACACTGAAAATCTACTACAAGAATAGCTACTGTTTCTCCCTGCAGAGTTTTAACTACTACAAGTAAAATAACCTGCTGTCAGAGCCCAAAACTCCCTAGTGGCACCCGAAACTTAGCAAACAACATATACCAAACATCAGGATTACATTTATTTTTCCTTCTGACAAAGTTGAAGAATCACAGGAGCTGAAAGCTTGGGAAAAATTATACAAACATCATAGCAAAGCCACTTACTAACCTCTGACAACAAAGGTGTTTAATTGTCTCTCTACAGATAAATAAAGAAGCTCTACAATGAAAAATATCAAATTCAGAAGTGCTCCACTCACCAGAGCATGCAGTCATCACTCCAGCAGAAAAGGATGAACTTTTTAGTCATTCTCAGCTTTGGCCAAACTACTGATTTCATTTCATAAAAGAATTGGTAATGAATCAAGTTTCTATCATCTTCCCACTGTTATTACCTAATTTTTATAGCTGGATACTCTGTTAGATTGAATTAGTTAATTCATAGTTAACTATACAATAGAAAGAAAGATGAAAGAAAACAAAATATGAAACATGGGAGAGTTGGGAAAATAGTAATAGTGTTTGTTGGGTCAATGAAAATGACTGTTATCAAATAAGATATTCTTGTGACTAAAAGAAAATATAGGCATAGAAGGAAAATTACTGGTTGTCTAAATGGATGAACAAGAACAAAAAATATAGATATGCGATTGAAAATGAAAATCAAGGTATTAGATTTTCTACTAACCATCAGTAATGGTCAGAAATTAAACAGAACAAATAAAGTTTATGCCCTTATTTCTGCAGATAACACACAGCATTTCTGAATTGTTCTCCAGGGATATACTTTCACATCCTTTGTACACAGAGGAAGATGAGACAGTCCCACAGTTATATTAACATGGAAATGATTCAGATTTTGTCTGCAGTGAACTCTGGATTGCTCAGTGACCAGCTGCCGACTTAGCCAAGGTCTAAACATAGGCAGCTGGCACTAAATTGCAAATAAATTGTATTCCATGTGACAGCTTTATATGTGTAGGCAAAAGTGGTACTGATTACACCCTGAGCAAATCAGGTAAAGACACATTTAAATAAGCAGGTATTTGATAACAAGATAGTCTGCATAGGAATTATCACATCATTTGACCTTTATTGAAACATACTGTCACATGGTCTCAGAGAAAAAAATCTGAAGTAATCTCATGGCTACAATGAATTTATACTTTTTGAATTGTGAGCAAAATTTGACCAAGGGCAAACATTTATCTTCTACTAATCACAATAAAATTGTGAATAAAATCCACATTAAAGTTCAAACATACTTGGAGATCCACATTTTATCAGTCAGAACAGATTTCATTATGAATACACAAGCATTTGGTATCACCTGGACTCAAAGAGTCAATAGCAGTTGTTCTTTCTAATCTTTAAACTCCTTTCATGTCTTTCCAGACTATGTCTTATCCCAGTGGGTCATCATAAGTAAACTACCTTTTTATACATACAAATCTTTAGAGGCAGGAGAAAGGGTAGCTTTTACCTCTTTCTATATGATGTGTGACTGTCTCAAGATGCTAAGTGCCAGCATACACCTAGCCCAGCTTGGAACAGCTCAAAGACAGCCTGGAAGGTTTTTTTTTTTTTTTTTTTTATCACAAACAAAAAGCTTTTGTTTCCTTTCCCACATACCTATTGTGAACTTATAATGTGAACGTTACATATTTATTATAACACTTACTAGGACTTGTTCTCAGCTCCAAATAGAAATCATGGCTGGGGACAAGTACTTGCCGGTAGGCAAAGGAAGAACAAGCTTCCAAATTGTAGATGACTTCTGCTGGTGGTAGCTACTAAGAAAACACACTTCTTTAGTATTAAAATCTATACAATTCCACATTCCTGGATATTGCCTCCTTACTCAGGAGGTATGAAGCCCATACTTCCTGCATATGCAACTAGAAGGGCTCATACAGGTGTAAGTGGCGGCAGGCAGAGGAGGATGTAAAAACAAAACAAAACAAAAACAACAACAACAAAAAGAACACTTTCTTTTTTTTTTTTTTTTTTTTTTCATTCTATCCTGTTTTGGTTGTCCAAGAAGCAGGCAGGAACAGTCCTTGTGACCCCTTAAGACCAGGCTATTTTTATTTCTTTTACCTGCTACAGTGGACCTTCCTGTATCCTTACTGTGTTTGGAAATGCTCTGGAGAAATGTGTTTCAAGGTGACTATTATCTGTTCTATGGCACCCTATACAGTGCATGTAACTTAATATTTGCATCCAAGATCTGTCTCAATTTTTGTCTGTGGCTTTTTGCAGGCAGTTGCACTGTGTAAATGGAAAAGAATTACCTTTGACTTGGTAGCTGTTTTTACATACTGGATTATCAGAAAATCAAACATTTTAAAAGATTTTTTTAAAAGATTCAGATTAGATTTTATTTAATCTGAAATAAAGACTCAAGAAACAAGAAATCTAAAGCTCCCCAGTGCCATTTTTGCATCAGCTACTTTTAAAAATAGTGCTCATGTTCTTTAAACTTTTTTTTATTATTATAGAAAAGAGGCTAACAGAAAAAAAAAATGTATATACCAAAAAGGTAGAGGAGCATTTATCTCCTCTGTTTTTTAGATTTAGACAGAAACTTTGAAATTAGTTAGCATTTGTTGCTGTGTCGTGGTTACTTTCTGAATCTGCCACTCTCTATACTGAAAAAAGCGAAGGTCCAGAATAGCAGATGTTCACTTAATTAATAACTCTATCTTAAAGCATATGCAAAAGGGGTCTATTGTGCAAGCAATTGTAAATCTCCCTTGGCCTAATTTAGACCAATTGACCTTATAACCCAAGTAATGTTCCTTTGTGCATGGTTTTCATATGCAATCTCTAGATTTACTGTTTCAAAGAAGTGTGTAAACATTTTCAGCTGAGCCTAAACTGAGCAACTCATTCATCCTACAGCTGGCTGAAAGTTTGAGCCAAACTGGTAAAGTTATTCTGGAAAGAGCCTCTACTGATGCTTCTTTCAGTGGATCCAGATTCAAACTTTTCATCTGTGCATTTTCATATGCCACTGATATCTTAATTAGGAATGAAATGAGGAAAAGAGAAAAGATATATATTAGCAGTTCACTGGACAGGAGAGAACATAATAGGAAAAGGTAATGACAATTTGCTAGTCATCAGAGGACTGTTGTAAATAAAAAATTCTGAGAACTTCTTGAAGAAAAAGGAACAAGAAAAAAAACATAGGCAACATAAATGTAGCTTTTATTTTCTCCTTCTGTAATTATCCAAACTTTTGATATTTCCTTTTTCTATTAACAAAATTTCAGGTCATATTCTAATAAGTTCAATGCACAAAGCACACTTATTGCTTCTATAACTATGTTCTTGGTGACGTCTATACCAAAACAGTGAAAATCTTTTTGCTTGATTAAAAATTGTAAAGCCTTTATTGTAGAATTTACCAAAAATGAAAATGTTATCTATATTATCAACAGTGCACATTAAAAATGTCAAAGTAGCTGGCTCCAAAATGAATTCTAGCAACTTCTGAAGTGCATATATGGGAGTGACATTGTTAGCACATAGTAAATATTCAAAGATCTGCAATTAACTCTAAGATATTCTTCAAATCTCTCTTATGCTGGGAGGCTTTTTTGGCCACCCACTTTTGGAGAGCACTGGTACTCTGAGTCAGCTTCCAGAGGCTCCACTGTCTGTCTAAGGAATCTATGCTTTTAATTAAGACAGCAAGGTTAGGTGCTAAAGTTAGGACAGTACACTAAGACATTTCAAAAGGACCCAGAATGTCTCAAACTCACTGGAAGGTTCTCCCTGTCTTTGTGTGATATAAAAGTATGACCAGTCTTTTATGCATTATAAGAACTGAATTATTCATAGTTCTGAAGTATTCATTATATAAGAAACTATAATAGTAAATAAATTGATCAAATAATACAGCCCTGCTTCATCTTCATAAAACTTTGGAAATATATATTAGCATTTGCCAAATGTTACGTTTAGTTTAGAGGCTGTCTGCACACTGCTTACTTTGACGTCCTACCCATAATTATACATTTCTTATGGATAATTTTCAAAAAAAATTATCCTAGAGTGTCTGCTATCTTAATGTGAAATTGAACCTTTATATACAACAGAATGATATTTTTTGAACCTTTATATATAACCATTAAAATAAAGTGACAAGTAGTAAATAACCAGTTCTCTTGATCACACAAATATCCAGGAATCTTTGCAAAGAAATGCCAGTATTCAGACTTCAATGAGAACATAAATCTGAGCCTGTGACTATTTCTAAATTGGAAATAAAAAGGAACAGGAGTGGGGATGGAATGAATGAGTTTTTTAAAAACAAAATAAATGTTTACTAAAAAGAATCGCATTTGCATTCCTATTTACCTGTGCCACTTGCCCATTTTTCAACCTGATAAAACAAACGAGTCAATCAAAACAACTTAGTAGAAGAACAGCAAATGGCCATTGTAAAAGTAAATGCCAGAGGAAAAGGGACGCCACAAAGGCCCCAGTCTGGCATTTTTTTTTTTTGCAGGCAGATTTAACTGGTGTACTCTGGCCAGACACCTTTGCAGTCAGGCATGCCATTTCACTTAAGGACAGAAAACAGCAAGATCAGGTCAAATGGCAGTAAAATAAAATGGAATTATAACTTGACCTTTTAGAAAGTTCATAATTTGAAAAGAGTAAATTTTTTCACATTTTTTTCATGAGAATCTGCCCGCTCTTCAACCATCTTTATGAGCTAAACCAAGAATATTATTATTTCCTGCGCATACTGCTTTGTATGTACAAAACATACTGCTTTGTTTTCATTGTTTTATTCTGACTGTTGCAGAGCCTTCCAGAAAACAGTAGGTAAGCTGAGAATTTATGCAGTCCATATTCACTATCAGACAAATCACTGTAAAGTTTCATTTTCCCATTGCATCTGACAAAACTGCAGGGCAGCCAAATACAGGTGTTCTGATATATTCAGACAAAACTCTTTTTTCTTTCTCTCTTTTTAATATAATATTTTGTCATTTACTATGTTGAAAACATTATGGTTGGTAAAGTAAGATCAAGCAATAATTCTAATTTTTTAAAGCCTTTAAAGCATTTTTTTGAGAAATATGGGAGTTTAGACAGCACATTTATTTAGTTTTAATTTTTGTGCTGTCATACATCAGGACTGAAGTCCTGATTTAGAACACATGCAACATGCCTTTGAAGTTTTGGCTGCATTTTTAACAATGGTGAAAAAGATATAAAGAAATTAAACAGCACCAAAAAAATCATAAAACCAGGCTTTTGTGTTCTTGATTTATATATTGGTTTTTATGTTTGTTTTAAAAAAAGCTTTATTCACAATGATCTTTCATGCGAAGCTTTGGTCTGACTTACCTTTATTCATCCAACCTTTTTCTTCTACGTTGACCTTTCTTTTCTCCTTCCTATCCTTCTAACTCTTTGAAGAGTGCTTTCTAGTTTTGGTCCCTTTCAGTAGCAAAAATGAATTTATTGGATTTTTTCTGAAAACTTAAGGGGTAGAAAATACACAGTGATACGCTAAACTGAGATTTTTGAATGAAAGCAATAAATATTCCAAACAAACATGGCTCCCCCATGAAGCAGTTTTATTCTGCTAGTGCTTGCTGGTCTCCCCCCTTCTGTGTTGAGCATGTGCAGTGGTATACATGGTTCTTTTGGTCAGGTTACACAACACTGGCATTTTCCAAGGCAATTCATGAAAGCTGATAGTTGTTCATTCGTTGCCTGATGTGTTGTAATGAATACAACTCAATGCCATATTTATTTATCCTGTGGCCAGCTTTTGGCTGTTATTTTCTGCCTTTCAATTCAAAGACTAAATTTCTGAAACAACAGCAGAAACACCACTACTGGCTTTATACATTTTCTCCTCAGGTTCTTCCACTCACTGGAATATTTTAGTACACATTAGTGTCATCTAAAGGTACTGGCATCATGTGCTTCTGAGACTAGTTTTAATTGCACGCTACCTCACACTACCTTTGAAGCATATTGAAAGTAATTTCTGGGCAGGGCAAGGCCTGAAAGTGTCCAGATGTCTGAAGCAGAATGAAAAAAGCATAATTCTTAATTGTCAGCCAAATACATACATGTGTGTGTGTGTGTGTGTGTGTGTGTGTGTGTGTGTTTGCGTGTGTTGGGTTGGGGAGCAGGTAGGGGGGGAGCAGGTTAATATGGTAACTCTTCCTTTACCTTCACCATCCCATACCCACATGCTTCATATCTACACCTTTCTAAAATGCTACTTATTAAGAGTGAAACAATGATTGAGTTGCATGTGAGAAGTCTGTTTTGTATATGATCTTGTTCATAGACTCATGCAAAATCACAGAATCATTAGGATGTCCTACACGCAGAACTGACACCCTGGATTTATGTCAAAATAGTTTTTCCCAGTGAAGTTTACTGGTAAACTTATGGTAAAGACATGTCTGAATGTCTTAGTTCCACAAATCCTCTCTAAAATATACTATTAAGAGTGTAAAATTTTGACTGAAAATAGAGGGCTCTGAAGTTTAACTTATTTTAGTTGAATTTCACTATCAATTTTAGCAACTCAGTTTGTGTTAATAGAATGCTTGATTATGAATACATTTAATTTCATTTTTAATCCATGACCATCATAGATTTTGAAGAACATACTGCTGGTAAAGACCTTTGACTTCAGCACTCACCAGGATCCTTGTCTCCTGTCTTTAGCCAGGGAAAAAAATGCTGTCTTGCCTCTGCTAGTCTACTAGGCTAACTACTGCTCAATGGGGAGAGAGGAATCTTCCCGGGAAGATCTGTTGCACCAACTTTTATAAAGGTTGAATAGCTTTTCAGAATTAAACACTTCTCTGTATTGACAGTCATAGACAAATCTAGACTTAGTAAGATGTATAGTATTCAGAAAGCTAAACTTAGTTTTCATTTATGGTTCTGAAAGAGTCTTTCACAGAATCACAGAATTTCTAGGTTGGAAGAGACCTCAAGATCATCGAGTCCAACCTCTGACCTAACACTAACAGTCCCCACTAAACCATATCCCTAAGCTCTACATCTTTACATCAAGGCAAGTAAAACTTATTTTCATGTACGAAAGGTATTGTGAACAGTGTGCTGAATGAGAAGCTCCTCAGATAAATATGAAGTTAGAAACAAATGCTTTTAAATTAAGTAGACAATTCCTCGGTTAATACCTAATTTAAAATTACTCATACTAGAGATTTTGTAGAATCATAAAATCATAGAATATCCCAAGTTAGAAGGGATCCACAAGGATCATAGAGTCCAACTCCTGGGTCCCCAAAGGACCACCCAAAAATCAAACTATGTGTCTGAGAGTGTTTTCCAAATGCTTCTTGAACTCCACCAGCCTCGGTGCCATAGTCACTTCCCTGGGGAGCCTGATCCAGAGTCCAAACTTCTTCTCAGTGAAGAACCTCTTCCTGATATCCAGCCTGAACCACCCCTGTAACAGCTTCAAACTGTTTATGGCTTTAACCTTACATTGTAGTTTACAAAATTCTGCATTCAAAGATATATTTATTTAACTTGAACAAGTTATATTAACATAATAATGCATTTTTAGTGTATTATGTAATCACTATAAAATTATTTAATAAAATATGATATACATAACAGTGCATTATAAACATATTTATAATATTCATGGTTCATGAGTATTTTTATACAGAAATTATGCAAATGACATAGAAATTCTGGTTGTTCTATTTGTAACATAGAAGAAGTCACATTAGCATGTCATAGTAATAATCATTTTAGCTTGCAAGGCTATTCTTCTATGAATACCTTTTAGAATACTTCCAGATTCATAAACTTTGAAAATGATTGCATGCAGACAGAGGATTTCTATTCCAAATGTGTTCCATTACTCCCAGTAATAATTCGTCAGACTACAGTTCTCCTTCTGACTCGAAGTATTTGTTATCCAATCAACCCACTTTGCACCTTGCTTTCTTTGGCTAAGACACACATCATCAGCTCTTTTAAATTCTGCTCTGTACTTACCTCCCTCTCTCCTAATGTGTTTTTATTCCACTGTCCTTTTCTCCTTTTCCTTGAGTATACTGGCACTTCTCTGCTAAGAACATGATAAAAACTTGGTAAATGGTATGTGTTTGCCAGGGTGGATTTTAGATATCCCAGAAAAAAAAAAAAAAAATAAATAAAAGAGGAATTTGGCCATTTGTCCAAGTCATTTAGAAGTAACACCACCTGGTCAAAAGAATGGCTTCAGCTAGGAAGTGTGACAGCCAGCCTTGCCACCCTCACATCTGGAATTTCCCAGGCTGAAACACAGGAAAATGTCCTCCTCATATCACCATGAATGAATTTGCTGCTCTTAAGGCTTTTCTTTCAGATTCAGGATTGATTTATCTTTAAACAGTGCCACCATAAATATCTATAGTGCTTCAAAAATGAGACATTTGAAAAAGAGGAATGCTTTAGAGGCAGAAATTGAAGTAAATGAAAATTAAAACTCTACAGATATGCTCTAGAATGAAATCTGCACGTATCAGCCTCACAAAGGTAGCAAGCAGTACAATCAATTGATCTGAAACTAACATGGAAGGTGAAGTTCAGTAACATAATGATAAATAGTAATAAAATGAAGATTGCAGAACATTCCTTAGTAGTTAAGCAGGCCTTTCCTATGAACCTTTTTGACTATAAAAGACAAAGGGACAATGGACTAAATTAGGTAGTTGCGTCAAGATGACATGAGGGATGGCCAGATTTTGAAGAAAAAAAAAAAAAAAAAACAACTTACTCAAGATGTAATTTTTGATATCTATTGTACAGTCTCAATAGAACTCTAGTAGTCAGCCAAACAGAGAGCCTGCTGTTAAAAATATTGGGCTTAGGTGTGAGAAGTTCTGATGCTCTGTGTGCATCACGCTGTATGGCTGTATGGGTAAAGCAATTATACTATAGGTCTCCTTGGTATAAGATACTTAGTTCCACTGAAATCAGTTATAAAAATTTCATGGATTATAATGAAAGAAAATTATAATTTTATACCAAAATTGAAAATTAGCAATATTTTTCTTACTTTTCCTTTCTTTTTTAAATCATAAAAGATAGCTTGCAATCACGAAACTCTCGCTGAAAAATTTGTTCTGAATAGAAAATATTCATTTTATGTTCTAAAATTTCTCTCACCCTTCCCTTCCCTTCCCTTCCCTTCCCTTCCCTTCCCTTCCCTTCCCTTCCCTTCCCTTCCCTTCCCTT
>CM021732.1:32374486-32398925 GCA_011075105.1 Heteronetta atricapilla | reverse complement strand
TCCTTTCCTTTCCTTTCCTTTCCTTTCCTTTCCTTTCCTTTCCTTTCCTTTCCTTTCCTTTCCTTTCCTTTCCTTTCCTTTCCTTTCCTTTCCTTTCCTTTCTTTTTTTTTCTTTTCTTTTTTATTATTTATTTTCCTTTCTTTTCCTTTCTTTTCCTTTCTTTCTTTTTTTTTTTCTTCATTTCTCAACTTTACTATGTCTGTGATAAAGTACTAAATTTGATCAGGCAGATCTAATTTCCCGTTCTTTTTTAAAAGCACTACATAAAAACTTATCTTCATTAAGTGCCACTGGGAGTCCAGAACCACATAACTAATCAGAGAATTCAGTAGCTTCATGTCCATGTGATGCCTCAAGTTCAAAGGGGACAAAGACATCCTGTTTGGCATTTTTTTTTTCACTCAAGCAATTAAAATGACACAGACTTTCTTAAGTCTTTTTTAAAGTATCTTTTATACTTCTATATTCACCGTCAATAACCTAAGCCATTATAAAAAAGTAGTGCCAATACTTTCTAATTTCAATACTTTCAATACTTTCAATAATTTCAATACTTTCAATAATTTCAATACTTTCTAATACTTTCTAAAATTTTCTAATTTGCAATATTATTTGGAAAATAATAATAAAAAAACGTGATGCTCAGTGAAGTTGAAGGACTGAAACTCATTGTGGATTAAACCATTTTAGATCTAATACTTTTTTCCATATCCCTTCAAGATCTTGGCTTAATAATTCTGTTCAACTTTTGTGACCTCTATGTTTTCCCTCAAAAGGTATGCTGGGAAATTCCCAGAAGTGAGCACTGTGTGTGGGAATGTATACACCCAAAAAGGGTCAAACGAAAAAATTATACAGGTCAGTACATATGTACTGTCTTCATCTATTCTCTACAAAGCTACAGTTGATGCAGTTGACACCACTAGAAAAATAAAGTATTTTTCACAAGGTCATATAAACATCACAATTTCTTGGATAACTCCTTTCATTTGCTAATTAAATTACAAGTTTTGGAATAAGATCTTATCACTTGATTAATAGGTTTTATTTACTCTTTTTCTCAGGGCTTGATGAAGGATTAAGAAGGTTATTTATTTGAGTGTTTGTTTGAATGAAAATTACTTATAACTTGTTCATGTTAGCTTCTGAAGTTCTAACAATACTACATTTAGCTTTATGAGTTCTATTTTTGTGCTAAGATGCCTTGAAAGAGTAGGGATAGAGATGCTACTGTTCTAAAGCTGTTTACAGCCGATTTCTGCTAAATTGATTTAGTATACAGAGCAGTCATGTTCAAACACGATTTCAAGGCAAAGCTGTTCCTCCAGTCTAGAAAGTATAAAAGTGATTCCTTACTTGGAGTGAACCATAAGTTTCAACTGAAAATAAAGGAGACTACATTCTATTAATTAGAAATGAAATAGATAAAAATAATAATTTGATTTTATTTGCTAAAATTCAGGGTTTTTTTTTTTTGAAAAAAAAATCTGCCAGAAACAAAAGCTACTAATACTCATTTTTTCCAAGGTTTTTGTACAAATGATCCAATTTTTGACAAAAAGAAATAGCTATGCTTTTGGGTTTCATTTAAAAATATCAGAAAGGAATTCCTATGATAATTTTCTATTTAAAATATGTTCATAAAATATTATTTATTTTTTTTTAATTGAGCATTTATTTTGGTAGCATAGAAATATTCTGAAAAAAAAAAAGGTATTCTTCACAAACCTTGAGCATTGCTTAATAAGAAGAAAAAGATGCAGAAGAACATACATAATATGTTTAAATTACAATGATAAATTAAAACTTAAATTATGAGGCAATACATGCAAGTGCTGACCTTTTCTTACAGCCCAATAACTGAATTAAACTCGGATATATGTAATCACATAAGGAGAATAAGTTTGAACTTAGTACTTTTAAACACAGGAATTTTACTGAATGATACATTCATTACTATGGGCCACAGTTTGGGTGGTTTTGTTGTTGTGGTTTTTTGTTTGTTTGTTTTGGTTTGTTTTTTTTTTGAGAGAGATTGTTAATCCATTTTAAGTAGGTAAAAAGCAGATTTAGAGACAAGCCCTCACAACCAAATTACACCTAATTGGATGCATGGTCAGATGCTGAAAAAAAAAAAAAAAAAAAAAAAAAAAAAAAAAACTGTGGTCATAATATAATTAGAGAACTGGTCTTTTTTTACAAAACAGAATCTAAAGAAAATAGATAAAAAGGCTGTGGATCAAACAAAATAGAAATATTTAATTCATGCTAAGAATTGCTACCATAAACAGAAAACAGGAAGTAACTGATTTTTGATTAAATAGAAATATTTGTTGTTCTGGATACATACTTATTTTTAGTTTCTTCTTACAGACTTACAGGAGTGGGCCAGAGATCTGTCCCTTTATCCAATTTACTGTGTGTGAATCATAATCAATGATAGGGAAAAAAAAAGGATTCTGAAGTAAATAAATTACTACTAAATGTATTTGAAATGGACTTACAGCAGAAATATTTCCTTTTCATTCCAAGTTAATTCTACAAAACTTCAGGAAGTACCTAAATAATTTAAATAAGAGATTTCTCATTTGCATATGCATTTGAAGATTTTTTAGCTTGTACTTTTGTACCCTATTAATGCTTACAATGCAAGGTCTGTAAACATTAACTATTTTAGTAACTCTTAATCAGGTTGGTGGAGTGGTCGAAATTAGTGCTTTTTTAATGTACATTAGTACTTTACTTACATTACTCACAATGCTAGTTGGCAACTAGCAGCATTTTGTTATAGATTTCATTGTACTAAGTGTTTGCATTAAAGTCATTAGAATCAGGAGATTGCAATGGAATCTCAGTGTTCACCTGATAAAGAAACTGCTGACAGGAAAAGCTTCAAAATATGAAGGAACTGTATCCTAACAGGTCCTCAACAAAACTATGAATTGTATTTTAACAAATTGCATCACTGATATTCTATGAGTTAGAATGCAAGCATCCTCTGAGGTGCTGCATAATAAATAGCTTTATGAAAGCACTGCCATGAAATGATGTTTCAAGTTTAATCACATGGTCACGCATTCGTGTCCCTTTATCTTAATTATCTTTTCATTATTTTTTTATATAGTTTTTTATATAGTTTATTTTTTTCCTTATATAGTTTATTATCTTCTTCAAGTACTATGACATTCACTTTTTATATTTAATTTTATGGGTTTGCTTGATTAAAAACAACAACACAACAGCAACTGAGACAATTGCCTGTAATCAAAGCTTAAAATACCAAGAAAATCTCCTCAGATCAGTGAAGAATTGCTGGTGCTGATATCAGTGAGGCCCGAGTGTACTTGATACTGTGATACTGTGAAAAAGATGAGTTTGCAGACCAAAAAAACAGATGGCCCCTTATCACCCCATGGGGCTAAACACACAAGGGCAAACTTCAGAGACGCCTTACCTTTACCCTGTCTGTCCCTATCAGGAGAGACTGTTATATTAAGGGTTATTGCCTCTCTAGCCCTCCCAGTGATTAGCTTTTGAAGTCCATGGCCAAGAGGCCAGTGTGAGAATATCACCCTAGATAAGAGGTGTTTGCTCTGTGAAATTTTCAAGACAGGAATCCATGGACCTCATGATAGTTCAGCAGGGAACCACAAACTCAAGCTAATATCTTCTAATCCCCTGTTGGTTTGAGAACTACCCACCATAAAAAGCATAACTGGCTGTTTATTTGTGCAGGCAAGAGATAACATCTTAAAGTTACAGTCTGCCTTAAGTAGTAGGGATGTGAAGCCCAAAGAAATGAACCATCCAAGCTCATAATCAAAATTGTGTGTGCTCCCTTCTTCTCTGCCTAATGAGATGTAAACATTTTGGCTGGTGTCTCTTTTGAAAGATATTAATCAAAAATATTGGTTAGAAATCACAAAGGATAGTCCGGTCTGCAAATTACATGTCTTCTTTTATGGCATTCTGAAGCTGTGAACAATATGTTAAAAATTTTCCCATGGCGCAACCAAGTAAATACTTGTGGCACATTTCTATTTATTACAGAGAATAGTTAAATTCTAAGACATAAATCATGCTCTCCTACTAAAGCTTTACAAATTCCCAAAGACAAGCCTAATTCCCAATGCAACGATGCTATAAAAGATCAGACACTTTGTTATGGAGAAATCCACATTTGGAGATGTCTTTCAACAATTTTCTCTCAGGACTCAATCCTGTGAAAAGCACACGCAAGTTGCTGAACACTGTGTCAGGCTCCATTAGTTTCAAAATGGCCCTAAAATCTTATATTTAATTTGCTGTATTTAAATTGTAACTTAACAAGTTTAATACCACCTAAGCAAAATAAATTAAAAAAAATAAAAATAACAACAACAATAACAATTCCTTTTTCCTTTTCTTTCTTCTATTAAATTACAACCTTTCCTTTTTAATAAGGAAAAAGATTTCATAAGTTTAAATTTCAAAACTGAGAAAAGGTGACACCAATTTTACCTGTTTAAAACTCCTCATATCAGTGATTGCCACTAGACAGTGTCACTACTGTAACATGGAAGAAAGAAATAGCAATAGGTAACTGAAGAGATGGGAAGATGACTGAAAGGGAAAAATAATTCCTAATGGTTGTGTAGATGCCTTTTTTTTTTTTTTTCCTTTGTCATCCATCCTCCACGCTGTTCCCAGTAACTGCCCTAAATCAAGGAACTGGCACCTGATGCATTCTGCAGATGGATCAGCACTGTATATCTGGAACATAGTATACAGGTGTTTTTTCACTTGCACTAGTTAGTTAACTAGCCAGCAGACACATCTATTTGTGGGGCAGGAGTGGGAATGGAAAATAGAAATGTCTACTGGCTGATTTACAGAAAGAAAGGCTAAGTGAAAGAGCAGGGCAAATCAGGACTTACTAATATTTCTAATTGCTCTCAGTTCCTGCTTAGGCAGTCCCTTCTGGAAGGCACACTAGTTAACAAACAATGACTGAAAACACTGAGCAATAACAAAAAAAGTGTTCAAACTTGTGAATCCTACAGAATGCTCTGAATACCTGTTCATTTAGAGATGAGTGCCCAAAGTCTGAAGATGATTTCTCTGGCTGCAGCAAATGAGGTCACATGTTCACTGATCCAATTTTGTTTATTTTGGTTGAAATTCACACTTCAATGTGTTTACTTGATGGCATGTGAGGACAGATTCTTCAATCTAACATTAAAATTGTCCATTCAGCATGTTCATATTTTTTCTGTATTTTTTTCAAGCATTAATACCTTCTTCAAATGGAAATCTACCAAATAAAAAGTCTTACCCTCTTATGTCTTTACCTTTCCCTTTATTATTGTATGCCCCAGAGAGGAGACTAATTTTATACATTGAATTCTCATCTCTGCTCAATTTCTACAGAAGCTATTTTGTTTTACTCCTCACAGAGTAGGATTCCTGGAATTTTCTAAATTTCATATTTATCAATGTAAATATAGTATAAATTTCAATAATGTACCTAATCCTGGTGTTACCAGCAAAGTGTTCTGTGAAATTGAAAGTGCAAGGTTAAAATTTAGGAGCACAAATGAAAGAGTAAATGCAACATAAACTGACTCATGATGCAGGGCAACATAGTGGCCATGGCCAAGCCATATGAAATGCTATGCCAACCAATGTTATGGGGTAGGAGGAAAGAAAAAGTTAAAATTATTTGCTTCTCCCCCCAAAATCCAATGAAAATACTCATGACTGAGGGTATGTCACCAATGAACTTGCCATATATTTTGGTGCCATTGTATTGTAGCAAGTAGTCATTCAATTAGCATTCAAGAAGACACCCTAGAAAAAAATATCCATATTTGCTTTCCAAAGTGAGCAACTGGAAAGCTAGCTTGATTCTATGTCTTCCTGCTGTCAGTCATTGGGTATCCTGTAGTTTCCAAGAGGCAAAAGAAGCAAAAGAAAAATTTCTGATAATAATTATGAGAATCCATTATGAAAACCTTTATGAATGATCATTGCTCTACCTCCACCTCCAAAGCTTTTAGCTAAGAGTTAACAACTCAAAATCTATCTTGCTGCATAACTATCTTATCATCTCCAGTACTGCAAGATAATTTTGTTAACCAAAATCACATCTCTGAACCCAGAAGAATTCAGATGAGAAGACAGCTGTGGCAACTGTCAAATTTAACATCTTCCTGCCACCAAAATGTATCTTTCTGTATTTCACCCTTCCTCAAATGTCTCTCTCTCCCTTCCACTAATTCTGGCACACACTGGTCCTTCCATATGCTGACTAAACTTGATAGTCTGACAGAAATCCATTCACTTGTTTGGTTTGTTTTCTGTTGGGTTAAAGAGGTAATTTTTCATGTATTTACAGAGAGATATGACAAGAACCAGAGCCTGTACAAGGCAAGTAATGAACAATGTCTACTGGATCTGCACTCTGAAGTAGTTAGTGACAAACTTTCCAAGACCATAGATTCTTATGATGATGGTTGAGTCAAAAAGACATCTCTTGTGAAGAGAAGAAATTAGAGATGGCATCATGAAAACCTGCAATGCTATTTTTAGAGACCTGAGCTGTGTTTAAGCAGCTACCAAATCAAAACTACTATTCTGTTTAGTCAGCTGTCAATTTTCATGGACTCTTTTTTTTTTTTTTTCCCAACCTTGCTTTAATAACACTTATATATTCTTATATATTACATTAGCCTAGGTATACCACTCAGGATTCTTTTTCAGAGAATCAAGTGTCAGGAAAGCCTTTCATACTAGAGATTTGAAAATCAGAAGAGTGTGCAGTCCCTCCCCAAAGATTTTACAGTTACCCTATCCTAAACAACTCACAGTCAATTCAAGGTACCATGCAGTAGACAGTCATAAAATTATTTGGGGATTGATTTAGAAATTAAATGCTCCCAAGATATATATATATCCTGCAGTACTTGAAATACTCTGATTAGCCACACAGAATATTTTAGAAATAGTGAGTCTGACACACAGGAAAACTTTGTTCTGAAACATAGCTGAAGTACTAAGCTTAGACCCAGATCATTTCTACATTTGAATCCAGTTCTAGCATTTTCCTTTGGTTTGTTTCTAACATAAATACTATACACCAAATGTAGCAGGAATGTTTAGAGCATTAATTATTTCCTCTGCTGTCATTAATCGTACAGATTGCATTATGTTAACAATTAAGTCCTCTAAGCCCTACCTGCCGAGGGCTCACAAGGAGTTAAACCGTTCATAGCTTTAGCACTGTTTTCATTGATCCCACTTGAACAGAGTGTATCACAGCATAATGTGGCTTTTGATAAATTAAATGAGTTATTGCAATTTGCTTAAATAAAATATTTCAAAGTTGCAGATCAGCTTAGTTGGAAGCTGGATCAACTTTGCATCATGAATTTGGTGTCATAGTAGACAGGTATGATTTACTTTTTAAATTCCTGTAGTGTTATCTTTTCCTACTGCTAATTGCTGATCTTATTTTACACTCTGGTGTCAAATAGCATCTTTAGAATAAGAGAGTAAAACAACAGGAAAACTCCAGTAAATCATTATAGCCCTTAACAAATGTAGAGCTTCAAGAAGATAAGTACCCTGAAAAAATCTTAAGTATTGGCTGACATTTCTATGCTTAGTTTATTTTCTTATGGAATGGTTGCCATTTAATGAGCAGTTGTGTACAATATTTACTTGAACAGCAAAATTTTATCAGCGACTTTAATGCAGGCGTTATTCTAAGGGTTGCTCTATAAAACAAAGAGAAAGTACTTCACCTCAGGATAATGTTACAGGGAGAACTTCTACAGTCAACAGGGCTAAATTTAAAAGCAGTGCTCTTTCAGGATCTAACAACTTGCAAATTTATGATCAGACACAGCAGCTCTTTTTCAGACCGGTACACTTCACAGAATTCAAATGGCACGATCATACAGTACATTTTAGCAGAGATTGTAAAAATTAACTATAAAATAACACGCATAATATATCAGATGTTCCACCTAAGCATCAGAAGGACAAGATGTAGATTCTTTAAGAATCTCCTTACTATTCTAAATATAAAACCTCTTTATTGTCTTTATTTATTTGCCCATTATTTTTCTTATATTTTATTGTCAATACAATTTTTACTACACCAGAACAAAAAGTGGATTTTATGCAGCTACATTTTTACAATATGTAATATATTATGTTATTTTATCTGTTACTTTATTAAAAATAATACTATTCTACTAATAAAAAGGAAATATTAGGTTAGTTAGGAACTAAGGCCTGTTTTCCTCTGAGCTGATCACAGTTTACAGTAAAATTAAAGCACTTTTATAGTCCTGGATCTAAACAAAGGGATTCCAAAGACATTAATAGTTACTCTGGATACGAGAGCTGCACAGAGCTCCTGCTGCTGCACCTCTAACACGCTGCTTGGGGAATCAGTGTAACCATGCAACATGGAGGCAGCTGTGGTACCAAAGGTGGACATGACAATAACAAACTTTTTCCCCCATGATTTCAGTTAAGAGTCAGGGGTAACAAAGTAAAATCTGACATAAGCTGCTTGAATATCCCTGATGATGTGAGCCAGGCCCTATCAGAAGTTGGAGAAGTTCCTGACCAGGAGCTATCATTCACTTTGCTTTGACACCTATTACTGTGCAAGACCTTGGGCCAGGAGGACCAGACATGTGCCTTGCTTTCTTTGCTTTGCTTGTGCAGTCATTATAGACTGAAGGACATGAGCAAGGTGGAGTTTGTTAGTGGAGATAATATCTTTATCAGGAAAACAAAAAGTATATTTGGAAAATGCCACCAGTCATCTCAAATCTTTGAAGTCCATTTTGTTCTTAACAGATTATAAACTCCATTACTACATTTATGCACATAGACTGAGTATATGTTTCAAGTTGTGTATGTATAAATATGTACATATTAGGTACAAATAGGTACAAAAGATGTACAAGTGCCATTTGTAATTACAATGTTTTGTTGAGCAAAATGATTGGAATAAAGGATAAAAAAGAGACAATCCAATGTGCCTGCAAATCCTCAAAGATGGAGTTGAAACAAGTGTTTTATTATATGCTTATTCTCAGTTCTGCATTGCACCAAAATCTTGTCTGGGTAAAAGTTAATTAAATATTCATTTTTTTTTAGTGAATACTTTTTTCCTCAAAAAATCAACACAAAAGAAGGAATTAAAAACGGCAGCTGGAGAAAAAGACTTACTTGGGCAAAGTGATTTGAAAAGTGTGGAAAGTGAAAGAGAAGAAAGATTCAAGCCCCACCCACCCCCCAATCATTTTTAAACACTAAAACACTTTTTTTTTTTTTTTTTCCCCAGTGGAAAAATACCTTTAGTGATTTAGTTGCTTAATGGGACTGGAGATAAATTAGGCAAGTGAGATATATATTCTAGCTCTGCTATTATCATTTATCTCACTTGGCTTTTTTCCATACTACTCTCTACTAGACAATCTGAGGGTCATATCACTGCAAGAAATCTTGACTTGCACATCAGACCCATTCATTAAAATCATCTGTAAAAATATGTAGGACTATTTTTTTGCATATGTTTTTATTTAGCAGTCAGAAATGGCAACTGCTTAGTAAATCAGATTGTACATCTATACACGGAAAAATTAAAAGTGGTTGAAAACTTTTTATAATTTACATGTCTCAAAATGAGTAGATTTAGTAGATCAATTTTTTTTTTCAGTTGCCTGCTATATTGTTACTCCAAGGCTTCAGTTGGTCTAATCTGTTATCTTCATCCAATGGCTCAATGGCTTTAATTTTGTTACTTGGAAATTATGATTGGTTAATACTTTTTTTTTTTTCTTTTTTTTTTAAATCTGTTACTGTACTCTGAAGGGAAGATATAACTTCTTATCAAGAATATTGTGTCTCTCTATCTTTAGTAGTGTTTTTTTTAGTAGTGTCTTTATTAACTAAGGATATAACTTCTCTCCTTTGATATCAATCTCTTCCTAATTTGTATCTGTAAAGTTTATATTGGGTCATCACAAGTCAGAAAATCCAGTGTATTAAGTGTACATATAAAACTAGTTTAAGGCTAAAGATTTTATAAAGAAAGAATATTTACAGGTAAAAATTTACAGTTACTTCTTTTGGCATAATTTATAATTGTTACAAACCAATTATTCTAAGAAAATCATTAATATCTATTTGTAGACTTTAATAAAAATGTTTCTCTTTGGACTTCAAATGATTTATTTTTATAGACTGTTCATTTTTCAACATACCGCATATAGTATATTATGTTCTAAAAAGGTATGGTGGAATGTGGAGAATTTTGTTTGGGAGAAATAATAAATTCCTTTGGCTCTATACAAAAGGCTTTATTCATCCCTCCGGTGCATGATCATTATCTAGGTCTATCTTGGCGTTTCCCTTAATTTAAACAAGAGCCACCTACTGTAAATCACTTTTTTTTTTTTTCTCACACACATGCGTAACTTATGGATGTGCCTCTTGTATTAAAAATGTACTGTGATTTCAGTGTCTAAAAGTTGTGAAGAGTTCATTAATTCATTCATGAATGAAAATTAGCTTTGATTCCAGTATCACTTTTTCTTTGTTGTTGGGTGAAATTCAGTCTATTCTGAGAGGAAAACATGAATCTTATTGCAATTGATATAAAAGTTCTTGAAGCTGCTATGACAGAATATCCGGTGTGCAGGTATCATGTATGCCGTGTATCATGCTGGAGCATCATGGATGCTTAAGGGTAGTGTGCATTTTCAGCAGTTATATCCAGATAATTATCCATACTTCTCTAAAAAATAGCTCCTTTGTATCACTTGGAAGCTCATCTGCCTACCACTTATGCTCATGAAATGGTGCCTCTGACCAGAAACCATACTTCAGAAAAATAAATTAATAAATGATGAGTAAACCTTTTTCAAAGGACTTTTTCACACACACTTTACTAAAACTTAGAATGCACTCATAAGTCTTACTCAAACATTCATACAGGCCACTACAACCCTTACTTCTCTAATGCAGACACTGCATTAAGCTTAAAAACTGCAAAATCTCAATACATCTTATATGCAGTCACAGGCAAGTTCCCTTTCCAACCAATCTGTAAGCTAACACCTGTGTGAGAATGTTCAGGAGGCCCTTGCACTGCATTGCACTGCATATTCAATTTCCACAGCATGCCACTGTAAAGAGTCAGTCTAGCTCTTCACCTATCCTTTTGTGTTTGATATTCAGGAGAACCTGTACATTGTTTAGTTTAAATGAACAACAACAATAAAAAAAGTATCTTCCTTGCTCTTCCTAAGGTAAATACTAATTTCAGTGAACTCACCTGTAACAAAAGGCAGAGGGACTGATGGACAAATTCCCTCTGAGCCCATTCCCTCTGAGTCCATTTGTGCAGCATGTTAAATGCCTTTAAATCTCATTGACTTATCCAGGCTTTTCCCAAGGAATTTGTGATTAGCAAGGGGGATCAATATTTAATAACTAATCAAATGTTAATAAGGTATTTCTTGAGATATACTGAAAAATATATATATATACTGAAGAAAATTATTCACAGCACTGAATTAGGAAACCATTCTGCATTGCCTCATGGAAGTTGATTTTCATATGGAATGTTACGCTGCATATTACTGTACAGAGTATTATTACATTAGTCACTCATGCTTAATGTCTCAGGTTCGGGATCATCTTGGCCACAGTATTCAGTAAGAGCTAGTGACTTTGGAGTGCTAGATATGAGACATGTCAGACAGAACTGTCTTTCAGAAAGTACTAAAACCCTGCCTTGAACACACTTTTTGGAGGACTGAAATGGACATCCAAACATTGAGACCCAACAGAGTAGTCTTTTAGAAAAGTTTGGCCTTCATGAACACTGATGTAATTCAGGATTAATGCCATCAAGCTGAAAAGATTACAATAACAAAACAGCAATATGAGATTGGATTTAGGCCGCCAATACTTAAAATCTCCAATATATGTTTAAAGAGAAATAACTTACTCCAGCATTTGGAAAATGGGGTCTATTGAAAAGCATGAAACCTCTAAAATGTTATTTGAATGCCAGAAAAAGAATACTTTAAAAAGCTGAGACAAAAATGCCAAAAGGAACAGAAAGAAGTGAGCCAGAAATGCTAACATGTTCATTTCCACTCAGTCCCTGCCCTCTGTTACACATCTGTAATCTCACAAAATAGAGCTATGGACATAACATGGACTTCAGATAAGGTTCCCAAAGAGAAGAAGTACTGATGCAGAAATGTGCACCTTGTGACTGTACCTACATTTTGCTGTGACTTTATACCCGCCAAGTGGAGAGTCGTGGCCTTCCACGGCATCAAATCCCGCTGATACCAAGACAATCTCTGGATCAAATTCATTGGCAGCTGGCATGATCACAGTCCTGTAAAGTGAAAAAGCAAAGCAAACAAACAATTGGTTAAAATTTAAAAGAACTACAAATTGCCACAGTCTCAAATATCCACAACACAACAAGGGTTTTGTACATCAAACACATATTTTCTTTTAATTAAGCCAATCTTCATCGTGATCGTGGCAATCCAAAACCAAATGAAGTCTGAAGAAAAAATATTATTTTTTTCTTTAGTCATTCTTTTTTCCTTTTCTACGATCTGGGGGTGGGAGTGGTGGGGGGGAAGGCAGGTACATGTGAAAGCCTCTAACATTACACACACATCTGTGCCTGTTTTATCCTGCTGCCTATAAAAAGCTGACTCTTCCAGGGAAGTGACTAATGGTTTACAGAGAGCACTCAAAGCCTGAGTGGAAACCCGGACTGCTCCAGTTAGTGCGAACTTGGTGTAAATTTGAACTATAAATTTCTTTTGGGAAAATGTTTGCTTTCCAAAGATTTTTTTTTCTTTTTTTCTTTTTCTTTCTTAACATTTTTAAATGTTTGTCGAGGTGGGGGGTGACTCTAGCAAAGGAAAAACATGAAATTCCCTTAATCAAATCCAGACTATGTTGTCAAGCCTTTCCAAGGTCAAGCATAACAGGAATGTGACAACCACAAACCAGTGACAGCAACCCCTGCTGGTGTCAGGAAGATAATTCAGCTCCTCACAGTCACAAAGATTCCACTTTTTTAACCCCTTCTTTGACAAACTTCAGTAGGGATTCACTTTGTTTTAGTCAAAGGAGAGAATACAACCTTATGTTCCATATTCATGGATGCCCTCTTTGAGGCTGACTATCTGAAGGGAAGACATAAGGATAGCTTTTGCACCTAGTGTGACAGATGCTGAGCCTGTAACATCTGTGTTAATTCAGGGGGATATCACTAGCATTAAAGGACAAATATACTAATAAATTCTCTAAGTGAAATGCGTTAAACCAAGGAAAACACAATCAGTCTACACAGCTCAAAATCTGTAGGTCAGTTACAAGTGTATCTGTAGGTCAAATACAAATATGCTTCGTACTATGTTTTTATTTAGCATAATATTTATTTAATCAATTTAGGCCAAAAGTATCAAGTTTTTGTCAAAAAGTAAGGTTTTCTGTGAAAAAAAGCATGTTGATAACAAATTATTAGCAAGTTTTTGTTTTCAGTGTTTCTTTGATCTGTATTTGAAGAACGTTATTTTATTCTGATTTCATCAGTTAATTTTGATACTAGGAAGGTGGTTGCTTTGCTTGTTAGAGAAAATAATTCAGACTAAGTAAAAATTTCTTACAAGTTATACAGCATTTCAATGTATATAATTTTATATTAGAAAATAAATGATAGAGGCAATTTCATATTTTTGATAATTTAAGTGACATTGGACCAAGAACGTCTACAGACAAAATAGCATAATTTGTAACATATTCCCTTTTTAACATGTCATCAGTAGGCCTGTACTGAAGTGTGGATTCCAGTAGCAAGCATTGCGCTTCAGGAAGGATCTAGCCCAATCTGAGAGAACAACAGAAAAGCAAAAAAAAAAAATTAAAAATGTGACCTAAGTGGAAAAATAATACAATTACTTGACTCACAGAACAGAGAGTAACTGTGATAAAAGTCCACAAATATATAAGTGGCTGTTGCAAGAGGAAAGAACCTGCTCTGCATTTATAGCATGGATTGGACATGAAGTAATTGCAGCAGGAAAGCTTTATTTCAGGCACTGGAAAAAAAAACAAAAAAAAAACAACAAAAAAACCTTTTAAATGGTAAAGGTAGATAATCATTTAAATAAACTGTTCAAGAAAATTGAAAAGTCTTGATCTCTTTAAAGTTTTTAATAACAGGTAAAATAAACATCCATCATGCTTGCTGCAGGCTCAAGGTGATATGGCGTTGAGGCAGGAGGCCAGATTACATCTCTTCTAGGTCTTTTTTTCTATATTTCTATGATGTATAACTGTATAACACACATAGTACACAGATGAATAATTACATTAGACACTACACTGACTAAACATTTCTACAGGTTAACCTCCCCATACTTAGGGAACAATATCAGGAAAAGTATCTCCTATGCAACCACGTCTTATCTTTCTTATGTACATACCTTCTGATACTCTAATTATACGTTCACTGTCTGAAGCAACACATACTTCCCAAACTCCCCCAAGTCTGCAACACATGTGGCAAGAATCCTGATTACTAATGAGGACTGTGGCTGATATGCAATCTTGATCTGTCCCCCTAGCACCATATATCTTATGCACTGAAAGAAGGAGGGATCCTGTGGAGAACCCTCCCTATCTGCAGCCGCTTGAGCTCTTGCCCTCCTCCTCTCCATTCACATTTCCTCAAACTTAAGTCAGGCTTTTTTTTTTTCTTAATGTCAAAAAAAGTGGCAGCACCATAGGTGCAGCATAGATGATGCTCAGGGGTGTCAGAGAATGGAACTAACAGCATCTTTAGAAACTCAAGTTGCACTAGGAAAGTTTACCAAGCTCAAGCAGAATGAGATTTTTGACAGCTGAATAATTTGGAATATTGGGAAAATCTACAACATATTTACCACATTTTAAGGCCTTGCTCCAAAGCACAAATATGTCAGCACATTTTTTAATAACTTCAGCAAAACAAAGCATTTGACCCTTAATCTCATTTTTAGAAGCAGCAAAAATACTTTAGCCACAGTTTCTTCATTATTATTTTTTTTTTTTTCAAATAGATATATCTGACAAGGAAACCTGACAAGGTCAGCCACACTGTTAGTATTAACAAATGTATTAAATACTGAAAGCCAGGTCTTTCACACAATGCATCAGGCATAACTATTAATGAAATCTTTTAACAGTAGCAAACAGTAAATAGTAGCATACGGATAAATCCATACAGAAGGGCTATACAGGGATCTCAACTAAAGGAAGGAGACGGTTATAAGGATAACAACAAGAGGTGGCATTCAGAATTCATTGTTCTTTTACTGTTTACCTTAACTTATGCAACTAAAATAAGACTTAAGGGGATTTTTTCTGAAAAAAATAAGAAATAAAATATTTTAAAAATCTACACAGAAGTGTCTGCTAAATTTCACCAGAAATATTACACCCTACTTTTGATATAATACTATCTCACAAATTATGACAAAAAATTACGGCTGCTATTTGCATATAATATACTAAAAGAGCTAATCTCTGTACCCACAAGACCCATGTCCTTGCATGTCTCTCTTTTATCCTCCAAATAGTGAGGGACATGGAATGTCAAAGCCCACCCAGCTTATACTGCTCTTCTTGATTTAATAATAAAAAGAAACTTTAAGCACTTTCTCTAAAAATACAATATGAAAAATGGAATCTGTTTACTAGAGTAGCAAGCTCTTCAGCTAAAACATCTCAGGACATTTGTGGTCCTTCACACAGCAACCAAGCTGGCTATTTGGCCTTTGAAAAAGACAACAGCTCTAAGTCTCTCAATTGCAGAGAGGACCAAACATCTAGTCCTTAAATCTCTACTGCAGTCTTCCTCTACATAGGCCAACAGACATTTAAGTTTGCTCCTCTTTTAATTAACCACTATGAGATCTCTGCCTAGAGAAGAGCAGCTTAATGTCTCTGGAAAACATCATAGCATTTTGTTCTGTACTTCATGTAGATAGAACCTCTCTAACCTTTGTCAAAGACTCCTTTGACACAAAGACTCCTTTGTGGCACAAAATACACATTTAAATTCATTCACAAATGCAACAGATCTTTTCCTATCTCACAAAGTGCTATGAGAAATCAGTAGTATAGATAAATCTTTAAATATGGGCTAAATGTCACCAGGACAGAAATAAAACCCTTTGGCATTTGCCACCTTTCAAGCTTCAGTGTCATCATTTGGCCTTTGAAATATCTGAATACCTGAATATCTGTCCATAGAAAACCATTTTGAGGTAGGAAGCTGTAAAGAAAGCCTACACAAAGCACTAGACTCATCCCTTTTCTTAACCTAAAAGCAACACAAAGCTCATGTCTCCCTCATACATAGGCTTCTCCTACTTCAGGAGATTAAGAATGGTTGAACAGCTCCTAACACTTCTCTGCCTACTGGGAGTAGAGTAGCATCAGACCTTTATCTTGTTCCTTTTCCATCTCATCTACACTCTGGAGGATTTTGCAAGGTGTGAAAAAGAGGTATCATCCATCAACTGCCTTCTCAGGAGCTCAATAACCACAGCACTTCCCTTCTGAATTGCTTAAGAACAGAATTCTCTGAATCAGATCATAACAGAAAATATGTTTAAAAAGAAAAATTAAATAATCTGACATACAACTAGCATTGGTCATACGCTAATAGATATTCATATTAACCTTCCCAAATTCCTCAGACCAACCCTATGCTCAGAAGTCAGACTGCAGCTGGCAGGATTTGTTACGGTGTGAAGGGTCAAAATTCTGCTCATCAGAAGTCATTTGCAAGGGTACGTAGCCAGCCTGCACTCAGATGTAGGTAAGAACAGTTATTATCTTACCCATAGCAGGGGTAAGAAACATGATTTGGCTTCTGGCCATAGGTCACCAGACAGGTACAGACTGGGGAATGGCAGGCTGTCAGCTTCCTGCTTGAAACCAGCTAGGCTGCAGGGGCTATCAGCAAGCAGAAGCTAAGGCTAGGATCCTTCTCCAGTGAGGTGAGAGTAGCTTTTGTCAGAAAATAAGTGAATTTTATTCTTCCACTATGACTCACCCTCTCCTCTATTCCCTTCTCCAAAGGAAATAAAGCACATAAAAGAGATATTTGTTTTCTGTTATCCTGAATCATATAGAAGCATAAATATTTGGTATACAATATTCACCAAATGATGACAGCAGAGTTACAGGGACACCTTGCCTAGCTGACTGTTTCTTTCTTTTCTGTCACATTTTCATTAATAAGCATGTCAGATCCTGAAAGCTTGAGCAGCTGGATCACAGGAGTTATTTATCTATGCTAAACTTTGCAGTTAGAATGCAACTGTGGGCTCCGGCCCAAGGTATTGCAGGTCCTCCTTTAAATCTGATGGTATTGGGAACAGAGCATGTATCTGGGAAGCTGAAAAGATTCCTTTCTATCCAACTAAGGAGATTTCCCCAGAGAATTAATATGTTCCATTTGGGTATGCTGCTGTCTGCGGAGAAGCCAAGGGATGGCTTCCAGTTGGGTGTAGTCCTAGAGAAAACATCAAGCATGTGATCCTCCCCTCCCCACCAATCTGAACATCAGATGCAAGACATTAAAGAGATTCTACCAAGGGACTCTGTTTACTTGATCTTGTTCCTTTTATTCTTCCATTCTATTTTTGTACATTTACAGCACATGGTTAAGATGCTCCCAAACATTTGTTCTCCCAGAGAGACTGTAGAGAAGTACCCAACCCAAAAATGATTTTGCAAGTACCATCATACAGAGGTGGAAATCTCCAAAGAAAATTAAGCTAATTCAAATAGCTATAATTCTTTTGCTGTGTTGGTAATTTAAAAAGGAAACAAGCAGGAAAACTAGCCCAGGACAGTAATTTATGTAACTGAGAAAGAAAATCCACAGTGGTCTAAAACTGCAGATTGGAATAGCTTAGTAACATGAATTATTTGCTTTTTCCCTAAAATCCTCCAGTGTTTTCATCCAGTAATCTCAAAGTACTTTCAGAACATTAATAAGTAGAAAGGCCTAAATATTCAGCTGGTATAAATCAGTATAGCTGTTTCTGATTTCACAGTGCTCTAACACAAGCATTTCTTGTACCCACTTTACAGATGAATCAGCTAAAACTAAGAGCTGGTAGAAGATGAATAAATTACTTAGCAGTCCTTGGAAAAACCTAGAAAGAAAATGTGAAACACTCTAAGTTAACTACTTTACCTACTAGAAAACACTATAAAAGCACTCTTATTTATCCAGTTATAACAGACCTATAGTTTGCAAGGAACATATATATATATATGTATACAATGCATTGTTACTATTAGAGTGGGGGTTTTGCCACCAAATAGAGACCCAGTCTCATCTGAAATAAATAAATAAATAAATAAATAAATAAATAAATAGGTTTATGTGGAGTTTCTCAGTTTCATATCCTGCAAATAAAATATTGCTCCAATCACTGTGTTGTCCTACCTTAAAATTACACAAGTTTAAGTATGCTGTTGAATGCACCTTGATATGAGTAGGTCAGAAAGAATTCAAAAGATTACCATGATAGCTATGTGAAACTTATGGTATCTATTATTTTTAGGTGTTGTTTGCACATATGTTTTAATGTAGCACAATACCAAGTAATGTCTGTCCTCACAGAAATCTACACAAGTTTCTGTACAACTTTTGGAGATTTTTTTTCTTCATCTGTAATATTAATTGAGTTTGTACTCCTGTGTCCCCCTAAAATTCTGTCTTACCTTCTTAACATTTCTTTATACCCATCCTAATGTCAGCCCAAGTTCACCAAGACCAAACCTGAGAACTTGCCCCAAAATTTCCTTTCTGACTGTCATCTGATAATCACTTTTGTCCTAGACTTATCCTCCAAGGTATGCTTAACTCCTGCAGACTTTATCTGTAGTAGTTCCTAAGCTATACCTTTTATATGTTTTTTATCTTTATAAGCTTTTTTTTACATCTCTTCTTTTACCCTTATAGGCTTTTTTATACATCTTTTTAATATTTTATTTCTTCTCTACTTTTTATAAACACTGTCAATATTCTTGTTGTAACTATTATTTTAGTTACCTTATTTGATCTCTGGATATATATTTTTTTTCATTTATTTTTCAAGGGGCAAAAGGTAATCACATCTTGACTACTATAAGTCGTGATCATTTCAGGGGGATTTATGCATGATGCTAAATTTAAGCACATGCCAAAGTGTTTAAAAGGTTAAGGTCTTCCGGAGATGCCCCATGTTAGTAATTTCCAGTGATACAATTGTAGGAGTATCTAAGTGACACCGAATGAAAAATTTTTGAAGCACCATGAACTTTATTTTTGGCTATTGAAGACATTTTCAGAGTCTAAGACTACTATTTGTTAGTTCCTTCTTTAAAAAATTATTTTGACATTGTGCATGCAAGTCTTCTAAATTCTATCACAACTGGAATTGCAACATTTTAAACATTCAAAAAGCATAAGAAATACTCTACAATATTTACTGATACTTTCATTTGTTATTATTACTTAGAAAGGTGGTTTCAATATATATAAGGACTCTTCTACATTTAGTCTACAGTACACCTCAGTCAAAGTCCTTGAACTAATACAAACAGAACACAAATAAGAAAAAGTTAATAAACATGAAAAGTATGAGAAACATTACTTTATGGCTTGGGAAATTCACTTAAAAAGTAATAGCATTATCAAATAAAATTATCTAACTTCTAGAGACACGGGCAAATGCAGATACATACACACATTGGACAATTACGTCCATATTCAGAACTGAATTAAACCCAAACTTTAGTGGTATTATGTGAAAGGAGTGGCTAAAAATTGAGGTAAGTTTGCTCAAAGTCTATAGGTCTAAGTCACCCTCAAATTGTTAAAACGTTTAAAGGAAGAGGCTTCCTTGGAAGGAT
This sequence comes from Heteronetta atricapilla, assembly GCA_011075105.1. NCBI lineage: Eukaryota > Metazoa > Chordata > Aves > Anseriformes > Anatidae > Heteronetta > Heteronetta atricapilla. The sequence goes on along the minus strand of CM021732.1, from coordinate 32,378,914 downwards.
CAAATTCTTCCAGCTGTCTAGTATGCAAATATAAAATGTTATATAGACATATAGGCCAAACACAGCACATGCAGGATATCTCCTAAGTGTGACTAAGTGACTAAGAAGTCAGTGACTAACTGACTAAGAAAATCTGCATTTTCTACTAAATGTTCCTCTGTCTATTTAGCATCTTATTTGCAGCAGCTTTTGCAGTATGAAAGAAAAACTTGCTATCTTTTTACTTTTTATTTCTTTTCTAGATCTCAAACAAACCTAGTTGGTACCATGCCATCTTGTGCAACATAAATGAAACTTATGTACCAAGTTCCAGCTGGTGGCTAAAAGACTTATGTGGCCTCCAAGAGCTATACAACAAGATGACAAATAAGAAGGAGGAAATAGAAGTTTAGTTCAAAAAAATAAAGCTTCAAATTATAGCACAGAATGCCTTAAAATAGCATCATCAATACTGAGAAAGAAAAATGCAGTAAGTATAGGATTCCACCATTTTAATTAAATCTTTTTCCTATTAAGGCCATTCTAAAAGGTAAGGGAAATGATGATAACACATGCATATCCACTACCAAATTTTACCCTCAAGACAGTGTTATTCTATGGGAAAAAAAATAATAATTAAAAAAAGTAAATCTCCAGAAGTTTTTCCGTAAAAACATTAGTCACATTTGATGGTATTTTAAGATTTCAGTTTTACAATTCAGATGGCTGGATGGCTGCAACACACAGCCTAGAAACATTTCTATCAAGTCTGAGTACAGTACAGTACATGCCCTTTGCTGTAACAAAATAACTTTAATTTTGTCTTTCTGCAAAGTCATTTCTTTCAACCTTATTACAAAAGTCATTGGACTTGCTTAAAACTTTAACATAGTACTACTAGAAGAGTTCACTGTTCCCTGTAAATCCTATTACATAGCAAAATGATTGTTACTAAGACAAAAATCTTAAAATAACTGAAATAGCTAAATACCGACATAAAATTTTGCCACAATGCAGAGGATCGGTAGAGTTAACAAAACGATTCATAACATGATGTCCTCTTTGAATAATTAAGTATGCCTACAGAAAGGAAATTACTTTGAGCATAGAGTAGTTGACACCTTTAAAATTCCTTAGCCAACTAAGAACAGTATAAGAGTAAGCTAGTGTAGGACCTATTTTGCCTACACTCCACAAGAATGGTGAAAAGGAGGGAAAGGGAAAGGATGGTGTTCTGAATAAATTAAAAAGAGAAGTGAGTCTTTGTGCATCTGAGAAGAGGGCTCTGCAGTATTCAGTTTGTCTAGGTCTAAAATCTACCGTCCTCATTTAATAAAAACATTCAGAAAAACTTCCCAGTTTGGGCATATGGTATATGGTCTAGCAATCAGCACAAATAAAGAAATTCTATCAAAAATTTACTACACTACTGATCATACTACAGTTCAGTTTGCAGTGTTAACAATGCGTTTATGCTATCACTGCAGTGATTGGTAGAGAAGTTTAAAAGACTTTTCAGTTCCTGGAAAAGTGGGGACATGTGGGGAGGAACAGAGGGTGAATCTTACACAAAATGCCTGGGGAGATGTAATGGAGGGGTGATTCTTTTTTCATGGGAGCAATAGGCTGAGTAGATAGAAGATACAGAAATACCCTGGAAAAAAAATACTTTTACCACATTTTTTTCTAAATTTCTGGGAACTGCAGTTTGCCCAGAAAGGGATTTTTTTTTTCTTCTTTTTTTAAATGAAAAGAAAATTAGCATTTTCTAGAAATCATATAATTCATCAAGGGCACAGCCATTTGCAAAAGCATATTTTTTTGCATGATGGATTCATCAGCATGGTTGTGAATACAAAGCACATGAAGGGTTTTTTGTTTGTTTTGTTCTGTTTTGCTTTTCTCAGAGGTCTCTACATATTCTCTCTTGCAAATGCTTTCTCTCCTTGTCTTGTATTTCTTTCCATATAGTCACTACTACTTTTTAAAGGTATTTTCTGTACATGTGGTTTTCTGTCTTCTATCATTACATAGAAATTTTACATTTCTGGATTGTCACTATTATTTTATTATATATTATATTGTTACTATTGAATTAATGATATTCAGAAAATACCTCATATGGCTAATCTGTTTTTTTAGCTCTTCAGAGGTATTCTTTCAGACATATACAGACATATGTCACTTCCTCTTGGTTTTTCCTGATGAACAACAGACATTCGTAGAAAATAAACATATGGACATTTTCTTACACCCAAACCAAATTAGGAAGCATCTCTGGTCTAAAGCAGAAAGATAGTAATGTTACAGGCAGCAACAGCATCAAACTCTTCTGTATTGGTAAATACATGTCTATTTGTCTCATGCTTGCAAGAACATTGTCACTGGAATTTAGACCATGTTAGTCCATCCCTTTATTCTAGTCTGCATTTAAACAGACCAGCTGGACTTCATTCTGACAGTCAAAAACACAGCATCCCTTATACACCAAGATTTTATATAATGCAGAATCATCTTCTCACTTTACCTAAGATGAAGGCCAATTAATGGAACCCATACTGATACAATTTTAACGGGAAATATTTACAGGTAATGTGAGGCAACCCAGAAGAGCATTTTTCTATCCCTTCCCCTCTCCCTCTCCCCCCCCCCCCCAACAGACACTGCAAAATTCTCAGAAGAAAGAAAGAAGGTATTTGTGGGAGCCACTAAAGCAGTAATTGCTGTGTACCACACAGTGTTAGAAACTATAACTTTTTCTTATGCAGTTTCAGCTACTGTTTGGTTAGAAATATGATCTGCCATTGGCTTTGGATAGTTGGGAGGGATACTGTCCCTCTTGCATTACCCTATCCCTTTCTTCTCATATTAACTTTTGCTCAACAAAATAACAGAAATACGACAGACTCCAAAGACAGATAAAATTAGATGTCAGTGCTTACATATTAACTGAATTGAATGTGATTAGAAAGACTCAACTGACAAAGGAAAGTACCAGTCCATGTTCAGGGAGTAACATCAGATGGGCTGATATTATAAAATATAAAATTCTCTCCTGCAAGAAAATTACACCAACAATGTGAAGTGGAGAGTGAAGTCAAAGAAAGGAGGTAACTAAGGCTTAGGGAAATATAAAGCCCACTGCGACATGTTGAGAACAACAGGAATTTTGTTTCTGATTTCAGTAGAATAAAAAAGAAAAAGATATTTGCGATAGTCAAGAAATACAGTGCCAGCTTCAGAGAAACTTAAAAAAAAAAAAAGACCAATAAATGAGTGAAATAAGAAGTTTTTCTTAAGCACACCTGGAAGGAGGAAAAAAAACCACACACAAACAAAACAAAACAAAACAAAAAATAAACAGAGGCACTGAAAAATAAATGTTGAAGATATCACCACAGAATTCAGGAATATCTCAGGAACACCCTAACTCCTGTGTAAATGTTTCACAGCTTTTTTATTATTATGATTTATTATTATTTTTTTTATTTTTTTAGCAAGGAGTGAATAGTGAATAGCAAAGCATTTGAAACCTCAACTTGAGAAACAAAGCATGGAAGTGCTGATATACTACAATGTGATTTAATATTTTACTTAAGCTTCCATTGACTGCAGGGAGCCAACACTTCTCCTATTAGATTTTATCTGATGTCTGCAAAAGAAGTGTAGTAAGCCTTGTGGTCCTAGATCAATCATACCTCTTTCAGTGGTGCACATGGAAGAAGCCTTTTATTTGTGCAAGGCAATTTACAGCAGAAAGGCAATTCAACTCACCCTGAGAGATTCATATAGATACAATTCTAATCCATTTGCCAATACAATCACTTACACCAACCCTTCATGTTGCCAGGACTCCTGAGGAAGATCAGAGGAAAAATCAAGATCAAGTTTGGGATTCGGGAAGAGCATCTAAAAATTATATTTTGATGTATCTGAATTTGCTTTTCCATGAACTTATGTCTCTGGATTTCTGCTACAAAACTGAACTGCTCACACCTCTTTTAATCATTTTTGGATCCTATTTGCAGTGATAAATTGGATAGTCTCCTCAACAGCATGAAACAGAGAAGACTTTTTATACCATATGTTACAGTAATAAAACAGAAAGCTGTTTCCCATTATTGGCTGGTCCATCTTCATGTAGTCAGTTGACTTGGAAACTGAGATTGATTGTAATTTCAAGAAAATGTAAGAATGAACTGAATCACATAGCTCCCTTTTTCAATGTCTGTCTCAATTTACAATGTTGAAACTAGAAACAAAAACATCCCTAAGCATGGTTTCCACTTCTAGAGTTATTTTTGTTGCACTTATCTCTCAGAGTGACAGTCAAAATAATATAACTAAGATTGGATACATCACAAAATAACAGTGAAGTTTCAGAAAATATTGTAATAAATGTAAGTCAAAAGTACATTCAAATATACTTCATTAAAAAAAAAAAAAAAA
>CM021732.1:32042540-32369486 GCA_011075105.1 Heteronetta atricapilla | reverse complement strand
GGGAAGGGAAGGGAAGGGAAGGGAAGGGAAGGGAAGGGAAGGGAAGGGAAGGGAAGGGAAGGGAAGGGAAGGGAAGGGAAGGGAAAACCCTAAGTTTCTATAATATTGAGGATATCTAGAAAAAGTCTATGTAGTCATCTACGCTGACTTTGATTTTGAAGTCTTAATTTCAACACTTTCTGACTTTTGTGAATGCATATTCTAGATATTTCATCAAATATCTAGAATTTTATTTTTGTCTTCTTATTTTTGGGCAATTGACTTATTTCTTATTGTTAATCCAGCTCTATAAACTTGACAGATTTTGCCAGTGATTTGCAATGAATTTTCTTATCTAGTGCTAAATAAATCATATTTTTGATATTACTTACAGTGTTGCTTTAAAAAGACATCATAGCACAGTAGCTCTAATATTTTAAATTTGATGCCATAGCCTTAAAAAAGATAATATTTTTTTAATTTTATTTTTGCTACTAAAAATCTTGAAATTTAAATTGTAAATCTTGAAATTTAACTCAATTCTCAAACAGCAGTTGGTGCCCTGAAACCAAGAATCCTGGCAACCTGTCTGTCTAAGTGGAAACACAGAGTCAGGAAGGAAATAGTTATCTCTGAAGAGACTTGACTGTGGAATGAGGACTGGTAACGTCTTACTTGCTACAACAAAAAGCAAGCCAGCTTTCCCACCACCTCATTGCACTGCTTTCTTCACCAAAAAAGCAATGATAGAAATGAGAAGTATCAAAGAGCAAAGAGTACTGAAAAATAAGCTGATCCTGCCAAGGCTGCTATTTTCATATTCCCTCTGGCTCTACTCCATTCTCTTTAAATTCCACTGAATCACCAAAGGAGAACTCTGACCTGATCATGGGGAAAAAATAAATAAATTAAATTAAGAAAAATATAGTGACAAAAACAACAAATGAGAAGTACTCTGTAGCTTGCAGTCTAAGAAGCATTCCTTTTAGCAGGATTGCTAACTACTGGTGAATAGAGCTCATGTATGTTTTAAAGATATTATTAGGAAACTGCTGCAGTTCTATAATATTATTTCTAGAATTCATGCATGAACCATACAGATTAAAAAAATATATATATGAAAAGGGTATATGTTGTTTCATCAGCTACAGGGTATACACGCATCTTCCAATTTGGCTCCATTTCTAATTGCAAGTGAAGCCAGATCCTGATATGCAATTGCTAGAGAGTTGTGCTCTCTTTAACAGTTCCAAAATTCTCCTTCACTAAGTTGAAACAATCCATTAGAATTTTTTAAGTTTCCATGTAAATGTAAATAATGATTTATTGTTAAGGAAACAAAGAATAGTTATCAGACCAGAGTAATAGGAGAAAAAAAAAATTGTATTCTTGGACAAATGTATAAAAATATAATGTCCATTTATGTTGTTATCTATGCATTCTATTTTAGGCTCTGTACAGCATTTAAAGGAAGTATATACTAACAAAGATTAGACTTCAGGGTGGGAGGGGGTGGGAGCTGAAGTTTGGCTTGTATAAACATGCAAATGTTCTGATGTTTATTTCAAACTTATCTATGCAGGTCACCAATACTATCAGAACATCTTATTATAGAATCTCTGTTTCTTATTCTAAAGTTTTGCCTGAACATTTTTTAAAATCCAGTTAAAGATTTGGTTTATTCGTAAGTTAGACTAAGGGTATAAGTTTCTTTTACTTTATCCAGACTAGTTCCACCATGTCTTGTGTAAATCATTATAGTCTTGTCTCTCTCACTTCATTGGCTTTTTGGATTCCATCTGTTTTCTCTCATCTTTTCCTCTTCTCTTTCTCATCTACATTCTCTTTCTACTCTGTTTTCTCTCATCTGCTTGCTCATTACTATTAGACGAGCCCTCTGTTTTCCCCATTACTTCCCAATTATCTCACAGAGGTGGAGAATGAATGAGATCTGAGAGCTTCATTCTCAGAGACACTGAACACTTTCAGCAAGCTATAGTTTCTTTTATTTATTTATTTTTAAAGAAAGTCTGGGATGTCTTCACTAACCTAAGCAAATTACTTTTCTGAATGTTGTCTAAGGTATAGCATGTTTTTATTCCTGGAAGCGTTAATTTTAATTAATTAACGGAGACAGTTCATAGAAATGTGCTTTTCTTAGAAAAGTGTAATTCCCCAGTGTCCTATCTGTACGCAGGTAAGCACAATATCACAGTATGTACTTTACGCTGAAGGGAGGCTGTGAATTATATATCATTATATCTGTTGAAGAACATTCATGAATGTATTCATTTTAATGTTAATATAATTTAATAATGGTGTTGCGGTACAAGCAAAAATACGATTATCTCAAAAATAAAAAAAGAAAGAAAAAAAAGACATTCATTTAAAATGTTTTAGAGTCATGGTCCAAATATCTATATTATTCTATTGCTGAAAATGGCTTAACATGGCAGTTTTAATGCTCTGCATGTTTACACCACTGTGGATGTCATAACTCCCTGTTGTGAAGCTATAATTCAGCCACTGATGATTAGGGGTAATCATTAATCCATAAACTCGATTCAGTCAAAAACTTCCTGCAGGAGTCACTTGAAACTACCTTTCTTAATAAAGAACAGTTCTTCACAAATGTTCAAAAATTGTACAATAAAGTACTGAACTTGCTGAATTGTGGGTATAGACACACTCATTCTTAGGGCCTTCGCAAATTTCTCATGTTTGTGCACTTTGCCTTGTCATCTCTTCAGTGCTTCCTCTGTGACAGACATCCAGAGCTGCAATGCCAAAGGGACTTAGACAAGATCATCACCTCAGCATCTGGTCCATCATTTAAATGTGCACAGGTGCATAATTCACAGAACTACCTATGCATTTCTATGTCTCAGGCTTGGGAACACTGGTTCTGGGACACTTAACTGAACTATTAACTTCAGTGAAGTCAAGCTGTGTTGTGTCCCTTTTCCTTGGGACAGTAGTTCCCATTTGCAGAAAAACGCACTTCCTCCACATAAATACTCCTGAAGTAGGAAATTTATCTTATGAGATTTACCATTTATTCAGAAAAGAGCTGAATCAGTTGAGGCTTTCATTCCTAACTCTGTCCTTCTGCTTGTGCTGTCCAAGGGGATATTTTCAAGATTTCAAGAACTGGAGGGACAAATAGTAGGCCCTTGCTCCTCCCAGTGTCAGTGAAGGTGGAAAATCATTGCAAACTCATGCCCTTTTTTCATGAAGAAAACTCGAAATTCCAGAGACTTCTACAAATTTGCAGAGGATACAAACGGGATTAAGAGAGGCATTGATTACAGAGTCCATACTTCTTCTCTCTGATAGGGAAAACTATCCAGGTTTTGAAATAGTCTGGAGAAAGGATCATCCTTCTGCTTACAGCAGTGCATTCTCCACTGCATGGTGAAAGGGCAAGTGACAGATGAAATTGGCTGACTTGGATTTTAACAAATAAAATTAGCAGTGTTGTTCCATGTCATTCCACACTCCATGACATATTGTACTCTAATTTTTAAAGCTCAGGTGCTAATGTGCAGCACTGTCAGAGTAAGGATTGCTACTGAAAGTGGTAATCAGTCCTTTTTACTTTAAGAGAGGCTCTATTCTGAAGGCTGGCATCTGTGCCACAGCCAAGACAGTAGTACTGTCTTACAACAGAATGCTGGAGTCATGAACCTGAGTGATTTGGAGTTGTTCTACTTATAAATAGATATTCAGGACAGCATTTTTGGAAGGCAGCCACCAGAGTGTACTTTATTACAGAATAAATCACACTGAAAAGATGCTCCCTGTCAAACTGGAGATACTTTTAGAAAAGATCAATTACAGAAACCTTCACATTTATGTGACTATTTTTACCTCTATCCATGACACAAACTTATTTCATACACACTGTAATATCCCTGATGAGTTCCCCTAAGAGTTCACACAGATCACAATACCTCTGGCTCTTAAATCTAGTGGAGAGGTCTCATTTTTTATAATACAACAAAGTACAATTAAGGCATGATCTTCCTCCGACAGTTCTCAAATGATCACTCTCAGCTCTATAGGGAATGTGTTGAAATTTAGCTATTTAAAAGATCTCTAGCCAATGCTTCAGCTGCTCTGAACTCTCATAAATATTATCAGCTCTAAATTTCTGGAAAGGGTCACTGCTGAGAGGTAGTCCCTTCAGGAGTATACGGTACAACATGACTGAAGTACAACCTCATCCCAGATTATTATTCTCATGTTTTTAGTCTAAATGCAGCCAACAATGTTGGCTGTTGAAGGTGCAGTACAAGGTTATAACAAAATATGTACAACCAAAGCGGCAAACCTCCCACTTACTTCATCAATAAACTTAAGTGGATACACTACAGGGATGTACTACACTGCACACTGCAGCATGAAGCAAACATGTCCTTGTTAACTTTCAAATGAGTCATCTGGGATACAAAAAAGCTTTTCCACAGAGGCACTCAGTTTTGCACAGACTACTTTACATTGACAAGAAAATGTAATTTATCTGAGCACAGTGTATTAGTCCATTTAAAACTTTTCACAGCCTGAAGGATCAACTTGGAGATAAACTTCTTATGATGTGTTTGTTTACACTTTGACATAGTGCTGTATACACAAAACCAATTAGCACTGGTATTTCATGGTAATTATATCTTCAGGCATTTCACAGGTAGCTTGAAACTGGATGGAGTACATCTACAATTTCTTTGCAGTTACAGAATAGGCATACTCCAAAAGACCATTTTAGGACAATATCTCTAATCAGATTGGAACAAAATCCAATTAAATGATTTTTTTTCAGAAGGATGTGAACAATCATTATCCAGAATAGAAATGAGTTTATCCAGAAATGTCATCCAAATGCAAATGCAGACTTAGACTGTAGGATTCTAAATGTGCACTAAGGATCTAAACTCTCATTATATTTCATGGAAACAGAGGATTCAGTTCAATTGCAAAGATATCCAGCAGCATTTGGGATTCAGGGGGACCACGCTTGGGCACGTGCTGGCACAGTGAAAGGGCATAGATCTCCCAGAGGTCCTGTGCCATAGCTGTCAGCCACACCAGTAAACATCAGTTCCTCCAGCAGTTCTCACATGGCACTGGACACACACGTTCTGAGACGAATCAGGGTCCTAGTGGGTGCAGGCTCTGAAGACTAGGAAGTCATTCAAATAACCAGTGTATATCCCTGTTTAAGGGTGATTGACACAGATCTCTCAAGTCAGTTGACTGGTTCACCTGGAGCTCCACAACAGGAACCTGAACGCCTTACTCATGTGGAGACCCCTACATTGCAGGCACATGGCTGGATGTCTGAACTTGGCCCTGAAATCCTCTCTGTTTATATACTAGCTTTGAATCATAACCTAATGTTAAGTAAGAAGCCAAAAATCACAACTGCATCAATATTATTGAGTACATCAAGCTAAAAACTCCAGCAGAGAAACATCTCTAAGAAACCTTCAGTTGATGCTATTCTCCAGTCAGTCTTAAGGAACTGGGGCAGAGAAGGTCTCCTGGGTAGAGAGCAGAGGAATTCAACCTTCTTTTTCCAAATATAAGGTCAGCTCTTGTCATGTTCAAAGTAGAAAGGACACATGAAAGTGAATCACATCAGTATAATCAAAGTTTTCAACTAAGATCTCAAAACATAAGACTGCTTCCCACATTTTCCTTTAGGGTACCAGTACAAATTGTTTCTACACAGCAGGCAGAACCTCCTTTTTCCTCTCAATAGCTTGTATGCTGCTGATTTTTCAGTGCAAAAATCATAGTCTAATATGGGCAGCTAATAATGTCATAAAAAATTATAACAAAATTATCTGAATTTTAAAAAGAATAATAGCATTCATAAGCAACATGGGCAAGACAGGATTTAGCACTATGTTAATCCACAATCTTTGCATAGCCTAACATAGCAGAAATAGTATGGAACTCCAGTTACACAATAGCTTCCATTAAATATAAATTAGTTGGTTTTTAACTGTAAACAGAGTGAATTATTAGTCTCTTTTTAAAGATGACTATGATACCATTAACTGCAAATACAATGCAATGCTTCACACTAGAGTTACAATATCACTTGTATTAAAAATGTTTTAAAAGTCACTATTAAAAATGTTTTAAGCACAATAATAAATAGAATGCAATGGGAATTGTTTAAAATTTTTAAGGAAACATGAATTTTTGTGTATTTTCCTGTGTTTTATTACAACACTATCGATCACTGCAGGTATTCTGGAATACTGTACATATGAATTAAATTAAGGCACCAGAGCTATTAAGAGAAAAAATGCAACTAAAAGCATCCTTTAAAAAAAAAAAAAAAATAAAATCCTAAATCTGACCTTGCTAACAAGCAGGTGGAAGACTTTACACTACAACCATGAACAGTAAAGTATGATATCCTAATTTTTCTTCTAATTATTACTTTCTCTAAATCATGTTAACTCCCATTTGTTTTACCTGATACTCACAATGATTCCCTTTAATTCTTTTCAAGTTTATTGTGGTCACAGAAATAAATGTGCAATCCTTTGATCTCCCACATCACACACACGTAATCTATGAGAATATAGCATATGCCATGATATGAGAAATGTATCCCAGCTGAATTCCTCAGTCAAAAGAATTATGTACCTATGGCATCCTCTATGAATGTTCTCTGCAGTGAATTATTCTTACTATTGTTACTGAGTACAGCAATGAAATGTTGCAGCCAAAAAGCCACATGTATGTACCATAGTTAGTTAATATACTTATTAAGATTTTCATTGTACTTTACCGGTATAGTAGCGTGCCTGTCTGAGAGTAATCTATAATTACATATATAGGTATATACAGGATGTACAGAAAGAAAAATGAAAAGTAGAATTAAAATCTAGCTTCAGAAAATTTTAACAGACATATTCAAAAATGGATTATAGCTAATGAAATTATTTATTTATTTATTTATTTTGAATTATTCATTTTAAAGATGCAGGTATTAGGAAATTCACAGAATTATCAAAAGCAGCGAGGCCCAACATTTAGTCTTGGCTCAGGCAGTGATTTGCTGTGTAGTCTCTACAGTGACTTGATAATACACAGCACAACACCATTACATTAGGTAATGGCCACTTTATGAATTTTGTGTTAGGCTTTCCTTTTTAAAATTGCAAATTTACAAGCAATTGTAACTAAGCTCTAAGGTAGAAATTATGAAACTCTCTAGCCCTCAGCTCCCACATAAAAAAAAAAGATATTTTAATAATAATAAATGTTGTACTACCTTAAAAACATTGTTGGAAACCTTGGAAATAAGTGACTTAAGCATCCAGGGAATTTTTTCCTGCAATAAAATGTTCCCTCAGTCACTGTCCCCTGCTTGACTTACACCACCTACCTAAGCTTAAACAAAGTTTGTAGACAGATGTGCAAAGGTCAGATTAAATCACCAGTATATTTTATAATCCTATTACTTCTATTGAAGACATCATTAGGCATATGTGCAAGGTACGAATTAAATCAATATATAACCCCACTTTTCCTAGTTTACACAAAATGTGGTGAAGGTAGCTGAAGGTACAGTCATGGACACTTACACACTACCCTGCCTTCTCACTGTCACATCATTGCAGCTCATGCTTATGCTACTTCTGTTCAGAAAAATAACCTTTTTGTTTTTTAATTTACCAAAACATCAAATGTTCTGTACGGTTTTGTTAGGAGATTCTGACTGTATCTTACCTAAGGAAATCTTTCTTCAAAGTACAGTGTTTACTGCAATAAGAAGTAAAGGTTTGATTCATAGCAGCAGTAGCTCAAACCACCTCTTAAGAAGCATGGTATCAAAAGAGAAGATTTTGTCTTTATATAAAGTTAACTTTATATAAAGTTATGAAAAAAAAATGAGAGCAAACAAAATCTACTGTTTAATAAAGAACAGAACATCTGCAAATCTGGAAATATTGCTTATAGAAGCTCTTACACTCTCATGCAATGACACCTACACTATTATTTTCTCACAAAAGAACCTTTTGTATTAGAAGGGAAATAATTGTTTTCTGATAATTGTAATGAATTATGATTATTACCTAAGATATTTTCTCCTGGATTTGTGCTAATAAAATATGCAAGATATAACTAGCTCCCTGTGATGCTGGTCATGAGTTTAATAGGTTAAAATTTCACAAAATGTTGATAAAAGTATTAAAACCTGCTGCTTTTCTTTAAAGCGTATAACCAATTTGCCATTCTATTAACAAAAACAATAGTTAAAGTGACAGGGCATATGAAAGGGAAGGAAAACAAGAAGCCTCCAGGCTTCTTAAATAGGAGTCCTTTGTGTTAAAAATCTTCAGCTATACAGACAAAATTTGCATTATAGCATATATATTATTTATAAAATAATACCAGGAGGAACTATATCAAATTACAGAAGCCTTCTTTGTGGAACTGTTGCCTTAAGGAAAGAACTGAATACTCTGCAGAATGTATCTTTGTGACATTTCTAATTTTTGTGAAGGAATCCAAGACATTTTCAAGCTATTGAGAAAAGCAGAAATATTTGCTCCATAAAAACAACAAAGGAAATAATAAATAAATAAATAAATAAATAAATGTAATGCTCACATAGTAGATATCAACAGATTCGATTTTTCAGGCTTTTCTAAATTCCTCCCAAGTTCATGGAAATAAGGTTTGTATATCTTGATCTGAACTTCACAGTTTGAGCCTCACCAGCAAATAATATTCATCAATATTTCTTTTATTATGTGCTAGTGTTGGTAATATGGAATCTGGCCCAAATTGGCCAATATTATACACTTTCATTACTCTCAGGAGGCCCAATCCTGCAAACATTAATGCACATGTGTAACTTTACAGAGGTTAGTAGCCTGACTGACTTAGGAACGTAGAGTTAACATGTAAACATATTCAGTCACACATCTAAGCATTTGCAGGATCTATCCCAGGTTTCCCAACTGCAGTCTTCCCAGGGACTTCAGTGGCCTCAGATATTGACTCCTGGAACCTGACAGACATCCCTCCCACTATATAGTGTCTAGATCTGAAAACTCATTCATGCACATGAGTTTGTTCAGCTTTTTTTTCCAGCAGCACCACCAGCTGGAGCAGCTAAAGAGATTAGGACCAAACTCTGAAATTAATTATCCTGAAGAGAATAACTCACAACTAACATTGCTAAAATACCTCAACTGTTGCTTGCTGTTACAGTATTTCACAGGAGCCCTTCTGTTTTTGCAGAGCACATTACAAGTTACCCTCAAGATATCAGGCTGGCTGCAAGGAGTCAGTTCTGTGGGGTGTCAGGTCTGCAAACACACCATAGGGGTTTCCTCACTTATTCCCACTTCAAAGAAGCATTAAGAACAATTTCTCTTTATTACAGATTTTAACTAGATTTCTTTCCTCTGTGATGATTAATTAGGCGTTTGTTACAATTTGCTTTCTTTCCACCTCTAAGAATAAATGTCCCCTTCTGCTAATCAGACACAAACAAAATGTTTTGAAAAGTAATCACTTGCTAAAAAAAAAATGGAAATTGGGCTTCTGTGTTGTGAGGAATGCACACACATAACACAGTGAAATTTAACGCGGGTAAATGATCTGACTACCTCAAAGTGAAGTTTTTGCCTTCCTACAGTGGCCTTTCACCCTGCCCTTTCCTCCAATCTGAGGAGAGCTGATGTTGATGGAACATATAATGGCTCCTTTCCTGTGTAGTAAAGTCAGCAATAAAGCTCAGTAATTAAGGTGACCGGGGAGGCCCAGCCCAGCAGGCTAGTGGTGTGGCGAACACTTTCAGAACTTCAAACAATATCAAAGTCACTGAAAAACGGGCCTAGTTCAGGACTGGTTTGAATTAAGCCTCACTTCCACACGCACTTTTCAAATCCAAGCTCAAACAAGAAAGCCAAGGCCTTCTGGATTTCATTAGAGCCAATTATCTTATCTGTTTCATCTCAGGCCTGACCCTAAGGCTGGCAAACAGCTATTCAGTGCATTTGTGTGGTTGTTTGAGAAAGCCTCCAGCCAGCCAATGGCCTGAGGAACTGCTAATTAAAACACAGTTGCCCCCTGCCTCTAGTGATTAAATATTTTCAAGCTTTTGTAAATAATTTTTCCATTCTTTGCCCCAAGCCTCAGAGGTCCAATAGATGCAGTAATTTACTTAGTTTGTCAAATAATGCTGCTGGAAATAAAACTATAATAGAAACTTAGGAAACTCTTATATCTTGCTTAAGTTCTGCAAGTAACATTCTACAAGCTTGCAAAACACATATACTGTTTCTTATGTAATTAAGCCTTAATAACCTTACTGTGTTTGAAGTGATGTAGTGTACCTACATCCCTAGCCCCTACATTTTTTGATAAGCATCATGGTTCCTCAGATGTCAACAAGATAATGCATGCTCATGGGCTTAATGAGATCACATGCAGCCACTGCCACCAGTACTGGGTGTGTGTACTTCTCATGCAACATGATGGGGAGAGAAACACCCTATCTCCTCTTCCCATTCTAGTAGCTAGAGTGGGCATTACATACAAAACACATCCCAAATTAACCTTTTAACTGTTTAAATCTTACTATTATCCTTAATAATAATTAATATATTTGTATTAGTACATTACATTAAAGCCACTGTTACGAACAACAACCCCATTGCATTAGATTGCAAAGAGCAAAAAGATGACTCCTGTCTATACATTTTGGGGAACTATAGGCAAAAGCTAGAAAAAGTAGACAGATTTGCTTAGAGGCCATCTTAGCAGTAGAGGAATTTAATTACTGTCTTGTTTTGTGGGAGGCACTATAGCAAAATAGAACACTAATAAAAGATTTCAAGGAGGCTTCATAATTGTTTATGAGAATACCCTACAAGCATTATCACCAAAAAAGCAGAAAACCTGTACATTGTATATCAATCTCAAATATGAACCTCATAGCTTTCTGAGAAGGACATTAAATAAGAAAAAAAATGGCATCAGCTTAAAAATCACTAGCTGCTGAGAATGGTAGCATATTCTTTACTTCACACACATGCTACAGAAAGAATTTGCAAAATTTAGACATTGCTGGGTTGCGACTTCCAACAGAGAAGGTCAAAGTTAACAAGAATTTATCTGGGTGACAGTCAGAAAGATGGTTCTACCTGTAGAGAATGGCAGAATTGCTACTCCTGGCTTGGGAGTAAAACTTTGGCAAGTTTGAGCTTGAACTAAAGGCAGCCTTCCTCAATGAATTTATCATGGTTACTTTAAATTTTCAAGATGCATATAAGAGACATACTCAATACAGGGACAAAGACCGGAAGTAATTGGCTGACAAAGAATAACTGAATTTGCATATTGGATGTACTGTCCTCTAGACAGATGCAAAGAAGTAGGAGAAGGCACCAAGACTAAAAGCATAATAGCAGGGAACAAATGAAGAAAGCTGAAGGAAGGAAATGTTGACTCCTCAAAAGCATGTGTTGAAAAAGTGACTCAAAATGTTGGGTAAAGGTCAGGGTCTACCAAACATGGGAGCCAGAGAAGGATGAGTTTTCAAGACAAAGGTAATCAAGGTTAATAATAGTGGATGGTACTCAGGCTAGGGAAGATAAGGATGAAATATAGACTTTGAGCTTCGGGCTAGGATGAGTTTATGCCAAGAATGGCTTCAGAGGAAAGGAAGGCTGAGATTCTGTTCTGAAGGTCTAGAACTGAACTGTATGACAGGCTGCAATCTGTACACTCAGCAGTCTTGAGGATAGAGAAGGAGAAAGGAGAGAGGGTGATAGAGAGCTTAAGAGTGTTTTTTTCTTTTCAGTGAAATATGATTGTATCACTTGTGACAATAGCCTGTTATGAGGGGAATGAGAGGTTAAATAGATGAATAAGGGAAGATAAAAGTTTTTGTCTGAGTTAGATCAGAAGATGAAAAAGAATGAGGCCCCTGGTGCCAAGTAAAAGAGTTAGAGGAGAAGAGAAGATGAGTAGCAACTTTGTGATCAGAGGCAGAGCACAGAACTATGGGAAGGGAAGGGGAGTTGTGGCTGCTGTGAAGAATTTGATGAGTGGTTGAATGAATGACTCCAAGAAAGAAATGTGAAAGAAAAATGGTGGGAGGAATTTTTAAAGAATGTAGTATTAAGATATGTCTAATTACTAAAACACTATTGCTTGAATAGTCTGGTAAGATAAATGTTTACTGAATCAGTCCTTACATCAGGGAAGCAAAACAGAAGATAACTTATTTCCAGTGCATTGAAGTCATTAAACTTGCATTGCAGAAGCATAAAAGGCTATATTAAAAATTATTATTATCTTTTTCAGTGATTTTTTTCACAGGGGCCAATGACTGAACTTGACACAGAGCAAGTCAAAATTAACTAGAATACTCATCCACTGCATGTTTCTACTTTTGGGGCAGCTTCTTAGCAGTGGTCCACCAGATGGTATAGTGTGTGCAAATTAAATCACTCCCTTCTTGATCAGAAGGAAATCACAGAGACTTTGAGCTTTTACAAAGTCGACATTTCTTTTTTTTTGACTTTGCTTGTTACAGTTTCTTACAATAATTGTATTAAAAAATACAGGAAACCTGTTTAAACAATTTTTCTTTGTAGAACAAAGTGAGGTAAATGAACAGATAGCAAATTGTCATTTTCAGATCCAAGGGAAGTCTGTTCCATAGAGAGTTCATCATATATGGAGTGAAGTAGATGTTAATAAAGCATGGGGATTGAGAAGTCTCTGTCACATGGGAATTGAAGCACTTGCAGAGATTTAACAATAGTTTCTTAATCTGTAAACTTCTTGATTGGTAATAGGGAGGCAATTAGTCTCCACTCTCCTGTCAGCCTAATAAATCATGATTGGAAGTGTAACTTTTTCATGATATGTACCCTCTTACTACAGCAGAATATTTTTGTAGGTGCAAATCCCTAATATTTTTCAGAGGGAGACCTTTTTTAGAGTAAGGATAAAGATTAATTCCAAATAGCCTGACAGCAAAGGCATTAACTGCAGATGCAATTATGACAGGTTCAGGTCTCTGATTTGTAAGAATGAGGAAAGATTTTTTTTTCTATCATTCAGAGATGAGATTTTTCAACAAAGTTTTGTTTTGTTTTGTTTTGTTTTGTTTTCTTCCTAGAGTAATGTCCTCACCATGAGGCTAGAGATTAACATTGTCACGAAAGGGTTTGAAACACACTTAGTTATTTTCTTGAAAGCTTTCAAATAGTTTTGGTTTTGTTCCAGTGTAGAAGAAAATCACATGTCAAAACCACGGACAGTTGCTACTTACTGGAACTGCTGTCTTTAGTCAGCTCTATTTAGTAATGCACACCCAGCACAAGCGGGAAAAAGCAGCAAAGACCAGTAAATTTACTGATGGGGAGAAAAGAAACAAACAAGCTGCATCTTTCCTTCAGCACTCCACCTTATATAATCTGACATGCATGTACACTGTAACATGACATAGGAGAAATGCTAAGCAGCTTACCAACAGTCTAGGCATAGCTATTTTCAGTCTGCTTATAATGTGCTGTAAATTGCTTGGTTTCATTTTTCATTAATTTTTGGTATACTTGCAATTTTGGTAACTTTATTTTGACACCTGATATCAATATGTGACTATAAATATTGTGGTAGGCAAACAAATGAATCAGGTAATGAAATAATTTAAAAGCTTAGTTTGTTTCAAGCCATGACAATTAATGACAGTGCTTATATATAATCGGAAAGATTTGGTTGCTTAATTACATTAAATGTAGTCAGAGTATCTAGGATCACATCTTGCCACATTTACTCCATGAACAGCCTTTGCTCTTTTAATGGTGACTCTTGCAACTTACTATTGAGTATAAGTAACAACATTACATTTTAGCAGTGAATTATGCTGGTGTGCAGAACTAAGAGGTGCATTAACTAATGCAATAGTTAACAATAATTAACAATAGAATTGATTTAATTTTAAATCCTGACCCTAGTAGAAGTAAAACTGAGTGTATGTGATCACAGAACATAGACTTCCCTTTTCACGAAAAAATACACAAATGTATTACCAAATTAAACAAATGTATTACCAAACATGGTAAATTACTCTATGACTGAGCTTTTTTCTTATATTGCCTGTAAGAAACAATTCATATCTAGGAGCCTAAAGTTTGATAGATTCCCTCACACTGAGTAACAATCCATTCTTCAAGAAGCTGCATTGATTTAATGGGATTACTGGTGGCCCAAGCAGTCCTGCTAACACCACATAATCATGAGTCATAGACCTCCCTGACCACTTTTTCATTAGATATCTTTTTTTTTTTTTTTTTTTTTGAGACATACATGTTTTCTTAGTTTCAAACATCTCCTTTGCAAGACTAAGAGCTGACTTTAAAAAGTAATAAAATACTCAGAGCTGGGGCTCCAACAACATCCAGTAACATGAAACCTCGTAAGATCTTGCAGCACTGAGCAGAGTGCTACTCAACATAATTCAGGATTTCAAAATCTAGGTCTTGAAAGATTTTTCTATTTTTCTTTGGAATTGCTGGAGCTTTATTTACTAGAATATGTTTTCTATGAAAAAGAGTTGTTCCTTTTATTCAATTACTTTCTAGCAAAGTGTAGCACAGGTACAAAAATAATTAGGAAAAAAAAACAACCAACCAACCAACCAAACAAAAAAAAAAACCTCCAAGGAGTTATTGATGCAAAAACATGAGAACATCTATAAGCACAGACATGCCCCAGAGGTATCCACACAAACTTATACAGAGACACAGGTGCGTGAGCACACACACAACCTCACAATACCTCTTTGCAATCCGGCTTATATTTGAAAGGAGGAAAATATAGTTTCTATAGTTTCTTCAGTTTCTTTTTCTTCTAGAATTATTAAAAGAAGAATAGTGGAGGTCTCATTAGCTAAGCTGGCTAAAGAAGGCATGAATAAGAACTATGTAGCTGAAAGGCCTCTGTTTCTGCTGTTCTTGAAACAACACTCCTGTCTGATTCTGGATAATGGGCTTTTAATAAAAATATCCACCAAAGGAAAACAATTAAACAATACATAAAGCACCAGGGTGCAATCTAGTGGTTCTGTTACAGTCTGGAGCTGTTCCAGCAGAGAACATGTGGATATTTTTTACAGGCTACAGTGTAGTTCTCAGAAGTTATTATAAAGTAACAAAATTTAAATTGGGGCTGGACATCTACACAATTGCTCAGTGTTGCTGTAGGACTTTTAATTTAGAACTGAAATTTATCTCCATTTAAATACCACAGATATTTTGACTGTTAACGCAAAAATATCTTCTGTAATCGTGCTGCTTTTTAATTTCTTCCAGGATGTTTCTGGTGATATTTCTCACCTTTCCGTCAAAGTATTTGACAATGTGGCAATTCTTTATCTATACACTTCTATTCTTTCATCTTTCTGGCTTGATCAAAAATTGGAAAATATTTCTATTGGAGAAGAGCTCAGGTACTTTTAAACTACAGGCCATGTACAGCTTGGAGTTTTAATCAAATAGTTTTTAACCTGAACCACATAAACCTGACACATGCCATATTTTATTATCCTTTCTCCTCCACCCCCTACTCTGTCATGTCAATAAAATAAACTGTGCATCTGTAGAAAAGTAAGCCGACACTAATTAATTTCTGTAATGAAAGGTTTCATTTCTGTAGTTCCAGTGAATGAAAGGAGCGTCATATGTAGTTTTAAACATCCTGGTACAGTAAAGGTGAAAATTTAGGGTAGTTTGGTGAGAATAAGTTAGATTTTCCAAATAAAAATAAACGAGTAGGAAGAACAAGCAGCTTCAGGATAAAAACAGTGTTGCCAGGTTTAGTTTTATGGTGAACTCTGAAGTATAACAAAATGTTGAAAAGCTGTTTATGCCAGTGTTTCAAATGGTTTTAGCTCTGCTTCTCAGTTTCCCAAGGACTCTCTCCTTATCCCCACAATATTCATCTGAATGCTGAGAATATTTGTCAAGAAACAAGGCAAAAGCATGACAACTTACTATTATTACATAAATAAATAAATAAATAAATAAATATTGATATCACACAAAGCCACAAATTCTCAGGACTATTACACATTTACATACGAAAGTTATACTCTAGGCAGATTTAAAAAAATAATATTCCAAGCAAACTTCTACCTTCTTCAAACTTCTTCAAAATGAACTGCTCAGGTACTTTAAAGTCATCTCTTTTTTTTTAGCTGTTTGGCGTACCTTTCATTGAATGCTGCTGAGACATTTTCTATGGCAGAAGGGAAAAGAAATGTTCATCTTATAACAATACTCAGAAGCAGCGGACAAAATCAGAAATGAGCAACTGATTGCAACTCTGACTTACAACTCTGCAGAATGCTGTGGATAACTGCAAACTATATACATATGTACAGAAACCATCACATAGATTTCCTAGAGCTTCCATAACTGTGTTCTGTTTAGTTATATTTTTCTGCATTATGCTCATGACCGTGCAGAAGGATTGTGGGTAATTAGCACTCGTCAAAATGTCCATCTGCATTTGGGTAAATCAATACTGGACTCGTACATATGACTCAGAGATTCTGCCTTCCTCTTTAAGAAGTGAAGTGTTGAACGCATTGCTGTCAGCAAATAGACAAGAAATAAAAATCATTGGGGCAATCCAGTGATTACAAATTAATTACCAGTTATTATAAAGTTAAATATTGGAATATATATATATATATATATATTTCCATTAGTAAAGATAAACATGGAATTTTGCTAGTCTCAGGCCATCAACAGAGTTCAACATAACAATGGATAACATAATATATTAAGGTTCTGAAGATCTTAGTTCTTTCTGTTTGCTTTTACTGACTCATGAAGCAGAACAGCTAGTTTGGCTTTTCCATTTCTCCTCCCATATTTTTGCTCTTTTATCTCATTGCACTGCAAGTTCTTGAATGAGAATCTGACCTTAGTACAGTTTTTAGACCCAGCCTACTATAATATAAACTCAGCAGCAGTCTTTGGACATCGTAGTCATAAAAATAGTAGCATTAAGCTATGAATATTGTTTATTAGAACTTAGAATTAGAAATTTAGAATTATTGTTTAGTAGAACTTCCTTCTCAAAAATTATTTTTTGTGTAAATCATTTAACATTATAACAATATAACATTGTTTTGTGACTCGCTGTAAATAAAGCTAGGTACAGCTAAGAAAACTTGATTTTTGTCTCCTACATTTTTTTTTGTTCTGTTTATCAGAAACCAGGGTTTCTGAGTCAGAGAGATATACTATATTGCAGAAGAGTGATGTCAAATAAAACCATAATAATATTCAAAATAGTATAAATCGATGGTTCGCCCTCATGTGGTGTATTAAACTCATTTCTACAAGAGTTTCAGAGATGAGTATTTAAATTCATTAGGCAATTAGATGATTTTTTAAATAAAGAGAGATTAAAAAGACCAGAAATACTGACTTTTAAGAGAAGAAAAATAACAAAGGATATGACACCAGGAATGCAAATGCATTTAAAATAATAAATATTCACATTCAAGAGTATGCACTTCATCTACAAATGTAGTACACAAACATATGAACTTCTAATGAAATTGGAATATTGGAGGTCTGAGCTAAAAAAATGAATTTTTGTTTTTCAGCACACTTATGTAAGACCAGGAAACTCAACAGCAACAGATTAACTGAATACAGAATCTTAACAGACACACAAAACTGATTAAAGTTGTTGTTTCCAATGCTTTAGCAAACAAAAAAATAGGAAATTAAATTTAAGGTAAAATTGAAGCAATGTATACAGATGGATACTATCTATGTTCATGGAACATACCACTATATTCATGGAACAGTGTAGGTAAAGCATAACAATATTTTCTTTAATTTTTCTTTTTAGGATATATGTGTAAATTTGTAACTTAAAAACTCAAAACAAACCAAACAAATAAACAAAGACAGTACATATGCCAAAATAGAGCTAGCAAGGAGAATATATTTGAAAAAGAAAAAAATTGTATTTTAATTTTTTTTTGTTTGAAATGTCAAAATGGAATGTCATCAGATCTGGAAATATAAAACTAAGACCAGAAAAGAGTCAGTATACATCAATGCAATCTCTTAAAAAAAAAAAAAAAAGCCTTAATTATGCTTAATTAAGATAAGACTACAATGAATTTTTCTAGATGTTTTTGATAAGAGATTGGACTACAGTGAGTTTTAAACATATTTATTTTCTTCCCAAACAAACACTGTAAAAACTGAAGATTATCTGTATATCTTTATTTTCTTTCATTTTTACACTTTTACATACCTGTTCTCAAGTATGACTTTAAATTTGAATTCTCTTTTTTAAAAAATATTATTTTGAGGTAATTATAAATTTTGTGCTGTATTTAAAAATAAATCATAGATATTGAAGTTCATCCATAACTGCCTTAATGTCACCCATGTCTTTTGAATTTGCTCACCTTATTAAATTAAAATCATACACATGGCTGCTAAAAATCCAACTCAAAGATAATATTATCATGAGCTATTTCTAATGATTCCAAGAAACACACATACACACATTTCATTTTATGTATGCTTTTATGGCCAGGTTCACTGACATGCTGTGGGTGTTTTATGCTACTCTGGAGTAGAGAGCAAAGCAGCCAGAGCATACTGGCTGGTTAAGCTAAATTTACAGCTCCTTTGTTGAATAAAAGCAGTGCAAAGCAGTTGGAAGGCACACCCCAGTTTCCTTCTGTCTCTTGCTTCTCCTTCACTCTTAACCCTCACATTTGTTTCCATTTCCTCCTGTGTCTGCTGTATTTTGCTCTACAGAAACACATCTCTCCTGTCCTCTGTAAACTAAGTACATATATGTACATGTGCACATGTACAACACAGACCTGCTGACTCCTTTACCGAGCACATCTGGTATAATGCGTAGCTTATGAAAGTAATTATTTGAACATTAGTAGTTGACTATCACTCTTGTTTTTTCTATAGCTGTTGGCAGAAGAGAGTGGATTACATTCTCATAAACTTGAGCGTAGAATCATCTTCTTAGAAAATAGCCACCATCTTCTATTGTTTTCAAAGAGATTAAAGCAAATTTTAAATAGGTGGAAGTAAATGATGAAACATAGCTCTCTAGAGATGAAGGCCTTAAGGATAATGAAAAAGAGCTGTGGGATTTTTTTGATATCATAGGGGAAAAGAAGTTGTGGCAGCCCTTCAGGAAAAGGGCATTCTTTCAAGGAATTTTGTAGATAAAACAATTTATTAACTATGACAAAAAAAAAAAAAAAGCAAAACTTTTCTGGCAAAATTAAAGGGTATATTGATTTGATTTTTGCACCTCCTTCTGCAGAAACTTCTAACTCCTACATTTTCTACTACCTCCTTGTAGTTAACATGATCATACATATTTTCCTACTAGAAATAGGTTCCAGCCTTTTAAATTTGATTTGGCACTATAAGGAGTTAGTTTAAAAAATACAGTAAAGACTCTTCATGTAGCACAGAAAGCAAAATGGCAGACACTAACAAGCACCACAATTTCTTTAGCTTCCCACTAGCGCCCCACTGGAGCCACTCACTCAGCATGATGTTGAAGTGATTACTCTGTGTTATGCATCTAACTCGTCTTCAATTGTTCACATTTTTACACAGGAAAGTTGATTTTTCCAGAAAATACAGAAATATTTTCTAGGACAATTTGGAGGAAGAGAGTGAAGTGAAATTTCATTCAGTCACAACTGGATTTGCTTAAAATAGATCTATGCAGCTGAAAATCACAAATATTCGGTTAGCTGTGTCTATATATAGATGTGTGTGTATGTGTATGTAAATGCTTTTACAGTTCAACATACATTCTGCCCTAGGAACTATATAAATGATATCAAATACATCATCATATATAATACCTGATTATATGCAAAACTCTAGAGGCAAAGAAAAAGACTTAGGTCTCTATTACTGTGGACATTATCATTCAGAAGGATCTCTGCTGTGAAATTTGACAGTCAATCAAGCAGTAATGAGTTACCTAGTGTCAGGGTTGCTGACACTTCAAATATGTGCTTAGTGCAATTCTAGGAAGAAACTAGGGCTCTACCAGTGAGAAAATAAAGGTTATGCGTTCCCCCCTTGGAGACTGCTGGATGATTTTAATGCAAATTTCTCAGCTCCTAAGGACTCAAAGAATTAGGCTGTTGAAGCTGCCAAAAGCAGGAAGCCTCAGCTGTTCTCCAACTCAGTTTCATCTGTCTGCAAACTTACTGACACCTTGGTTATGTTGGAGAGGAATTTCACCAACACGCTCTCTTGCCTTTCCTAGGGACTGAATCCTACAAGTCCTCTTTCCCTGCTGGGGAGTAGGTATGAAGAGAAAATCTTTCCATTTTGTCCCTTCATTTTTCTCTTCTCAAAACTGAGGATATCTAACATTTTCCCTGTCACTTGTTTAGGAACAGCTTCATAACTCTGTCTCTAAAATCAGTTTATTTGAGAAAATATCAAGCTCAAATTCCTATCTACAAAACACTGTATATTTTCATAAAAACTGACCCATTGCAGGTCACAACTCCTAAGCAACAGCTGACTTGATGACTTTTTTACCAAGTTTTTTTCCATTAATTTTCTCCAAGTTTCTACCCTCCTTTCTATCTATGGCAAAAGGACTGAACTGTGGATCTCTTGTTCCTGGCCACTTTCTCACAATTCTGTCCTGGCCAAACTGAGAATGCAGGTTACATCATCTATGACATTTTGGATCATAGGAGGGGTAGATTCTGGTTTGAAGATTAAGTGCCTCATCATTAGGACTGGTAAACCTATCTACCATTCAGACCAGATCCACAAAAAAAAAATGGTTTATCCTACACAGTTTATAGATCTTTGTGTCTACCCTTCGGAGTTCCATGCACTTTGCTTCACTTCCCTAACAGGCATACTAAATCCACAACAGTAAGCATTCCATTTGGCACAAAGACTGTGCTCGGGCAAAAAGGAGCTTAGGATGTAGGGAAACATTTTCTGTTTTCCAGCTCTTTTGGAGAAAACGAAAACAACAGTATCTATTGTAATGAGTCAACAGCATTCTATTTCTAAAAAACAAAAACAAAAATAGCAGTTGACTATTTAAGATAATGACCCTTGCCCACATTAATTGCAACATGAACTGGATGCATTTAAAATTATTTAAATTTAAAATTATATAAAATTATTAATATTTAAAATGCATTAAGTTTTGAACCATCAGCAATTCTTTTAAGAGAGAGCCTAATCATTACCTTGAATTTATCTGCTTTAAAGAAAAAAAAACATAATTAAGCACTTATTTTAGTGGTATGTCTGCAAATGATTAGTCGTTGTGTAGTAGCTTACATGAATTTTATTTTCCTGAATAGTGCACATGCAAAACAGCAGACAGAAATTACCTTTAATTCTGAAGCAAAGTAACATGTACAACAGTAGTATTAGTTGCTCCAAAATGTTTATGAGTGTGAGTAAACTACAATGGCAAAGAACATATTTGAAAAGGTATTCTTAAGCTGAGGTACTTGCTGTCAGGATAGAAGGGGTGCCAATTATGGTTATAGTCTCACTTATGTGAGTCTTCTGTTCAACAAGTTGAAAGCAGCATTCTCCACAGTACTAATATGGCCACATTACCTATATCATTATTGGGATAGGTCAGATACAAACCAGGAATTTTGGGGTGATCATACCAAACATTAATATCAGATACCAATACCAGTGATTTGAACCATCCAGTCCATAAAATCTCAACAAGGAATATGACAGATCTTGGAAAGAGCCCAAGGGAATACTGAAGTATAGAAGATGTGAAGCATGTCACTGACTATTTGTTTAGACTCTTTTTATTTACAGACAATTGTTGTAAATAAAATTCAACCCTTTTTCACAATAACAGTGTAACACTGTGAATGTGTTGGGCCACTCTGAGTGCAGGTCCAGGGTTTGGACTTTCAGTTCATGTGTGTTATTTATCAGATCCTTGGCATATTATTTAATTGACTAAACAGGAGTGCTTCAGAAAAAAAAGGCAAAAATGAGTTTATACTTTTTGAGATGTATTTTGAATAGAATATAGGTAAAAAGCTATATAAGGTAAATGCACTACTTCTCAAAGGTGATCAAATAGATGTGCTGTCTCATTGCCTTTCCTTCACATCAGCTTTTACTAAATGAAACCTCTTTTCAGACCTAGTATTTGCTCACTCTTGAGAGGCCAGTGTTCACTAAACCTTTCCACTGGGCTGCTCAACAATGAGGTGAAGCAATGCATGTAAGACGGGACTACTGGAAGACCAAAAGTATGTTTCAAACTGGCTCTATCTCCTCTGGTTCCATGAAAATAAGACTAAAGATTATGATGCATCACCTATGAAAGAATAAAACTTAATTAAAATGAGTTATTGAAAATGAAGAGAAATATAGCATGCGGCATTTCCTGTCATTCTTACTGAGAAATTTCAAAATTGTTTACTTTTTAGTAATTAGCATTTTACTGAAATTCATAGAAAATTACAATTGGTCAAATCTGTGAGAATCATCATGGTAAGAATTTCAAGCTAATGAGGAATGCTGGGATTGGACCATACTTTGTATGGGCTATACTTACATGTAACTGCAGTTGATGTGAACAGTATTTCTCTTGTGCCAGATATCAATGATTACATTGAAATTTTGTACGTAGAGGAGTTAGCAAGCTGAAAGTCATTTTAATGTCACAAAACAATAATGATAAAATGAGCGACTGATTAAATCATTAGATTTTTTTCTATTCTGAGTGGGTGACCACAAAAATTGAATTACCCATTTTTTAAGTCTACTAAGTTTTCAAATACCAGGATACCAGTATTAAATTAGTTTTGCCATGGGTCATTTCTCCTGTCTTTCAAAGTTACATTAGTTTTTATTTATGTGTTTGGATTCTACCACCGGTTTTCATAATTTTAAAATAAAACAGTACCAACCTGAATGCTGTGAGATATTCAACATCACCCATAGGAGGATCCAAGCCACCTGTCCAAGCAATATTTATATTATAACCTTCACCTGGGCCACTTCCAACCTGAAAAATAGGAATAAAATAGGAAGAAGAAATAAAAAGGAGGAAAAGAGATAAGAAAAAGAGAGAGGGAAATGGGGAAAACATCTGAAGTGTTCTTTAGAAACAAACATCAAACAACGTGTCAGATCAGCACAGCCTTGTTTGACAAGGGCTGCTCTGGGTTATGCACTTGTTTTCCACTGGTCCCCTGCTCCCAGTGGACAATTTGGTAATCTGGTGTAATTTAAAGAACCAGAGAAGGACAAGAAAATTAGGGGTAATCATGCAATGCAATTACCTGAAAGATACAAATAAAAATGGGGCTCTAAAGAAATAAACCTAACCTCATTTGGGGCTCCACTGCCAGGGAAGAAGTTGCCTTCATCATAGCGATGGAGGGAAACATACAGGATGCTGGGGTCAGCATAAAAAGCCTGCTGTGTACCGTTGCCATGGTGAACATCCTAAAGGAGAAAAAAAACAGATGACAAATGTAATAATGTCCAACTCAGTGTAGAGAGCTCAGTTCTGCTCTCTTTTACCCCCTCTCTCTCTCTGTTTCTCTCCCTTTCCATTGCCCTCCTTTTGTCTTTCCCTTTCCCCCTCCCTTCACTACCCCATACTTCCTGAACTTTCAGGCAAATTACTCTTTAATGCACTCATTTTTTAAACTGGCTTCTAAAAATCAGGAAACCATAGCGAGCGTGCCCTGGAGACTCCAGATGAGCAGTCATTGAGAAATCCCAGTCCTTTTGTACAATTAGATATTTATACACCAGCTCTTTGTACTCCTTGCCTCAGTGATGGAATCTAGCATCCTGTTTTATGGAGGAATTTTATGACTTATTAACTGCCAACAGTTCATAACCCCTCAGGCTTAATTAACTAGCCTCATTGGCCTCTGAAGAAAGACTAATGTTTAAACTACAAACTAGTATTTTGCAGAAGGATCTATGGTTTACAGAGCTTTTTCACAATTCTTGACAGAACACTAAACATAAGTGTATTCATTGATTTGCCAAGTTCCACTATTGAGGTCAAAGGCTCTGTGACCAGCTGAGTAAATTGGCTTTCTTGAAACATTCAGTTCAGTTAGCAGTCCCTCAGCAGTTAGATCCACATCAAAAGAGATGCCAGATGCGGAAAGGACTTCATACTTCATTTTTGCAAAATTATGACGGCAACAGTTGAAGACAAAGGAATATGATCTCATTAGCTATTAAATCATCTGGCAGATAGGATGGTGCCTTCTACAATCAAGGAGTGACCTTGGCCAGTCTCCATATTTCAAACATTATATAACACTAGTGAAAAGAAATTCTGTCATTAAATAAAATATTGGAAAAGAAATGTTGGCAGTATATCTGTATAATAAAGGCTGATAATATGGGATTTTCATTTTTTTAATTATTTTTGTTTTCACAGTTCTACTATTGTAATATGTAGTTAGGCACACATGAAATTCTACAAGTGAAAATGGAAAATCCACTTGCCTTTTTGTAAAAGAAAATTGAGACTTTATTGTAAGTTTTTCCACTGGGATTTGTAAGAAGCTGAAAAGTTATAGTTATTGTTTATTCTCCTCATTTAGCTGATCCCTTTAAAATTTCTGACTTAAAGACAGAATTCAAAAGGACAAAGTAAACTAAATGATGACATTATCACCCAGACTACTTATTTTACAAACACTATGAGGTTTGAACTGAATTTAGTATCAGAGAAAACAATGGTATCATTTTCTTCAAAATGCCTATACTCCAGGAAGACTCAAGTTAGGTCTACACTGCCAATAGCACAGCAAGCACTATACATTCCATGCGTTCTTTGCCAGCTGATGTATTCTCTCTGACATTTTCAGGACTCTCTACATTGACCAAGTCTCATTTGTACTGCATTGTGCTTGACTTGGACCCCTCTGGGACTTATATGGGGTAATATTATAAGTTACCTTTTTTTTTTTTTCCATCAGTTGAAAGTCCTTGAAGCAACACGAGGATTAAGTCACAGTCAAACAGTGTAATGGCAAGGTTAAACGTAACACGTTGGGGGTGCAAGGGAGCACACACTGGTGTGAGGGTGTTGGAGGTTTGAAGGCAGCCAGCATAGTATTATTGGGCTTTGACTGGCAAATGAAGTCAAAGCTGGCATGTAGCCTAATCCCAGAACAACATCCAGTTTTCTTCTGGGACAGAATTAAATGGTTTACTTCTAAACAGACCCAGATCCTGCTAGCATATTTGCAGGTATGGATGATCTTAGGGCCAGGAATGCAAAAAGAATCTGAGGAACAATGTTGGCCATATGGATACATCTGCAAGCACCAAAAATGTAAGAGTACTTCACTTTGTGATTTTAAATAGTCTTTATTTTCCTAGCATATTTGGGGTTACAGATACATTCTTGCTATAACAGTTTTCAAATGACAAGAAAACAAATTAGTTTAGTGGAGGACTTATTGGTGTTAGGTTAGAGGTTGGACTAGGTGATCTTGGAGGTCTCTTCCAAACTAAATGATTCTGTGATTCTGTGAAATGACAAGAGAACTCCTTTTTTTTTTTTTTTTTTTTTTTTTCCTTCATTATTTGCATCTCAAAGCTAGTTTTCTTGTCTATACTTTAATTCCACCACAGGTTACTCTGATTTGAAGAGCATTAACTTCTCTGTTTAGACAAAGGAATACGCTGTTTAAGACTGTGGATGTTACCATGTGGGAAATGTGTTTAGATTCTGCCCTTAATACATAAAATGTATTCAGGATGCATAAGTCAGTTCAAAAACTGAGATTTATTCAAAGGTAGAATGAGAAAAGAAAAGCTGACAGAGAGATCTTTTATTTTTGTGTAGAAAAAAAAGATTTAAAATTAAAAAGTTAAGAATTTATATGAACACATAGCAGCTACAAAGACTTCATTTGTAACTAGAGTACAGTTTAATGTGTGGGACTGAACATTACATTTAACTTGAACATAGTATTAACATGTATAGCTGCCAACCAGCATGGGGTCCTGCTGTGCTAGTAACTATCAAAATATAATCTCAAAGGTTAATTCCAAGTCTAACATCTGTAATTTCATTATTTCTTTCAAATGCTCAAAAATCTGTTGGTGGACATAGAGACATAAATGCTAATTTATTCATTCATTTAGGCTGGATTGAGAATTATCTACAGTTTGCCTATATATACGAATTTTTCCATATGATTTTTTGTGCATCATTGCACTGACCATGGAGCAGGCTAAGGACTGGACTGCAATTGCTGCAAGACTGAAGTAATCTTTATCAGCCATATATTTCTCTCTTTTCACCAGTGGAGTTATTCTGGCCAATGGAACAGAATCAAAAAGAGGCTGAGTATTCCCTATCTACTTTCCTGGGTAAGCATAGGCAGCCTCACAGGTTATCATTTGCACAGGTAATGATTTGCACATTTAATCTTGCCTTGCAAAATCAGTGTTGAATTCCTGAGTACTTATTGGTTGTGTAGGTGAAATGGAAGTGATTTCTATTCTTGACTAGGTGAATGTAACACTTGTAGTAAAAAAGACTTAGAAACATTCACAAAAAAAACTCTGAATATTTTTTTCTTATTCAAAAACAAGAATAATCAGAGTTCACTTTTGGCTAGCATTTACAGCAGTAAAACTCAATGAAGTGTACGATTCAAGTTAGCAAATGACTACAAAAACAGTGGAAGTGATTTTTTTTTTTTTTCACAAATACTGGTTTCTTGCAGTTTTTAATTATGACCCTAAGTGACAGTAGAACACTCTGAGAAATGTTTTTAAAAACCACCTAAGAATATCTGTCCAGCCCATATACTTACTCTGCCACTCATTTTTCTCCTGCCATTTCTTCTCCCACACTCGCCCTTTCTCTGCTTCTCTTCAACAACCAGTACGCATGTTTAACTGAAGAAAAGTGCTAGATGGTAAGGCCATGACTTCACAATAAGATTTAATTATGAGTGCAGATATGAACAAGATTTAGACTATTAAGCTCTGCACTTCAAAAACCCTTTAACATATTTTGTCTTTAAATCTTTTATCACCTGCAAAAATTAATTAAGTGCAGATGTAACAGGTTAGGTTTTGATGCCAGGGTTCATTTCCTGTCTATGCTTTGTCAGACACCCTATTACACCTCCTCATGAACTGTAAGAAAACAAAAATGGTGCTCATAAATCAGCATTCAACTTTCCTTGGGCTGTGCATTGGGCTGATCCTTTAAGTGCAAGGCAGAGCTCCAATTCATTATTCATGAAAATAATATAGACAACATGCCAAATGTCATCTGCATTTAAATAATCCATTTGTTAAAACTATTAAGCATCATGTAAGAATGCCTTGTATTAGAATACAAGACTAATCCAATGAAGTGCATTTTTAATCATGTAGCTTTCCTTCAGGGAACCATCAAAAGCTGGCACACATGAATTGAAAACTTCTTAGAGGGAATGACCTGTTGATTTGTTTAATAATATTGAAGTTACACAACAAGTCGAATCATTGCTAGCTGGGGGAAGCAGCTAATTTGGTTACCAAAGCAACGACATTCTTTAAAGCACATCTGACTATTTAAAGTTTGTATTCTGTAGGGAAAAGTAAACTTGGGTTCTGTAGGGTTATTTTAACGGTGGAAGTATCAATTCATTTAAGGACCATAAAAGTTGCCCTGATCTGTGCCTTCTTCTCATTAAATTGCAGTTAACACCATTAAAGTGAAACATAGATGTTTATGGCTTCAGTACTGCCATCCTGGCTTTAATGAGTTCCCAAAATCAGAGGAAATGCACACCTTTATTACTTGTAGGTATTAAAAGCAGGAAGGTCTGACATATAAATACAAATTCATTATCTTAATTTATCTAGACGCAGTGAAGGTGTGATGCTTGCCAAGAATACATACCAGATCTACAATCAATATCTTCCCTATGTTCAGCTTGTCTCTCAAGTATTTGGCAGTAATTGCAATCGAATTAAAAAAGCAGAATCCCCTGTGGAATAGGGAAGAACAGAAATAAGAAAGCAAATCAGTCAGGAAAACAGCTATAAATAATGTTCAGAGCATTTAAAGAAAAAAAAAAAAGCTATATGATCTCTGAGGCCATAAATCTGCTTCTGGGAGTACCCAGAAAGCCTTTTTTCAGTCACCTGCTAACAATTACAGTTCTTCAGAGACATGCACAACACAGGTGATTGCCAGTAACCTTAGTGCTCCAAGATGGGCAATATTCCCTGGTACTTACATGGCTGTTGATTCTTCAGCATGATGGCCTGGGGGCCTTACAACAGCAAAACCATTCTGTAAGAACAAGATAGGTTTTCAATTATCAGCTTAAAAAAATATTTGACTCAGTGCAAAACAGAGCAGCAGGCAGACTGGATTGAAATCTATTTGAGGCTCTTGAGCACTTTTTCTGTCCAATCACCCTTTCATAGTATTGCCAGAAATAATATATTTGAGAACAGTGGCAAATAAGCTTATATAAATATGCATATGTGCATACATACACACACACACAACACAGCCTAAACAGGAGGAAAAGACAGGACGGGAAAGCTGTTGTCAACTCTGAAGTCAATAATTCACATTTAAACAGGAGCAGAGAGGACCAACCTATTCTTGATCTAAGTTCATGTAACCTTACATTGTTTGAGATTCAAAAATTCAAACTAAAAGCAGCTTAAGGTATACATTTTAAACAATTACTCAGTTTTGACCCTACTTTCTATATGGACTAAATGATAAATTCAGACATGCACACACATACAAATCCTAACAGTAGAAAAAGAACGACAATGAATATCCCATTTTCTGCAGACTATGAATTAAACATGGGAATTTGCCAGACTCACAAGCTTAATACATTCCCTAAAGTCAATTTCTAACACACGTTCTGAAATTGTATAGAAATATTTATAAAAGACAGCAGTAGGATCAGTGATGATCAAGGAATTTTCTGCCACTGGAGATAAAAGAAAAATGAAGTCTTCCCACTTCATGGTGGGGTAAGGTAAGGGGCAAATGTAGAAATACTGGCAAGGTAGGTAGCTCTGTTCAGAAAGTTAGATTATATATTCAGGAAGCAGTGCATCATAAGGTGTGTATTATCAAATTTCTCTTTAAAAAGCCAGATTCAGAAGTAACAACATTACTTCATCAAATTTACTCTTTATTTCAACTAGTCAAGACTGTTAATCTCTTCTGTTCAGCTAATTTTTCTATTCACATTAAATTCATGACAAATACAACATACATCAAAATAAGAATTTATAATCTGTGCTGATTATATCAGCCAAACTTGTATTTTCAAGCAGTCTCACAAAAATGCCATGTGTATGTGCAGGGCTACAAGACCAAGCACCATATTTTCAGAGGGGAAGAAACACAAACAAGGATGGAATATTTCTATGTTTCAATAATTAATAATTACAGTAAACCAGTTAGATATACTTAAACTAGTTAAATGTCAATGTTACAGTCTTTACTCATACGAAATGAACATGATAATGGCTAATCTTTTATCCACACAGGTGTTACTGTGTGCACTTGCACAATTATCTGCCTATGTAGTTTCACTAGCATTACTTTATAAACAATTACTACTAGGCTATCTTATAACATCTGATGCTGAACATAATCCAAGCAGCCAGTTGCAAATTTTTGTGCAGCCTGGCAAAAATTCTATCAGGCTATAGTAAACTTAAACTATAATGCAAATGGAGTACATCTCTAAAGAGTGGTTGCTCTGGCCACCATTGAAAGGGTGTTGAAGGGGGTGGACGTCATGCCTTATTTTGTATTAAATGTCCACACTTCAGGGAAAGAAAAGCCAAAGAAACTAAAGAAAGAACAAAAATATATGCTCATATTTAGGCAAGCATTCTTTAAGGTGAAATATAATTTTTTTATAGATCAAACACAGCATCAATAAAAAAGGCATTGTGGCTTGCATTAGTCTTCAGAATCAAACCAGCTTTACACTCAGCTAAAACACTGATCCTCCTGAGTTGCTTTTTACATAAAATGTGACTTAGAGAAGAATTCTGTAAAATAGACTCTTCTAGCATTTATGAAAAATAAAGTATGTGTATGCTGAGGAATGTACAGATTAATAAGTGAAAGAAAGCTCAGAGAAGAGGGCATTACTGGAAAGAGCTCTATGCTATCTGTACTTTGTTCTCTCAATATTTGTAAGAATTTGGAAAACAATACAAGCAAGGAGTATAGCTGCCCCTCATCTCACAGATCATTATTGTCTAGCTTTATCAGCAATCCCAAAAGATCAATATAATTAAGATTGTTATACCTGGGAGAATTTCATGGGGGAAAATACAGAAACACAAAAAAAAATGACACTGCTCTTTTTGACATGACGTTTACACGTTAGGCTTCTCTCTTCTACTTCCTTATTTTGACAACACTGTTTGCAAGTACTGTTTAGTAATAGCTGGCTTATTTTCTGCTATCAGAGCTTAAGTAAGCTATTCTGGTTCTCCATGAACATGCATTTACTTACATGCACAACATTTACTTTAGTGTTGTGACCATTTGTTATGTTTTTGTTGTTGTTGTTGTTTTAATATTGCAATAAGTTCAGTATTCAAATGAGAAAATTTATTTTTTAGATACAGTGCACACATTATATTGATAAGGCATATAATGTAATCAAATTCTACCAAACACTGAAAACTAGTTACCATACAGTATTAACAGCAACTTTCATGCAATTGATAAAACATTTTGTCTCTTCTACTTTTATGATTTGCACAAACACACCACGTATTCGCACAAGAGAACATGAATTCAGTTAGTTAGGCAATATTTAAATACCAGACAGTGAGCTCAGAACAGTAGACAGAAAGGCAAAAATCTGCTTTAAAGATAGAAATACTAACACAGAGGAATATGTTGAAAATGAAGCCAACACACATAAATTCAAAGCATTTTTGTACAGAGCCTTATTTATACTAGGATACAGACACCTTTATATGTAGACAGAACATTAAACTGACTGACAGACATGAACATTAGAAAAAGGATTCATGTCTGTGTCATCATATCCTTACCTCTAGTAAAATTTGAGGATAAAGAGTAAAGCCTGAATAGTCATATTCTAAAATCTGTACATATTTGAAAAACAAACAAAGGGAAACCTGCCGAAACTCAGTTTACAAATTGTAAAAAAATAAAAAATATAAAAATATAAAGATAGTGTAATATACTGCAGAGTTAGGTCTTAAATAAAAACTAAGAAAAAAATGTTAGATTTTTTCCGCAGTCTTTCCTGATTCCAGAGAGGTAAACTCTTGGCTTCCAACAAAGAAAGTGTACATCCCCATAGTGTGGCCTCATTTTATTTGGTGATACAGTTGACTATTTCTGTAGCATGGTGGGTCAGAACA
Organism: Heteronetta atricapilla; assembly: GCA_011075105.1. Taxonomy (NCBI): domain Eukaryota; kingdom Metazoa; phylum Chordata; class Aves; order Anseriformes; family Anatidae; genus Heteronetta; species Heteronetta atricapilla. The sequence goes on along the minus strand of CM021732.1, from coordinate 32,338,005 downwards.
TTGGGCCGCATCATGCTTGGGCACCTACTATACCTTGACTGAACCTTTCCAAGAGAAGCATTCAAAACAACACAATAACACAGTTGGTTGCTCCTGGGTTTGGGACTGACCATCTACAGTAGAGTTCCTCTGGTGTTTCTGTGATAAAAGGAGATAAAACTAAAGCTAGGAACTTTTTCCGTAGAGAAACATGTGGTGACTATGGCAAGGTGTCAATTACTCTTCCCCTATCTAGACAATGGGAGCTTGCTCTGCCCAGATTCCAAGTGGACCAAAAGCAACACAGCCAATTGGGCTCTCCAAGCACGCTGAGAGCCGGGCTGGAACTACTCTAGACCAGATGACCTCCACAGGTCCTTTCCAACTTCAACCACTCAGTGATTCTATGATTCTACTTAGAAGTTCACAACTACATACCTTTGAAAAGAAACTGTCAGGAAAATAGGTGGGTGTAATCCCTAGTGATGAGCAAAGTTCCTGGCAGGATTCTGTCCCTTGCCCTAGCTGATTTTAGCTACAGATGTTGCCAAGGACAGCTTTCTCAGGAACCTCTCTTTATTTCATATGGAGACCAGGTACCTAAGTCAGAACCACACTAGAAGCTCTACATCATCCAAAATCAGAGTTAAAGTCTCTTATTTTCTACATGTCTAAATCCCTTAACAAATACAGCCCATAAGTCTTAAAATTAGCAGTGCTCTTATGTGGCATTTGTAGACACTCGTTTTTAATAGAAGGTTTTATTTTTGCTTCACCGTGCACAAGCATTAAAGTCAGGAGTGAATGAAACTAATACTTCATTTCTTTGTTTAAACTGCTTTAGTTATTATATAGAAATGTATCCATTCTTCCTGTCAGAATTGATATTCCTTATGTTTATATATATATATGTGTGTGTGTATATATATATATGAAATGGTGTCATTATAAAGTTATATATAATAGTATTTCTTTAAATTTAAAAGGTACTCCATAGAGTATACCTGGCAGGATACAAACCCTGAAATGGCCTTAGTGCCATCTTTAACCTTCTTACTACCTCTGACTCAGTTAACTTCTACAATAACAAACATCAAGGCTGCTTTTAACCCCAGCTGCCTACAAAAATCCCTTGAAATGGTACCCTGAAGAAGATAACTATATTCTTACCAGGTCACTTCTGCTGTAACATGATCCCAAGCTATGCCATCCAGCAGGGAGGGTAAGAATAAGAATGGTGTAAGAGTGAGGCGATCCTCAGGTACCTGTTTGGGACAATTTTACAAGCTATTCATACTGCCAGAGCAGGAGCCAGTTTCTGGCCCTGGGGGTCTACGAATGCAGTGAACAAGAACCCATGATTTAACAGAGCAGTGTTAGCAGCATGTACATTTGCCAGGAAAACAGTAATGGACATGGGGGAATACCATTTTGTCTTGCAGAGGAAGCTAGTAGAGGCCAAGAACACAAAAATGGACGTTAAATGTTTAACTCTGTGATGGAAACAAAGAGTTCCCTGTCTGTTTTCCTGCAGGTCTAAGAGGATTGCACTGGAGAATATATATGAAAAGTTGGTTCTTGCAGGCTGACATATATACAACTGTGACAGCCTCTTTAGCCACAACTAGTGTGAACTATATTGGGAAAAAATGCAGACAAACAATTTTAACAACAGAGTGGTCATGGAGATAGGTTGCATACCACACATATAATTAAAGTTGTACTACTATATGAAATAATAATAGTAATTCAGATATAAATATAACCATAATTGCTGGGATAAAGTATCTAAGAGATGGTTCCATATAAAAATTTGTAATTTGGTAACTTTGTAAAAGCAAAGAATATAAAGTACCATCTAAAAAGTATTGGTAACTTTGATGGTTGTTATCAATCATATCTCTAACACTAGTAAAATAAACATTCATTTATGACTGTTCTTGCACGCTACACATTGTTAAAATGCTGAGCCTGAGTAGCAGGAAAAAAAAAAAAAAAAAAAAAAAAGCTTCACTTTTGTAGCTGCTACACATTGCTTAGAATTTTTTATAAGGCAGAGGGAGAGTGTTACAGGGCAGAAGGTGAGACAAGGAGGTAGAAATATGACCCGATGATCTCTTGAGGTCCCTTCCAACCCCTACAGTTCTGTGAGTCTGTGATTCTGTGAAATAAAGGTAGGGCAGAATGTGCACGAGAGCTGTCTAGGAGCCACCTGAGCACAGGGTAACTCCCAGGAAAGGAGATTTTCCTACATAACCAGAAGAGTTATGTGTTTGCTGTTGTTCCAGCATTAATGGAAATTTGCTGGCCTGAAGTATTACTGGAGGAAGGACACTGTAGGGCCAGGTGGACACTTCTCAGCCCTTTTCATTTATGTCTTCAGAAAGGCAGTTCATTGTAATTTTTGATCTAATAAAAGCAGTAGAGCTGGGAAAAATGAATGAGTGATTTTTACATGGAATACTTTTAAGACTAGAAACTTAAGAGTTGGGGGGTATTAGTTAAGCTAATCCTGTTTATTCACTAGACTATTACAATTTACCTTATGATTCTTCCATAGCCTTGTGTGACAAAGACCTTGAAATCAGTAATAACCAAGCACATTTGGAATGAGAGTTTCAGGTTCAAGTTATTCAGGAATCACAAAGACAGCACAGTAACAATGACCAAATGCAGGAGATTTATTTTGGTATTGATTCAACCTGACATATCAGAAAGAACCATTCCAGGAATGTATCAGATTCTGGTTCGGAGGAAACTCATTTCAACTGCTTTTATTCTGTTAAATGACCCCTGACTACCAACGGGGCAACTGTACACATGTGTGTGCTTGCACTTGCACACACACGCACATGATAAGGAGGAGAAAGAACTTGTGCTTCTCTTGATTCAGCTGAAGTAGATGCAAGATCTATCTTCATTTATGTGTCTTTTTTCTTGAGTGCCTTTTTGCAAAATTGCTCCTTAATTCAAACTTTTTTAAAAAATAAGGAATAACCATATGAAATCTACCAGCTCTTGACAGTTTACTATGTAGGTCTTTTCTGTTTTGAATTTGTCAAATTAAAAATATATGGCACTTAATGTGTTTCTATCACAGAAAAGAGTGTTGCCATCACCAATGTTGACATATTTAAAGGATATTCAAAGTAAACTATAGAATAATCCTTATTATGGGTACCGTACTTAATTAATTCCAGCTTGTAGTAGTACTGAATAGGAACATCTGAAACTGAAGAAAAAAAAAATCAGAAATGTTCCTTTTGGATTTTCACTAATACCATGGTCTGCTTTGGGACTGAGTTGCCCGTTATGATGGAAATTAATTTCCCAGAGCATAGGGTGGTTCTTATTAGATGTACACTTTTTAAATTACATTTTTCACTGATATATTTTATTTTCTGCTGCTCAACTGTAAGATATAAAGCAACAGCCAGAGAAATGTAAATTCTGTTACCAAAAAAGAAGACGCATTTAATATTCACAGAACAGCCCACAATAAAACAACTGTTATAAGAACAAATAATATTCTGAATGACATTAGACAGCAAAGTACAATTATTATAAAATTATCATACTAATATAATCAGCTATTTCACTTCCGACTTCTTAGAAGTAGTATTAGAAGCACCTGCTGCACAGGATAAGGGAGAGTTTCTTTGTGCACAGATGCTTATGAGTGGGTGAGGAGAGGTGAGGTGAGGTGAGGGGAGGGGAGGGGAGGGGAGGGGAGGGGAGGTGGGCATCAGAGCTGATGTATGGGATGCAGCAGGGCCAGGGGGCCTGAAAAAATGGGAGGCCAGGGAAGGATGGCATCTCCCAGTGCCGTCAAAACATTAGACCACATGGTCCTCAAATCTGCTGTTATTGTAGGGCAGTGACTGGGACACTGTGAAGTGCAGCACTGCCTTCAGGTCCTACAGAAGGTTTGTATAGCCTTAGTCTCCATATGCACCATTTCCTTCTCCTTTTCTAGCACATCTCTATTTTCTTGTGGCCATGCAAGAGAGAAAGGAGATCCTTTTATTTAAGGGAATAAATGCTCTCTCTGCAGATGGAGATTTTTAGAACCCTCTTTCTGAAGTAACTGTCCTTAGAGACTAGAGACAAATATTTTTCAAGTTCAGAAGCTATACCATGTGCAAGAAGTCATATGCAGGGCACTACCTGCATTACTTCCCAAATCCCAATAAATATATTATAAGACTTCTCTTATGTGTTGAAATTATTTATTAGGTATATCTAATGTCTAAATTGGAACTACAGTCACCCAGTTCCACATACTCCACTCCACTAAAGGTTATTAGCCAGCGTAATAGCGAAAATCATCTATACAAATCTGTTGGGGAAATGGGAAAGGAGCAAAAGTAGATAAAGCAAAAACAGCTCGACGGGAGAACTATGACAGTGATTACATAAATACCTCATCAGCTATCACCTGGTTTCCTCATTTATAAAAAGCTTGAAAAAGGGCAACAACCTTCATGCAATCTTTTAGATCATCTCATCATATGGTAATATTGTCAATATGGCATTCATCACACATGCAAATAAACTAATGAAAAAAGAAAAAGCATAGCCTTCATCTCAGTATAACATCACTTTTATCATACTACATATTTCACTGGTGTACTTCTTTATTCTCTATTAAAATTATCTCAAAGGAGTACCAAATTAATTGCAATGAGTGCTCATTATATTATTAAACAAATGCCAAATATCCTTAATTTTTATGGGTGATTTTACCTACCTGATATAATCAAATTAAAAACATCCAGAATTAAATCTCCCTAGAGAAGGGAATTGTCTTGATTAAAAACAAACAAACAAACAAATAAAAAACACATAAACAAAAACAAACAGCATCCCCCCCTAACCAATTTACTTTTACAGCGGCTGCAAAATTTCAGTAAACCCTATTGTTTTACATCCTTAGCACTGTCATATTGATGCTTTTGCCATTAGTCAGGGAGATCAAAGAAACCTGATGTCTCACAAGGGGTTTGAACTATGGTGAAGAGAACTCTAACTCTGGGTAAGTTTTTGAACACTGTACAAATCAGATAAACAAAATGTTGCTGTTCTGAGAAGAGACCTATGTGAAATGGGACTGGCAGACTCAGGAAATTCAGAAATAAGTAGAGAACCTTTTGCCTTGTGTACTACTTTGACTCATGTCCAACTGTGCAGTGAATCCCTCAATTGTTCTGTAGACTCACAATTCATCTTGTAGTCTTACCTCTCTTCTTCGCAGCATATACTTATAGCATAGAGCTACTACTATCACTTAATGCAAGCAATGTCAGCAGAGACTGGAGTAAGCATGGAAATTGAAAACTTGTTTACTTCCTAAAATGGACCTTAAGTGTCAGATGCCAGTCAATATGGGACAGTCTATGTTACTTTCTGTACCCTAAGAAGTGAGGACATTTGTCTCCAGTACTGTAAATCCTGTGGTGGTTTGTTTGCTTGTTTTTCTAAATTGAGTGCATGCATACCATAAAATAAAATATTACATTCATTTTTATTTTAGGAAAACCTTGTTAGACTTTGCAAAAATATATGCATTGATTCATCAAGATGTAAGAAATGTTTGAGCAGCTTACACCCAACTACACTGACAAATTTGATAATTCTTACATCTAAACAGCACTTAAATAAATTTCTTCAATGTCTCATTCCTGAGACTTCTTCTCTTGGACTTTGTCTATGCTATAAAGTTTTACTCTAAGGTTACCCTAGTGTTTCCAAAACTGTTTCAGAGGAAGGCACCTATGCTGGGCCTCTTTCTCCATCGCACTGGGTAGATAATCCACTGCCTCCTCTGCTGCAGTCTGAAGCACTGCCCAGTGGGAATTCCCTGCTCTGAATTTTAAGTCTGCCACTGTGAACTGCAGGACATGCAGCTCTTCTCAGGCAACTAGGATTTCAGAACCAATCTGTGTGTCCTGTCACACAATTTAATATTTTTCTTAAGATGACATCAAATTGACAGCACAACATCTGATAACAATCCATAGCTATGAACTGCCAGGGAAAAATTACAGCATGTTTCTCTACTTGCTCTCATCTTGCTGTTTACATGCTGCAGAGCTGTTATAGCTTATGCACAATTCTGGAAGGCCTTTTTTGTCATCCAAAGCTGTGGCAGACCTTTCCAGATTCCCATCACAACTTAATCCTCCCACTCAGGCTCACAGTACAGGCCCCAGATGGTTACTTCACATGCATATTTGCTCAATGAATGCACATGGAAGTGGTCAGCTTCACTTACTTCCTCTCAGATCTTCACAAGTATGCTACAGAATTGGCATTTTCCCTGTACTAGAAACAGCTGATCAGAGCAACATGTATGTTTCTAGAGGAAGAATGGCAGCAAGATGGAAAAGCAATATGTAAAGTCATAAATGTAGATTGACACATACAGATCTATAGGGCTAAAATCTCACAGCTACCTAAATTCTCATGTGAACATCATGTAGAATGCCTCAGAATACACTGCAAAAAATCCCCTGATACAATTTACTACATGAGAGTACTGAGCAAAACCTACATTTGTATGCAGTGACAAAGTAAACATACAAGGATTCTGCCAAAAAATATCAGGATCAGTTTATTTCCAGAACTTCTTCAAGCATGTTTTTCTTTTGTCAGCCAGGCCTTAATAACTTTTCCATGGGTTTCTTTCATTTTAAATTATAAACACCACATGCAGATTGTTAGTTCATACAGTCAGCATAGTGGCACGTAAGCCACTGGACTTCATGCTGGAAGTACAGGAACAGGTTAAATGCGTATTGGGAATGGCATGAGTATTCCTCATTTGCTTTCATAGCAAATGTTTTCCATTCCTACTTTCCTCATGATTTGAGGTAAACCGGTGACGTGGCACATGTTTTGAACAATTACCTATGTCTGAGCTGGAGGAGGAATGAGATTGTTCGAGTCCTCTCCACTGCAGATGAAGATTCTATTTAGGATCAACAATAATTTTAGAGTAAACTACAAATTTGTATTAAATTTTAAGTATTTATTTACAGTTTGTTGCAACTTCAGCAGCAACCAAGGTCTCACAGTGGATGATGTTTGATTCTTTCCATCTGTCCATCACACAGATATGTAATCAAGCACAATCACACCAGGGAAAGACACCACAAATGCACAGAGGTAAGCAGTATAGATTCTGCAGCAGACACTGCTCAGGCCAAGACAAGAGGAAGAAAATTCCCAAGTTGCATTACATTTTGGAATTCTGAAAAAAAAATCATTGTATAATGCTAATTCTAAAATATTTATTCCTATCTTGATTTTGCAAACAGGACTGAATCCATTAGTGTTTGGACTGGAAAGAGTATAAACAGTTTCATTAAGGAGACGTGTTAGCTCCAACAATGTTTATTGGGGCAAGACTGCATTCAGGCTGCATATGGTGTACCTTTAAATAGGGCTGTTAAAATACCAAATAAAATGTCAAAGTCTGTCAGGTCTGGAACTTTTATAAATTGTTTAGACTGGGGATAATTTGGGTTTTGTACATCGTTCTTTGTGGATCATGCAGAAAGGAGATAGGGAAGAGAAACCTTCCAGGAAGAACAATGAGGGGCAGTCAGTGTACAGCTGCCGACGGGAAGGCGTATTCTGGATCATTACTCCCCTCATCAACAGCATCTCTCTTCCCTGACAACCTGTTTGCCCACCGATTGCCTCCCCTCTCTCTGGGTGGTATCGTGAGGTCATGCACGTGACTAAATCATATTAAAAAAAAAAAAGAAAATCTTCAAAAGGCAGTTCCACAGCAACTTGCCAGCTACATGCACGCAACAAGTAACTTCTCCTCAGGCTGTAGCACTCTGAAGACAACAACACTACTTCAGAGCATCGATGGCAAACCTGTCTCCTGAGAGGCTCAGCAGCCACCTCAAGGAGCCACTGGGGCTGCCACACCTTGGTGGCCATCCTCCCACTTCCCCTCCCATCGGCCAGTAGCACAGAGCGGGCGAACAAGGCCTGCTTTCAGCCCCCCCGGACCTCCCTGCCTCCCACCCACTGCGCGGCCCGGACCTCACCTTCAGCTCCCGGGAGGCCACACGGGCTGCCAGCTCGATGACACAGCCCACCGCCATGCGTGCCGCCCCGGCCGAGTGCAGCTCGTTCCAAACGGTGTCACTGTCCACCTGAGCAAACAGCCGGCCCCAAGAGAAAGGCAGGGGAGAGAGGGAGAGGGAGAGGGAAAGGGAGAGCATGAGAGAAAACAAACCCGTGAGGGAGGGCTGGCAGTGTGACAGCCCGTGTACAATAACATCAGTCTTCCGTCCGGGCCAGCTGAAAGGCCTTCTGGACATGGCTTTGCTTATGCTTTTTCTCTGCACGGGCTTCTCCAATGGAAACACATTCCTGTCATGCCTCGCTGCCATTCCCTGTTTAGATTTCTCATTACAAACAGCATTACATCGGCCAGGCTGGGCCTGCTCACTGGCCAGTGGACTCCCTGGACCAGGTCCTCACATTGGTAGGGATGGGGGGCTGCCACTGAGGGACACATGGTACCACAGGAGCAGCCACTGCTGTCCCAAAAAAGCATGCCGACAGAAACTGACCAGCAGCCCAGATCATGATGTGTTTTAAAATTAGCAGTAAAAGCTTCTCTTTCTTACCCAGGCAGGCATCATTTTTAAATGACTGAAATCACAATGATTCACTGTTTAGCTTAATTTCACTACTTACCATTGCCATAGAGAAAAAAATAAAATGAAATAAATTGAAGTACTACCCTTGCTGTATCTCCAGTTTTGATGGACTACTAAGTTTTGACTGTAAGGTTTTAGATCACTCTTTATAACAGAGGAATGTGGTTGCTTAAAGCAGAGAAAATTCTCATTTTTTCATGCTATACAAGCGTCACAAATTAACCATTACATGAATATTTGAATATAAAGATAAAATAAAGATATCTTAATTGTAAAATATAAATAAAATATAAAGACAGCTAAGCAGCACTGTTCTACATCTTCAATCAGTAACCCAACATTTTACTTTTGAAATATATTTTTAGTCAGTATTTATTTGCAGAAACAAACAACATAGTATAGATGAAATGTTGCATATCTCTTATATGCTACTATGCCAAGCAGACATGATGGTGTGAAACAGTTTGAAAAAATCATCTAAAGAGACAACCAGACTTCCCTGATGCTCCATGGGAAGTGCATTTAGTAGTATCATACTGCACAAAATTTATCATGAAAAGAGAAACGTTTAGGGATAGACAAAATACTGTGGCAGATGCTATTTGGATAACTTCCAAGTACATTGAGACATGTTTCAAGTTTGAACCAGAAGCTTCTGTTCCTAATTTCTTTAAAAAGAAAGAAAGAAAAAAAAAAGAAAAAAAAAGAAGAAGAAAAAAAAGAAAGAAATCAAGTAATTGAAAATGGATGCAAATGCTCCTTGACTGTGGAGGTTCTGAGGAATTCTCTTAGTCATTTGAAACAGAAAGAAGCTTGATATTCTCTCTACACCTGTCAAATATCTTCACCATTACTGTTACAATAATATTATATTTCAAGATACTAAAATGATCATGTTTTTCAGTTTGCTGGACCTGAATTTTCTCTCATTTTGATCAGTTTTGTGTTCATGCAGCAGAACTAATGAAAATAACTCCTATTCACAATAGCCTTGAATAAAAAGCACGGACTTTGCTTGCAAAGTTCAGAATAACATTAATAACAACACATTGTGTTTTAATCTGAGAATCTCAAAAAGTTGTCTAAGCACAATTAAGCATCATCAGCTTGATACAGGATGATTTATTATATTTGTTTTGCAGATTGGTAGCCTGAGACACAAATCAGGAGGTAACTCAGGAAATTACAGCAAGAAACCAGAAAGAAACCAAGTAGTAAAAATATGACATATTTAACATTAGGCAGAACTTCAAGTTCTCTCTCTGATGCTTTAAAGCAACTGTGAATAAATTTTGTTTGTAAAACAAATAAGGAAATAAATAAGTAGAGGTCATTGGTTAAATCAATTTAATCAAACCATAATAAAGTTTGAAAAATACAGTGCAGTACTTTAAATAAAGAAGTATCAACAAGAAGGCTGGGAGGGAGTACTTTCTTGCCATTTTTATGGCTAGCAAATTAAGGATAACATGAAGGAGTGGCTGATGAAGATGATTCAGTGGCAGCTGCTCGGTACACCAGGGCACAAGCAGGAGTCTGCATCCTCAAAGGGACTATGATTCATTTCCAGGAAGGCCGATTAAGTTAAAATTGTAACCACAGCTTGAGAGTACCCACCCTTCAAGACAGTTGTCTGCTTTGACACATGAGACAGCAGTTTCTCCAACTGCTGAACACTGAGTATTGGCCAGGATATGGCATTTATCATTTTCCACTTTCAGCTGAGTGTGAGGAGACTGAACTAGGACAATAAGACCAAATATCTTCCACTGCAAAATTTCCTTCATTACAGAATTGTACCTGGACTGGATGTAAATGGGCGATCAGGAAACAAAATAGCGTTTCTTGAGGAATTTTCAGAAATGACCACCTAAAAGTACACAGGAAATTCAGGATATTTTAGCTGATCTTTTGGGGAATGTTGTAGCTGATCTCTTGGGCATAGTACATACAACAAACTGCAAAATCTCAAAGCCAGAGTTAGCCAACTGAAGCTGCATATCTTAGTACACAGTTATTATAAGAAAACTAACATACCAATATGAATATAATTACCCTGAAAAGTTGAAGTATTATAAACTTGGATGTTAGAATCTGTTTCACAGTCATACAAAATTCAGACTGAATTTTTGAGGAATATCTCATGAAGAAAAACTCATGAAGAAAAACCTAGAAAAACTTTCATCCTACAGCCAAAACTTTAGCTGTCACAACTAGAAAATACCATGGCACTCCATTTTATCTCTCTATTAATGTGATGTATTGCCTTAAATATTTCAGGTGCTTAAACAGAGATTTTGTTTTAGTGTTATTCAGTGTTTACTTTGCAACTTGCTGTTGTAATACAGTGATGTAAGTGGCAAACCCATTAAAATTACAGCTACTATCTGGCCTAGTTTTCATGCTGTATATGAAATACAGCTATGTAAAATCCTATTGGATATGCTGTGAGATGAAATGATTGGATCTTATATGAGTAAAGAGTATAGGATTATTATTTCTGGTTCTCCTTCACGTACAGATCAAATCTGACAGCTGTCTAGGTGCTAAGTATGCATAACCTTGTGACAAATGTAATACCTTCTAAATCACAGTCTATGATAAAGTCAGATGGAATTTAATAAACTTTTTTTACATTTTAGTTGTTAGTTGTTGTGTTTTTTTTTTTTTTACTTTTGTTCTGTAAGTGCTTTGGAGTAGCCTAAAAATTTAATAAAAACTCCCTTCATTTTGGATTTTTTTAGAAGTCGTTAAAAAATTACAGAAAATACTGTTTCATAGTTTGGTCCTAACAGAGAAATTCTACTTAGTTGCATGCATTATATTAATTCACAAATCCTTTTAAATATTGTAAGGGTAGGAAAGTATTTGGAATATCTAACGAAAATGAAAAAGAATGGTTTTTCAAAGCCTCAAAATGTCAGAGATAAACTATGACCATACCACACATTTTGTTATCAAAAAGCCTATCACTACTGCATCTCTTCAAAGAAGAAGTATTGTGCATGATGATAACAGCAAGAGCCAGAAAACACAAGCCCTATCTGAATACTAAACTTTTAAACACACATATGGATCTACTTCACTCTGAGTTTCCTGAATGAGCAGTGCAGGCTGTAGACTTTTTCAAGCACATCTAGTATAGCTCAATCATTGGCATGTGTAGCAAAGCTAATACTCTGTAAAGCTACAGATGATAGAAATTAAGCTACCTGTCCCTGAAGTGGATGTGGAGGCATTAAAGAGGAAAGGAATGACTTAAGTGAAAAGAAATGTAGGTAACTTTTCCTGACTGAATGCTACTAATGTTTCAAGTGCTGTGTGCAGAATTTCTCTGCTTTACGCTACAAGAAAGAAAGAAAGAAAGAAAGAAAGAAAGAAAGAGAGAAAGAAAGAAAGAAAGAAAGAAAGGAAGAAAGAAAGAAAAGAGAGAAAGATGAATAATATGAATGTTTCCTGAAATTACCAATGTGATAACTTGACTTTCACAATGAAGACTTTAAGCATACTGAAAACAAGCTAAGAAACAGCAGAGATGTTATAGCAGATAGAAACCTTGTACTGTTCCACTTTCAGGGCTAGAATATTTCACATTAAGATAGAGTGACTATAAAGTTTGAAGGTTACCAACTCCTTATGCCTTCATCAGGTAGTGGCATGTGTGTGTGTGAAGACGGAGAGGAAAGACATGGAAATACTTCTGAGAGGGAGATTGTTTATGCAAGGGCCTTTCTGAAATCCCCATATTTGCTTAAACTGGAAAAGCTACATGTCCTGCTACTAATATCTATCTAGAACCTCAGAGAGGCAAAAAGTGGCATAATAATAGTTCATCAGCATTCTTATAATATATTTATAACTGTCTTTTGTTTTACTTGTCCTTTCCCCTGCACTCCTCATCCTCAGTTGTCCTTCCTCCAGAAATGTCACGGGATCTGCCTAATGGTTACTTGATCACAGTTCTGCTGACCAGATATGTTGCTGGCAGTCTGACAAACCCTGCCATTTCTCACACCCTGTGTGGTTTATTCATTTGTATGAGTTATTTCTCTTCCTTGAATAATTAACTGTGAGCTCTGAAGTTGTCTTAAATACACATTCACTGATAACAAGGTGGCAATATAAAAGAGAGCCAAAGCTATTGCTCTATGATACATTCTGACAAGTCATCCTAGAGTTTGACTTCTCTATCACACACACGCATACACACACACACTTTGTTATTCGACATAAATGGAGCTTCCACAATGGAATTCTGATTTCATTCCTAAAAGGAATTGAAAATATACTAAATCTCACATCCTGTTCTGGATTCTCTGCACAGTTGTTGCCATCATAAAAATCAAAACCAGTCCTCCAAGAGTTACCACATGTCCCTGTCAGAGATACTCTACTTATTATCTGAGAATAGTTCAAAAATGCAATCTGTCATTTACCTGCTCATAAAAATTTTGGCCAGTGATAGCAATGCTATGAGTAAAATAACCTGCACAACAAGCTAGAAAGAAGCAGTTCTTCATAGCAGTTTAAAATTATTGTTTCATCTCTCTTAAAAGAGCAGAGGTAGAGCTCAACTATTCTTAGTTGGAAGTTAATTCAGTATGCATTTCTGTTGCAATATTTCAACATGAATCTGGAAAAACTACTACATAAAAAATGCTGTCCTTAGATATAAATGCTTATAAAACTGTGAAGTAAATAAAATCTAGTTAGCTAACAACATTGTAGCTATTTGCAGTAAACTGATTAAGCCCTCTGTGAGGAATAATATTGGAGAGTACAAAGCTCTTTAGTGATACCACAATTGAATAAAACTTGTGTATTGCAGCACAAATTCCTTTGTTTTAGTTTTAAAAGCGTTCAGTCTCACACTCTTCCACTCTTGCCAGAGCAAACATGTTTCCATCATTGAGTTTTTTCATTTCCCTGGCATGAAAATATAAATGAAATGTTTTCCTGAAGTGTTGCAACCTCTAAAACTTGCGTGTGGCATTTTGCTCTTACTTCCAGCAACAAGTCTGCCATTCTTGGAGAGAGTTGGTGCCAGTGAAATCCAGTACATAAGTCTGGAATATGTTGCTCGTGACCAAGAGCAGTGCAGTTTCCCAGGTGCCACACTCATAGCTCTCACTTCCCACTCCTACAGATGTAATCGTGGTCATTCATCACCTCTGTGATTTCCACTAAGAAGCAAAAGGTCCTCGGTGTGCTTCTCAGCTGCTGTTTCATCTCACCATGACTAAAGAAGCGAAGGTGTGCACATCATCTCTAAGGAACAACCTCTAATGAATGGCCTGTCAGCCACATCACTCAGTAAGGAACAAAGGAGAAAAGGCTGATGTCTCTTCCATAAATCCCCCACACAGGAAGTTTGTGAAAGTGGGTTACTTTAGGAAAAAATATGTACTAAGAGCTTCCTTTACTTTTACTGTTACTTTTTATCAGAGACTTGTTTTGTCAAAGGCCTTTCCAACTGCTTTAATCTAAAATGCCTGCCACAGAGAGTACCCAGAATATCAGTTTTTCATACTTCCAGTGTGATTTACAAACAAATTGTGAAAGGGATGTGATCTTTAGACTCCACTGGGATGAATAGTTCAAAGGATCTTCACAAATCATTGCTTGAACAAAAAAGGTGGAATTCACTTGGTTTGCATTGGCTTCTCTGCTGTGTTTGAGTAATTCCAGTAGAAGAATTTACCAGCTATAATAATCATGGAAATGGACTTTTAAAAAGAATTTTAGCAGCTATTAATTCTGACCTCAAACCCTCTTTCAGTGCAACAAGGAATGTTGACAGTACGTATACCTACTACACGTAGGATATATAGCATTTTCAAGTGTTACCTGCCAATAATGATCTAACTTGTACAGCTATAATAAAGCAAAATCAATTTTAAGAAAATACTAACAAAACATTTCTAAGCAGAAAAAAATATTGAATGCCTACAATAGTTATTGATGGTGGTGCTCCATCTCAGATAAATAAATGCAGCACCCCTATTTCCTTACAAAGGGAGTTCACAAGGAGATTTGTAAAAAATCAAATAAATATGTGATCTCTGAATTTAAAAATAAATCTATCTGAATTCAAAATGAGAATAATAGAATTAGGCTAAGTCAAGCTGAAAGCTAAACACAACAACATCTTCTGAAGTAGTTTTATTCATTGACTTTCCTAAACTTCCTTTTATGACAAGCATTTAGAATCTCTGGGTCTTAGAAAGCATGCATTAAACACTGAAAAGGATCTCAAAACCTTAATGAAACAGCAATGTGTGGATCACTGGTAGGGGGAATAGAGGGAGGATAGCATGGATTAGATGTGGATTATAACTTGTTTTTAGACAAAACTCATAAATAAAACACTTAGGCCCAGATTCAAGTCTCAGATATGTGGCATATATCACCAGATGCTTGTAAAAATGTTACTGCACTTACAGACCTAGCCCTGAGTACTCTATTAATTTAACTTGACATTTGTTTTAGGTTTTAATGGATTAGTGTGCAAAAATGCTTGTGCAACTACCTTCTTATGTTTGATCAGTTTGATCAGTTTCCAAGGGTTCACGAGCAAACAGATAAAACAATGTGTAGCTGGTTGCAATGCACAAAATTACAGAAAAACAACTTTTGTATGAATTATCTTTAAAAAAATTGGCAACTTGCTGCTGAAAAAAAAATAGCAATACATAGCACTTCAGCTTTCTTCTTGGCTGTAGATCATCTTTCTGTCATAGGACACTGTGGAGCTCTGCTAGAACCTGGTGTTTATTCAGACGAGTAGCACATCAACATTTTCTCTTCAGAGATTTTTTCTGTCCATCTTGGATGCTAAATTCTGTCAATAAAAATGCGATGTGCTTTTGAAGAGCAAATGTGAATTCTACTTTCTTTACTGAATTCCCATCAAATTTAATTGCATATACGGAGAGTGAATTTGTATACAATACTATTGTATATAAAACTATTCCACTATTTACATTTAACATAAATACATGTGTTTAATATATATATATGTTTAATATCCTAGGAAATAAGTGGGCTTCTTTGCATATTACTGCCCTTAGGTAACACGGTAATTTTTTAAAAAACATGCAAAATGAGGTAAGGTTTTTAAAGGATTGCTTTTTTGATAGCTCATTAGCTTCAAAATAATTTTCTTTCTTCTATATCATGTATCTTTGTTTGCAATTTGAATCTGGTCTACTACCAAGCAAAAACGCTCCTCTGTTAAAAATTTGAAAAAAATAAAAAATAAAAACAAAAATTTTCTAAAGGACCAAATTCTGTGCTTGACAGGATTATCTTTAGCACCCAAGTTTGCAGATTACCACTCTTGAGCTCTCTGTCTTCACATGCTACAAGCTAAAGCAGATTGAGAAATTTCTAAAATAGACCTGCCTGCAGTGATGTCAGGGGACTATGTCTCTCAGTTGAACAGTTTTGCCTCTCGTTAAGCATCAAACCCTGTGGTATATGACACAGGGCCACCTCTGTGTCATGAGTGGACAAGAATAGGACAAAATATCTGCCTTTTAGACTGAATAAACTGTTTTCCTTTTGTTGTGGGCACCATATTGATATGCTAAATACAGCATCCCCACTCTACCAGAGGTGAGATACCATTGCATGTTCCAGATCTGCAGATGAAGTCTCTGCACTTTGCTAATGGAGGAATATCTAATTATTCCTTCTTCTGATCATCCAGATTCACATTATCAAACTTAACATTTTTTTTCCTAAAATTAATTTGCCTAAAATTAGGAACTTAGTTGCTTAAAGTTCCTCCTATCAATGGGGGGAATTGAGTAATTCCAGACAGTTCTTCAGATCTTAGATGGACTGAGTCCTGCTCTAATGGTGCACATAGCTCTGTAATGGGTACATAGGTAAGCAAGGATAGCCAGGCTCTTGCTTGGGTGTTTCAGTAGTAAGTTTAAGAATGCCTGTGTAAGAGAGCCTCAGTAAAGTGAGAAATAGTTCATTCCTCCAAAACATAGTCCCTTCAGTTCCAAGCTGACCTGAACTGTCACAAATGTCAGGGGTATGACACCTAAAAAGTGCTTGCCAGAGCAACTGGGAGTACATTATACCCTCATTTCCCCCATCCTGTAAATAGCCTAAGCAGGTCTGTCTGGAACTGCATTGAGTGTCCCAGCACTCAGACCCCTGCATGCTCCAGGCTGACAAACCTCCAGGCCCATGCCTACTGGCCTTGCATCACACAGTGGGGTGGCATCAGGATGACTGTTTTCATCACATATTTTGATTACCCCTACAGAAAATATTACAGAGTCAGAGCTGTGTAACCCTGAGTCCTGAATAGTCATGCCAAATACCTTAATCAAAGTACAATGCTGTTTCGAATTTGTGTTTATTAAACCTTGGAATTTTGGGGGGATTGTGTAGCCAGGGAGGCTTAGGAAATAAGTCTTATATTCACAAAAATCTCCTGCAATCTTCTCCAAAATGTTACAACTGAAAAATTTCAGGAGGTTAACAAGGCCACTCAGACAAGTAGATAGGTGAACATATCAACACATGCTATATTGATGATTTCAGAGTGGGAAATTTCACATTGGGTAGCTGAGCTTCTAGGAATAAAGGGTTCCTTTCACCAAACAAGGAGACCGACTTATTTTTGGTTGATATTGTGACAGGATTATGCCTGTTTTGGTATAGCCTGGGACACAGTGGAAGCACACAATTTAATTGTAACACCTGTGTGGAGGTGATGTTTAGTTTGAGAGCACAAACCATACTGAGTCTGATTTCATTACAGACAGATTTAGATGTGGATATCAGGACAGACCTGATCAGGAGCAAAACATCTAGGATCCTAAAATCTGCAACAAAGACAGAGTGTTATCACCAATACCTTCTTAATTTTTACACCATGGTACCAGGTTGATACCATTAATTCTTATAAGAAGAGTGCTAATTTATAAAAAGTAAAGACTGAAAATTCTTCCTGCACACAGACTGGGGAGGTGAAGAGAAGAATGAGAAGCAGCAGAAAACAGTTTCCTGGTTGACTTACTAAAGTTGTGCACTAGTGAGATGTTGCCTTTCTTCTTGCATTCTTCCTGTATGGTTAGGACAAAAACTAGTACTGTCCAGCTACCACAGCACGGAACGCTAGGGAGAAACTCCACATTCAGAAAATTTAGAGAGATGCTACAAATATTTTGTAGGATTTGGAAAAACACAGAGAGATTTTATAGCTTCATATTTCTTTTTTGATTGTTACAGGCCAAATTCTTATCTAGTATAAAAGTTGGAAGTTATATTCCAGTTAATTAAACAAGACCAGCTTATCCCAGAAGAAAAACTCCTTCCTGTTCTGCCATAACAGCAAAATTAGAGAAAATGCAATGGACTTTCCCAGTATGTAGAAGCCATTCTTAGCTACTCAGATGGCTCACCTTTTAGTGCATGAACCACTCTATTCAACTTTCTAAAGATTTATTCTGCAAAAGTCTAATTTCTTGAAGGGTGGTGTTCTCCCACAGTTCCTCCTCTTGCAGTTTAAAGTTCTGACTTTACACATTACAGGTTTGGAGCAGTGTCTTTGAGGGGGGAAGAGCAGGGGGGGATTGGATAACTGCCCAATTTTATATGATAAAAGTGAAATTCTCTTCTGTCTGCAGGGCAATCCCCAGGGAACAACGTATGAAACCCAAACTTAAATAAAATCATATCCTGTTTGCAAACATCATATTCCCTTTGCTTCTCAGTAATCTGGACCCATAAACCCCAGCACAGCTTGAAAGCCCATTCCTCATCTAAACAAATGCCATAAGCCCCTTTATACTTTTACAACCATGTCAGAAAATAATATTGACTGCCAATAGTGATGTGATTGGAGTTGCCTCCTCTGAGCCATAAAAGAAGCAGTCTGTTATCAATTTCTCTAAATGCATCAAGGGAATTATGGGTCGGTTCAGTTCCAAGTTATAAATGACAATTCAAAAGCCGCAGAAGTGTTTGAAGCTGGGAGCCGATGATGACATTATCATAAAAGCCTGCTCTTCTTTGCTTTTGTGTTTTTTTTTTTTTTTTTTTTTTTTTGCCTATCAACTAGGCAAAAAAATTTGGCTGAGAAATGACTTCAAGATTTCTTCACACAGCAGGTCAAGCAGGCAGGAAAACAATCACTATTTTTAGTGACAGACTGAGGCAAGGAGATGAAACTTGCTCACATTAAAAGTAGATTTCTGCTTTTTCTTATAATTTTCACAGCAAAACAGAAGGGGAGGAATTGCAATATATGGATGCAGTGATTAAATGATCTGCTATATCTCCAGTGGCTATTCACAGAAGAAAAATAGTGGAACTGTCTGGTAATTTGTAGGATCAAAAAATAATTTGTGATTATTCTCCTCATTTGGCCATTTCACCTGCAACCTACTCACCTCCTGGAAAACTTTTCACATTCCAAACCTCTGACCAGCTGCAAGAAACCTTCTCTTATTATTAAAACCACTGGACATAGAGCTGCTAGTCTCTCTCCAGCACAAGGAATTATATCCCTCCAGTATTACAACTTTTTAACCATAGTTGGTTGAATCTGGATAGTCCTCTGATTAATATATATATATATATATATATATATATATATATATAAATCTAAGCAAGAAAATCTGTTATGGACAAATTTAGGTTAGATATAGCCTTTTTTTTTTTTTTCTCCCTCTGTGAAACCTGCTCAGTTTGGTTGTCAGTATGAGTCACTCTTAGATAGGGAGATATTTATTAGTTGTGCAGTTTCTTATTTATTTTTCTTCTGAAAGCCTGGCATATACAAATCCAAATTCAACAATAACTCTGACTTTAGCGTCACTATCACTGCTTGAAAGCAAATTAAAATATTTACAAAATTGGTAAACAGTAGCTTTACATGTATTTTGCACTGAAGCAGAAGATTCAGAGTTGTGATGAAAAAGGATCGGAGAATACTGGAACTTTGTTAGGGACACTTCCTCTTGTTTACTTTGCAAAATGCTTGAAAGAGCTTTCTTTTACTACAGTAACTGTAAGTGATATTGAAAGAAGAGGATCCTTCATCTTGACTGCAGTTTATTGGTGCTGTTGGAACAGAGATAACAACAAAATCATAATATAGTAGAACTCAGGGTTACAGAAGTTGGTTGGATCTTTAAGTCCTTTGGGAACAAAGCAAGCCATCCTAAATTCATGCCGATAATCTTAACAGTCCATCAGCTCATCATATTTGCAATGCCTATGAAGTCTGCATTTCAGTCCTTACTCCAAGAGTAGTTTACATTTTGTCCAGTGATTCTTTCATGTGAAATATATAAGCTTTGCGGAACAGAGGCTTGGAGCTAGGACTTCACATTATTTACAAATGTATGATACGTAGATTGTACATTTAGATATACCACCCTTACTTCTTGCTCTGTTTTACTGGCCCAGTGCTCTTTCCAACAGTGGCACAGCTTCAGCATGTAGTGTGAGGGTCCTAAACCAGAACCAGACTATAATTTCCACATTGATATCAGCATCACTTAAGAAATGATATTAAATCCAGCCTGGCAGTGAAGAAAAATAAGCCTAGGTGTAACCATTGCCTGTGTGAGTAGTTTAACTACTAATGTATTTAATAATAGTAGGGCTGCATAATAACAGCCAGCAAGGTCCACATATGGTTAGAAGACAATAGAATCAAAGAGCTCGGAAAACCATCATTCAAGAGAGAGCCATAAAGTTTCAAAGTCTTCTGCAAGAACTGATGTCTTTTTTTTTTTTTAATATATATATCCTTTCTCCCTGGATTCCTTAGTGAACAAGTAACCAATTAAGCAAGCAAGAAAATAAATAAAAGATAAGAAAAAATAATAATTTCTTCTTCTCACAGTCTTTTCATGAACTACGTCCTGATCTTACTGTTTTACATTGATTACTGCTTCATACTGAGTAATGCTATTCAATTAATTTAAAAGCTACTAAGTAGCAATGCTTCTTTCTTTCTACCATCTTTTTTGAAAATAAATGTAGGAATTGCTTTCCAGACAGTTTGAAATAGCTCCTTTTCCCAGAGCTCATCCTAACCAATAGACAGCAAAATATCACTGAAACAGAGTTCCTAATCTGATTATTTACCTTGAAAAAGGTCACAACCCATTCCCTTAGAAGAGCCCCACAGCAAGCCTGACAATAATATGTAGAAAGGGAAACCAACTAGAAAAAAATAAATAAAGTATCAATTTCTACAACATGTTCTTTAATCCAATTTCCATGATTCTAACTCAGAAATAAAGCAAATAGACCCAAGAAGGTACAGATAAATTTAAGCATTTAAAAAGCTAAGTTATACTGAGCATTTCTGACTTATGTTAGCTTTAGAATGGACAGCATACTTTTATTACTGAAAGTATTTAAAAGGATTTCAAAGCCTATTCATGTTTTTTAACACTAACTTATTAATGCCTGAATATGTTTCATAGAAAAATCTTTTATAGCTTAATTTTCAAAGCCCACCATGTTACTTTCCAAAAGTAGTTACTTTCCAAAGCTCACAGAAAGAATTGTTAAGGAATTTTGCATCACCTCCTCTTTGCTCAGAAGTCTGAACAACATTCTTTAACTTCATTAATCTCTTGTTCAACTCTCTGTAAACTTCTTGATAAACTTCAACTGTCAAAAACCACCTTAATAACAATTGATTTCACCTTTTTATATAAAAAAGTGTGTATGCATATGCATGTGTGAATATGTGCATAGAGGTGCATTTGCAAGTGCATGTCTACACGTCTATGTGTAATGTTAGCCAGTCCATATACAGAAATGATCCCCAAGTTTCAAATACAGCAAGCTGCTAATCACTAAGTTACAAATTTTAGGCAGAACCCTCAGCAAGTGTAAATCCATAGTAAGGGAGCTTGAATGATTACCACTTCTTGACACTTTGTTGCTTAACTCATAGCTCATAAATCCTCCAAAACTACTAAATTCTGAAAGTTAAAATGAAATTATTATCTTTCTGTGTTAAGTTCCTAAAACACATATTTTGTTTTTCAGGTATATAATAATAATAATAATAAACAAACAACTGAAAAGAAGACTACTGTGGCATAGAACTTATCCTTTGTGGAGGATAAAAGTAAATAAAACCTTAGAAGCTTGCATTGGTAGTTGACCTATAGTTCTCACTGCACTCCAGAGATTGTGGCTTTATTTCTGTATACTCATAAGGGAACAAGGGAACTTAAACATATGTGCATCTTCTAGGCAGCCCATCCATATCTAGTAATATCAGCATTTTGATATTGCTAACACTAAATAGTGGGTGCAGCTGGACCAGATATGTACAATGTTGCTATAAAAGAAAAAAAAAAAAAAAAACACCTATGCATGATGCCAGAATCAATAGATATTCTCCATTCTAAATGTTTTTCAATAATGTGGATGAATTCATTACCTAGTAATACAATTCTTTTTTATCTACAATTTTTTTTCCACTGAGTTCTAATACTCACTTGCAAGATTGTATTTCAGAATTAATCTGTTTCAAAACAGGCCATAAAAGACGCTCAATTAATTTATTAGCTTAACAGAACCCAAGGAATATTCTAGCAACTAGTGAGCAGTTCTCATCATGCTAAGTGTTGATAATTTTTTTCTCCTCTCTGAATAATGCAAAGCTATATTTATTTTCACTTTTTCAAAGCTCATTCTGATAGAAGAAATTGCACCCATGTTATTTTTCTCAAAAATAGATCACATGCAAAAAAAAAAAAAGAAAGAAGGACAACTGAGAAATGTACACGTTTCCACAAAATACGTTCCTGTGTAACTGCTCTATATGCTTATCGCAATGTACTTTTTTTCTATGTCTTGAGAACGGTATGATAATGTCTCAGATTTCATCTCGAGATTCATCATCAACTTCTCATGACTTTGAAATGACGCAGCAACAGTGCTACAGAACTCATGAATGAATGAGTGTTGTGTGCTTTCCCTCTTGTAAAATAAATAAATAAATAAAAATCTACTTACCCCAAGCCCCCCACAAGGCAACAAGGAAAAGAGTTTTTGAGACACGTTTCCTATATATTAAAGAAAAAGAAAAAAAAAAAGAAACAATAAGCATCAGTTATCAAAAATTCATTTAAATACTGGAACAGTAATCCCTCTACTATAATTTTGATTTCTGAATTTTGGTAGCACACAATGAAAACACCATGTATTCAAACAAATAATAATATCAATAACACTTAGAAAGCAAATCAGCCATGGTGCATTGAAATTACTCTTTTTTCAACAGTCACAGTTCTTAAGATTGGTAAACAATAGTTTCAAAGGAGTGTATAAGTAATGCTCCAAACTCCACAGATAGTCACTCTGTACTACAGCTAGTAGTCAACCCATTATCTTTAGTTGCTGAAAAGATAAGCAGCTTGTCTAAGTTAGTCATCTCAGCTTCTATAGCAAGTGGAGTGAGATAGTCACCTCCACCCAGCCTAGATGACTGATGGTATGAATTATACTTGAGAAGTGCCTGCTTCTTTTCACTGACAACAGAGGGAACCTCATTAAGCTTTATGTGCAACTGATGACTAACTTTTAAACTTCAGTTCTCCAAAAAGTTTCTGCTTTGAAAATTGCAGTCTTCATCTTCCTATTTTGGCAAAAAAAAAAAAAGCTCTGACCATTTACATTCCATCAATGAACAAGTTAATACTTTAAAACATAAAATTAAATACTAGTTGTTTCTGTATTACTCAGTAAATGTATTATACAAAAGGGAACAAATACTTAATAGGTTTTAGAATCTATTTTCTAGCTTAGGGTTTATTTCAATATTTATAATTGTTTTAAATTAGTTCATGGGGTTTTGTTTGCTTGCTTATTTTGTGTTTTTTTGTTTGTTTGTTTATTTTTGTTGTTGTTGTTTTTTTTGGTGGTGATTGTGTTTTTTTGTTTGTTTGTTTGTTTGTTGTACCCCTAAACTAATTGTTTGTCTTGATAAGGACAATACTGAAACCAGGCAAGGATCTCAGGATTTGATGCAGTTCCTATTCAAGTATGTAAACTGATCCTAAGGCAGCTGTGGAAGAGAACATACGCTTTTCCCCACAGTATCACAGAACTGGCTTTGTGACTTAGCCATATGGAGGAAGCGTTAGACAGTGAATCACTCAGGTTACCTAGAGGAGCCACCCATTGTTATGGAAGGGGCAAATGCTGCAGTTACTCATATTTAGCAGGTGCCAATGAAATGTATAAAGACAATTATAAGCCATCATCTTTGAAGTATGAGAGATCAGACTGCAAGATCTGAGATGAAGAAAGTTCTTTACGCTTTGAGTAAAATCCAAGATGCATTTTCAACCGACCAGAGGCCTTTGATCATTTTGCACAGTGTGCGAGAGAAGCCAAACAAAACCTCCTGTGGAGCTACCAGGGGAAATGCAGGTGCAGCAGCTATGCAGAGCATTCTCATACTGTGAGTCCTAATGGCTCCAGACATGCAAGGAAATGTTCGTTGATGAAGACTGTCAGAGCAGAGGTATGGGAGAAGTTTTCAGATCCCTTGCTAAGCATTGGTCCTAATACAGGGACCAATGTGAACAGCAATTTTTCACTTTTTACTAAGGGGAAGATCAAAAAGTCTTGAGCAGCTAACTAAAAAATTAATACTGTTAAAGTGTCAGAAGACATTAATGGAAACATAAGCTGAAATCTGAGATAAAAGAAGGCATTTTTAGAATATTGAATGACTAGACCTTTTTTCTTAAATTCCATTGCATAAGAGAGAACAGATGAATTCTCATTTACCTCTGTGCAACCAGGCACATTGTACATGGTAAACACTATTAAAAACAACAAACACAAACTGAAAACAGAAAAGCAGATGGTAAGGAAGGACACTAAAATCAATCAACAGATAGTACTAAAGTAGCGAAAAAAAAAAAAAAAAAAAAAACAAAAAAAACAAGCACAAAGCCTTTTCAGTGCAATTTGCCAGGATATTCACTTCTTATTGCCCAAGATTTGAAAAAGAAGACAGACCTTGCAGAAAAACATCAAGATTTCATGAAAACATTGGGAAAGATTCCACTAAGAGAGTGAGACCACTATTTAGCTACCCTCACAGAAAATAAAGAGCTCATAACACTCCTCCATAAATGAAAATCAGTAGGAAAAAAGCAAACCCTGAAAATGAATCATGAGAATTTCCCATGATGTTTAGAGATGATGCCTCAGCAGAATTTATTAAATAGCAGATATTTCCCAGTAACACTCTTCCTCACCCCGAGATACTTCCAGAATATAAATAATAAAAATAAAAAAATATATATTGGAATACTTCAACTAAGAAGAAAGACAAATGGCTTTGCATCTGGACAGAGCTTGCAATCATCAGCAAATCAGTTGAGAAGGAAAAGGTCTTTTAGAGAAGATTCACCCCAAAATTTACAGATAAGTTATAAAAATTATCTAAGATTTGTACTCTGAAATGTAAAGCCACAAAGGCAGTACGAGTTGTTAGTTAAATTGGGTGGTGAGGCACCCACCACTGAAGTCAGGAGGCCCCTATGGAAGTCAAGGAAGCTGCTTAGGAGATTGGCAACTGGGGCCTGAGACTCTGATGAGCAAGAAAAGTGTTGGGCAAAAAGCTGTCTTAAAAAAAAAAAAAAAAAAAAAAAAAAGTGTTCACTTGTGAAAAGGTACCATTCAGTAAAAAGCAAAAAAGCAATGTCAGTTTGAGAAACATGATTGTTTCCAGTATCACCCCTTGAGAATGAAGCCATTTCTTCTAAGTAGTCATTTTTGACTGACTTGAAATTGCAATTGCACAGATGTTCTGTAAATGCATCCTTTAGTTGTACTTTAAATGCTGCCTCACTGTCAGGGATGTGTTGACAGTATATTTCTCACTTTTAAAAACTTGTAATCATTGGAAACTTGCTTTTTAGAAACACTTTCTTAATTATTATTGTAGAAGTAAAAAGCAAACAAATTTGTAAGAGCTGTTTGGTAACTGTTCTGCCCTTGAGCTTATTCAGAGAGGTTTGAAAGGTTGTATTCTGTCACATGAAACCATAATGTGATGTGACACACAGTCTCCATATTAGTTTCCTTCATGTCAAGAAAATGTAATGCAACACAACATGTTGCTTAACACACCACAGTGAAATACGATCAGTCAAAAGCTTAGCTACACAACAGTGTAAAAATTGAAGTGATCATTCGCAATAGCTGTATTTGTAAGACCTATTTGGGGAAAATCAAGTCAAGAGTTCAAGCTAGTTTATACTCTGAAAGCATTAAGAATATACTCTGAAAGCATTAAGAACATCAGTGTGCAAAATTCTCACTGATTTCAGTAGTGCACAACTATTTTGCTTTGCAGCCTTCTAGAACAAAGTAGGTTACCTGAACAGGGAAATAAATATTTATTCACAGATAGTACATTTCTAGCTTTAGTCGTACTTAATTTCATTCCTTCAAGTGCTTCTTTTCTGTATGAAAGATACAGAAACTGCTTGTTAGTAAGAAAAGACCTTCAGACAATGCAGATGTAGTCTTCTGAACAGCAAAAAGGGAAAAAACACTTTTCTGAGGCTTAAGAGTGGAGAACAAAGTGTGCCTGTCTTTTTGGGTGGGTAGATGAGTAAGGGAAGGAATGAAACCCTCTTCATTAAGATGCAAAGCCATAATCTGATGAAACAATTTCTGCAGGAAAAAAAAAATAATAAAGCACTTTCACTGAAATAGGACTGTTTTATGAGATGATGTTATTGATGACAATTTTTAGGAGAAACATTTCCTTTAGATTTTTCTCCTTTGCTACACATCATTTTGAATTTTTATGCTATACCAAGATGTTAATTTTAATGTCAGCATTGGTTAGGTTCAACCTCACAGAACTGGGAACAACAAAAGGTGGAACAGTCACACAGCATTTTGGAAAAATGTAAAAGATAATTCAGTTCTTTTATACAAGAGTATGAAAGCTCAAATGATCAGAGCTTCCAGCCAAAGGGAAAAAAAAAAAAAAAGGCACATGTAAAGCATGTGGGAAGAGTGTTTCATTGACTGTTGTCTTGGTAAAAGGCCATGTGAGAGGCAGCAAGAAAACATCCTACAGAGACAGACGAGGGCATTAAGCCAAGGATACACTCAGAATATATGCTAGGAGCGTGATCTTGATATAAACTCAGAGAGTAAATGTTTTGGACTGAGTGCCAAATGAAAAAGGCAAGGAGTGTTGAGTAAAGAACAGTGGGCAAAGAAATGGTTTTCTAAGACTAGGTAAATAAAGTCTTCTGCATTCTTTATACATAGGCAGAAACACAGCAAGAATATCTGGGTCCATTACTTTTTTCACCCCATTACTGAGACTATACACTGCATCCCATACGCTAGTCAGCCACTGAGATCCAAAATGGGAACAAGATTTCATAGAAATGTATATTAAATAATGTAAAAATTAAAATGAAATGAATAAAAATGAACAAAATCTAAATGAAATGCTTGACTTTATCAAAATGGAACATTTTTACAATGTTGATAAACCCAAATCAAAATGTTTCCAGTTTTTAATGTTGCAGGAATTTAGTGCTTTTTCTTTAAAAAAATAAAGATGAGGATTTCCTACTTTGAAAACTCCAGCTTCTGAGAATCTAACATATTGTAATTATTTCATCTTGAAGAAGGTGTATAAACTTAGATAACACTGTGATCAAGACATTTTTCTTATCTGCTTTTATTGCTCACTGAAGCAACAGTCTGCATTATCGAAGGAACTCTTTCTAAAGCAAGATAATTGCTCTGTATTACTAGAACTGTGACAGAAATTTCTTTTGGTGGCTAGTATTGTTTTTGTTTGGGTTGGGTTTTATTACATTTAGGAAAATCTCTACATCTTAAAGTGTTATAAAAATAGCTGAGAATGTGTGTTCCATCTAGTGTGCTGGGATTTAGCGGCAGGATTTCACTCACACATTATTTCTAAAATGCACTGTTTGTGTTTCCTTTCAAATCCTCTGTAGCAGGTGTGACAAGATGCTCTGCTTCATGCTCCAATCATGACAGATCTCAATTTAACCCTACTTTTCTGCTATGTCTGTGTATTCATATTTGATATGAAAATCTTGTCAGTGTTATGCCATATCCATGGGTCCGTTTTGTATTTTAATTTGTCTTTTCCTGGTTATTCAGAAAGATACTGTATTCTGCATAATGGGAAAGCATTAAAATAAAGTTCACTTGGTAGCAAGACTCAGGCATGGTATCCGCACTCAGCAATGCTGAAATCATTGAAATACAGCAAATGAGAACAGCAAACAAGCAATTCTGACAAGCAAGTGTATCTTAAACTCCCATTTTCAAAGCAAAGAACACAAGGAGATCAAAGACCTCCGTGTTCAAAATTTCCATCAACCTCTGATGGAGAGCAAATTACAATAATGTGTTAACACTTTGACGGTTTCAAAGCAAATAAGGAGAAATTTCTATTGCTGGTTTCCAGTCTGTGCATTTTGCTAATCTATATTTGGCTTCCATTGTAACATTCTCCTTCCACACAGCAATGCATTTGGAAAAAGTGAATTTTTGTCACACTGCTTGCCAAGTATTTTAAACTGACACCAGCTATGACTAATGACAGTGCTGGAATGTGCTGTTCTCAGTAGAATAGAGGCCTGTACAGACCTAGGAGTTTCCTGGGGTCCAGCTTCTGTCTGTTCAGGGGGCTGGTGCCATACAGCAGTGAATGATGTTCAGAGTGAACCAGCTGTATTTCCTCCAGACTGGCTTTTCGACCTCGAATTCGCTGAAAGAAAACAGCAGAGGTCTACAATATTCCACTGACAATATTTAGGGGAAAAAAAAAAAAGAAAAAAAGAAAAGAAAAAAAAAAAGGAAAAAGGAAAGGTCCAAAATAACATTTAGTATGATTAATAATGGGTTGAAATTGCGTCATGCAGGAATGTGGCACTGATTTGTTTATTAAAGTAATGCTATATGAAAAACAAATGTGTGTGTGGTTTATCACAAATGCTTAAGTCTTAGCAGAGTTAACTTAATACAGAGTTTCACATACAAGGGAAAGAAAAGATTCTGACTTTATCTACATTATTTTACAAAATGTGAACCAAAAGTGAGATATTTTTTAAGTCAGAGAGTTGGCTAGAAGACTTCTAGTTTAAAAAACAAAACTTTATCCACATTTGTAATCTGCAGATGTGTTTTCAGTATGGATTAATGTTTTTTGTGTTATTACAATACCTGCAATTTATGCTGCTGGGAGAGCCAGAGAGAGGAAGAAAATTAAAGTGTAAGCTCTTCAATAAAGTATTTCCATATCTAATTTTATTTATTTATATATATATTTTTTGAATGTATGTTTGATCTCCCAGGATCATTTTTTTCTGTTGCAGATTCTGACTCACTTGCTTTGTTATGTTTTTGCAAGTGAAGTTTGTCTCTTTATCTGTTTCACCAGCTTGTACTCTCCCCACTTAAATCAGTGTTAAAAAGAGACTAATTCTATAAATCAATTCTATAAATTTAATCAGTTTAGGAAAAAAAAGGCAGATAGGAAAGAAAGAAGAAAAGATAAAATTAACACTCTTATTCAACCAGGTCTGTTCCTTGCATGTATTAGGAGTTACAGAGTGTCACAGAAATATTTACTTCTCTGCCTGTGTTAGTGCTTTTGCAAACACAGCAACATGAAGCAGATTTTGTTTGGGTTTGGGCATAATAAACAGCACTGTCAACAAAGTTCGCATCCCAAGATCATCTTTCCTGTTCATAACACAAATAGAAAATGGACTGTTTTTAATGTCTTAGACTCTGTTTGCAGAGCTGGTCATTATGAACATCTGGGGCAAAACCTCTCACAAGTTTGACTGTGGAGCCATCTGACTGTCAAGGTCTACAGATAAACAGGTACAGGATTTATCTAAATAGACCAACCTAGTTTTACTAGACTGATTAACCTGTTACAGAAATATTGCTCATATCTGTTTTTCTTTAGAGTTTAAGTTGTCATTCTTATTACATCCATCACCTACTCATGCACATCCAGAAGCACCAACCTCTTTGCTAGGAGAAAGCGGTATCATAAATATTAAAGAGAATGTGAGGACAAAAGGAGCTGCTGGGTGGTGGGTACGGGGATGTTAGGAGAGAACCAAGCACAATTTATACTGAGTTAGGCTGTAGCATTTTTTTCTAACTAATCAGGCAAAATGTCCTAAGAGTTAGATCTAGATGACTGTGAACAAGCTCCCCTCCAGGGAAATGGTGGAAGCCCTGTTTCTTGTAGTGTTTAAAATTGGACTGAACACAGCGGTGGAAAAAACATTTAAAGGAATGATCCACAAACTAAATGACTTAAAAAAACCTTTTTTCATCACTACTTTCTTCAGGCCTCTCCCAGTCTCACATGAGAATTTGTAGCAGTGCACTCACATTCCTTTAACACACAGTTGCACAATCAAAATCAGCACATTATGTTACTTCATGGAGTCAGTACACTCTATAATAGTTCTTCTGGGTCAGATGAAGTGTTTTTCTTCACAAGCGAGGTGACTGGTAACATTTATTCATTCATCCATTCTCATTAATGTCTATGTTTCTGATCAGCTGCTTAAAATCTTTATATCCAGTTCCCCACAGCAAAACAAGGAAGTAGGGTTTCTAGGACAGGTAAAACAAATGTGTAAGAAAAGTATAGGGGTATTTTATGAAGGTGTCATCAAAGAACCTTGAGGAAAATACTCTGGTCAGATATTTTCTACAAGTTACACTAAAGCTCTATAGGACATGCTTAAGACAGTTAACTCTCTCTTTTTAAGTGCTGTTAAATGCTGTACTACGTTAAAAGAAGACCCATAGCCAGACATCATTCTTATAATGGGGAGCTCTGTGGTATCCTATAGCTCTATACTAACTGGGTAGGGTCTCTAATTGGCCTCCCCAGAATGAACCACAGTGGAGAGTATTTTGCTGAGAAGCTGCCTATTACCCAATATTGCAAGCCAGATTCTCTAGGAAGAAAAAGGTTGTGTAGAAATAGGCTTGTTGAAGAAACCAAATAGCATCTAGCAGCATTCTTCAGGCTACTCCTGACAGTAAGGTCCTCAAGGTGCAGCCAACAGTCAAGCTGCCCTTTCTCCAAGGCTTCTCCAGCTACAACATTGAACATTAGCAAGCACATTTCATTTACACAGTAAATGGCAGGAGGAAAGGGAAATGTTTCTGCATTTCTGCATTTGTTTCTGCATTCACACCTCCTCGTTTATTGTTCCTTTCATCCCATCTTTCCTGTATCTCTGCAGGTCAATCCATTTTGAATAACATTAAAATTCTAACTATCTAAGTTTACACACACACACACACACACACAAATAAAAAATAAAAAAGTGATACTAAAAATGACCTGTAATAATAGGAACAATTCTTCTTACACAATGGTGTCAGGATTTAGCAGATTTATAAAAGCACATGCCATAAGTCTATTACCAGAGTCTGGAATCATATAACTTCAGTTATGTAAAGCAAGTTCTGTCTCTTGCTGGCATGAGCTATCAGACATATGCATCTGTATAACTTTAGATGTACATTTTTATCCACATCTTTTTTATTTTAATATGTCCTTTTTCATTTTCTTTGCCCTTAGTAACATCAAAAGCCTAAAGTGTACTAGAAAGCAGAAAAATGACATAAAGCTGATGAAAAAATGTGAAATAGCATAGGAGAACTTTTGGACCATATTTGTTTCATCTGGGGAACTTGAAAGGGCTTGTTTGGTCATATATCCATAGTAGAAAAGCAAGTCATTCTTTTCTAATGTGCGTGACAATTTGTGTGTTGGCCCCATCCTTGGCCATATGCAGGTCCCCTCATCAGCAGACACATTTGCACAGGAGAGCAAAATGCACCTAAGCACTTCAAAAAAACAGTACAGAACCAGAAAGTTATTCTCCCCACAACAGGAAAATGCTTTCACCTTTCATAGAATTTAAGGTCAAAGAGGACTGTCTAGTCTGGTCTCCTGCTTAAAATAGATCATTAAAATTTCACATTGATAACCTCTGTTAACCTAGAGATTTTGGTTAGACTTTCAGCAGACTAAACTCTTGCATAGTCAGAGATTCAAAAAGACAAACGTGACACCACCATTTTCTCTCCACTAAACTAACAGGAATTGTTGACATAGCTTAAGCAATATTTCTCACTGAGGTCTCTCAATATAAGATGACCATTGCCTTTATTGTGGCTATCTGTATGGAGATAGTGTCTCTCAAATTCTCTCAGGCTATTCAGTTTGTAAACAAGGTCTTCATAGGGTTTCTTACTTTTCTGGGATTTCTCATAATTGTTAAATTCTCTCTTATTTTGAAAAAATACACAGAGATAACATGGATATTTTGCCAGTCAGTACACCCACATCATTCTTCTTTATGAGGAAATTGCAGGTATATCATTCATACACACACAGAAAGATGCAGTTATTATCTTCATGTGTTTTGGGCTTCCAGTGTCTAACCTGAGTTATGTTCAACACTGCTAAGATTTTTGCTCTTAAAGGGTCGTTATAGACTGTCATGTGTTATTTCTTCTTTAGTGATAAACTGAGTCTCAGAGAATGAATTATTTTTTATATATTTTGGTCCATGTAATCTGGCAGACTCAAAGGTTTGTAAAACTCTTAATTATTTCATTCTGTCCCCTTTGGTCCATGAGATGTGGACAGCAGGAGGTGCAAAATGTCTCCCTTCCAGAAAATTACCCATATTCATATCAAATTCCAGGCTGAAAAGGAAAATGTTGCTGGACCACAGTCCCTAAAGGAAGTAGAGGTGAGAGGATAAAGTGGGACCTTGTCTACTTTCTTCTTTTCTTTTCTAAAACTGTGTTGATCAGTATAGCCTAACGCCAGTCATGTGTGCATAAATTATGGCCCCACAGGAGCTAGGTAAATACTTCCTCTCCATAGAACAAGTGGAAAGCAGACCCCACTACCAAAACATAACTCAGTCTTTCTTTTGTCCCAGAGGTAAGGCAGCTGTGCATCGTTCTTTACAAAGAGAAAATTCCAAAATATAATAATAATAATAAATAATTACAAAAATTAAAAAAAAAAAGGTAATGGCTCTTTTTATGCCAGTCTTTCAGCTGCCCTGTTCTGGGGCTGCATTTCACAAATGTCTGTTCTACATTGGTCAACTTTTACCAAACACAGAACAGATACTACAGAAACATACACAACACTGCTAACCTACTTGAAAAATATTATAACCAAATTGTACTTTCCCAATACATTTCTTAAATACCAGGACTGTAAAAAAGTCCAGTATAGGGGGTAATGATTGCACCTTCTTGTCCTGGGATCAGTCAGGGACTGGTGTCTCAGGTCCCAATCTCCAGGGCTGGCCATGATCTGAATATTTTTCTCTTTCAACTTGGGAAAAAACAATGGGGGAAGTAATCTATCCATTTGGAAAAATGATAGGATTTAAAACAAACAAACAAACAAAATAATAATAAAATAAAATATTCCAAAAGCTAGAACTAGATTCTTGATTTAGAATCCTATTAACCTTGTTTGAATAACTCTAGAGCTCAAATATCTATGGCTAGAAAGACAAAATACAGACTGGAGAAACAAGTCCTTTTGGCTATATATGCAGCATTAAATTAAGCAGTGCCAGGAAACATTCCCAGGCAGAGGAACACAATCATCTGTACTATTAAATTGCTAAAGTGGTCCTTCACACCGTTTTGGCTGAGCAGCAATTTACACTCTCCCAAAAACCTCCCAGCCATGGGCCAGGGAGCATTCCTGATAGTATGAACATGGGCTTTTCCATGCCAGTTGGCCACAGTGGTGAAGAACAGTCCCAGGCACATTTTATTTTGTAGTGAAGATGCAGTTTTGAGTAACTTAGTCAAATGTTGTCATGATTTTACCAAGCTATATTTTAAATTTGCTATATATGAGGACAATGTGAGCAATATATACAGTTAGTGGGTTAAATCTATACTAACATATCGAGATTAATCTACTAACTGCAATGAGTCCAGTGTCAGCCCAGTATGTATGACTTCCATTATTCCATGCCCAGCTGGCAATGCCTGGCTTCTCTGTCCTCTTTATCTCTCCAGAGCCAGAGAACTAAGGTTCATGAGAGGGGTTAATCCACGCTACATAGCTTAGAGCCCATGTTTTGTTCCCTGACAGAGATAAAAAAGATCATATAGGCATAGAGTTTTCATTTACATAAAGGTTTCTTGCTAGAATAAGAAAACAGGGAGGCCCCCTTGGCACACTCCTGTGGCTAAGGATGCACACGTTGCAAGGGAAGAGATTTGTGCTACCCCTGACTGAGCTGGATTTGATCCTGGGACTCTTCATCATAAAAAAATGGGACTACAGTCCATTTGTGGGATTATTTTTTAATTAAAAAAAAAAAAAAGTTTACAGTTGCTGCAGAGAGTTTGCTAACTGGCTGTTGTGGGTTGCTGTTCCTAAACTGTCCTTCAGACTTGGTGTATGAGACACTGCACATGGTAAACGCCCCCTCAACCCCCCACTCCTTCTGACAGAAACTCTGGGAAACTATATTTAGAAATTATATTAAGAAATACTAATATCTATGAGGGGGCATTTGGAAGTCAATATAAGAGGCAGCGCAGTGCAAGTGATGCTTTGGCTCTGCAACCTCAATGTGGTATATTCCAGAACACAGTTCAATGGTAATAACTCACTGTTTCTTGAATAATGCGATAACCACTCCTTTAGTGATGAGTCATATATTCATCTGAATAACTTTTCTAAAGAATCCAAGTACCGTTGAAGCAAATCGCTTCAACCCTTCTGTACTTTTAAAAGTGAGCATATTTAACGATGTGCTTAATATCAAGCAAATGCTAGAGAATTCAGTGAAGCAAATGATGGATTACATAATCAGATGTAATCCTGCCTTTCGCTACATAACAGGATCAAGACAAACACCAGTTCTATGCATGAACTTCACACAGAAGTTCCTCAAGATTTTATCATCACAGTTTACATTTTGACAGCTCATTTCACATTCCAGCTTCATTTCAAAGCACACAATGGGAGTCAAAATTAACTGAATGCCATTCAACATGAAATTATTTTTGTTCTGCCCATTCTTTGGATTTTATAAGACCTAATGGACTATAATTCAATTTTTGAAATTGCAGAATTGTAAGAGAAAGCTGTAAATCTTCCAAGAAACTGGCCTGCACCTCAGAACTAATCTACCCTACTTTACCAATTTACCTTTTCCAGAACTATGAAATTTACCGTTCAGCAATATCTGTTTATTGCTAAAGAAAGTAATACATGGTGGCACATTGCATTTTACTTGTTTGCCTTCTTTTGTCTTTTCTGTATAATATGGGTCCTGAGTCAATAACGTATCTAGGCCTTCATTTAGTAAAGCACTCAACTGGGTGTTTAACTTACTCCTTAAGTATGTGATCCCATTAGTGAAACCACTTGTGTGATGTGTGGCCTTAAGGACCTTGCTGAAAGAATGTCTTCTTGAAGACTGGAAAAACTATCCAAGCTAAAAAAAAACAAAACAAAACAAAACAAAACAAAAAAAAAAACAGTAGCCTGTTAGAGTGCTGCCATCTAGTTAAATGACTGTATACAACAAATCCTTTTCTAGTCCTTGCAATATCTCACTGCCCAGTATACTAGGCAGAATACTCTTTGTGTACAGCCTCTAAAAACTAAGAAAAAAAGGGGGGGGGAGGGGGATGCTATTGTACTGGTTCCTTTGGATTTGTGAAAACCTAAGTATTTAAAGAAAGATAACTTAAGCAGACTTGTGTTGAACTTTGTTGACTTGTGCTGCAGTGCAGTAAGCACTCTCGTTCGCCACAGGCTTCTGCAGAAGTTGACAGTGCTGCACAACTGGCAGGAAGCAGTGAGTGGTAGGAAAAGTTGTTTTTCAGTAACCCAAGACATACATGAACCTGAGAACTCATGTTTGCTTTAAGCATGCTATTTTAATACGTGATTTTTTGAGGAAAATCAAAACAGAAGAAAGTTTCACTGTTGCTTTGATGTTATCTAGAAGATTGCACTTGAATGTCTTGTGTTTTTTTTTTTGACTTGGTACCCATTGTACTCCAGACAAATGAAAATGCTTTTGAAAACAGTCTGTAGCCTGAAATAAGACAAAATGCAATGTGCTTATGGAGTGATAGAAACTACATGTAAACAAGCAGTGCTCTATACTACAACAGAAGTAACATCGTTAGCTGCTTCAAGAAATTGAGAACTGTTCTATTGAAAGTTCTGCAGTTGTCATTTGATTTGTCATTCTAAACTTCTATATCAAGGTGAGGAACAGAGTTATGCCTGAATTTTAGGTTCTTATGCACATGGATAAGACTTCTATGGTGCAAATTATTTGTTTTCTGCTTGGAAAGTGTCTTTTCCTAAAATGTGCTATTTTAGTATCATCAGATAAATCCAAATAATTCAATGTTAATTCACTCTATTCTTACAGAATTAAGACAGATTTAGGACTTATAATTTTTACATTACTTTAAAAAGTCAAGTATCTGGTCTTTATCTTTTATTACCTCACACTTGTTTAGCAACCCAGTTTCTTGCAGCCTTGACCAGATGCTTTGGATCCTTCCAGCATGCTCTGGGTGATTAGCGTAGTTGCCACACATACACTGGTGTTTCAGCATCAGACTGTCATACACAACACCTTCAGTACAAAGACAACACAATAAGAAACAGTGAATAAAACAAATGCAGGTTATATAGTCTCAGGTCACGTATACTATAGCACAACTAGATTTTATTTGTCGGAGAAAGATTAAAATTTTGGATCTTAATTGCTATTGTCTTTGAGAGACTGTGAATTTTGACTTAAAAGTCATATCTTGTCATACTGAGAAAGTAAAAAATAATGTTCAAGAAACTATAGTAAAAACACAACTGTCAAGAGGAAAGGAAATTGGGTGGTGCCTTTTTAAATCTTTTATGGCTAGAAAAAAAATGAGTCATGTTACTGAATCAGTTATTTTCTCTTTATCTAGTGGATAAAGACAGTTAAGGTTGTTAAATCAACCTCTATACAACAATAAAATCTGATTTATTCATAGCAGTCTACGGAAAAACACTCAGAAAAACAATTTTTAAAATATTTTACTACTCCGTATTTGTACTGCTTAACTGATGCTATATTAAGTCAACAGCACATCAGGTGGAAATTTCAGAGACATGTAGTCAGAGTCATTTTTCATTAAAAAGAAAGATTCCACTCACTACACAATTAGGACCAAATCCTGTTGTTAGACTGCAATGCAAGGTTCCTTTGGAATTATCTATGCTCATTTATCCAAGGACAGAACAACCTTATACCACAGAGGTATCAATATCACACTCCTCTATAGCTGTGTGTTAGGAGCAAGAGAGAAATTCTAGAGAGTAGGCTTGAAAACTAACCTTCAGTTTTCATGGCTCTTAAACCAAGTCTAGCACACTGAAAAATAATGTTGTTTATTTACTTATTGTTTGCATGTCCCTCAGAAATGTCTTTTTTCATTTGGGAAACATTTGGATTTTTCTTCCCCTTACAATTGAAAGGGACTCAAATTAACAACTTCTTCAAGCTGCAAAAATTGGCATTCAAAACTTCTTTCTTAAGTGCCATCACTGCTGGGATGCCAACACAGTTCTGGGAAAATTGTGTTAGCCTGCTACTGAAAAGTCAGCCAGTGAAGAAAATACGAAATTAAAGTCCAGATTCAACAACATGCTCAATACCACCCTTTTTCAGCAAAGTTCTTGAATGGATATTAAACTTTATTAAAGTGTTTTAAAATTCTGCTGAGTAGGAGTCTGTATACATTGTGGGTAATGCAAAGTTAAGGTTCTGAGAAAATTCAGTTAGAAGCCAGAATTTTTAAATTATGCCGCTCTAGAAATATTTATGCTGTCATATTACTTAGCTCATGCACTTCAGAACTGATCCTTTGGGATCTTGCTATTTAAGTCAAAATGATAATATGACAATCATGTTTAGCATAAGGAGAACACAAAAATAATACCTACATGTAGCATGACTGGTTTTATGCTAAACGGATATCCAACAAACAAAATTGCATTGGCAATAAATTCTTGTACTTATTTTTTGGGTTTGTTTTCTTTTAAAGAATAAAAAAGAACCAGTGAAAATCTGGAACTAATAAACTAATGCAGCTTAAAATCTCTGCTGGCATTGCCAAAGCAGTTAATAATTTCCTTTCTCTGCAGTTATTTGCACTGCACAGTTTGTAAGCTTTGCTGCTCTATCATCAGGTCTTATAAGTTATTTGAAATACCAAGTGTGCATGCAAATGGATGCATGTTTACATATCTAGCTTTACTTTTCTTGGCACCCAGAGCTTTAACTTCTACTGTCTATTGCATACCCAGATTGTACAATTTGCAGTGGTCATTATAATATTAACTAAGAAAACCTTCCCTCCCATCCCCCTGACCAACAGGGGCGGTGTTTAGATGCTAAATGGACATGCATCTGGATTTCCAGAAGCACTTAGGCAAAGCAAGCACTTATATGCAAGGACTTCGATGGAAACACATGTTGTTAAATGTTGACAGGAGTAGTTCAAAGTTGAAAGTATCTCTTGTCTGCCATTCTTTCAGCCATTGTATTATTCTAATTATGAGTGTTCCCTATAGGCTTAAATTTGCATAGTCCAAACTGCAGTTAATAGAAATAAAAAATATATGTTTTACTATGTTAGTATTATATAGAACCAAGAAATTATGTAATAATGACATTTTTAAATACTATATCGGGGTGAAACTAAACAGAGGTTTTGAAGTGAAATGCAGAATGCCTAAGATGATATAGATATAGGTAGATATATATGATATAGGGATAGATATAGGGATAGAGATAGATGGATAGATAGATAGATAGATAGATAGTGGAAATAGATATTGATTAGATGATATAGAGATAGATATTATGGTATAGGTATAGGTATAGATATATAGATATAGACAGATAGAGGTATAGATATAGATATAGATATAAATATAAATATAGATTATATAGATATATAGATAGACATAGATAGATATAGGCAGATATAGGCATCCTTTTCTTAATGCATTTTTTTTTCCAAATAGAAAATAAATTAAAATGTAATTTTGTCATATGTGAATTACTTTGTCTAAATTAAAAGTCAGTTTAACTGGTCAGGTCAGTATTGCATAGTAGAAGCTTCTACTCCGAACTTTTAAATAGCAAGATATTCACACCAGAAAGTGCAAGAAATTATTTCTAAACAAGATTATTTGACTTAAGAAAAGACTGAGATATATGTTTTCATTTATTGCAAGCATCTAAATTGATTCAGGATGTGCAAGTAATTCTGATGTATGGCTGCTGGTCATACAGCACATGTGCTTGGTACAATACCACAATGCAGCAGTAGAGCTTACTGCTAAAAATAGCCTGTAGGATTTCCCTAACAGGATTCAGCCAATAATCTCCCCACCCCCACAAAACAAAGAGAGAGGGAGGGAGAGACAACTGTTTTCAATTGCAGACTGCTGTGAAATATTAATAAAAGTTGGTTATTCTGTCTCTCTAGAAGAAATGCCTACAGCCAGATTCTACTCTCAGATTCCTTGTGTAAATCTGAGCAGCTCCACTGTGACTGATAGATTTATTCTGGATTTACACCAATATTCAGAATGTGGCCCTGATGACAGACGGGAATGGTGGCACCACTGAACCATATAATGATAGAGGACACAGGACAAAAGCAATTGAATTTGCACTAAGTCAGAAAAATCAAGATCTTCCTAGTGGGGGCTCCTGAACACTTTACTATTTGGGTCAACTTCTTTTAATAGTATTTTGAACAAAGGGGAGATCTGGAGAACTGAAAATTTGTTGGCTAACAGAATGCTTTGAAGAAAGTAAAATGTACTGGAGAACAGCAGTATCAATAAGAAAATCCAAGGGAAGAGGATCTAATTAACTATTCAGAAAAACAATTTGAACTAAGTAATACCAAATATTGTTTAAACCATCTAGGTGAGCATCAAGAATATTTTATATTTTTTCCACCTTTAACTTACTATTTGTGCACATACTGCACATATTGTACACATCTCTCATAACCATCACTTTTCTGATTCTCTTCAGATATTTGGCCAAGAGCATTTACTCTCATGACTAATACTAATACAGGCTTATTTTGATGCTGGTGTAATGTTTTGCAACAGCAGTTTTCCTTTTACCTTTTTTACTCTTCTAAATATATTTGTCCTTAAATAGGAAAAAAGATGTAATATGAATAAAATTAAAATCATGGAGGTGTTTTTATTTTAATGTCTAAGACCAGAATTTGATCTCACTTTGTGCTGTATGAGAATTTTCACCCTTTCTACCCACCAAGTCCTTCTTTGCACAGTTTTAAAAAGGGTAGTGTAGTAATTGCTGTGGGTAATGACTGGTTTCATTTCGTGCTCTCTTAAGGGTTCCCAAAGAACCATGGGATAGCTCCGTCTGGAAGAGATCCCTAGTCCAACCCTGTGCTCAGATTAGGTCAGCACAGTGATCAGACCAGGTTGCTCAGGGCTTTCATCCCAAAGCAATTAAGAAAGACTGTAAAATAACAGATAAAAACTCTGTCTCATTTTCTTTTTTTTCCACTGAGTAAAGAATATATGCTAGGACACCATCCAGACTCAGGAGCAATGATTCACAAATGAAGCCATTCTATAAAATATCGTACCATATCATACCATACTACATCATGTGTTAATAATACTTTATATATATAACTATTCACAGAAACTGTATTGGTGTTGCAAGGCCTCTATGCAGTGTCAATCCAAAAATTATAATCTTATAGTACAAAATTATCTTCAACACACTCAGAAACTGCACTGATAACGGTTAGATATGTCTGTAAGCCTGAAGAGTGTTAGAGAAAGGGATTATCTTCCAATAGAAAGGAAATGCTTCATTGTGAATGCAGCAATTGTAGGCACTGTTGGATTAGCAGACTGGTCATTCAGCCAGGAGGTATAGACTGGCCAGTTAGCATAAGCTTGGCTTGGAAGCAGCTTTAGCACTGAACTGTGTGTCTCCTTCAGCCAGTACATTGGAGATATAAACAAAAGGTGAACATACAGACATCAATCAGAGAAGCATAATTATTGTAAAAGGAATGAAGTCACAGGGAGTGTGGGAATGGGAGGATTTTCTCTTTAATAAGAGGTGACTATATTGAAAAAGAGGTGGAAGGAAAAAAGAGTTTTAACAAAAGAAAAAAACAAGTATTCAACAAATAGTTGTTTCCTATTTAGAGAAAGGATCTCAATGAAGTATTGAGAATCTCAGGTGGAATAAGCAACATTGTTTCTCTTTTTCTTTACAGTGCTGTGGTTCACATAGCAATGCTTTACTAAAAGAACAAGGTTAAATTGCCTGCCTGATCTTAATATGCCTTGACTCTGCATATGGACTACCTGTATTTCCATTCCATCAGGCTCCCTTTTGCTGAATAATGAGCCATCTGTGCCTGGTATGTCACACTTCCCAGCAGCATCTGCACTCAGTGTCTGTCCTACATCATTTCATTCCCTCTATTACTCTCCATCTGAAATTCACATTTTCTCATTTAAACAGTTCCACTGGTGATGCCACAAATCCCTGGATATATGTTACCTGCCTGGCCCTGGTCCCCTATCTGGGGATTTTTAACTTGAGGACTTTAGCAAACAGACTCAAACAGCAGCCTTTAAATTTGCAACCCTATTCAACTTTACCAGTGAAACTGCAGATTTTTGAACGGGACTTTGAAGACTATACAAAGTGAGCTTGCTTTTGTTGTCTTCTGAGAGTCTTTCAGAATGAGTTTACAATGTCTTGGGGACTCTACGAACCACAATAAGAAAAACAGTGGCCTGGCCTAATACTGTTTCTACACGGCTGGTCTTTTTGCAGAAACTCATGGAAAGTGAATTAGCAGGTTTCTATCTGTATTGTCCAAATGTTTCTTACACAACAAGTGCAATTCCTAAATTCGCAGTAATGTACAGAAGAAATTTTCTCCTTCATTTTTGAATGTCACCTTGCACCCATTCACCAATGCTTTTAGGACATCTCTTTTTCTTTTTTTTGTTTGTTTGTTTTGTTTTTCTATAAGATAATAATCTTTTGCTTTCCAGGTTCACATTCTAATTTGAGAGGCAGGAAAGCACACTGTCTCACACAGCCACATACAGTGCCTATTGAGGACCCCATCCTGTATCAGTCCACAGTCACGTCCTCAAGAACTGTTAGCTTTTAAAGTATGGCAAATTCTGCTAACCAATGTAACGGAACAACTACTTCCAAGAATAAAAACCTGAATAAACAGTATCTCCAAATACTATTTTCCCCTTTCTTGTGCACAGAGTAAGTGAAACTTTACTTCTAACCATATTATAATGTTGTGCTGATATTCAGGCTCTTAAAAAGATGTAATGTCTTGCAAGGTTAGGTTACCTATAAAAATGACTTTTTTTGTTATCATTTTTCTTCCTTTCACTGATTATTTTGAAGGTTCTAATCCCTCTCCTTCAGACAGTCTAGGCCAGACTGAGAGGAGATGCTCCCTAAGTGACTAGATTATGTCGGGCCTGACCAGAAAACCTTCCTCTGTAGAGACTCCACACAAGTGCTGAAAGACACCAAAGCTGTAGTCAACATCACTTTCCAGTCAGTGCTACAGTTTTTCTTTTTCTTAAGGGAAACCATCCTTGCAGTGTAGACTGACTTGTCAAATGAAGACATTGAGAATTATACTGCAGCTTAACTACTTACTGGTGGTCTTTCTTCAACTTATTGGTGGTCTCTTTACAAAACAGAACATGAAGAAGAGAGCCAGAGGATAGGGAAATGAAAGAAAAAGCTATAAATGACTTAAAGGCACAAAAAAATGCACCTGTTGCTATATTACCAGAACCAGTCAATGATAATAATTTATGACTG
The DNA here is from genome assembly GCA_011075105.1 of Heteronetta atricapilla. NCBI lineage: Eukaryota > Metazoa > Chordata > Aves > Anseriformes > Anatidae > Heteronetta > Heteronetta atricapilla. The sequence continues at coordinate 32,295,287 of CM021732.1, read as the reverse complement.
TGTGAATATTAACCCTGTGATTTATCAGCTGCACTGCTTGACTTGATGCCAGTACAGCGTCATAAAACCAAGGAACAGTAGGGCTAAAACTGAATGCATTGCTTCAGGAGTTATTTGAGGCATTTAAATCTGTTGATCCCACATGAACAAACGCATTTGCCCTGCCTATTAAAAGCAGTCTTTAGGGAATCCTACCAGTTGTGTAGACATGCTGGCTGGGCCTGTCCATGGCTGGGTGAGGTAATGTGGAGTCAGTGGGGGAAGGTGGGGTCCTGGACACTGGCCGATGTTTATCTAATCCCACCATGCCAACTGTAGCCATCTGAGCCTGGTAGATTTGCAACTGGTGGACACGCCGATGCGCCATGAACTCCTGTTGCCAAGAAAACAGCACAGTGGAAAGAAATGTGAGACAGGATCAAGTAAGACACTGAGGGAAACATGTCAACAAATTAAGTTCATTAGGTCAGGGCTGTAATAAACAGTGTGGGGGGGGAAAAAAAAAAAAGCACACCTAAGACCTAGTCAATAAATCCGTTCAACAGATGTTTTCACACTGTCATTGTGGGCTGCTGTCTTTGCTTTTGCTGGAGAGGAGGTGATGGCAGGCAACCTGTCAGTTCGCTCTGACAGAAGAAAAGACAGCTTCACATTCAGAGTTATAAAAGACCAAGTTTTTCTAACATCTTGAATATATAACATGGTGTTAGACTATGCACTGTATGATCCTATACAAACAAATCAAAATCAAAAAATCAAATATTCTTAGAGCACTGAAAGCAAAGAGCAGTGTCACTATTACCTAGTACCAAATCTGCTGAGGAACTGGGAGGCAAGTTTTGACAGAGGGCTTGGTTCCCAGAATTGCCTGGAAAACAGGGACATTTTGAACATCAGTATTCACAAATCATTTAGAAATCCAAGGACTGTTGAGTAAGATCCCACTTCAGGACTATTTTTTTTTTTTTTTTTGGTCATAACTGCTTCTGTCAGCAGGCAGTACCAAACACTTCAGTGACAGGTAGGCAGGAGTGAAAAGACTGAGACAGAGCAGAAAGGCAGATGTCAACCTTCATCTTGTTTGTCAATAGATGACAACTTCTGCTGACAGAACAAAGGTTGAAACCTTGGCCCTGCTGAAGTCAGCATTCAATCACTCCACAGAGCAGGATTGCTTCCCAATCCCCCCCCTTTTTTTCCTTTTTTTTTTTTTTTTTTTTTTTTTTTTGTGCATATGGTCCTAGAACCTCAACAGAAAGCTAAAGCAAGAAAGAGATTTCCAAGCCGGTTTGCAATATCACAGAATCACAGAATCATCTAGTTTGGAAGAGACCTTCAAGATCATCTAGTCCAACCTCTGACCTAGCACTAACAAGTCCTCCACTAAACCGTATCACTAAGCTCAACATCTAAATGTCTTGTAAAGACCTCCAGGGATGGTGACTCAACCACTTCCTATTCCAATGCCTAACAACCCTTTCCATAAAGAAGTTCTTCCTAATATCCAACCTAAACGTCCCCAGGAGCAACTTTAGCCCATTCCCCCATTCTCCTGTCACCAGGCACGTGGGAGAATAGACCAACCCAATATAAATCCAGCTGAAGTTCACACTTCCATCTTAGATTTACAGATACTATTTATCCTAGCCCAGGCCTAGTACATATATAATAGGAATATATACATGGTATATATGGCTTTTTATTATTATTATTTTAAACCCTGTAACAATTAGTGGTGCCAAATGCTGTCGTTCTGGGGCAGATCAGGATGCCATTGCTGGAAACTGGGAGAGGTGAAGCAGAGCTCAGGTTGTGCAGGAAGGCAGGCAGGAGTGCCCCAGGCCTACCGCAGCCCACCATCAGCTGCAGACTGAATCCCCAGCTTGTGGGGAGAGAGAATGTCTGCCCTGCATGCAAGAAAAGAGGCCTGTAGGGAAATGAGCGCTCATCAGTAACAGCTGAAATCAGGACAAATGCTTTAAAATGCAGCCTCAAAACCCACATTAATACTGAGGGTCACCACTTCAGTGGAAAGACAAGGTCATGGGAAGGGTAAATCACCTGAGACCTTGTCAAAAGTGACTAAATGAAGAAAGAAAATATGAGCAAGCAGAAGAGGTTTTACAAGTGTCTTGGTCTGGAGTCATGAACCATTTCCCTTTCTTTAAACACAGTCCCCAACTATTTTTTTATTTTTAAATGTATTATGATAGGATGGTGCTATATATTCCAGAAAATATCTGGAGGTATTTGAACAGGTCTGTGTATTCCCTTTTCTTAAGAACTTAACAGAACATTCAAGAATTCTTTCTTGAAATACCTAAGTGGCTTATTTTCTTTACTTTGTTTCACTAATGATTTTCAGAGGGGACTTTTTTGATCTCTGAGGTATACACATCTTTTGTGAAGTTTGTTACAGGTGCATGCAATTGGAAAGGAGAAGTGAAGAACACATGGATGCTATTGTATTGAATATTTTCACTGTGGAGAATGGAAGTAGATAAATTCCTTTGTGAGGATTTACCATTCACTTTCCTCAATGCTGTCTGAATGCTCAGCAGTGAAGGCACAAGAAGCCCTTTGCTTTCTGTGGCACAACTGCTTCCTGCACCTCAGGGTAATGTGATGACAGCAGCATTATCCCTGATGCAAGTGTATCCACCAGCTCTTGCCTACTTTTCCAAAAAATGAGAGCTAGCCAAGCAGTTTGGAAGAAGCCATGCTCCTACCAAACTGCAGAAGCCCCTCTTCACACACAGTTTTACTACCATATGTGAAATCAGCAAAGCGTTTGTTATTTCTAGTGCTCTCCTCGACCTCATAGGTTAAATTCACTACATTTATTAAATAGATGGTGTCTGGTAGTTCATCAGTCTAAGGGATTTTTGAAGCTATCTTTCAGTGTTTACATTAACTAATGACAATTCATTAATTAAGCCCACTGTTCTGATAATTACTACAGTGTAGAAGACACTAGTAATTTTTTCCCTGTTGAAATGTTCTTCAAGCTAGTAAGGGTACATCTGTGCATCCTGGTAGTTTGCATTAAGTAGTGTTATTTAAATATACTTCTGAAGGAAATCTTCTTGGAAATTCAGCTATCACTGGGGGTTCATAATGAGTACAGAGATTTCTGTTTAGACTTTCCTCAGTGCTGATAGACTTGGAGATCTGAGTCTTGTCTACATTCCTTTTACTTTCAGAACTGAATTTTACTTGTACGTTGCCTGCAAAATTATATCCAGTGAAGCTGTAAGTTAGATTTTCAGTCAATGTCTAAAATCTAATCCATCCAGGTAGCTGACCTTAAGAAGCTGAAATAAGTGGGTTATTATTTTTATTATTATTATTATTTATTTATTTGGCATCCTGAAGAAGGGGAAAACAACATTTTGGAATACCAAATATAAATAAGTCAGGAAAATGTTGCTTCTTTCGCCTATAAAAAGATTAGGTGTTTGTTTCTATATAAGCAATATAAACAGCACAATTTTTCAGGGATAAGAAAAAATTAGTTTTTTTTTTTTTTTAAATACTAATCAACCTTTGTGAACAATACCTAAGAGCCAGACAGCTATACATTTTAACAATTTGTCAAAGACCAAAAGGAGAGCCTGTTCCTGTTCTCTTGCATTTTTCTGATGAACTGTATTTTCCTTATATCATTCTACCCTCCTCAAATGAAAGCAGACACATACCTAAAATTTGACACGTGTTTACCAGCATAATCAGCCCAGGGAAGGACAAGAAATTTGTGGATGGTTGGTTAGAAGGCTGCATGACACCTGCTTTAATTTCTGAGATCACAGAAAATGGTTTGCCTGTGAAAAACTTATAAGCTTATAATGGGGTTTGCTTACATCCTCAGGTGACTTCCACATTCTTTAACTGTAATTTTAAAAACTCTAGACATCATCAGAGTTTAGACTTGTTTAGGTTTTAGCCAAAGTTTTAGGCTAACTTCCTGATTTAGTTTCATTTTACAGATAACAGGCATTCACATACATATTTTCCAGCCATCTATATATATATTTATGCTGTGAATGTATGTGATACTCTGGGTCACAAGTGGATTAATGCAAAGAGTAACGTGGATAATCAACACGCTTATCTGGCTCCCCAGATGACCACCTGGCCCCTGGAAGGGATTAGTGCAACACAATGAATTCATCTTTGGGTTTTATGTGCTACAACACCGCAAACACATGTCCATATCTCCAGCAATATGACAAAAGCAGTATTTGCACATCTGCAGGGTTAGTGATTTGTGTGAATATGTTTGGAGCATTTCTTAGGTAACCCGAGCCTTGCCTGCCCAGCATGGAGCCTGCTAGTTCCAGGTGTCTGAGATTAGTTCATTAGTAGAGGCAAGCAATTAAGGCCTCGGCTGGAGCAAATGGAGGGCCTTTCTTCATCTTCCCAAGTAACTAGCTTAGGCCCTCAGAACTTATTTTGAGGATGATAGTTAGAATCAGAGTCTAAAGAGAGGATGACCTTTCCGGTGATATGGGAGGTAAATATTTGTTATTTTCTTTGTTTTGCTATTTGTTGTCTAGGAGGACCTGGAAGCCATTAGGGTTGGTGTGAATGCTCCTTATGCATAGACACACAATTTCTGCATTTTAGTGCTTAATGATGTGTGTGTTTGGAGGATTTTAATAAAAGTTACTTTCTTGTTTTACTGGCTCTGAGAACTGGTGACCTGCAAGTGTAGTTGGTTGGATTGTTAGATGGTCTATTTTGGGTTTTAAAGTATGGCTGAATTGTCTATGATTCAGTGCCCGTTTGAAGTATTAAGTCTTGTGCAGGAAAAAAAAAAAAAGAGAGAGAAGAAGGATGCACTCCTAACTTATTTTGCTTTTTTTTTTTTTTTTTTTTTTTTTTAAAAAAAAAAAAACAATTAAGTTTGATATATTTATATGTAGCTTAACTGCTGTTAATTGTTCAAGGATTATGATATAGGCATAAAAAATCCTAAGTATGTATGGGTATCTACATGTTTCTCTTCAGGGCTTATGCTTTTGCTTTTTTTTTTTTTTTTCATTACAATAGAAAACTTCCCTCAGTAAGTTCAAATTCTGTAATTCCTAATAGCAAGCTTAATGCTTATAGAGTCCCACATATCTGTGGCCAGGCTTACAGCTCTCTATTGTTGTGCCTCTGATGGCACTGCTAGGTATGAAATGTGTACTGATGTCTAGTAACTGTTAAAAATCATACACATGCACTACCTCTCCTCTCCATTCCCCCAGAACCTTCAATATTAGTAAACTTATGATGCTTTTTTCTCTCAAAATTTTTCTTTGAATTTGTTCTCTAGGGTTATTTTCCCCTATAATTTCTGTGTTGTCTCCTGAAAATTACCCAAAGGACCAATTATTACTGAAGAGGAGAAATGTATTTGTGCCACAGGAAGTTTTGCCCTAATTGAGGGTGAAAATAAAATTTCCTTAACAGGAAGACCTGCTGCCTTCCAAGCACTTCTTCATGATCCTTCTTTGGAAGGGTATTTCTGGCATCTGATCTTCTGCTTTGTTTCGTCCAGCAGCTCCTGTTGGAGGCCCTTTTCCTTAGCCTCTTCCAGACCCTTGCAGCACCATGGGATCAGAGTAGCTTCAGGCCCTGCCACCCGCAATGCTGCCTGCCTTCCTTCTCAGTGTTGCTGTAGCTGAATGCATCCTACTTGTGCCCTGGCTGGCCAGTGGCCACACCCAGCCAGATGGCCTCTACTTGCAGCAGAGCTCAGCCCTGCTTTAAGGTGCCCTTGGCAGCTTGTGGCCCAAACCAACACATCATCATCCGAAGCCTGGTTCAGTCAGAAATTGGGATCACCTAGGAACTTCTCGTGCAGTTCAGAGGCAGGTAGTTGACAGTGCTTCAGAAAGTATAGACTTCATGAAAATATTAGTAGGGCTAACCTTGGTGGAGGAAAAATGAAGAGAGTGATTTATTAAGCAAGGAGTATCAGGACAAAAGGAGTTCTATGTCAGCAGAGGTTGTAGTCTTTTTGACCCAGTAGTTCTGTGAATTACTGTTCTGCCTGCTCTCCTCAAAAACAAACAAACAAACATTATAACCAGTTGCCCTCAAAAATTTAGGAAAAAAAATAGGCCATGAGATCATCTGAAAATATTTGTGTGTACAAATGTGAAAGTGCAGGAATAACTTATCTTTGTCAAACTAGACAACCTAAATATGATTAGGTGGAGTTCTTCCTTTAAAATGTTCTATCACTCATAGAAAACACATAACCGAGAAAGCCTACCCATACTATTTTTGACAAAACCACATGTAAAGCCACAAACTTTCATAGTCATCACTTTCAATAAAACTGAAAAAAAAATCAATATTGCCATCTGAAATATACTCAGCCATATATTCAGAATCAGCATACTTATGAAAAATAAATAGCAAGCACAGACACAGATTGAATAGGTAGAAACTGATTTAGAACAAACGGAAGAATAGACAGAAATAGGGCAGCTAACCTTGAGACATGTGGGTATACTGGCTCACAAGTGGTCAGGATCTTTACAGCAACAGAAAACCCTACTCCATAAATTAAGAGCACAGTGTTGACTACAAAACAGTTAAACAGAGATTAAGTCCTATCAAACGAGTCTTGGGTGCAGATATAAAACAGTGGAATGAAATCCCATACCTAGAGTCCTAGGCAGAGAAGATTAGCTTTGGCATAAGGTTGGTGGATAGAATAAAACAGCCCCATTGGCTTCTGCCTACCCATGTGTTCCTGAGGACCCGGGAAAGGCTTAGTCCAGCTGTTACCAAGGCAGGGCCCTAAAAGGGGTGGCCCTATTGCAGTGACTGCTCAGGGTGCGGTCACCACTCACCACCAGCTTTGTTTTCCCTGCTGTTTCTGGGGCAGCAAAGCTGCTGCTGCAGAGTTCTCTGCACCTTTTGCTGCCATCCTTCCCTTCTAGGGCAGGCGCACCTTTGGGTTGGCAAAACACATCATTAAAATGTCAACGCTTTTGTCTTGTGAGACAAGGAGGAGGAGAAGAGCAAATACTACTAATGGAGAGATGAGAGTGTGCTCCTACATTAAATCATGTGGGAGAGGACACATTCCCTGCCTCCGGTTATGTGACAAAATGCATGTTTCAGGACTGGTGTCACGCCCATTGCCTTTGTTTTTAGGACATAATAGCAGGGTCGGGACCCTATCCCTTGCTCTTACTGTTGCACTGGGAGATGGATGGGTTGCTGACCTACAGTCTCAAAGAGAGGGACGGTAAAGGTTACTTTCCCTAGATAGGGCGTTTCCAAAAATCTGACTATTTATCTAAGTGAGAAATCTATGTGGCTATGTGGACTGAGGAGTTATCCTTGTGAAGAAATACAAGCCAGGAAATTGAAGCGTGGCATGATTAAGAGGAAGAGAGTGATGGAAAAAGAGTATCTGGGAGTGACAACGAGGTGGATCATGAAGGCTGAACACTTTCTGCTGATGGGAAATTCCAAAGGTCCAGATGAGCTTCTGTTTTTTCTCGCGATTACTGCTCCTGTGAGACCTGCCATCACTCCTGACATTGACAGGTACTTGACTTCTGCCACTTCTGCTAAGTGACTCTGTCATGTGTGCAGCACATATCCAAAGTAAATGCAGCATCTCCTCAAAAGCTCACACTTCTGGCTGAATCTTGTCTTACCTCTCTGACTCTCACGGAGATCTAAAATTAATACATAAATTATTGAGGGTTACAATGAAGGGGAGAAAGGGATAATGTGAATATCTTGTGCATTTTTTTCTTTCCAAATCTCTTTAGAGAATTCTTGTTACTTTATTACTTTTACTATAAATACCACAAGGCTTTCCTGAACTCATTTGGTGCTTTCTATAAAAGAATACAGAGAAGTGCAGAAATGAATACCAATGGAAAAATACAGTTGCCCATGTCTTGCTCTAACTTTCATTATTAACAAGTGTGTTTTTCTTTTGCACTGAGGTGAAGAATAAATAGCCTTCATAATCTTAGCAATTGACTGTTACTGCCACCTAATTTTAGTGGCTTTCCAACAGTCATTCAATTAAACTGTTAGTTGGCCAAAATTAATTAATGAAAAAACATCTGTCCAACCTGTTTCATTGTTCCAGGAAATACAGACCAACTCTCATCAACTGTATCAGCAAGTCACTTTGGTGTTCCTTTATGCAGATCATTTCAACCATTTTTCTGTTGTTTATGGGAACCATGTTTCTTAGCAGACTGTATGTTTTCTCTTTAAGTGAAGTATTATTAGTATGGTCTGCATGCAGAAAAATAGTAGCTTCCAGGCTACACTCAGCAGGAGCCCTGCTGAAGATCTGTGTTTTCTACATACTTAAGCAGATTTTGCTTTGGTCTAACAGACAACTCTGCTGACTTCAGGTTTTATTATAGAATAAATTGAAGATATTTATGTCTAATATAAAGAAAAAAAAGCATGGAAACCCTTGTCGTTCAATATACAACACATGCACCAATGCATAGATGTCAAAGCATATCACAAGCCCTTATACAGAAGCCCTCTGCAGATATCATATCACTTTTATGGATGTACATGAAGTCAGAAAGGGAAGCATCAACTGACCTTGTGGCCAGCAGAAGAGGTGTAGCCGAGGTGTTTTACCAACTTTGTTCTCTCTCCATAGATCACCTTCATAGATGTTGCATCCTAATATTGCCCACAACACAAGCTCTTCTGTACAATCCATCCATTTCTGCTGCCACCCGTGTGACATCAGGGTTGTAACCTAGTGAATACCAAGTTCCAGTCCCTTGCTAGAGAGCTTTTAGATCTCTGAAGATTTCAGAGGGAAAGATTGCCAAACATCACACCTTACTACATTGTGGTAAAAACATCAGCATACTTCCGTTCACCAACATGTTTGTCGTAAGAATAACACAGTTTCTTGAAAATATACACACATTTGAAAATATCCCACACTATTTCAAAAATACATTTTACTCTGCAATGCTTGTCTCATCACCTCATTGATTTTGGCATGTAGAAACTTTGGTATATAGTGAAATGGTGATAGAACTTGAAACTTTACAAAATACAGGAATTGAATATAGGAAGGATGCTACAGATGAAAATGAGAAACTATATTTTTCAGATCTATGTACTTAGAGTAATATATATTTATTCCATAAATATAAGGGATGTTCTGTAAATATGTACATTTCTGCAATCAACAGGTACAGCCAGCTCTATTTTTTAATACAGAACAAGACCAACTTACAAATATTTAGAAGAAAAACAGAATAAGCACCTAAAGATTACTTTTAAACATTTCTTGAAGTTATAGACTTTCCAAGTAAACCCCTCTCAGTATAGGTTTTGCTTTTTTTAACAAGGGTTAGAAGTGCCAGATGGGCAATTTGAAAATGGGGGAGAAACCCTTATGTTTGCTGATTTAGGAACAACCAGAGGATTTTAAAAAATGTGGAACATAGTATGTGCTAACACAGCACTAATTCTATAATGCAGACTGCAAAATAAATTCTCCAATTTCTCATTCCTTAAAAAATTTTGGCCCTCAAAATGCAAAGTACAATTCAGAAAGACCATAATGCTTATTATATTTCATGGGAAAAAATAATGAATTGATTTGAACTGTGAACTTGCTTCATCACAATGTACTTCAAAGATGTCCCATCTGGAAAAGAACTTAGGGGCTAGACTGCTGTCACAAGGGGTGTGTGAAGGTCTCGGTGCACCTAAAAGAAGAGAGGGGTGGCAGTATTACAGAATACAAAGGACTCAACATCATATTCTGTGATCTCTTCTGTTCTCTCCTTACCCTGTCATCTTTATGATAATGCTCTACATTTTTTTCTGGTTTTTAAAATTTGAAAGCTATTTTGCTTATATGGTCAACTATCTTCCACGTTCCTTTTTGCCTTTATTCATTTTCCAGCAGAAATGGAATCTTTCATGAACTCATGTAATCAGAATCCTTGTCCATCATAAGATATTATAAAAACTGCAAGAGCAAAAATCACAAGACTACAAAAAAAAAAAATCTAACTGGAGAAGAGAAATGGGGAGAAATAATATTTGTCCCAGTACAGCCCTTTTGGGTCTTGGTTCACTGATTTGATCATGCTATATAAGGATCTTACCACTGCATTAGCCAACATGGTATTTATCAAGAAGAGATCTCTATTCAAAGCATACAGGATTCACCTGCAGGAAAATAAGTTTGCATGTTTAAGAGATCAGAGGACAAAAATTAGAGACCAGGCATGTATATTCCTCATCTGGGCCCTGTTATTCCTTACTATGATTTTCATCCTTTCTGAGACAAGAGAAAACACAGAAGTCTAGGTATATTGATTAAAATGATCAGGACTGCCTAAATATGAAACAAAAATCATGTTCTATATTAAAAAAAAAAAATAAAGTTAATTTTTCAGGGGATGTCTGCTAAGTATTCAGAAGCACAATCTTTTTTTTTTAAAGGTCAGCTAAGATACTGGTGTCTCAATTTGTATATACAGGAAGATCAGCTCCATTGCTGGTGCAGTCCCTAAAGCACCTCCCTAAACATAGCTCCACAGCACCCCTAGAAGGGCATCCACGTGCCAGAGATGCTCTTGGAGTTAGTGGATGAGCAGGAAGAGAGTAAGCAGTCAGGAAGGGCCAGATGAGCCAGCTGGGAAGCCCAAATTCAGCATCCTAGCTGTGTGGGTGCAGTCAAAGAGCAGAGGTCTTCCAGTAATTCTGAAAAGAAAGGACCTGACAGTCGGTGGAGAAGATCATCTCTTTAACTAGAAGGTAATAATTAAATGACTACATGCATTGTAGCTCCATTTTTGTGGCCAGACTGGATTATTTACACAGGTCTAAGTCTACATAGACTAAAGGACAACCAAGAAACTTATTCTGTGTTTTCACTGGGATATCTGAGAGGAGGTTTGGCACTTCAATAGCTGCTTCTTAAAGCAATGTCCACAAAGAAGAGAGAGTCCTCTTGCAGCTACACAATTCTGAGGAAAAAAAAAATGCACTGGAAAATATTGCAGAAAATCAGTAACCACAGATTTAACTACATCGAATGAAACATTGGAGGAGGGAGAGGAGTAGTCCAGGGAACCAGTCAAAGCAGAATGTTAATTCTAATTGTTGTATTTAGTTGGCCTTGTCTTGTGACAAGTTTGTTATTATGCAGATTTCCTACCTGCCACCTTCCATGGGAGGATTTTGCAAAGTGAAGTTATGCAGGCAATTCCCCTTGCTTCTTACCTCTTTATTCCTAATTATGTTGGCCCTGTGTTCACTCAAGATAACATTATAGCTGTCCCCAAATACCTCTAGATCTGGGGCCTGTGACAAATGAAATAATTTGGTGCTTGGAAGTATTTGTTTCTGTGCAGCAGGACTGTAGCTGTGCTTCCTTATTTGCCAGTGGTTTATTAGCTTTTAAGTCTTTTTTCAGGCATAATTTCTTAGGATTGTTTTGTTGTTGTTATTGTTTTTATTTTTATTTTGTCTTCAGATAGATATATAATGTCACATAGGATGCAGTTTTTTCTTTTTCTTTTTTTGAATACATATACTCTTATACTTCTTGTCTTTTTCCTTCTTTCTTCCTCTATAATAACTTTTGTGTATACGCACACAAATGTATTGCTTACTTGACTCAAACCTGTAAAAGGCTAACCTATGAAAATAAATAGTAATTCATCTACTACATAGAGAATAATTTATGTGTGAGGAAACCGAGGTATCGAAAGATTATGAATTATGAATCCAAAGTGAACTGTGATTATGCATCCTGATTTCTAAGTCCTTCCTTTAACCATTACTTCTGTAATAATTGCATCACATCAAGAATAGTCCCTATTTCTGGTTGTTTTAATTTGGAAATAATGTAGCACTGTGGTTTTCAGGGTTTCTTGTTGCAGATAGTAGTAGAGGTACAATCAGAAGTTTTTTTGTTTGTGATGGATTTGGAAAAGGGTAGGAGAAAAGTCAGAGCAATGGAAACTATAAAAATATTATAGCTGTTGGGCACTGAACTGTGACAAATTAGTGCATCCCTGCTCCATAGCTTTAAGTGGATGCAAAAGGACTCTGAACAGCTTGGGTGAGTAGAGGAAGGCTGATGGTCTCTTTGACCTACATAGTGTCATTGTGGCACAGGGGCCCTAGAAAATTCTCAGCTGTTGTGTCTTTGGGGTCTTTGCTGTCCCCAGTCTTATTTGGTATATCCAGTCTGTTTTCTTTCCAGCCTCTGGAAGGATTAAACATCTTCAGGAGAGAAGGCCAGCTCCTTCTTTCTCTCCTTCTCAAAATCCTCCTCTATAGAAGCCCCTGACTATGGGTCTTGGTGTTTCTCTTTGCTGCTCCCAGTAGGAAAACCTATTAAGCAATTAAACACTTAATAATAACATTTACAAAGGGAAAAAAATATGTTAGGTTGTGGCTGAGCTTCTGACTTCCAATGACAGTTTTAGAAATATCCCTGGTTTTCATCAAAGGTCAGATTCACACATCCAAATAGCTCCTTGGACGTTGAAATGTGCTATACACGTGGATATAATTTAATTCAGAAGAATGTGACTGCTGCTACCTGGCCTTTTTTGCTTATTTTTAGTCAGTCTATGGAGAATTTAGAAGCCGTTTACTTTGTGGTTGGAAATACGAGACAGGGTTGGTTTTTGTTTTTCCTCATGTATGTGATGGGGCATCCATCTGAGCTGTGATCCAGCTCTATTATTTTTCCCCCCTTAGCCTGGTTTTAAGCCTTGATGATTGCTGCTGTCGTACAGTAATACTCCTCACTATCATAATACACTACATTCTATACATTACATCCTGAACAATTTCCGGGGGGGGGGGGGGGGGTGGGGGCGGGGTGTGGTGGTGGTTATTCATATTTAAGGGGGAGGGTTCTCAAAGTCGTAAGACTTCTAATGAATTTTTTATAAGCATTTTAATTAGCTGGAGAAGGCTTCTGAATGGAGTGACCATTGCGCACACTTGATGCCTAAACCTGAGATGTGAGCTGTGTCACCTAATGTTTGTATTTTAATGAGAACAAAGAGAGTGAGATGTCCTGAGCAGGGTGTGATGCTGGCTCCCTCTGGCTTTGAAAGTTTGTGTCCCTGGTGGCTGCTCTTCCCCTAAGGGGAAAAGTGGCCAGAATAGCCTCTCCTTTTCATTTAGTAAAGGGTTACAGAGCTATACTGCTGAAACAGTTGCACCAGAGTCTGAAAGCCCTGAATAAGTTTTGGGTCAAGTTAGGTTGCTTTGGGAGGATTTGAATTTCTGAAGATGTTTTGTTTTCATTCTTTGAATTAAAATTTAATTTAAGTAATTCAAATACATAATCCATCTCTGAAGAATGTTGTCTTAATCTTGTCTCTTAAAAGAAAAAGCAGGATTTTCAAATTTTATCTGTTACTGATCAGCTGTATGAGCTTACTCTAGTCTTCTAACATCTCTAAGCCTTTGTGTCACCTTATCTCTTCCTGGCTTTATCTAGCCCAGCTACTGAATTTTCAAGTAGTTTATCCTTTGCAGCATGAGGGTTCAGTGCTCAGCACTAAGGGTGCATGACTGCAGTTGTGGATCTTAGGCCAGAATACACTTAAAAAACAAAGGGGGAGGTGGGAGGGAATAAATTAAAATCCATTCCTTCCCCCCAAAAGCTATTAGTTTAATTTAGTTTATTCTAGCATTTTAACTACCAGTAAAGGTCCAATTGCATTTCATATTTATCTAAAAAATAAAAAGGAGGGGAGATACAAGAAACCAGAGAAAAAAATTAAATGGGATGGGGATCTGGGTGGTGGGGCTACATGGAGAGAACAACAATCCAGCTTTAAGAGAGACAAATCACATAGGTGAAATAACAGAATTTGGATCCAGCCACTGACTGTCATGGCCTAGAAATGGTCAGAGCAGCACAGCTATGACATTTTAGACATTTATACAGTTAGGTTCTGTTGAGTGATTTCCTAGGTCTCCCTGCAATGAGAGGGAGGGACCCTTTACTTGTTTAAAAGCTTCTAAACTTTGGACTTTGCTTTTGTTGTAATATTAAGGCTTCTGAACCTGTACTTATTTTGGAGGGTTTCTGTTTACTGCTGTATTTGCTATAAAACAGTATATGCCCTCTTTATTTGTTGCCTTTCAAAAAACGTAGTAATTAGTTGCTGCAGAGTAACGATGCTTGCGGTAGCCCGATGGCCAGGCAGAATCAGCTGAGAAAGCAGGGCTGACTGTGCACCAGCGGCGGCACCCGCCCACTGCTGACCACGGTCACCTTCTGGGGAAAAGTCACTTCCATCAGGCAGGCCACTACAGGGCACTGGCCGCGAGGCAGCAAAACACCGCTTGGAATAATTCTTTGCAGATGCCAGGAACCGGAAGTTTCAGGGAGAAAAATGAAAGCCATTCACTCTTCCAATGACACAAGCCTTTGATACCACAAAGTCATTTGGACAGAGAGCTCCAAGGTCAGGAAGGCACGTAAAGATTGGTGATTAGAGAAATACTATATCAGCAAAGTGTGGCAAGCTATTAAAAGAAACTGTAGCTTTTATGATTGTGTTGCTGGAGCTTCCCCAGGGCTATTTGTATTAGATATTGAGTTAAGCATAACTTATTTAGTCCCAGCATTCCAGAAAACATTTTGATGTCAGCTACAGAAGGAAAGTAAACACAAGGAGGAAGAAACAGTTCTGATCCCAAACAGATAAAAAATATTGTAATTTAATTTTGTGAACCCATGCATGTTAGAGCATTAAGAAGGAGGAATTTTTAAAAGGTTGATTTAACTTAAAAGGCTTGGTTGATAGAGGTATTTAGTCACTGTGCAGCTGGGGGAGGGAGAGAGAAGAAACAGATGATTTATCACCTTGAGTATACGCTAAACCTTGACAAAGCATGAATGCAGTTTTCTTTAGACATTTTCTTCTAGAGCACATTTTATGCACATGTGTGATTCTCATCTAACGCTGTCGGCTCTTGTGTATGTTAGACCAAACTGTTTGCTTAGCTGGGCCGTTTGCCCAGTGGATGTTCTGATGGCTGGTGACAGGGATTTGCCTGCCCTGTACTGAGCAATTAGGAGTTTTGGGGACTGTAATTCAGGAATGGCAATATGTCTCTGGATTTTTGATTACCAAGTGAAGAGTTCATAACCTGATCTAGAGGCTGACTGTCAGCACAGAGCTGATCTCATAGCTCAGCCGCTATGGTGTAGGAGTTGCGTTTGTTTATTTCTGTTAGAAGAAGCCAATAAATCCATCAAGGAATTCTGCTAAAGGGTCTCTATTCTCTCAGGATAACATTGCAGACCTAAAGAAATCACAGGTATAAATGTAAGGTCAGGTGTGGTTTTCTTTGATTTGCCAGAAACTACTGTTTACTTAAGAGAGGGGAAGTGTGAGAACTGAAACCTCAAAGTCAAGTACAGCTAAACCCCCCTAACACACAGGGGAGACACCTCAAGAACAGCTCCTTCGATAGAGGTTTTTTTCATGTAATTGTGGCTGTGCTTCAGTTATAAAATATGTTAGGGTGGGAGGGAGGGGGTAGGTCATTTTTGGGTGGGGGGTTTCACACATGTAAGCTTATTTGTTTAAGTGGTGCAAAAAAAGGACAAGGAACATAGCAGAACTAGCATAATGCTACAGATACCACTCTGTAGATATTATCTGGCCAGAGAAATTGTCCAGGAAACAATCCGTACAGCCTACTACCTTGCTCATACTAATGTCACTTCATTTTGGAGACTTCTTTTGATTAGCATAGGTACAGTTCAGTGCTCCCATATTGCTGCTAAAATAAAACTTTTTTTTTTTTTTTTTTCCCCTGAAATGATGAAAGTCTGTGTTTCCATGTTCAGAATAGGAAAGCTCTTCAGTGTGAGATGAAGAGTAAGAAAACTTTATCTCCTTGCTATGTATATTTTTTCTAATCTTTTTAGTACAAAGAAATTGTTCAGTACCACAGGAATATCCCAGCTCTGCAAGTTACATATTAATGCCCACTTCTCCTAGACAGAGGATCATATTCCACTTAGAAGTACCAATGTTATGACTGCTAGTTACCAAACATGCCATGTAGGACTTAGCAACTAAGAATTTCTTCATGTGTCCTCCCACATAAACATAAGAGTTAATACAAAGATTTGCCACAGATTTTTCATTTTACTTTGATTACTCAGTTTTACATACTTGTCCTAATTTTTGACATATTTAATAAGATGATTCCAGACTATAAATTCTCTGCCTTGCAATGTGTAAATTAGCACTTTTAATCCATTGCTAAAACAGCCTAAAATTCTCAGGAATATAGCTACTGAATTTTGCATGTAGTGTAGACAGATTTTAAACTTTTTGGAAGACATAGCTAAGGAGGAAAAGGACTTGTTTTGTTGACAGCTTGTCATGAGGAGACTAATCCATGGCTTACGAAAAAGAAAGCACAAATGAGCTTTACCCTGAAGCTAGACAGAAAAAAAAAAAAAAAAAAAAAAAAAAAAAAAAAAAAAAAAAAAAAAACATAAATTTAATAGAAGAATCTAAGTTTGGCTATGACTGAAGCACTAGATAAAGCCAAATCAGATTTTTAGACCAGACCAGCGCATTGAGCCGAATACTGTCTCAGACCATGGCAACAGGGTATGCTATTTAATGTAAGTGCATGAGCTTGGCTCTGCAATTCATTCTCCTCATACTATCCTACCATCCTGAATTTTTGTTCTGTAGATGTCAGAGACCCATCCCTGCCTCTTCCCTTTACTATCTATGATCCCATTGTCCATGTATTTGTCTTCTACTGTTTTGAACTGCTGGCACCTCCACAATCTCCTGTGGCAACAAATTCCACAAGTTCATTTCTCATGGTGCAAAGAAAAACTCTTGTCTGCTTTAAACTGCTCTCCTTGCAATTTCAGCAAAAGCTCGCCAAATCTAATATTGCAGGACTTGGAGAATAACCATTCTTCCTCTGCTTTGTCTGATGCTCTTATGACTTTGTAGGCATCTCTCTTAAGGAAGATGATCTGTAGCAGAGTTAGGGATGCTTACACAGGCGAGTTTGTGCATATTTTCAACCTTCCACAAATTACCTCTTTGCTCAGCATTTTCAAAAATGCTGCTTTAATTGATGTTCATACTGCCCCTGCCCCTGGCTCACCTGTGGAGCAGGGTGAGGACACTGCTGGCTCCCTCCCAGTCCCAGCATGCCCCACATCTGCCCCATGCTCTCAGGGCCAAGGAGAGCCTGGCAGACAGCCGGGGAAATCTTATTGTGTAGGTTGTATTCATTAGGGGATAATTTGTGAGGTTCATTATAGATTTATTTGAATGTTCTGGTTTATACTGCCATGGACTTGTATGTATGAAAGTCCCACATTTAACGGTAATGTGTGAACTTTTCAAATGTTTTCTCTACACTTCTACTCTCTAAACTCTTAATTTTCTCTTTTTCACTTTTTTTTTTTCATTGTATTTTCTGATTATATCCATTGGGAGAGTGTGATGTCTCCTTGCACAAGATGTTAGGGTGTCTGCACCACTAATTTCAAGCATTATGCAGTACAACTTGCAACTATAATGCAAAGTAATCAAAAAAAAGGGAGGGGGGAGAGAGAGAGAAAATAAAGGTAGAGGCTGGCAGTAAAGCTACAGGGTCAATATTTTATATTATGCAATATTAAATATTGCATCTTTTTCTTTCTAGTATTTTCAAGTAGGAAATAAGTCTCCTTTCTATTGAAAGATAGTTCTGCCTTTGAAGACAAAATAACGTTTACATAAATTGTAAGGTCTTCTTTAATGTAGCTTTCATTATCTCCTATGTTCCCCCTTTCTCTGAAAGTCCAAGTGACTGATGTCAAGATCAAGGGAGTCAATCAATGTAGATACACTCCAGGACCCAGATAGGACATAAATCACTCTTAGTCCTAACCACAGTAGACACCTAACTGAAGGACAGGAGTTTACATATTTGCTATTCTTGTGGGGGAGGCTAAATTTCCCAGCCACTTACCTCACGGGAACCCCTCATTCATTAACCAATTGGGGTGCTTAGTATCACTTATCAAATAGGCTAATCAAAGTTTGAGAGAAACCAGCTCTTGACCACTTCTTGCCCTCTGAGCACTCCAGGGCCACCTCCCACCCCTGGACTTTTATCTAATTAAAGTTGAAGAGGGGAAAATTAATCCATGGAAGAAAATGAGATAACAGCTACCATAGCAGACCATCCCAGAGTCTGGTTTGCCTTTCATCTATTGCTACCTGACAATTAACTCTTCAGCAACACGGGAACCCCATTTTATGGGAGCAGAATCTGTCCCTTCATGCATTGACGGGCATTATGCTACTTATTATTTTAATGTTCAGTATTCACTACTCCATGTTGGAGTCCTCTACTTGTACTGGGTGCGGGTGGATTAGAAAGGTCATCCTTTACTCTCCATCTCTCAGGCTTGACTTAGTGCTGTTTTCACTTGCAGAATACAAAAGTGAAAACTGTAATTTATTACAGTACTAGCAATTCAAGATGTTTTGCTTGGATCCTGTCTTTGCAATTGGTTACCAACATTCCAGCCTTTCTTGCTTTTGTTGGCTACTAGCTTATAACCCTCAATTTCATTCTCTAAATCTGTGTTTAAAAAGACATTTCACAACACAGGGTATTTTGTTTTATTTATTTTGCTTTTTTTTTTCTTTTCTTTTTCTTGGAAAAAGCGTGGAGTGTCCCCTTTGCAAATTCACTGTGATGTTTTGGACAACTTTTTTCCTATTTGGTGCTTTTTTGTTTTAAAATGTTTGCTACTTTTCTTAAACCTCCTGATTGTAAAATTTCTGAAGCCCTTTATGATCACTCGAATTTTTCAGCAACTGAAACTTTGGCACTGTGAATGTCAGGAATGAGTTGACTACAGTAAGGCAGCAGCAGTTGGCTACACTGCTGATGGAGAGACTTGCACTTTATGGGGTACTTGTGAGTCCCAGATGGGGACCATGCATGATGACATGGGAGGTGACAGCAAGCCCCAGCAGCACCTTCCATGCACTAAGTTGTTGTGTGCAGGGACACAGCACCACATCACCCTCCGCTGGCATTACACACTTGGTGTGCTGAAGGAGCAAGCACAGCTCAGCATTCTTTCTAAAAATATTCCGATTTCAAGGCTGCATTTGTATTTCCAGCATCTTTAGCAGGAAACATTGGATTTTAAAGGCTGTGGGACAGGCACATGTGGCCAAAATTAGGAGTGGTGAGGAAATCCCAGGAGTCCACACTGTCTGTGTTGTAACTTGCACCTTCAGACACTCAAAGGCAGGTGAGTAGACCCACTTGGGCTCCTGTCTAGAGATTGAGAAATGGTTTAAGTTATGACATAGTTATATTATATTGAAATGGGCCACTGCTATTAGCTTATTTCAGGGTGTCATTAAATACCTTACACGAGTAACATTAATATTGTCAGTATATAGTTCCTAGCACTTAATAACAGGGATCCTGCAACATAGTTAATTACTTGCAAATGGAAGTTGTAAAAGATAATAGGGTTCAAACCTTTTCATTTAAATCAAAAAGAAGCCCCAAGCAAGCCTTTCTGTACTGACTTCTTCCAAACTTTGGGAAAATTTTAGTCTATATCAATGTCTGAACTAATATCTGGCCTTTCCTTTATCTACCTGAACTAATCCATCAGACCTACAATTTAGAACTATGACCTGCAGCTGTTTGGATATGGAAAGGACACTGGTAGGACTTTTAAAGGGGGATAAGTGAGGCAGTGAAAATGAGATTCAGTAATCCCCCTGTATTATAAGGTATTTTGCACAGGGTGGGAAGAAGCTGGGACTTTGGCCTGCTCCCCAGCCTCAGGCAGCTCAGTGCTCCCTGTGGATGCAGGCAGCAGCAGTGAGATGCCTGCAGACCCCTCCTAGCCCTCCAGTGCCAGGGCAGGGAGTCCATGAGGACTCAGTTAAACTTGGATATCAATTAATACTAGCTGCTTTGCCTTGCAATGTGAACAGGACCTACTAGGATTTGGCAATAGCCATAATCAGGAAACGCGACAGAGAGAATGATTCTGCCCTGGGAGGGGGACAGGCTGCAAGCTGTAACAGGTCTTTTCAGTCTCTGATTTCTACATATTTCATTTATATAGGGCACTGAAAACTTCAATTGTAGCTAACTTTGGGCATTACTCACAAGAGACATATTTGATCCAGTGACCCAAAGGCGAAAGGTTCTGTATTCGATTAGCAGCCCCCTACCAGTGCAGTCCCTCACCGAGGTTTTTATATCAATAACTAAATACCACTAACATTTACAAGCTACATGGTAACGTTTCAGTCTCCTAATTCTGAATCATTTCACAAGCAAAGGGAAGCTCAGGTTTGTGTTAAAAATGGAACTTCTTTGACAGCTTGTTATTAGATATTTAGGAGCAGAATTATTTTTGAAAGAGAGGGAGAAGAAAATCAGTGGATTATGACTCAGTGGGTTTAGGAGTGTCTAAAAGGCACTGCCCTCAGAGAATATATCAGACACCGCTCCTACACTGCTTTTCCCACCCTCTCCTTTGACTGATTGCTGCAGAAAAGTCTTGTCTCCCCCTTACTGGTAATTTTACATCTTCTACTATATTACCCACTGGAATGTCCCCTGGAATTCCACCCGGGATCCAGAAGTTAAGAGAGTCTTTATCTTGATACTAGTGAAACTTGTAAGTAAGATAAAAAGCATTTCTGCACATATTTTTTGAGCATGTACAAAACTATGTACAGGCTAAGAAGATAGAATGCTATTTCCAGCTTCTATTAACAGTAAAAATGTGGAAATAACCAAAAATAAGTTATATAAAATAGCAGTTAGAGGTCAGTATTCCTGTTGGAGGAGGTCTTGATATTTTTTTTTTCTTTTTTTCCTTTACCTACAAGCCAAACACCACTAAGCCAGAAACCACCAACCATTACAGTCTCACAGTAACAAGATATTAATAGCCCATGGAAAAATCAACATATAATTTTATATTATGGTACTTACTACAGTCCCTGTATTTTTATTTATTATTTTTTTAAGTTCTGACCTAACTGTAACATGAGAAAAGGTGGTAGAGTGACATACATAAGTGTTTGTTCCTTTTAATTTGTAATATATTTAAAATATGGTTGGAAATTTCCCTTCTGATTTGTTTTAAGGAACATTCACTTCAATCTTTTATTACAGCAAGCTAGGAATTTCACATACAAATTCTGTCGTCACTTTCCATTTGAACAAGCCTATCATCCTTTAATATAGAAAAAAGCATGTAATAACCCTGAACTGACACATCTTGCCCCTGGGATGGGGCTGTCTGTGGGCCTGCTTTTTCCACCTTTGGTAATACGGGCTCCTCTCATACATGAGCTCTGCTTTATTGTTGTTGTTTATGCATACGTAAGTAAACACACAACAGTTTTCATTAGGTATCTGAGAACCCACTTGCATTTTACTTGTATTGATCTTTAAGGAAGACACCCACATACATACAGGTAAGTAGGTGTTGTCAGAATAGATGCCTAAGCACATCAGTGCTTTTACTTTAAGGTTAAAATGACAGCAGAGATGTCATAGATTGTAGTGGCCAATGACCTGAACTGGGTTGAAGCATACCTAATGACTATCTGGTCCTTCATTTCTATGCATGCTCTACTGTTCCTACTGATCTTACTTGTCCCTTCTTCTGCAAGTTCCTTTTGACATCAGTGACTTGGAACCGCCTATTGCCACATTCCCTAATGCATTTGATATTTCTTTATCCTCACACACAGGCCACAGAATACTTTTAAATGGCATTGATCAATCTCTTGATGTCAAAATGCCAAATCCAGGAACTTGCTGGTTAACAATTTAATGAGAGCCTAATCTGGATTCCACTAAGCTCATCTCCTTGTAGCTGTATGCAAGCAGATTAGCAAACTTTCAGTGTCTCTCAGCCATTCCCTCTGAAGCTGGTTCAGAAGTGCAAAGCTCTTCCCTGATTTCAGGAGTGTTAAAATAGCAGAAAAATCATCAAGCACCAGAGAAGGAATGCAGACACAGCTCCTCCAAAACTTGCCTTTTAGCAATAAAAAGCAAGCTTGAAAAGAAGAGTTCATCCAGCAAGTGGGGTTTTTAGGAAAAGGTGCTACACACATAACACCATTCTCGCAGGCAAGCAGAGAGCTGTGCTCAGTGTGGAAAGGAAAAGCTTTCAGTCAGAGCAGGACTTTCAAAGAATTCTGGAAATTTGAAATGATACTGAGGAGCCTGAGGAAACACAAAGGCTGGCGGGGCTGAATTGCAGGCTTGCTCTGAGGACTCCTTGGATCTTAAGGATGCTTTGCTCATGTTTGTATTCTGATCCCAAGGCGAGATTAGACACTTGGGAAAACACTGTGTTAATCTACTCCACAGTGATTCATGCTGGTCACCAGACTGGAGTGAAGTCCTGCTGAAAAGTTTTAAAGCTAAGCAACAATACGGGAAGCAGAGCCAAACCAGCAGTGTTATTTTTAAGGCTCTGTTCCAAAACTACTGTCTCGTCTTCTCATGCAGCTTAGTCTTCAAAAGAGGTCAATTTAATACTAAAAATTACCAAGATGTGGGGTCAATAAATCTTTTTTAAAGTGATAAACCACAAAGTGCCCCATGAATTGATCTACTTAATGTTGCCATCAACTTTGTAATCTTCCTTTTTTTTTTTTTTTTTTCCATATATCTAAGTACTTCATTCTGTTCTCTCCTTGAAACTTGGAGGATTTGGGTTTCTCCCTCTCCCAAGATAGTTAGCATTGGCCAGTGCATCAAACAACCTCTTCTAGTGAACTCCAGCCACAGAACAAATACACCACCTACCAAACCAAAGGCGCCCTATTCAAATCACAGGCCCATTTGGCAGCCAGCTCCTCTCATACCATTATATCCAGAGCAAACCATAAATCTTTTGTCTTGGACACTACTTGCTACCTCAGGCATGTAAAACTAGCTATTACAATGATTTTAGTAAAACAATCAGCTGCTAGAAAGGCATTGTGCTGTATGTAGGTGTAAAACATTTCACTAGGTTAGTTTCATATAGGTCTATCTTTCATTTTTCACAATTCAAGTCCTTCCTTCTAGCAAGCTTGAAGCCTTTTATTTATTTATTTATTTATTTTTGTATCTGCTGGTTGTGTTTCCTGTTTGTTTGGCTTTAAGTTTTTCGTTAGACTCTTTTCGTTTTGTTTTGTTTGTCTTTTAGTGTGTTTTCCTTTTGCCTGTGTGGTCTCTTGCATTCCTTGTGAGCTCAGAAACATGTCTTACAGGACATTTGCAGAAACTATCACCACACGTGATTCAATGTCAGGAAGAAACTCCCCATTACTGCCTTAGCTAAAATGTAGGCTTGGAAACACAAGAACGAATTTGTATCTGTCAAAATCTGATTGAAATGTCATAGAACTTTGTTCAAACCCAACTGATTTTGTCTTCAGATTAGTCTAAAAGGAATTCTTGATGCTGGAGAAGGTGTGGGGAAGTAATAACTCCGCCTCTAACAACTCCTCAGTGAAGAGCTAGGCATAGGAGGGTACTTTTTTTTTTTTTTTTTTTTTTTTCTTTGTTGAAAATAAGGAGAAATGCTTTGAACTGCACAGCTCCATATTATGCATTGGAATTTAGCATAGTCTGTAACATTGTAGATTATTCTAATACATATTCTGGTTTAGCACACAAACAGGAGTTTTAGGAAGGCACTTAAAATGATAATCCAAACAGAATGATTTTGGAGTATATGCAGAGAGCTTTCATGGCAACTGTCAAAAAGCACATGCGTGTCCCAGGCAAACCTGGATACTGGCTGGTTGGTTGTTCCCTCAGTCACCTTTTCTACCGCTCCTAAATTCTTGTTAATGCTGCCTCAGCAATGCATGGGAGTAAGAGAGGTAGGATTTGACGTATTTGTTTATAAATGCTTTACCTCCAGGGCCTGCTAAAGCTGCATACGTTACTTTCCACCTTCTGAACTTGGTTCAGATCCATTTGATTGCTCAGGTGCTTTGTCCTTTGAGGTAGTTTTGCTGCCTTTCATGTTTCTTGGGGAAATATTTTTTTATTTGTTTTTTTCTCCTGCTGCCATCTCTGATCCAGCTAACTAGGAATGCTACAGAGTGAGTGTGAAATGCCATTAGGTCATAATTTCTCATCCGTAAGTGTAACAGGTTTGACCAAGCTCCTTTCCTCCTAAGGTTCACTGCCCAGAAAAGAGGCTAGCTCTGAAGGATGGCTTTTCCTGTGTCATGTAACATTAAAGTCCTTAAGTCAGAGGAGAACAAAAGTGATTTAAAACTTTTTCCCCCCTCTTCCCATTCAAAAGCAATGTATAACCTCACACTGTGTGCTTCTACAATGAGACTGAGCAGGGAATTTGCCCTGCACAGGTAGTTTATGAATCAACAGGACATTTTTAGCACAGTGTGTCATGGACTCAGGTCTGAAGATATGCTGCTTGTCATGCAAGATATTTCTTGTCTTGCCTGATTTTGAATACTCCAGCTAACCTTTCTGGAGCTCATGCTTAGCCACAAATAGAAGAGAGCTTGTTCCTTTCCTAAAAAGTCTTCAGAGTGAGGCTCACGGGTGTTTACTGACAAATTTAAGAAACTGCAGGAAATCAGTGAAAAAGAAGCAATTTGCATAAATGTCCCATCTAAAATGAAATATAAGAGCACAAAATTTGTAGAGGAAATCCAAGTCTGAAAAGTAATTGCATTTGTTTAGATTAAATACAAGACAGCATTTTAATAAGGAAGCAAAACCTCTGGCTAAAGTGTTATTTTCCAGCCTTTCTCTTATTTTATGTTTAAAATTAGGTGGATTCTCCTCAGATCCATAATCCCCAATAAATTAACCTGTCCAAATAACACATGCAGAGGATAAAACTATACCTTTGATTTTGATTGCATTGCTTATGGTTGCAATTTAGGTAGTCTTGATTCCAAACGTTTTTGTTCCTGGGGACTTGGACACCCTTAAAGTGCTGAGAAAATCTCAGTTCTAACATGGATCTAGTGAAGTTGTTGGTTGCAAATAGATAAACATGTCTCTTTTTGCTAATAAATGACTTAGAAGCATAATTTTTCAAATATGGTTCTATGTCTATGGAGTATCACTGTTCTTTTGTCAGGACTATGGACTTGCACTCTTGTAACCTAGAATTTAGTTTTGAATGGGACAGATTTTATCTGTAAATATAATTCCTAAATATCCAACAGAACTACAGGAAGTGTTAACTGAACTGTGACATAGATACAAATAAACTGACTTAATTAAGGAAATACAATTTCTTGAAGTCTTACAAATAGGCAATTGAGTTTTTATCTCATGGCCAACTTGATATAACAAAAATAGTTTATTAGCAGAAGTACCTTGCTTCCTGCTCTAGAGCTATGTTAGCACTGTGTTGACTTCACATTACATGACTTTACCACACTTTAGCAGCAGCGCTTGGCATTAAAACAGAAGAAATTATGCTAAAATAAAAGGTTGCAATAGGATGTGACATTTAAACAGAGCAGAGCATCCTGTCGGGCAAGGAGGTTTACCCTCCTTGCTTGCACATTCCCTTCAACATGAATATGGAACTACTTGGCTAATGTGAAAGAGGATGAGGATTTACCCAACCGATAGTGCCACAGTCACTGGGGATCTGGTTTTAAACAAGTGCATAATGATGAAGCGGGTTTGTTTGTTTGTTTTTCCAATGTAGATTACTAAACTAAAAGATAATTCTTAATTTGCTTTGAGTATAAATAGTACCTTATCATACTACTAGAGAACAGGCAGATTTTAAAAACTTTTTACTATAGCTATATAAAATACTCCTTAAATTAAGTATATTACCAGTTATATATATTACAGTTAGAGCACATGTACAGCAAATGTATTATAAGTCATTGAGACAAATCTTAACAGAGCAGATAGGCATAGGCGTTTTGATGCCATAGGCAAAAATGAAAGTTAATTGCAAAGTGCTATCACTCTACTTGCATATCCTCATGCCCTTTTGCATTATGTTACATTCAGCAGCATAATTCCAACCTCAGCCATTCTGTGATTCTGTGATTTGGAGGAACAGTTTTGCAAGTAGTCTGGAGCTTTTGGATTTCTGAAAATCAGGCTTTTAGAAATGTGGGACTCTTTCCACGCACCCTTCTGGAATGTTCATTGTTCCTAACTTAAAAACTGCAGCAGCCTTATGGATATACATGACAGTGCTTCTGTGTCTATTTCTCCTCACAGTTTTTCCTTTTTGAACTTAAGTAGTACAGCTGTCTCTTTCCTGACTCCTCTGTCTATATTTTCTCTATGCCTAGTCCTTACAGCATCACACTACAGATGCCCTGTAGTATCTTAGCACTGTTTTCTTTTCAGGGCACTGGGGGTAATAGGCAAGGAGGGGAGGAAGGGGGAATACTCTTCCCAAAACTCCAACCTATTAAGTTCTTCTTCCATTTCTTCTTCTTCTTTTTTTTTTTTTTTTTTTTTTTTTTTTTTAAGTAGAGCTATAATCAACTTGCTAAATTACAACACCCTAAAGGCTTACATACTGAACTATAATCCATGTTTTCTATAGATCATGCAAAGACACGTGTATACACTGCTAAATATCTATACATACATATACAAAATACAAGATCCATCAAAATAGATAGCAGTGAAGGCAATTCCTGTACATTTTTTTTTTTAATATATATATATATATATATTATTCGGGTGAGAAACAAAAATATATATGAACTGTTATATGGGAAGATCGGAGCATATGCTCACACCTGTTCAGTAAGTGGGAAGTAGTGTCATCTAGTGGTTGGCTCAAAGCTAAATGGGACAGAAGGTGTAATTCTGTATATAGTACCAAAAGTTTAATTCATGCATTGCTATACTGTGTAGCTTAAAGGAAATTATGTTTTTCTCAATGATTCAGCCAGGAAACAGGGAAAAAGTAAAGCCAATTGGAAAATCATACACCAAAATATCATAAATATATCAGTTCTGTCCCATTGTGCTCAAATGGACACTTTCCTTTTTTTGCATCCTATCCCATCCTGTACAATGTTCTCCTCTGATAGTGCAGACCTACTGAGACAATCTGACAGACCTTCTGTCTATCCTCTTCCATGCAATATAGGTTGAGAGCTACTGTGGCAGGGCACCAGTACATTATCATATATAGAGATAAATACGTTTATGTTGAAACTTACAGTAACTGAAGTTAGTTCAGTCTTCAGAAATATAAGAATAAACAAGTCTATTTATGCATAGTAATGCTTTATAAGATGGAACTAGCTTAATTGCAAAGCTGCTTCTTGTTGTTTCTTCTTACTACAACACGTTTGTTAGAAATCATGTAGACTACAGTACTCCTTAGTATCACTTTTGGGTGCAGGAAAACATGGACTTGACCACATGCTTACAGTTGACAGAAGTGGTGGTGTTAAACACATACTTAAAGCTAAGCGTGTGATTAATTTCTCTCTTCTCTCGATATTCGGGGTTTCTAATATGAACAAAGTACTGTCTGCTTTTAATTTTTAATGTCCAAAGACTTAAAGCTCTCATTTACAGCTACTTCTTATATAAAAATCACTGTAGGGTGTTAACATAAAAGCTATCTTGGACCTGGATGCAATATTATTAGCATGATTACTTGCTGTGGAATCTTAATGAGAGTTTCATCCATTACAGTTTCATCTATTAAAATTAAAGAAACTAAAATCTACTGAAACATTTGAATGAAGGACTAAACACATTAGAATGGAGCAATTATAAACAGGACTTTTCCAGCTGCCCTTGCTAATAGGCAACTCTAAAATAACAGCAACGCATGTCTTAAGTTTCTGCTAACAAAGCTGATTTCTGACCAGAAGGCTAGAGTATTCTTTTTCATCTATTAAGGCCTGAAAGTGACAGTTCTTCGTCATATCCCTAATATTTCCTTTTCAGCTCACCAAGGCCAAAATGTCATCTTTTCTTGTAAAACAAAAAATCAAAGCCAAATGGTTAAAATACAAAGTTTTGGTTAAACAAACAGTCAGTATTTCAGTGGTTTTATCTGCAGCCTGCAGAGCAACTAAACAAAGCCAAGATATTGTCCATCTCTTTGACAGACAAAGAGCCTCAGAGGTCCAGAATGACATGCCCGGGGCTGGCACGTGATTAGAGTAATTAAATTAAATAGCAGGAAACATGTTTTCCATATGCCATTGCCTGGCCACACACAAACTGTAACAGTAAATCTTTTATATTACATTGGTTCAGGGAAATGTATAACCATCTTAAAAATGCATGATGCCCACAAAAATAAAGTTAAACGGAATATAGTAGCATACTCAACTGGCTCCCTGGCTTTGGTCATTGGCTTGAAATGTTGAACAAGTTCATTCCTTATTTATTTATTTTTAAAGGCACAGCTCAAAATGCCCTGAGCATGTGAACATCCAGGAAGCATTACTGGGTTTACACTGGCGGGTAGTGCTGGTGCTCTGATTCAAAGGAAAAAGAAAAAATTTCCAAGTTAAGAGAAACATCTTGGGTACCTTACAATGTGAGCTTCTAACACATTTCTCTCAGGCTTTTGCAATAATCAAGCCCTCCAAATGTGTATTTTAAAAGATGTTTTTTAGTTGTTTGCCACAGCAACATAATCTCAAATTACTTTGTTTTCATGGGCAGTTGTTAGGAAAGACAGTATGTTAATCCATGCCATAATACAGTCAGAGTTGCCAGTCAGTTATGTGTCATCACTGAATTTACTTGTAGTCGACCTGTTAAGATCACCTAGAACACTTACTAATCTCTTTTTGATTCATCTTTCAGTGGTTGATGGTGCCAAATTAAATCATTGTTATTTTTATTATTTTGCACAGTAAGAACAAGGTTGCAAATCAGTTTAGAAGGAACTTTTAAACCATGATATCACTGATTAAATGTCCAGTCCTTGAGATTTTTGGGAGGTGACACACAGGAACATTTACTATAAATGATAAATTCTGTAGACTGCATAATACTCTTGACATGAAGAGAATTAAGAATTTGGGGAAAACCATTTCAGCACACACAAAAAACCTGCCCTTTAAATTAAATTTTAAAGGAAAAAAGCACTTTCTAGTCCAGTATGTACTGGATAATTTCATAAAAATTTTAGCTATTCCATCTACATTTTATGCATTTCCTTAACCAAGAATGCTCAGATAAGTTTCTGATATCAAGTTCAGTACTGAATTGGAGTATTAAGTTTGATAATAATTCAGTGAAATGAAAATACAGACTTTCATCTGGAAAAATAAATGTAAACTTACATTTAAAAGGTAGGATAGAAAACTGATGCTTTTGACTCGATCTTTATGTACTACAGTATTTCTCAAGTTATTTAAAGTTACTGATTCAAAATGTAGTAAGTATGGACAATTAGGAATTGGAACATTTGTTATTATACACCGTTGAATGCTTTCTTTACTAACTAATCTCCATTATTTGATCTGGAAAAGATCTGGCCAGGAAGAGATGGACCTGTTCTCTGAGATGAGGAGGGCTCTTAAGCCTAACTACGAGAGCTGCTGGAGGATGTTTTATGGCCTCTTCTCCCACTCCTCATCCTCTCCCCACCATTGCTTCCCACAGAATTGCCAAAACAAGGAAGATGCCTTATCATCTACCTGCTTTCCTGCTCTGTGGCTGGACTTGGCCTCCTGACACTGTCCCTTCCCCGCCACAGAAACCAGGTCCCTCCACAAGAAGCCCCAGCACATCTGTGAAACAGCAGTTACTGAAGGTAATTATGGCCTTTCTGGAGATGATCTCATTTTTGCTAGACCCCTATGTTCTTTAGAAGGCAAATTCAAAGAGGTTTGCAAAGGGTCTGATGCACTTGAGGATGCCTGCAGGTCTGCCCTTGGGCCATGGGTGGGGAGAAGGGGCTGGGGAAAGCCATGGTGAGGAGTAATTTCCTGAAGGGAAGTAACAGAGGGGTAGCTTTGTTTGCACCTGTTCTTCATGTCCTGCAAAATGCATTCTTAGAAAGCAGCTCTGATTTTCAGGCTCTAGTGCTTCCTCAATACTACCTGCTTAGCCAAGCGCTGAGAGCAGCCACTTTCCCTATGGCCCTCCACAACTTTTTCAGTGGCACAGATAGAACTTAATCCATGGAGTGAAATTAGTAGCATTTCTTTGTCCTCGTAATGTCATTGTGTACTTAGACCTATGAAGCCAAGTGAAAATGTGGTCCAGCAGCTCCTGCCAGTGTTAACAAAACTGACTTAGTTTTGCCCTCAGTGAATTGTTC
This sequence comes from Heteronetta atricapilla, assembly GCA_011075105.1. Lineage (NCBI taxonomy): Eukaryota > Metazoa > Chordata > Aves > Anseriformes > Anatidae > Heteronetta > Heteronetta atricapilla. The sequence continues at coordinate 32,264,950 of CM021732.1, read as the reverse complement.
AGACCAAAGAATTTGGACAGCTGTGTGGGTTTTTTCTTGGTGTTGTTTTTCCTCTACCCTGGTCTCTCAAATTATCCACCCTACTCCTCATTCCCAAGACCTGCTATAAACCCCAAGGACCTCCTGTAGCACAGCTTCCCACATGCTAACGGCAGAGACTGAGCACAGCAGCTGTTTCCTGTGCCAGCAACTGGACAGGTAGTGTCTCACCAGTGATGGTGCAGCCCTGTAACAATGACCTGTGGGGGGGAACTATCAGTACATGAATAAGAGCTTGCTGTGTGTCAAACATTAAGCGTTCTTTCTTGTGACTTCCTTAATTCTGAGCTGAAGCTATCAATCATGCTGACAAAGAGCATGTAGAGACAGTAGAGCTGATCCTGGTAAGATGTAAAGAGCTTCAAAAAATCTTTCTTCTCTGTTAATGTAGCTACCAATTTCTGATTATCTGTCTACACGTTAATATTCAGCCTCTCGCAATGACACTAAATGTGCATGTGGCCATGACAGCATGAAGGAGAACCAAACACTGATCCCTTTGAGTTCACAGTATCACAAAGGTTAGTGCTGTATGTATTTTGACCAAGGAATGCAGAATCCATAACAAGGCCTACTTTCTACAGAAGCAGCCATGGCAGAGCTATTCAAGTGAGGTATCTCTGGGCTGAACCTGTGTTGATGGCACCTGTATTCAGTGCTGCAATTTGTTTTTCTGTCAGAAACACTACCAGAGACTGATTTGAAGTCCACTGTGTAAAATCAATAGCTTCAGAAAACTAAAACTTACACAGAAGCTAATGGAAAACTATGATACAAGACCTGCACAAGTGCCATTAAATGGAGAACAAAATCATTCTATAAAGAAAAGAAAGGAAGATACCAAAGGATTGGTGCCTATGATGACCTAAGGCCAAGGTGTGAAAATGGATCAGAACAGGTGAGAACTGAAGGAACCCTGTTTACCACCTGTTCCCACGTGCAGTCAGGTGGCTGAGCGACAAGTTCTCTTGTGTAGTGGCTCTTAAACTTGTATTTTCAGTAGAGGAAGATCTAGGAAAGCAAACTTAGGATCAGCTGTTCTCTATAGCTATTCTTCTGTTAATGGGGAAGAGAATTTTCCAACAACATTTCTGCCCTGTGCTACTTCTGGCTCCGCTCAGTAATAGAAATCAGCTTTAAAATCTGCAAACTGTCACCTAAAAATATCCCAGCGCCCTTCTTGATGGGTGCAAAAGGAAAAGATTAAAGAAAGCACTGGAGACCAATACTTCACCAAATGCTTTAGGTACCTTGCTAAACCCTCACCATTGCTGCAATCTTGTAGCTGTAAATTTCACAAGCTTTTTTGCTGAGGAAATGCAGGCAGTCTGAGCAAAAAGACCTTTTTGGCCTCCTGGGGATCCAAAGGTCACAGGCCGGGCCATGGGAGGAGACAGATTATGAACTGTCTCTAAGGCATTCAGGCAAGCTGCTCTTCCAGGGTGTTAACCAATGGAGCATTATTAAGACTTAGACAGCAGTGTGCTGAGGAGTGCACATATTCACTGTCATATTTTAAGGCAAGGAAAAAATGAAAACTTGTGTGTGTGCATGCGCTTGTCTGTCTGGGAGAGAGAAAAACATTTGGAGGTCAAACAGAGCTCTTCCAAACACAAAGCATTTAAAGAAGTAGCTGTCCAAGAACACATAATCCTCTTCAATGAGAATAATAATAATAATAATAATAAAACCATGCTGTCTGATACAGGAAATGATAAATTGCCCATTGGTATGAAAGTAATATCATCTGACTGTCAAAATGTGAAGTAATAATTATTGGGATCTGGACTTACAGGCTTTTGATTCATGCTAGTTATGTACCCCCAGTTAAGTAATTTTGCCTGGTGTTGCCCCAGCAGTCTCCTTATGTGCTGCTTTCACTGACAGAAGTGTACCAGCAGTACCAAAGTACTATATCATAAGCATCTGAAGGAGGAAAAGAAGCATAAATAATTTTGGATCAAAAAATATCAGCACTATTGACATTATTCTGAGCTGTTATCAGTAAAATGAAAAAGTTTGTTATTTTGTAATATACTGATAAAACATTTGCCATATGGTTGTTCAGACATCTCAGTTCTCAATTTTGTTATGCGATAAAATAAGTCTTATTGTCTTCTGTAACTGCAGTGTACAATAGCAGAGACAAAAATAGCAATCATCTCCTTGGCATTAAATAGATTTAATACTTCCTGGAAAAAAAAAAAAAAAAGATCATTTTCACATTCAACTGGGAGAGGCAACTTGTAGAAATTCTTACTATTATGCCTTTTCATATAGAATTGGCATTAAAAAAATGAATTATTCTTCCCATAGCATTTGATAATGGACAGTTAAAAACTTTATGGACAGACCCTTAAGAGCAAAGAAGACACAAAGCTGGCTAAATATTCAGAGGCTTCATGTAAATGAATGAAAAAAAATCACAAAACAAATCCAACACCACAGTTCTCTCCCTCCAACCTCCCCACTCCTTCTCTAGGATAGTCTAAGGCTCAGGTATGAATCAAGTAATCATAATGCTAGCCTGTGTTATTTGGCGGTTGAACTGGGCCTGTGCACTCACAGAACTGAGGAAGGATATTACGGTACATGGCTAGTGTCTCTCTTACTGGCTGGACGGTTACAGTAGATGACTAAGGTAGCCTAAGAAAAAGAAAAAAAAGTTAATTGAGCTAGTACAGATCAGAACGACTTGTGGTTACAACATCATTTAGGGAGGGTAGAAGGGAGTAGAGAAGGTAGAAGGTCTCTTTAAAAGTCTGACATTATTCAAAAGTTACATTTCCATTTCTCATTTCTCTTCTGGGTCTTCACAGCACTTATCAAGGTCAAAAATGCTGCAACTTGCCATCGACATGAAAGAACCAAGTGTGCAATCAACTTCCCTTATGATTCAGGGCTATGTACTTTTCGAGTCAACAGAGTTACTTCACAGCAACTATGGAAAAGTAAAACCAAAGCCAGAAAGGTGCCAAACTAGATTCGAACCATCTTATTTAATCAGCTAATTAAGGCTGAATTGGTTACAAGTAAGTATCTGGTGTGTCAAAGCAACTCTAGTTATTAAGAGGTGACCATGTAGTCACCTCAGAGAACTAGGCATTGCTGAAGTATGATTTCAAGTTAGTGAGCTAGTACCCTTTAACTTTCATCTGCTGCTGAAGGTGCTGTGGTCTCTAATAGCTGTGTGTTACAGGTTACCTGTGTGATACAAATGGCTACCTGTGTCATACAGGTAGCCATTTGCTACCAGCATTTAAAGCCAAAGTCAGCCTGTATGGGCTATATGAGGTATGGGGCCAGCTAAGCAAAAGGAGCACGACACCTGAGTCCAGGGGACCAGAAAGCAGAACACATGTAGAAGATACCCCTTCCCAGCTCTGCTTGTGCAGCAGAATGAGTGACCATGGCTGGGAAGCCCAGAGCATCCCCCATTCCACCTTGCAACTGGCTACATGTTTTGCACTTTTTTTCCTTCCTTCCTTTTTATTCTAATTCTAAAGTAGGCTGAGTTAAAAGAGGAAAAAAAATGCAAAGTGCAAAATCTAAATGCAAAGCACAGAGTCTATCAGTTGCAGTGATAAAATGCCACAAAAAAAATCAACAGGATTCCACTAGAGCAATACAGAAGATAAAATTATGATACTTATCTTCTGTTTGCATTAACAGTAATTTAGCATATAATGTTCTACACTATATTCTGTTGAGAAACCAGGTACAGAAACACTGCTACCACCCAGATGATGGGAACTGCATAAGGAAATCAGAAACTAAACAAAGAAATGAAAAGTAAACAAACATCTCTTAAGTGGATAAGTAGGACATGCTGCTAGTGGGACAGAATACAATAAGGAAATTAACTTGCCTTAGCTAATTTTGGCTTCAAATTGTGAAGTGTTCATAAGGGGGTGAAATAAGTAAACATTTTTTAGTTTGGTGCTTGGGACTAATGTTAATAGATAATACCTCAGAATGCCAGTGAAGACAAAAACAGGGTATAGTTAGCTTAAATAACATACAGAAGTCTTAATGATTTTGATGATAACCAAGATGGAATGAAGATGGTGCATGAATGAATTGCTGAATAGAGAGGAGGAGTAGTGGCAGTGTCTAGAGTCCTCCTGTTTGGCAGAGGCATTCAACTTTTAATCCTATTTTGTTAACATCAAAAGATGAAAAAGGCTAACATCCAGTAACCCATGTTTTTATTGAGTTTATAAATATTATGAAGCATTTTGCCTTGTTTGGAAGTAATTACTTCTAAACTGGCATCTACACTGGCTTTATTTTTGTGGACAACAGGACAGACTAAGCAGCTACTGTTAAAAAAAAGGAGATGGACATTAATCAGGAGATGCACATTAATCCCAGAAAAAATAAGGCCTGTGGATTGTATTACATTTTGATTGTTTTTTACATTATGGGTGCTTTGATGTGTGGTAAACAAATAATTTAGAAAAAAATGCAGATGTAGTCTCCAAACCAGGAATGCTGTCAACTGAAAGCATTTAAAACTGCTCTTGTAATTTTGATATGAGTATTTAAACAAATGGCATCTCGGTAAAATCACTGTCAAAAGCAAGATCTACTTCCAGGCACAAGATTCAAAATACGTAATAATCATCAGAGCAATCAGTATATTGTTATTCTTTTAATGCTACTTAAGATTTCCTAAACCGAAACTTGCTTTTCTTATCTATTTTTTAATGTATTACTGATAAAACATTATTTTGCTGTTGGATCACTTAAATAATTACATTTGAATTATGAAAATATTCCTTAGGTTCCTGAAAGCATTTTATTTTAGTTAAAATTCTACCATCAAAGCAGCTAAAAGCTTTTCCTATTTAAATGAACAGTTGAAGAAGCTTGAAGGCAATGATTTTCCATACGCTTTTGACAGTAATATTCATGTTCTGTAGCAACAGACATAGTTACGTAGTACAAAGTGTTTTTCTCGGCAGATCTGAAGCAAAGTTCAGGAAATGTCACCAACCAGTAAAGCATTTAATGTCTTTAAGGAAGTGCTTAGTTGTTTCTCTGCTGTAGGACTTCACTTTCTCCCACTATTGCTTGAAAGTCATCAAGTTTGTGGATTCCCTTTTTTCCCATTCTATTTACAGATGGATTCTAGTTTTGCAGTGGTCTTGAGGAGTCTCAAAAAGGTGATTATAAACTCTCTTTCAACATTTTTATGGTTCTAGGAGGACTTTAGAAGTGTCATAGAAATTATTTCAGTTCATCCAGATTTTGGATAATTTTGGATAATTAGGGGCAAAGAAACTGGACTTTCCCTTTCCAGTATGACACTACATATGATCATATGTTCAAGACAAATGCCATGATGGGAAAATGAGCATGCATCGATACTATTTCCACATTTACTAGAACTTATAATGGCTGATGTAGGATAAAACAAGAGACTAAAAGGAAGACTTTGTGTAATCATTGTAAGAGTAGTGTAATAAAAACCTTGCTCCTGAAAGCTTCAATTGTTTCAACAATGTATAGCAAACATATTTGGTTATACAAAGCAAAAGCACCAACTAAGTTATCAACTTTACACAAAGTCAGATATCTGAAAGGGGATCTTTTAAAAAAAAAACTTTATTTGAGAAAGGAAGAGACTTATATCAGAAGGCAAAAAAAGGGAACATACAAACAGAATATATTTACAACACAAAACAAGAGATCACCTCTAAGGGTGTAAATTATAATAAATACAGTAGATTTAAAATGTAAGAGACAATTATCAATTAGAAATCTGTGTTTTTTTAAACCCAGTTTTCCTTTTCACTGGTTCCAGGTAGTTTCTCTATTTTAATTTTATCCAAATTTGAAAGACTCTGAAATTAAAGCCCACTGATGTATTGGGGTTTCCGACCTGAATGACATTATAAAAATATCTTCTGTCTTTTGTGAATACATGTTTTTGAAATGATATTGTACAAAAATCTTCTAATTGCAAGTTTTTCCCCAAATAAAATGTATTTTAAAAGATGCACTATCCCTTTTGATGAAGCCTAAGTTAGGTTCTGAAGAAAATTAAAATTATACAGAATGGGAAAAACATAAAATTTCATTTTTATATGCCTCACTTTTTGAAAGTGAATGTGTTTTTTTCATCCAAGACAGTGAAAGATTTCTGTCAAATATAAAGCACAAATAAAAATAACCTATATTTCGTCAATTAATATATTGTTCCTATCTAAGATGATCTTTATGGTTCAGGAGGCTTCTCATTATATAGCAACTATTTAGTCATTCATTTGGAGATCTTCTAGGAAAAAGGATAATGTATCTTTATAAGTTGCAACATTTTATAAGAGATTTAATAGTATTAGAGCAAATGTAAACAACACATGCTAATAACATTTCAGAACAATTTCTACATTTGGCAAAACAGCTATCTCATTTGAAACAGGATACTGCACCTTAAAATACCTTAGCTTTAGAAATATAAATATTTTTAATAGAAAAAAAACTGACAAGGATTCCAGGTCAGTTTGGGATTATCCATATTAAAGGGGATCTTAATACAATGAATCTTTAACTAGCTTAACAAAAGTAAACCTATAAAACAAGGTAAACATATCAAAAGGGAATATGAAGGAAATGTTTCACTGGAAAGCTTCCTTAACAATTTCCCTACTCGCTTTGTTATTTTCTTTGACAATAAATCAATTCATAGAGTGCCTTTAAAAACAGAGAGAACACTACCCCGTTCCCCCTGCCTTACATTCCTCAGCACATGAATCACTTGGGCTTCCTGTTTCCATAAGGCATTTCCTGCTCCCCCTCTCAGAATCACTTTTCTGCAGGAGAACAGCAGGGACCTGACAAAGTCTTGACTTAAATAAACAATGCCTGCCATTGCATCCAGCACTGTTCCATCTGATTTTAGAGCAACAAAAGGGACACCAGCTCTCTGAAAGCACAGACTGCACAAATGTGCTTTGCTCTTCAGCGTTTGTAAAATACTGTCAGACAATTTGAAGTTTCCTCTTGCTGAGTTGGCATTTTTACACTGACCTTATTTTAGGATTTGTCTGTAAGACCTAGTGATAAAGGTTATGCAATATTGTATGATTAGTCTTTATTTTAAAAAAATAAACAAGTGATTAGATATCCGACAATAATGATAACAGTTCTGTGCTTTTCCTGCAATACCGTAGTATCTGATTGGAACCTAATGCTGTGTTTTCCTTCTTGCCAGTATTTGCATCTGCTTCATTTAAGGATATCTCCGTGGACAGTATCATCAAATATGACAAATGAAAAACTAGGCAGTGCAAAAACTGAAAACAATGCAATATTTAAACAGTGCCTTGTCTGGCATCTTTACATCCATTTGTGCACTTCTCTAACTTACACTTTGTATTCCAGCCTGGGACCGCTGATAAAGCAGTCAGTACCTGTCTACTGGGGGAAAAAATACCCTATCATTAACAGTGTTCAAGACTACATTATGATACATTATATACAGATAGCTGAAAGCAAAAGTCAGAGGATTCAAAATCAGAGAAGAATGTTTCATCAATCAGGTCTGGAAACTAATTCCAGCAATAGCTGATCTCAACAAGCTAGGTGATAACGAGTTCTCTTGAAGCGATGTAATGTAATCCTGGGCTAATACAAATTCTATCATCTATTACACAAAGAGTTATGTAGAGCAATTGACTGCAACAGGTATTTTCTCCATTAGTGGCCATAAGGATGAGCTCCACTATGTTTTAAGTGTGCATACAACACCTCTTCCTTTGTTAAATTCTTTGAATGGTAAATCAGGATTTGCTAGATCAGTGAATCAAAACACAATCGCTTATCAAAGGCTAAGAAAATGCACGTGATGTTCAGATAATAACCTTAATTACAAATCCTGGAGCTAAATCTTTGCCTATTACCTGTTGCATAAAAGCAGCTTGCTCCCCAGATTCCATTTGCTGGGTTTGAATATCCTCATCACTGTCCGGTGGCTCCTCTTTGACCTTCACAGCCCCAACCTGCTGTCCTATTCTGTCATCCACACCAGCACTTCTGCTCTCAGCCCTAATGCTGGCACTGCTAGCAGCAGCTTGCTCTTCCTGCATCGAGTGGTCTCCATGAAGCTCTTCTTCAGCTTCCTCCAGGTGACTGCCAGGCTGCTTTAGTTGCTCAATGGACTTAGAGAGCATCTGGAAAGAGAAGGACGGGGAATGGTTACTGACTCTTTTCACCAATGCCAAAAACTGTGAAGCACCAGATTTGCACCAACAAAATTATAGCTTCTGCAACAGAACCAGGTAGCGATGCATCCCAGTAATTTACTGGGAAAAAAAAAAAAAAAAAAAAAACAACATACCTAAGCAAAAGGTCACTTCTTATTCTGCAATTGAAAATTATCACATATGTAACAAGTGCTAAATGGTAATGCTAACTAAAAATAAGGCGGACTAATGAAAACATTACTACACATCTGTTGCATTGTTGCAGCTGTTAATCAAGAGCAATTAGTCTCTCTTCATAATCATTTTGAAACAAAAATGCAGAAATTTATTTAAATACCTATTACAGTTCATTTTTCCCAACATAAAATAATACAGGAACTCTTAGAGAAGAAAATTAGTACCTTGGTTAATAATTTGCTACAAGCAAATTAGGGAATGCTCACACAGTCTTCGCTATCAATTACTGCATGATAATCTACAGAGGAGCAGTGACAAAGACGGTGTCAGTCACCTCTCCTGTGGCACAGAGAGATAATAAGGATGCCTGTCCCTGACTGGAAGGACTGCAGCTTTTGTCATGGCTGGTACAGGTGTTCTTGTTTCAGCAGTAACAATATAACACAGCTACCCAGGCAATACTGTTTTTACAACATTAACTGCTACTGTAAAGCTTTAATGAAGTGTCAGAGTGTCAAAACCAAATATAGTTTATGCTTTCTTGTTTAAGATATCAAAAATATATTTAAAAAAATAATATATATATCCAAATGTAATTCAAAAGCCAAACTGGAAAGAAAATGAAAAAAAAAAGGCCTTGTTGAAAGAGGCATAAATCAGACATGAAGTAAGCATCTGCAGGACCAAATGAGTAATTATCATTTATTCAACTGGCCCACTTGTTTTTAAGCAAATAATGATTTGTATCACCAAGGCCAAATATACTTAGAGTAAAAAACACTTTACCTCCCTCCCTTTTTCCATCTGCCCACGCCTTTCATAGATATTAAGTCTTTCAAACTGAGTTTTTGCTGGGTTTATATACTGAGTTACTGTATAGCTGCAATACAGATATTTTATCACAAACCACAGCTGGCATAGTTCTTTCATTCTGCTCACTAGTGCATATAGAAAAATGCCACCCCATGGAAGGGCAGCATTGTCATATAAACTATGATCAAGAAGCTACAGCTGGACTCAGAAACACACAAAGTCAGCAATGATAACCGAAAGATTTGTTTGTGCAGTCCCAGTGATGTTCTGACACATACACCTCACATCAATGGAGAAATAAACTCCACAGTGGAAGTCTACAGGCTGTAGTCACAGCAAACCTTCATTTTTATTGTTTTTGGGGGGGTCGTGGGGTGGGGGTAATGGGAACATAATGGTTTACTAAAAAGAAACAAACAAAAATACCCTTTCATTGCTCTGGAAACTGCAAAATCATAACGCATGTAACCCTCATGCTGCAGGTGGCATGTTCTGAACCGAGGAGTTTTCATTACTGCAACTAATGCAAAATGTCTCCTTTTATTAAGAAGAATCTTAACAATTTCTCAGATGAAACCCATAAATCTTTTTCAGTTGTTTGCTGGGGGATGACACCAACCAGGAAGGCACTGAAACTCACTACATATATTCAGATTGGGTATACTATTCCACTGCTTACTTAAACATCTGCGTGTGATCTCTCTCCATTCCTGAAGCAAAAAGAAAAAAGAAAGGCTGGCTGGGCAGTAAGCAAGTACAAGCTGAAACATCTGTGCGACAGATAATCACATACAGCCACAAGAGTCACTAGTGCTGATCCATCTGTAAAGCATCCCATGTGCCAGTTACTTGACATCAGGTGGGTTATTCTGGATGGAAAGCCAACAGAAAAGGTCTGCAGGTCCACAGCAAAGTTAAGACATATTTAGCTCATTGCTGCTCTCCTTTTACACTTTTTTTCACTTTTATGTCAGGCTCTTTCTTCTTCATGCTGCTGTATGGCACAGATCTTCAGTGCTGCTGAACTTTCTGATGCAATACATGATGTCCTGCAGTATATAATCTATACGTGGAATGCTGCAAATGCTTTTTGCATGCAATCAGCAGGGAGATACAAGAACATATAAGGGAACTGTGGAGACTAGCATGGTATTTGCGTGCATTTCAATTTGCAGTGTGCCTGTCTTGGCACCCACTCCCACACCATGGAAGTCAGGAAGAGATTTGCTCCAAATTTAGATGACAGGAGAACCTAAATTAAATCTTCTAAAACTCTGTGAATTTTGTTTATTTTTTTTTCCCACAATAAAATTTACAAAGTATGTAAATATTGTCATCTTTCATGCAAAGTCTTATTAAAAACATCCTTTACATTGTGACTTGATGGCAGAATTGAGAATGAAACTAAGCCCCAGGCAAGGAAGCACTAGAGTCAGATCTTCTCATGTGACTGAGTGTGACAAAATGGGTGGACCATGTGGAGGCAAAACCTAAAGAAACCCTCCTGCTGCTCAGTCTGCTAAGCCATATCACCACCATGCTTTCATATTTATTAATGTGGCTTTTAAAGGCAGTCCCATCTTATTCCAGTAATTACATTAGTATCATTATCAGGAGACTGTTCAATTCTCCTAAGTCAGAAACATCTTCTTTTATACTTTATGATACTATGTATACTCCTGGCACTACTGCAGAAAATTACATATCTGAAGACATGAAAAGATAACACTTTAGGGTCAATATTTTTATTTCATCTCTCTACCTAAAGCTGGATTACACAGCAGAAAGTAAACCCTGAATGGAACACTGCTCAAGTCCTTTCACAATGCAGCTGGATCCTTCTGTTTACACTTAGCATTTAAATCTTTCTCCTTAAATCTCCACTCATCTTTTTTTAAAATTCTGAATTTATCTGTAGACACATGAAGAACTTTTTTCCTGGTTTTAACGTACATTTTTCATTCTGAGAATGTGATTGCTTAATCTGATCTTTAGTAAGACTACGTTTAAAAATAATAACAAAAGAGTGGTTTATATTTAATGAATAAATTAGTTGTACATATTGTTCTTCTTGAACCAATACACATTCTTGTAATTGGTATTCCAAGTAAAGGAGTTATTCAAAAAATGGCTTCTTGCTAATGTAACCTATATTTTTCCCCCTTTTATTTTCAGGAAATTAAACTGTAAGGGATATTCATGAGCCAAAGTAAATAGTGGCAGCAGGAGAGGAAGCATTTACAGACATCAGCTCCATTGTATAACTGCAAGAGTCCAAAAAAAGACATCAAAAACAATCAAACTTTCTTGGCTGTACCGAAAAATGGAAGACAAAGCTGGACACTGCAACAACCACTTTATAGGGCCTTTAGTTGCAGCCACTGTCTTTGTCTCTTTTGTAATAACAAGCTCTTGTAAAATGGAATATTTTAAATAAAATTTGTTTACAAAGAGACAAAGCACAAAATCCTGATGCAGCCACCACATACATTTCTTTCCTTGATTAATTGTTCTTTTTAAATAAGTGACTGTCATTTCTAGGAACTCATTTACATACTTATGGAAAATACTTTTTCTCCTTCTGTGCTGTAGCTATCAGATTACATTGACCAGCTATGTAAGTTGTTAGACATACTAAAATGACTTGGCACCTGCTTACTGTTTTCTGTTACCCATGCAGTACATTTCTAAGGGATGCATTTAAACCTTCAAGATCATTTTTTCTGAATTATGTCTTAAACATTAGTTCTCAAGAAAGGAAAAAATTCTCTGGGCATTTTTAATTGTTGCTGCAGTCTTGTCCACATAATCCCCCCCCGTGAGCAATATTTGAAAGAGGCATGCTACCTCTCTCACTTTCAGATGCTAATCAGAAAGGTAAGCTGGAAAGCCAAAATCTCAGATACAATCTGTTTAATGAAACTAGGTTCATTTATTCAAGTTGAACCTGATCAAAACAGTCTTTCTTATTTCATTAAATATCAGACGAGTGAATGATGAATCTGTGGTTAACTGTCTCTTTTCAATAATCCTATTGATGACAATATTATTTTTTTCTATTAATCATTTTTTTCTGTTAATTAATCAACAGAAATTTATTTTTCATTTTATTGTTTTTCATTTTTTATTAACAGACATTGGTCAATTATGCTAATCTTCCAAAGCACTATTGACCTTTCACTTCTTATAAATTTTTGCTCCTCTGCTCTTTACCTCACGGTCTTGCCAAGTCACTGTTTATACAAAGAAGCTTTAAATCTGTTAATACCCTGGTACGAAAACTGAAATTCAGGCACTCCTTATTGAATCTTTAACATTGTCCATACTGCTTCTGTACTTTAGTGCACACTGCAAACCGCCCCATTATTTTAATCTTCATTATTCAAATATATAGGAGGACTCTATCATTGAAAAATAATTGTACATAGTCAAAATGATATCAACACATTTTTTAAAGAAAACTTGTGGAGTGCATTTGAAGTGAATGAAGTTCATTCACTGATCAAATGAAATCTTGGTCCCAGTGAAGACAGTGTTTAGCTTCAGCAGAGGCAGGACTTTATTCATAATACACAGGAAAAAAAAAAAAAAAATTAAAAAAATCCCAGCTTTTAAAGGTAGAGGGCTTTGTTCATATGCTGCTTATGTTATTATTTCCGAGATTTTCTAGAACTCAGACTTCTGCTATTGGTTTTGCACTTGTATTGATATACACAAATAAAACCAAGATTTTAGGATTTTTATTGTATTAGTAGTTTTTCAGTACTCAACTGCAATAATTTTAGCTGGAGGTTTCAGACTTTGGACTCCCTTTATTGAGCAGAATGAAGTTCTACCGTGGTGATCAAAGGGCCTTATGAGGAAATAAGCTGTCATTTGGACTGAAGTATATTAAAGCTGACAACAGCAAAGTCAAGCTTCCCAAAGACAAGAGGAGTTCAGGTTACTGCACATTCATTATCATTTTTTCTCCAGAAGGCTGGGACAAGGGTTTCTACCTACTTTTGGATGCAATGCCAACTTTTGCAGCATGTTTTTAGAAGGTCAGCATACTAGATCCCGCAGGTATAAATGTCAGGCTTCAGTGCAGGCGTATACCATTTCCCACATCAAAAGCCTGGCATATGACAGCTGACCAGAAATAATCCATAGGGGATCTTCTCTTTGTTATTAAGGACAGAGGCACACCTCTTGGCAATGATTTGTTTCTTTTCAGAATAGAAATGATCCAGGGGAATTTTTTACCTCTGACCTATGTCAGATTTTGCTTGTTATCACCCTCACAACAGCACTTGCTTGAAGCACTGGCTTGCTGCTGAAGTATATTCTTCTATCAAAGAAAAGAAATCACTTTTTAACACAAGATAAAAGGTCTATGGGGTGAGGAGAAACTGTTGCTCTCTTCCTCGTTTTGCTGTTACAGCAAGATTTGCCTATTTGTCCACCAAGAAGACCTGACCAAAATCACTTTTCAGAGATTGCTGACACATGCCATATCATCACATTTCAAGGCAAAAATTCAAATAGCTAGTTCAGATGAAAAACATAACGGCCTTAAGCACTTACAGAGTCCTAAACATAAGGAGAAAAGGAAAAAGAAATGGAAATTAAGTAGAATGTATTAACTTTTTTGAAACTCTTGATCAGTTGGGATTTCATAGTCTTGTAATCTTAAAATGGTTCTCATCTTTCTAACTATTTTTTTTAAGAGAATGTTTGACTACTCCTCATTAAAACATTTTTTTCAAGACTGAAAAGGAGGGAATTACATATCTGTGCAGATATGCACAGATAGGCCTTATATGGCCTATGTTCAGAACAGTGAGGAAAGAGGAGTGGAAAATAAATACATGTATTCACTTGATACATGTTCAGACTTGTCCTAAGAAATGCAAAGATGTTCGGTTTCTTTGCTACATGGCATAGAACAATTCATTCTAGGGTTCAGATAAGCCTCCTTTGCAGAGTTCAAGCTTGATTGTAAGAGCCACATAAAGCTGTTAGCTTAAATAACGAACAAAAACTTCAACTGCAAATAAAGGTAACGTGTAAGAATGAACAAAATATATCTTATCCTGCTGGTGGAGTTAAAAAACCTTATGCCGGCAGAGATGTTCAATTTAAATTCAACCTTTAAATTTAAAGGGTTAAAAATTATAATTTTAAATTCAGTACTTAACAGCCACTCCCTGATTTGATCATTTCTCACTCCCTTCTATAATGACTACCATTAAATGCCAGTTTCTAAAAATCACATTTCTTCTGTTAGTTACATAAGAAAGCACCTGGCTTTCCGTATACTTGCAGAGGACAGATGTACGATTGGAGCATAGTCATTTTCAGTGGTACTCATCGGAATGGTTCTTCTGGGAATGGTATGGTAGAAAAACCTCTTTGCTACAGACAGTAAAAAAAGTCTGATAAACCACCCACATCTTCACATAATCCACTGCTTCTGTGGATGCAGTATCCTATCCCTCCTTAGGTGTTTGTAGCTCTGATGATTTACTGTGCCCCTAATAAAAGCTAGCTGCTGGGCAAAGGAAGTAGGCTAAAGACGCTGAGATAAAGATAAATTTATATTACTAAATATTTCTAAATATTTCTCTATTTCTAAATTTCTATACTTTAGAGAATAAAAGCTAGGTTCACTAGGTTTTAAGAGAAACAATTGTTTTGTCTCTTTATTACAAATTCCCATGTGAGAATGAACGTGTATTTCAAATATGTTTTGAGAGAGACTTATTCTCAATGTTTAGTTTCATAAAAGTTTAAAACAGAAAAAAATGTTACTGAAACAACCATCATCACAGGCCAACCTCACTCTTTTTAGTTCTTTTCCAGCCTGAATCTTGTGAGGTGCAATGTGTCCCAGTCAACTGTGACTCAAGTTTAATTTTGACATTCAGGAAAAATGTTCCTGTAAGTCACTGTGCATATCCCCAAATGCTATGGTAGAATGTATGCAAATAAGCACGACCTAATACAAACATGTCAATGTGGTTCTTTGCTTTGTGAAGAATGCATGAACAGTAACTGATCAGTTTGCAGTGGATACCCACAAACAGCATAAAGACTCGGTACTTTACTGGTAAACACTCTTTTCAAACAATTGAGGGCAGGTGAAATATTTTCAAAACCTGAGGCTACAAGATATGCCATCTTGATTAAACATATGGAATGCATACTCAAAGAAAAGCCAACTGGAGTCCTAGTTGAGTAATCAAAACACCCAAGCTGAGAGGGGTTAACATGCAAGGATCAGCTCTGAACTTTGAAGTTTTCTGGTCTTCATTTTTTCTAATTAAGACAAGATTTAATAACCAAACCACTGTACAAACTATGTACTTAAACTCTAGGTTTGTTTCTAATTTTGTTGGGAATTCTTAGTAGATTCCAAAGAATCAGTAACCCCTGGGAAGTTCACCCTTGTAAGGTGGATTGACTTTTTTTTTTTCTTTTCACATAGGTACAAAGAATACCCTGCTTTTCATCTTTTCTTCTTTGCCATTAGCTCTTCTATATAGTTATCAAATAATTCAAACAAAACTAGAGAAGTAAAGATGTGTGATTAAACTATATTTGAATTATTCAAGGAGGTCCAGCAAACAACTTTTGAAAGGTTATGCAGTAAGTGAAAAAAAAAATGTCCTTCAGATAAAAGCATTTAATTACTTAATATCTTCATTTTAGAGCAGGGAACAGCATCACATTTGTTGTAGAAGCATTAGCCCCTGATAAATCTACCTAGATGTTGCTGTACTTTGTTTATTAGTGAATGGTCCCTTTTCTTCTTTCTTTCTCCTCAGCAAAATGTGTTACTATACAGGAAAACAGGGGCACAGTTCAACTTGTACCTGATATTAGCAATAGCAAATTCTTCTCTTTCTCCTTCACTGGCATTTTTGTATCTCCATATAGGTAACAAACTTTTATGTTATACATGAACTTACATTGAAGAAGCTGATTTGATAAAAAATAATTTAACAATTATTCAGATTATCAATATATTTCTAACATAGAAAAGATCAATTTCATCAGCTGATTGACTTCAAATGAGTTATATATTTATTCCACATACTATTCCACAACAAATGAACTTAAAATATGATTCAAAGGCAGCTGAATTTAATGATTTCTGAAACTGGAAATGACAAATAATAATAATAATAATAATAATAATAATAATAATAATAATAATAATAAAAAAAAAAAGCTGGATAGACAGCCAATAATCTTTAAGGCATAATTTACCATTTGGAAGGAAAGCATCTGTAAATAAACCTGAAAGATGCTTTGATACCTATTTCATCAAATTGTATTTTTATTGGTGTCAACAAGCATATCCTAATGTTGTATCAAAAGCTGAAAATGAAGATCTATATAAAAGTACACTAACTATGCATATGCCAGGTAATCGTGCAAGAACCTGTCTATTCTCATCTACCACATGGCACTGACATCTATATTCCTTATTAGTTTTCAACATTTATGTTCATTAAAAATTCCTTACTTTTGGAACTCACCTTATTCATCTGGATCTGTTGCTGGTACTGTTTCTGCTTCTCCAGAAACTGTTGATGTTGCTGCTGGATGACCAGCTGGGCCAAAGTACTCTGAGGAAGAGGAGCTGACTGGGTTCGATTCAGTGGCCTGTGACGAGGCAGTTTGTGGGCAGCTCTTATGCCAGGTGAGACTCTTTCCTTCACTGCTAAAGGAGACTGTGGATGAAGAGGAACCGCTCCTGGAAAAGAGTGACATTTCACTCCAGTGTGAAGAGAAACAAACTATTGGTTCTAATAAAAGAGAAATCTCTCAGTAAGAAGAGTTGTGTATGTTGCAGAACTTTGCATCAGTGCTGATGCAGTGGGACGTGAACCACATGCCTAGCCATGCTGGGAAGTTCAGCAGCTGCAAAAGAATGTGATGAAGTAATCATTTTCTCTTTTCTGTAATCATGGAATTCTTTTAGGCTAACAAACTCAAGCAGAATCACTAACATGGGAAAACAAAATGCTATGCTTTTCTCTCCCACCCTTCCACTTTTCACAACAGTCAGAATACAAATGTCATTAAAAGTATCTAAAATGTCATTAAAAGTATCTAAAATGATTGCTGTGTTGAAGTTTTGACCATTACCAGTCACAAGAAGTTTTTGCTGTCTCATTTGTTCTTTCAGTAACAGATGTTGCAAGAGAGCCTGGTGGCTGCTATTTGGCTTTCCCTCCAAAGCAACATGAGGATGAGTTGAAGATGGAGGAATGCTCCCCCCATACTGTCCAGCCAAGGCCACTCCTTGTCTGAGCGTCTGAGTCTCTCCCTTCTGCTTTTCTTTGAATGATGATGAAGCCTGTCAAAAAAACAGTGACATTGGTAATTGTTTTTCATTGATCTGGCCATTTATATCTCCACTTGTCTGATTATATGGTCTTAGAGTATGTTTTCTAAATGCAGAAAAAAATGGTTAAAATCCCCCTCTTATACTTTGATTCTGAGATGAAAAGGGAGGGGGAACAAGCCTGCTAAATGTAGCACTTCATGAAACTAAACAACAACAGCACTTGGAAAAATTCAGTAATAAAAGCCAAAGCACAAGGAACTAACTACTAGTCAGAACATTATTAATGAAAAGACAGGACCTATCCTTAAAATTCCTAAAGACCTTTCCCATCCTCCTGCACAGGAAAATAGGGGATCAGAGGAAATAGTTTCCATTGAGCTTGGAATAGGCAAGGCTTGGTTTTCACATAACTTTCCATCAGACAGCAAGCCAATCAGCAAAACAAAATAATTACCTGTAGTGGTAAGCTATTACTTTTCCTGGAGCATTCCCTGATTCCCTGAAGGACAGCTCAAAGCTTTCACCGTTTGCAAAGTAAATTTGTACAGTTAAACTCTGGTCTACTGAATTATCAAGAGCTGTTGTGTGTGTGTGGCTTTTTAAAGTGCCCTTATAAATTGCACAGTTACTGATTTCAAGCTTTTGGTAAGCTTTGGCCCTTCAGGATTGCATATCTGCTTCAAATTTCTTTGTTCCTAATGAAAATCTAGTTTTAACAAAACGTATTTCTTAGAAGGGTAGTTAACCTTGAGTAGCAATTTTTACAGTCAACAGAAATAAGTGTGTTAAGGCTTGCTGAAAACCACTTATGGTATGTCATGGTAAAAAAAAAATCTCTCTGATAATATGAATTTTGCATATTGTAATGAGGCAAACCAAAGTTTACACAAAGTTTTGGAGGGTGTATGATTACTTTACCCTCTGTCATTATCCTTTCCTGAAAAATGAACACCTAAAACTTCATATTCAATTTGCAACTACTTATTTTGGTAACAGAAGTAAACAATACATGCATAAATCAACCCCTTTATTTTTTTCAAATACCAAAAGTAATATTTGGTGCAAGCTGGTAACATCAAAAGCTCTCATCATTTGAGTGAGAAATTTAAAGATGTTTTCATTTCCTTTTTCAATGTTATAAAATTTCTTTGAAGCTAGTTATATTTTTGTGAAATAGCTAGGAAATTTTTGATGATACAGTCTGGAAAAGTAAGCACTACTTTTTATGTTCAGGTCAAGTTTTCCATCCCTTAAAAACAATAACTTGCTTATAAATATTTCATTAAAGACTTCAAGAGAAGTGATTTAAAGCTTGCACAATTTTATGCGCAAAGTTCTATCTAATGTTAAAATGTTGGACTGCAATAATATGGTATTGGTGAGAACATTAAATGTACTGACAAAGCCATAAAATGGCATGAAACTTTAGCCTGCAACTAAGTTTAGCACTGGAATTAAGTAGTACTTCTAACACACCATAGTAGACTGTATATATATATATATATGCTTTTTATATTCTGGAAACGTAGAATTTTTATATTTTACCAATTCATGTTCTGTCAAATATGAATTGCTAGAATTTCTTCAGAATTTATACAGTGTTGTATAGAACCATCATATAATTATATTAGTATTTTTACATTTTTGCAGAAAATCAGGAAGTAAAAGTTTTGACCGGTAGCAAAGTTTTCAGTTATTTTACTGAGCCTCAGATTTCACTTCCAGATTACTCTAACTTTGGCTAGATCTAAAGATCTTTATCCATCAACATGGATTTCCATACATACTGGATCTGTTTTCTTATACATTTCACATACTAATTTAACATTGAGCTCTAAATAAAGTTGATTGCTACAGACTGAACAAAGGGCATATTAATATAACTAGTCATTAAATGTTGTTTATATATCCACAGATTTAATTTATATGATTGATAGTACACTCCTTGTAAAACAAACCCAGTTGCAGGAATACAGGGTTCTTCCACTACCACACTTCAGCCCAGCTTGTGTTCCTGTTGGCATCTCATTATAAAAAGTTACAGGTGCTGTACTTTACCAGGTAGGAGTGATCATATAATTTGAACATTCATATTAAATTGTCTCCTCATGTTCTTCTCCCTATGTCTGAAATCTGTTATCAGATTTGCAGGTATAAATGCAATACATATGGCCGATATTTAGCTAAGCTCCACACTGGCACTTATTTGTGATTAAGAATGATTACTGCTTTCAAATTGTGCACTTAAATTTTCAGAAGTTGCCCAGTGGAAAGAAAGGTCTGGCTCCTACTCTCAATTGCTTATGTTCCAAAATGCTAAAAAAGAGAACAGGCAGAAAGTAGGCTTTCTGGGAGCAAAAGTAGACAGGAAGGCTTTGTACTGGTCACTTACAGTGATTTGAGTTTGTACTGCTGGAAGTCCCAAGGTAATGTTGGGCAGAGAAGGGGATGTGTACAGACTCAACAAGTTCACTGATTCATCCTGAATCAAAAGGCGTTGCTGTGAAACCAAATGCTGGAATAAAGAGAAAAAAACAAAGTATAATCTCCAGGCTTCTAATCTTGGCTACTTTATTCTGGTTGTGCACTGATAGCCAGTTATGTATCATGCATTGGTTTGCATTCCAGTGGGGTTCCAGATAAGTACTGTCCCTGTAAAAAAGCTATTGATATTTCCTTCCTTAGGAAAACAACTGAAATACATCTGGGATTATGCCTTGGTTAGTAAGTCAGGTTCCTACTCCATCCCAGAATCTTGAGTATTCTTAGACCTTCTCTTCTCTCGTCAACTGTACTTTCACTATTAGAAATTCAGTGGGAATTTAGCCAATGAATTAAGGACTTTATCTAGCGAAACCAAAGGTTCATGATTCTGGATGTATTAGGTCTGTACATTGCTATGGTTATTAAAGTTTTGTGGTAGGTATGAAGCATATCCTACCTGGTTTATGTGTTAATTTACCCATATCGTGATATGAGGATGTTTCAGACACATTATTTCCATTAACATGGAAATCTTAAGTAGAAAGTGAGCCACATTGTCACATCTGATGGTTAAAAAAATATACTCTCTCTCTGCATATATACAAGAACAGCATCCCATCATTCTCTGATGATGATGGTGAACCCTCTCACAGCCTTTCTAACTCCTTTAAAGTTAAAATCTTTAACGCTTGTTTTGAATCCTTGCGATATAATTTTCAAGGATGTGGAACTGCTGATATATTTTTAATTACTGTCAAGTAAAAACAGACATTCTACAAAGATCACCCTCTGCCTTTCCATTTTAGATTCATTGGGAAGAAACATAAAAAGTTACATTACCACAACAGGAATCTTTTTGATGCCTTTGCCTTTCTACTTTAACAGTCATGTTTTTCAACATGTGGTCTAGTATAGTTGCTTGAATTACATTTTCTGTTTAACTCTTGCTTCCCTCCCAGAACTTTAACACAATAAGACCTACAAAGGTCTTATTAGACTTAGGAACTCTGGCATGATATGGTCCCCAAGGGAACAACATCCTTGAAAAAGAATACCCTGTGTAACAGTATGACACAGTGACTGCTTTCTTCCCAAACAAAAAGCATATGGGACTCCAATAATAGACCACCTCCAAGAGGGATACTGCACACTCGGGCTTTGACTAAAGTAAATATAATAACTTGTCAAGCATGTTGTGGGGAGCTGTAGATTTTCCCCTGGACAAACCTGGAATATCAATTAACTCTGTAAAATACTTTGTGCTAATACAATGCAACTTCAGACCATCAATGAAAAGTGGTTAGGCACAAAAACACAGGATGTTATTGCAAAACATAACCTTCCTCATACAGTTTGTTTGGAGATATGACCTATCACTGAGACAATAACAGTAGAAGTCTATCTCTGTAACTTTCTTTTGCTACCTAGGGAATCTCAACAGATAGCATACTAAACAAAGAAGCTTCACTTGTATATTACATTAATTCTTGGCTAACGGTGTCTTGCCTTGATAACATCCAACTTTGACCATGATTAAAACCAAATATGTCAAAACTGTGGAAATACAATTTAGGAAGACTACAAAGATTTAACTGGAAAAGGACACTGCAGCACCTCTGATGTGCTTTTTAGAAGATCATCAAATTTGTACCCACTGCCGTATGTACACAGAGCCACTTCAAAATGCATGTTTCCTTTTTGGTTTTCAGTATGCCGCTATTACCTTCTACGATTTGAATTAACAAACATGACTGTGACAATGTTTATGACAGTAAAGTGTATTCCCACATAAAGATGAGGCATGACTGTTACACAAGGCAGAATCAATCACGTTATATATCATGGGAGGTTAATGTTGAAAACAGGAATTTATTAGTAAGACTATTTCTATTGAAATTTACTACCTCTAGTAATCATTTTCATTTTGGTAAGTAACTTTTTTTATATATATTTTCAGCAAATATTAGCCTAAATGCCCGTAAAACCTCATCACCCAGTATAAGTTTAGCAGCCCACCTGCAAGGGTTAGGGTCCAGTGCATGCTGCAACCCAACTACGTGACACCAGATACAAATTCAGTTTTTACACAGTTGACAATACCCTGAGATGGCAGCACAAACTGGAGTTGCCAGCAGGATCACTTGGCAGCACAACTAAGTCATGGTCCTCCTTCTTCATGCAGACTTGATGGTTTGGACTGGCACCTAAATTACCTCAAAAAACTACTGCATTACTTGCTCCTCCATGTACATACTCTCTGGGCCCATGGATCCTGCTACCTGATGCTTAAAATAGCCTGTCAGCATACTTACCCTCTTTCTTAAAATAGAGATATGATAACGAAATACAACAGTGCAGGATGATCAGCAGGTACCCATAGTTAGATATCATACTTCTATTTTGCTGCCAGGGGCTGCAGAGAAGCAGGAACACCACCTTGTTGTGCACATGTTTATATGCACATCTAGATATTAGATGAGAAAGAGGAAATGGTTTGGCTTTAATACCTGTAAATTGTGAAGCTAGACTAAGTTGTTCATAGCTTTGAATATTCACTATTACATTCTTATTTCTTATTTTGCTGATTAGACTCTCTTTGCCTACAGCTGAAACTAACCTCACCAGCTGGTCAGAAACTCTGTCAATTTGCCACTAGCTACTTGCAAAGTGTGCCATATTGAGTTGAGAATTATAAATACAGGGCTGTGGGCTTGCACAGATCAAATATACATTTACCTGCCACGTATGTCATTTATGCCTCCTGTATAAAGTGATATTCTAGGAAATGCTGCTTTCCAATAAGCAAATGAAAGAGAAAGAAAATTACCTGAAGCCCACTAATACCACATGGAAACTTGTCATTGCCTTCAATGGCTTTTGACCATGCTGCATATGCACCAGATTAATCATTTCTCATGACTACGGCAGGTTGTCCCTCCAAACACAAGGGACGTGCTATGCAGGGGATCAATCCTGCTTGCAGTTTTCATGCAAGTATGATTTAGCCTCAGCACAGCAGGTGACCTGAAAATGTACGGCACACTACATGAGACAAATAGCTACTGCGGTGAACCTTGATGCTGCTGGAGAGAAATGGGCCTAATAAAAACAGCATTTTATTTATATGGTGCAATTAAAATCCTGAGTTTAACTTTCAAGTTTCATATAATGAGACCAGTGTTTTAACAAATGGTACTGAAAGTATCATTAGGGGAACTGCGATAGTAAAAGATTATCTGCAAAAATGTACCTTTATGCATTCAAAAAAATGCAAATGTCTGCTCACCAGACTGTCTGCTCCAGAGGGTAAACCATTTAGAGGTCTAGCTATTCAAATGGATATGTCAAAAAGATTTTAAAAATCTGGTTCGTTACTAATATGCTCTAATTCTGTCTATGCACTGGAGTGTAATCATTTACGGTATTGACTCATGTTTTACTGGTAAATGGCTCTGTCATAGCAACCTGTTTTTCCCTAGCAAAAAGTGTTTTATTTGCTGCCATGAAAACCACGGCTATCCACCCACTCAGATATGAGCACAACACTTACTGCAAATGTCACAACAACGATTATGAAACAACAGCAATGTGAGTCATGCAGGATTACAGCAAAACAAATGATACTTTGGGTGATTTTGGAACACTTATCCTATTATTAGAAACTTCTGTACTTTGTGTAACTGATGAAAAATTAATTAGATATATAGCCTTGGAGAGCTGGCAGCTAATGCTAAGCTAGCAAAGCGATATGTAGCAGTTTGGTTGCTGTTAAACTACCAAGGAAAATCCCACTGAAAACAAAATGCACTGAAATTGAGATTTATGGAAAAAAGTTAGAGCCCACAGGACCACAGTATTAACAGTCAAGTAACCAGAGAGGTAAAGAAATCCCTGACTGGATCCAGAAATGGAAGTCAGTAGTTTCAGTTTTTTAGCCCACTTCCAGCCAGCTAAGAGACTGACTCCAGCACATGGAAATTAACTTTAAAAGGAACTTTTTAGATTCATTTGAAATTCTGGATTGTGTGGAACTAAACCTACAAATGTCTGGCACAGTAATGGCAACCGGTGTGCAACACAGTTTTCTATTAATAATCAGAGTATAACTTTGTTGGTTCTTGGTATAGCCTTTCAAAATCTCCCCAGATTACCAGTCTGACCAGGTTGTATGCTTGTCTTTATAGTGGTTCAACACTGTGGGCAAATGTCCAGAAACTAAAGTGTACAAGCATTGTAAACCAGTCTGAGTCATTATTCCCCTTACATTTTGTAGTATCCTCAAGTTAACACAAAATCCAATTGGATATGTTGTCTTGTTTAATACAGGATTAACATCCGCATATGCCAAACTTCTAACTACAACAGTCCCAATATTAAAATATACCATTTAATTCCACAGAACTAGGATCTGATCTTATCCAAATGATGGATCTTGCTCTGCATCATTTACATTTTTTTTGCAATCACATACAGAGGGGCTATGAGGCAAGACCACATGTTAGCCATCAATGCCATTTTTTTTCTTTTTGGTTACGGGCCAGAGAGAGGCTACTAATCAGTGTGCAGAGGTCACCCACCTGCCCCCTGGATCATAGTTCACACACACAATTAATTCATTATGGGGAAAAGTCACTGCTGGAGGTTGAACTGCCCATTCCTTTTTTTTTTTTTTTTTTTTTTTGAGGTGAATGTCCTGCCACTGACCTGGAGAAATAGCTCCATTAGCTAAAGCTCTGTTAAATCACTTTTTCTTATGCAATTTTTTCTAACGCAGAGTATAAACCAACGATTAATAGAAAATTTTCCACCAAAGCAAGAATTGCTATTTGTAAGGGCACTGGACACAGAATGTTTCTGAATTTCGTTCTCTCTTAGTTACATTAATTTATTGTCCCTTTACAATATTGCCATGGGAAGCATGACTTAGGCCTGGTGTCTATGGTAAATGAGGTTTATCACAACCGATTTACCATCTGCATTCCTGTCGTTATAGGCACATATGTATGAAACATAATAATGAATAGTAAAGATTCCTTCCATGTACAATCTAGCTTCACAAAACAAGTATCAAAGACTCCTAGCAAATCAGTTACATTGGTAAGCACTTGAACAGATAAGGAAACTGAGGTGCAGCAAAATAGAAGGCAGATGTGAAAAAAGACTTAGTCGCTTAACACTGATAGTGTACCTAGACAAATCTACTTCAACAGCATCTGAACCTGGGATTGTCTTATCTCCTAAGTGTTAGAGTCAGCAATGGTGAAGTCACTCTTTCACATGTGAAAGTTCTTCATTAGCATTCACCATTGTGCACTTCTTCAAATTATCCCTCCCACACACAGCAATATGAGATCCTGAAAACAGGTAAAGCATTGCTATTCTACCTCATCCAGGAAGAGGGCTGCAGTGACACTGCAAACATTGCAGTGATTGTTCATCTCACATTCAACTGTTGCCTCATTAGTTCTTCGTGCCCTTGCTCCCCAATATCTTTCCTAATATTCTGCAACACAGATGCTTCCTAGTTCATTCCATAGCCTTCTTCAGCCTCTTTGAGAGCAACACTGCTGCTTTTGTTTAGGCTTTTGTTACCAAAGAGTCTCTTTATTTGCTGGCCTCCTTTCTGAACACATATCTCATATATAACATATTCTGCTGTCAGCCTGCAGCGTCCTGGTATCCCTGATGATTATAACCTCTTCAATTATTTTGCTTGTATGTATCATCAAACTAAAGTTTCAAATCTCTTTAGTGTTGCAGTCTGAACAGCTATCTACCTATAAAAAGAGTCTTACCTCAGCTTGAATGCTAGATGGCAAAACTGAGGTTTCGCTTTCTGTTATACTGCTGGTCGGACCATTGCTTGGGGAACTGGGACCTGATCCAGGGGAGCTGCTACTGACTGAGGATTCTGGAAAACAGATGAAGCATACATGAATTCATGGTTCACACCTAAAAACACAAGACTTCAATTAACTGTATACGCTTAATGGCACAGACTGCTTTCTTTTGCTGTTGAAAAGTATCTACCAATTATGAATGGGTTATTTACCTACATTAAAGTTTTTTTTATCTCACTCTCCTTTTCTTTTTTTTTTTTTTCCTTTTACAGTGCTAACAAGGAAAGATACTCTTGGTCTTTCTCTTTCTGATCTGTCTGCTTCACAAAGGGTGAATTTAATTATTTAATCATTTTCACAAAGATGGTATGATACTTGGTATCAGGGACGGATAGACACACAGAACTTGTAAAGAGTGAAAAGGAAAGAAAGTATTTTCTTTTTAATTGCATAGAGTCCTGCCTCTGTAAGAGATCAAAATGACAGAGATAGTAGGCTTGCAAAGGTCATGATAACACACCATCAATTCATGAGGCCTACTGCCATCCCCTTAGTCTTTAAAAGGGGTGCTGGACCTGCCTGTAGTAGACAAATTTTTAACGTATGCAAGTAATAATGTTACTTGAAGAATATACACCACTTTCACTGCATCTTTAGTACAAATACAAAGGAATATTGACCACATACAAAAATCTTAAAATAGCATTTTAAAGGCTATATGTTATCTTGATTTAATATTTTCCAAGTTCTGTTTAAGATAAAGGGGAAGAGGATGGTCTAATTGTGTGTTGCTGTGTTCAGTCATTCTAATCCTATACTGATATAAATGAAAGTTCTGCACATGGGAACAACTAACAAGGGTAAAGATGAAAGAATGTGGCATTAGTAGAGATAAGGCTATTTCAGGCAATAACTTTCAAATGCAAATTTTCAGGAAGTTAAAATAATGAATAACTAAGTGTGGCAGTAAATATTCTATGGCCAATTCTTTGCTTCTTCACTCTTTCTCCGTTCACTTGCAAAAATATGTCCTCACTTTGACCAAAAGTAACAGATTTCCTGGTAGTTTCTTGGATCCGTTGCTGTTTTCTGCTAAAGCTGATTTCAATTTACTGAAGTGAATCAGTATCCAGCTACAGTAGCTGGTCAGGTAAAGTTCTTGCACTATTTTCTCACTACTTTTCATAGAGCAGTAGAAACTTTTTTTTTTTCCCCTCAGTTTTGAATAGTTATAATAGTACTTCTATATAAATAAAGGGCTATTTTTAGTTAAAAGAATCTTAAAAAGGAGAAAAAAACCTTTAGCCAAATGCTTGATCAGGGAAGCTTTGTTTATGAAAGGTGAAAAGTGTCATATAACAGATATTGACAATTATAATTACAATCCACAATGCTTAGAATTATTGTCAGATCCAGAAAGAGAACACCATTTTTTTTTTTTTTTTTTCTTTTTCAGGTTTCTGCTCTGTCAATGGCTGCAAGAAAAGAATATTCTGGGACAAGTATTTAACTTTATACCTTTCTTGCAAGTGTACAAAATACAAAGAAATCAGCTAAAATGAAGGAAGTGGAGATCAAGAAGTTCATAACAGCATCAGCAAATGGAAATAATACATTAGATATAAAAATTCTGATCTGGAAATAATGTATAGGGAATATATATTTATATATTTACATCTGATATACTGTGAAAAGTTGTCATGAGAATTCCATTAATGAGGACACCGAAGTGAATTCATTCATTATGTCTTATACTTCCTTCTTGTTATGACATACCAAATGAATTAAGACACGTTTGACGGTTCAGAAACAGTTCATTGTACAAGTGTACAGCCTGATTGTAGTAACACTTGAACAAGCCACGAAAGTACCAAATACTAATGTGAAGTCAAAGCAAGAAACCTCAAATGTTCTTCTCTTTCCAATCAACAAATAAAGTCTTAACTCATTCTAGTCCTGAGCACCAAAATGAGAGAACTTTAGACTGTTTAGTATCTGGGGTGCAATTCTGCAAAATAATATATGTGACAAAGTTATGACTCTAATGTCAAACAGGTGAAAGAAAGCCTTGGCATCCACTGTTCATACAGCCTTTCACTTTTTTAGTTCAAGGGTAGGAAAAATATTGAAAGAAATACTACTTGATGACAAATCTTTATTGTGCATTTTTCCCTCTAATCCCTTTATATTCAGAATCCTATATCTTTACATGCTAAAAGTTCCCTTTCAATTATGAAGAATACTATCAGCTGTGGCCAAAAATATGTCACTGAGTGTTTAAACATTTCAACTTTTGCTACTGAAAAAATAGCTTAGTGAGTCCTTACATCAAAATGAACTGATTGACATTTTCAAGCAAGAGAAACCAGTAGGATAGGACCAAACACAAGATTCCAAAATGGTCTGCGATTAACTTAAGTAACATCAGATATGTGTGTTTGTGCCTGCTAATAGCATCTACATTTTCCACAGAAGACAAGAAGTGGGACATGCAAAACCCAAATGTTCTCCATGTACAGAAGACACAAAATAGGGGAAGACACTAATGTTTTCTTGTTTAATATCCCCCACCATCAACAGTTTACCATTTATTTGTTCTACCTGTTTTCCAAGCACTGTTTTCCAAACTGGCTGATAAAGATGGCTTTCAAATGGACAATGTCTTTTTAGCAAGTGGTGGAAAGCTGAAGATTATAAGTTATTCATACATAGCAATTTCTTTAATATGCTTTTCTTTCCAGCAGCAGGAAAGTTAAAAAAAAAAAAAAAAGACGATGCATGCTTTTGTTTAGTAAACAATTTAAAATCCAAATCCAATGTACCGCTTTTAGGAGTATTTTATGCATGCCTGCAAGCAGTCACAGTTAAGACATAATTTTTCCATTCGTAATTACCTGTCACCTCAAAGAGCCGCTTCTTGAATGAACTGACAACATTTCCATCCTTTCTCCTGAGTAAAGGACTGCTTCTCCTTTCCGTCACCTTTTGTTTTAACCTTGAACGTACCTTCAAATTGGGCTCTGAGGCTGCAGATGAAAATAAGAAAATGAATGATTATAAAACAAATTATTACTTTACCCAGACACCATTGGCATTCCCTATAGGACCTCATCTGATCCAAGGGGAGCTCAGAAGCAGAGATTTTACTGTCCATTGTCTGCAGTCATTCTGCTGCTGCTCATACAACTCTATCTCAGACTGAAGGCTTGGAAAGAGAGGAAGGAGGCCGAAAAGCTTTGAATCCCAGTATTGTTACCACTTTCAACTTCACCTCCATTTTGCCTTCCCTTAATCCTCTCTTCCAAAACAAGTTCAAATTAAACGTGTATTGAAGAGAATACCTCTATTTCCCACCTGTCTTAAATCTATTAGACAATAGCAGAAACAAGAGGAGAGAATTGTATTTTTATGTTACTTCCTTAACATGAAAGTGAAATAACAATTTTTTTTTAAAAAAAAAAAAAAAGCCTGTATTTAACATGTAGTTTAAGTAGTAAATTCTAGTTTCTTCTGTTCTCTTTCAAGGCGCAGACACTAAGCTATTAGAGCAAAATATTTCAGTGGATATGTTGAAAAAAGCAGAAAATAATTTTAATTATAACACATTGAATTAACTTCTTTCCCTCCCTAAAGAACTAGCCATTACTTTTTTTTTTTTCTCATCCCATTTAAACTCTAAAGTTACCCATTAATAATCATTAATATCATTACTATTAATTAGAGATGACTGAAACTTGTATTCTACAACATTTTAATCTTTCTTGAAGGTGAAAACTTGGATGGAAATACACCTTGGAACTTGGTACATTATAATTGGATTATGGCCTGATGACAGAAATAGAAAGAAGCCTCCACTGCTGCCTTTTGATTTCTGTTAGAAATATAAATTATGACAAGACTTGCTGGCAGAACATTTCTTGGTCAGCAATTTTAGGCCCAGATCTTCAATGTTTTCTCAGTAACACACCAAACAACTAGATTTATTACAGTGTCCTAGGAACATTTACACAGAAAAGCATACGGTCTGAAAATGAAGAAGTAGGATTGATTCCCAGAAAACCTAGGATTACATTTAATGCACCTTGGGCAGGTTCCACCTTTATTTCCCAAATGGACACAGTCTTTTCATGCTAAGACCAGAGATGAAGTTCTGCTGTGCTTCTTATTTTTAGCATGATGTTTCATGTACTCATTTATCTGTTCTTATAAGTAAGCCCTCTATCAAACAGACTGCTAAGAGCTAGTGAAAGATAATTGTGGAATAGACTTCGTTTGTGTTTCCCCTTGTGGAACTGAGGCTTGGCTAAGCAGTATCTCAAAACAAAGAAAGCTGAAACTGGAATCAGTTCTCTCTCCTATGCACCAACATAAATTCAGCCCCAAGGAAGGAGCAGGGGTTAGCAGAAAAACTAAATAAATGAAATCTTCACTCAATTCAACATTTTACCACTTGTCAGCCTGGGACAGGAACTCCAACCTATGCTTCTAATTTCAATCCTTGCCCAGCATGTAACATCACAAATTTGTTTCCTGCTGTACCACTCATTCCCTCACTGATGAGGACATTAGAAAAGTTCATGTGGGAACTGCACCTTTGTCAGAGTGCTGCTGTGACCTGCTGCTCCCACAGCCACTTGCTCCCTTCACCAGATACTCTAACACTCTTGGCCAGCTCTCCCTTTAAGTATCTTATGATTTGAGTACATTTCAGACAAAGACAAATAGGCTAGCAAAATAGTGGAAATTTTTAATAATAAAAATATTAACAAGAAATCTTGATTATATTTGTTACTACCATAATTAAGACCAATGGTTCTTGTATCAGAGACTTGTTTGCTATGACACCATTTGGTATGAAACTGAAAATATAACAGTGGACAAAGATTACACTACATGCTTTCATCACAGGTCTCATCTAAGTATGATGACATTTTGAAGAAAAGGTGCTGACCCTACTTGCACTTAAGGTTATTTCCATTTGTACTATTCCATAGTCTTAATATTCAGAAAATATTTCTATATCCATGCCAGAGTAACATGATACAAATCCTCTGCAACTTTCACTGGGGAGGTAATCCACTCACACATGAATGTTTCATGCTCATAGTGATTGCCTTTGTGCTTTTACCACACTCCCACCGTAATTCTGCATCCCAATCAATACTATAAACAGAGCAAGCAGACTTTGTTCTCAGTGTCTGAATTTATGAGGCAGCTGAGAAGACAGACCTTGTATGAAAGATTATGTATTATTTTTAAGTGGAAATAACCAATCTAAAAGTGAGAAGGCATGAAGAGTGACTTTTAAATTATAAAATAAACCTTCCAAGACAAAGCCAAGGGTTGAGGACTGTGTGCTTCAAATGGGAGCCAGTTTCCAATGAGGAATTGCCAGCTACTAAGACGGTACCAGCTAGGACTCAAGGACTGGCAATAAGTATTCAGATTTCAGTGTGCTAAGTATATTTAACCAATTTGAGAATGTCTGGACAAAGTGCAGGACTGGAAAGTGAGTTCTTGATACCTGT
This sequence comes from Heteronetta atricapilla, assembly GCA_011075105.1. Classification (NCBI taxonomy): domain Eukaryota; kingdom Metazoa; phylum Chordata; class Aves; order Anseriformes; family Anatidae; genus Heteronetta; species Heteronetta atricapilla. The sequence goes on along the minus strand of CM021732.1, from coordinate 32,233,518 downwards.
CAGTGGCTGGGCCATTGGCTTATTGTATGCCTGTAGAGGCAACTGTACCATCATGCCCCACTGAAGCTAGCTACTGCTGGCTGCAACAGGCACCGATCACTACAGCAATCCTACGTGCTTCAGTGCATTCCTACATGCAGGCAGTAATAACACATTTATAATTGCCAACTCTCTTCTGATTGTTAAAAAGGAAAAATGAAGTATTTTAAGCCTCAAGGATATAGCTATGGATAAAAAATATAAAGGTACACATATGTATATATAAATATACTAGCCCAAAGCTTATAAATGAGATTATTTCTAAATTACTTTAATCCTTTTCAATCTGAAACGCAAACGAGTGAGCAATGTGAAAAAATAAATGTCTTTAAACATTTTTATTTTAAATTTAATTGTTCCCCTCATATTTGCAAGGCACTCAGAAAGACTTAGCTGTGAATGCTGAAGAATAATAATTAAACCGCCTTATGTTTTAAATGACTATTTGGTTTGATACTTGAGCTCACAGTTCTTAGAACTGGTCTTCAGAGGGAATTGTTTAAAATAACTGTCTTGCATTAGCCACCCCATGTGTATTTCTACTGCGCATTATTAGCACCTTTCCTCAGTTTAATTAATCCACTGTCAAAGTTGACTACGTTCATCACCCAAAGGCATTCTCAGTGTAGAACAGGAGCGTCACAAGGGGAGCCAGCACCAAATAACTTGTGAGACTTAAACTTTACTCACCAGCTTGCCACAGAACAGCTTCCTCAGGCAGATAAAAGCCCTTAAGCCCTAAAGAATTAACCCTTTTTTTTTTTTTTTTTTTTTTTTTCCTCCATTAATACCACAAAATCATTGAAAAGCCCTTCACGAAGTCTATGACTTTCTGTGGTAATAGGACCTCTCTGAAGTGCTGGAGGTGCTGAATGCAGTGGGGTTTGTTGGGTTAGATTTCTGCCACTCCTGTGCTAAAAAACCAATAAGACAGAATGCCAGAGATGCAAGAAAAATGGGACCACACAGCTTGGAGCGGGGCAGGTGGAGAAAACAGGGCTGCACCTTCTATGGCCATGGGCCGATAGGTTGGGCTACTCATCTAAAGTCCTGCTAAAAGCCACTATACATCTGATGTAGGTCTAATTGGTCATTATTAGCCTAACCTCTTCACTTTGCAAATCTTATCACTTCTACTACATTTAGCACTTTGGGACAACTAATAATTTGTTCCCACTTTGGGAAAGGAAAAATATATTAATTGAGAGTGTTTTATAGTAAAGCAAACAAAACAATACAGTGATTTTCTCTGAAGGTCACCAAGGCCCATGTCATTGATCTTGATGGGAATCAGCTGATATCCATTTGAGTGATTCACTCAAGTGGATTTCAAGAAAGACAAGCCTGAGAATGACTTTGTTTATGCAACTCTGTAGCATAATTTGCAATAATAAGATGTGACACTAATATGGCTTGTTCAGAGACTCTTCACTATTGCATGGCTTAACATCTCTTTTCAGTGCTAGTAATAATGAATTGATATTTCTCTTTACATGACTTTAAGTGGACAACAGCTATGAAAGATACAGAAATTATCAAATAGCAACAGAAGATACTACAGGCAACACAAGGATCAATTATCTAACTCCTTGTCATGCATGACTTGTTGTTATCTCTACGGAACTGATAATTTTGATAATTCTTCCTAGGTGAAGATGAAAGATAGCATCTTCATGATTTTTATCATCTTTTATGGTGGCTTGAAATAGCAGAAAACAAGTAAGTAACTGTTTTGTTAAAATTGAAAATATACAGGCTCCTATATGGCTACATACTAATTTCATTACAAAAACCATCATTGCTCAGGTGAAAGAAAACTAATATCTCCTGAGTAACATGATATTGAAACACAAGAATGAGATATATGAAAATGATTCAGTGTAGTCATTATGTCATATGCTGCACTTTGCTTAATATTAGCAATTTGCAGATACTACCATTAAAGAATACAGCCTGGGGCTAGGGTGCTCCCAGACAAGCTGAGGTTTTCTTTTTTAACAGGGCTTTGCTTCACTATTGTATTTTTTGTTGTTGTTTTTTGTTTGTTTGCTTAATTAAACACACAAATATTTAAGAACAAGCGATAAAAATCCTTTCTATGCTTGGGGAGAGAACATATATATATGAAGGGAATGTGAAAGATAATAACGTGCTACTTTCTGATGGTTCCAGGAATACAGTACTACTTTTGTACCAGAAAAGCTTGTGCCAACTTCAAATCAGCATTTAATGAACCCAGGCAGGAAATGGGGGATGGGAGAGGGTGTATAGTGAGCAGGTCTTCATCTCCAGTTGAAAGCCATATATAGGAAACCTGAAGAACAGAAAGTGAGCTTTTGTCCAGGCTTCCAAAGGCTCTAAAGTGAAAGCATTTCCTTTTCTTAGCTGGCAGGCTGGCTAGAAAAAGCTGTGGGGCAGTTGAGGTAAATGATACTAAATTTGGCTACAAAGAGTTCAACCACAGCACAAGCAGCAGCGGCAAAATTCCCATTTTACTTAAGAAAGATGAATTGTTCCCTATTGCCCAGGCTCCAACTGTTATCACCAAGATCATTTGGAAACAATAACACTGACTTCTCTAAAGTATTTAAGTCAACAGAAACAATTATGAAACAAATACTTCATGATTTTGAAGTAATTCTAGCTCTTCACTGGTATTCTCTGTATCTTTAGTTATTTTTTTAAGGTGTGAAGGATCATATATTAAATTGATTTGAATATATTCTATCCTGTACTCCATGCAGGAGTTATCCCTTGTTTTTTCCTGCCTTATATCTACCAAGTGCCAATAAAGGAATACAGTCAAGAAATCTTTTTCCCCTTTCCTTTCCCCTTTCCTTTCCACTATCCTATTGGAGACCCATGCACAGATAAACATTATGTGCTCTACAACACACAACCATGACAAGTCTGTGCCCGAGAAAACTTAAAATTACAGAAAAAAAAAAAAAAAAGGATTGTGTATGGGTATAGATCTTTGGAGGTACAAGAGAAAATATTGAGATGATACTGGTTAGCATGATGGTGGCATTGCCAGCATACCAGTGGTTTAACCTTTGTCAAGATTTTTCTAGCACTGAGACAAATGAGAATTTTCTAGAAGATGCTGAATGTGAATAATGAAATAAATTTGAGATCTCTGTGGTGATTTCCTTTTAATCAGAAGCAGAATGGGAGAAAACATACTGTGAAGGTATCTTTATTTTGTGGGTTCACTGCATAACAGAATGGGTTCCTTGTCCATCCTATGGGCTCCCCTTCCTTCACCATGGTAATACACACCAATAACAAAGCAGCCTGCCTTTTTGTGCTGTGCCAGCACCTGGAGATCAAGGTAGAAGTCAAATCCCCCTCACTACTGCAGCAAGGAGAACAGCCAAAAGAGGCATACCTAAGTTCCTAAGATCTTAGTCTGAGAGTATTGGGTTAGGGAGAATTTTCTCAGTTTCCCCATCAGTGATGTAGGCACTGTGAAAGGCACAAAAAACTTTTCATGCCATCAGAAAGGCTAAATGATGAGATAGTCTGGGCTTCCTCACCAAAACTATGAATGCAAGCAATTTCAGACAGAAAGCTGTAGAGGGAGAGAGCACAGGTGATGGACCAAAATTGCTTCCAGTTTCCCTAGCTGCTCTGTGGAGAGCTGTGAATAAGTCTGGCCTTCTGAGGGCCCTGACAGTCTCCCAGCCTTTCACCTGCACCACGCAGTTCTAGCAGACATGTAAATGCCCTCTGTTCTGCATGGAGTTTCGGAGCTGTGCTCTGGCTTCCTGTAGGCAGCCACAGACTGTTTCAACCACCTCCACATGGCTGAATACATTAAACACAGGCAAGATGAGCAGTGACTTTTTGTTTTCTACATGACTGACTAACTTTTGCTGTAGGAAGCCACATTCCAGTACAAAACAATACCAGACAATAAACATATAGGACGTGCATCTCCACGAGCTGACAGATTGTGAGATACCAGTCTGTAGTAGTTTTTTAGACTCAACAGCTTTTAAATTCTGGTCATTTAAAAGCACATTTCTGAAAGAGCTTTAAATTAGATTCATGAGACAAAAAGCCATTTACATAACCCCTCTAAAGCTCTTCCAAGAGCTACACGGACCTGACCGCTGGGTGGTCCCAGCCACGTGGGTGCACCAGATACAGAGGTATAGGATGGAGACACTTTGTTTTTCTGGCTTGCATCACCTAATGTGCTTTCAGCCAATACAGAAACTGTTTCCTGTACAACCATTTGCTTTAAGGGGAATGTTGGTCATATGTGAAACCCTTTAGTCATTTGCTTTATTTTACTTTTGTAAAAGGTAGAACACTTTATTTATTCAGACTAAGGTAAATATCCATTCCCCAAATAAAAAAACAGGTTCAGTGAAACACGTGGTAAAACAGCTAATTAGATTAGAGGGGATCTCTTGGCTCTTCAGCTCTCTTCAGGCTAAGGAAGCCAATTTAACAAGATTAGCAATTTTTCATTGATTTCCTAAAGAAGGTTCAAAAATGCAATACACCCTGAAGCCATTTTGAATATCTAACTTTTCCTTCTTATTCACTGTAGTATTTATGGAAACATAAAATTGCTGTTTTATTACCCATACAAACAAGAATGATCTTTCTAGTAATGCTTTATTGAGTTAGGTGTAGGAATTAGCACTGCATGCATTTAGCCAGAATTAGAGAGATTTATATTTTTCATGAAAGGCTGATCAATATGATGCATTTCCTATTGATACCTGTTCTGCTTGTAACCTGTGGGGCAAAAGATCTGAACACTTGACAGAATGCTTAATAATTTATGTTCCTTGGCACATGAACAACATCTCCTTGCATTTGCACCAATGTGAGCTATATAATTGTTTCAATGATTCCATAGGTTTCATTGTCTCTCCAAAGTCCACATTACATGTTAAAACTGCTGAAACCATGGTTTATTGCTGTGTCAGGTCCTTCTTAATCTTCTTTGTATGAAATAATATTCCTTTTGCAATAATAAATAGGGGATTAAAAAGTAAGTAATACTACAGTGCCTTGGAACATAGACTAAAGAACAAGGATAGTTTAAAATCAATTCTCATCTTTGCTGTCCATCTTCAAATTCTGTAATTTGTTTGCATTTAAATAACAATTATGGGAGCTTAACTGAATCTTAGTTCTCAGGAACTGTAGAGGAGAAAGAAGAAGGTGAAGCACATACCTTCATAGAGGGCATCCCTCATCTGAATATCCAGATTTAGTTCTGTATGACCAGCAGACTTGCTGGTTGGGTCTTGATTATTGGGATTATCAAATCCAATTGATCATTCTTGCCTCCACTTCTGGCCATATACACTTGCAAATACTGCGAATTGCACTCTTCATCCTGAACCCTCCTCTGACATCCATCAAACCACTATTTTTTCCAAAGGAAAATTTACTTTCTCCAGTGAAGAAGTGTCAGAGATAATCCCCTAAGTGTAACAGTCCAGACTTTTACAGAATCACAGTTTGACTCCTAGATACTAGATGCATGATTTCTTGCTTATAAAATAATTATGTTCACTACTAAGTTGTTTCCTAGGCCCCATTAAAAATAAAATAATAAAAAAATAGTTTATAGGGTGATTAAATCCCACGGACTTAAATCTATGAAAATATTCAGCAGTGATAGCTCATTGATGGCAGGTAGAGAGTGTAATGTAATATTTTGTCAGCCTTCAGAAATTCCTGATTAAGCTCCACCATCTTCTCCCCTGTTTTGAGAGGACACCAATTTCATCCATAGATAAGACTGGGACAGGACTAGATTGCTGAAGCATACACAAGGGTTGTACAAAGGTTGTACAAGGGTTGTACAATGTTGTCTGAGTATCAGCAGAGGAACTCTGCTACAATAGTACTGGATGCCAAGAAAATGAGAGCACCAAAAGGCAGTGCATCTTGTTTTCCTAACAGATGAAAACTGGCCACATTCAGCTCAAAGGTTAGAAGGCACAACTACACTGAAGGCAAATGGAGCTAAATTTGGCCCAAAAGTTGTCTGGAGTTTAAAAGCATGTTTGTCCAACTTCTGCAGGCAGGGCTGACTTTGTGAAAGCATGTCTCCCCCCAAAAAACCCACCTGTTTAAAATCTTAATTAGACATTGATATTGCACCTTAACAACAAAACTGAATTAAAACAAGTTTACTTTTAGATAGGTTCTTTATGTTCTGGGATATAATTCCAGTCCCCTACAACTTAATTAGCTAAATATACAATGTAACCTTCCATCTGGTAGAGTAATTTAACAGGAATAATTGTGCACCACCATAACTCAACGAGACACTGAGGAAAACCATTGAAATGCTATTTCCTTTCCTTTGGAAGAGAATTATGTACAATTTCAGCATGCTTTGCATTTCTAACAGTTAAAGCCAACAGGGAGGTATCACTCTCATTTATATTACTTTCCCATGAGAAAATCAAAAGCAAAGTACAAAGCTTATGCCGTTGTTCATGAATGGCTCTGTAATACTTACTTGGCTTTAGCCAGAACATGTTATTTGGCAGCTAAAACCTTTAATTAGAATTGTGGGTTTGAACAGATTTTTCAGTGAAACTATGTTTTGCAGGAGTTTGGAGAAGTACAATCTTTACTAACCAATGTATTCTATTTTGGATTATATGATACCATGTGATTTCCACTTTTCGCTTCTCTCTCTGTTTCTCTTTTTGCCATCTTTTAGATGTTCTTGTTTATTTTTCTGAAAGTTTTCAACTGTCCCTGCCCTAGACACAGTAGAAAAAAAAAACTTATTTCCACTCAAATCAAACACGACTGTTTGCTACTGAATTCAAAGTGTTTCAAATTTTATATATAATATTTTGTAACTTATTTATCCAAAAGGAAGAGACTTTCAAATACCATTAAAATAATTCCACCTCATTTTCAATGGAAACTGTGCTCTCAAAATCCTTCAGATTTTAGGACTACTTTTTTATTTAAGCCATGTTTCCATTAGGTTCAAAAGTAAAAAAGGTGTCTCGTATTGGGTTACCTACTTACCAAAAAAATTATGCAAGCTACTTGTTAATGCTGATTTATAAAGTGTTTCTGAAAACATACATAGTTTGTGTAAGAAAATCTTTAGGTAAATACATGAAGGAGAACTTTGCAATTCAATTTTGGCTACACATCAGGTGGCAAAAGAAGAATTAGGGCATCATTTAGAGCAGGACTGTATAATCAGATAAGCCATTAAGAAAATTCTGTATTTAGCACAACAGACCAATTAGTAGCAAGGGAGAAGGTGACATATATACAAGCAGCAGGATTTGTGCTAAAACAAAAACACAACGAAAATCCAGGCCATCTTGAAATTGAGTCAGAATAATCACCAATGTGCAACACCTTGTTTTCCTGCAATTAAAACTAAGTGTTAAATGAAATTTCCTAGAGGAACCAACTTGTGCTAATGGGTAAGACAGTGATTCCCTTTATAGGAATCATCGTAGAGATGACTCCTGTTGAATCCTGGTGCAGGTCTTGGCATGCATACCAAAGCACAGCAATGCAAGAAGCTCTTTATTCTCTGTCAGTGTCATTCAACCTACCCTAGCATTCATTTGTATTTTGTTTTAAGCTGTCCCAGAGTATTTTCCCTCTAATTCAAGCCATAGTGACACAGCATTGCTTCTCACCCCCATTGTACAAAGTTACAGAACCCTGAGGGACCTAGGACGATGGCTGCAGCACGGCAGGGTAGCTACAACAGTATTACATTTCCTTAGAGATGTTGGCTTCCAACAGCTGAACTCAGCTTTGGCCCATCCACTATACGAATCCAGAAGAAGCTGCTAGCAACAATTTACTTCTAATTCACTCTTCAACCACATGTGAAAGTTGCTTTGCTTACTGATTATGCCCTCTCAACTTATTGATAGTGAATTTAGTGAATTATACGGGAACAGAAGTCAAAAAAAGAAGGGCTGACAATCAAGATACCTCTTTTTTGTTTCCTACACTGTGATAAGTGCTGGTGATTTTCTTCAGTCAGATCACCTAGCCCAAATTTGTCAAGACTGCTCATTAACTAAGGAAACCAAGGACTGCAGGAAACAGGAATGCTTAGCATCTCTGAAAAGCAGAATAAAATGAGGAAAATTACATAATGTTTGCCTTCTTTCCCTGCTTCAATAAAGAAAGTACCTCTCCCATTTGTTGTGCTTGCTCATAAACTCAGAAAAAAATAATGACTCTCTCTACCGAGCTTGACTTCTTCATTTTGGCAGACATGATAATTGAGGGTTTGTGATCTTCTCAGCCTATTTTTTTATACTGAAGACCAAAAGAAATCTAGCTTTTTCATATGCTATTACTTCACAGGAGAGTGTTTTCCTAGAAAATGCAAACAGAAATGAAATTTGGTGGCATGAAAGGGAAAAGGAGAAAAACTTTCACACATGAAATGTTTTTCTTCTCAAATTCAACTGCTCTAGTAAATTACTGAGTCACTAAGTGCAGAAAGAATGATGGTAAGGAAATATTTGAATTAATTTCTTCTTTGAAACAAAACTAAACTAAACTAAACAAAGCAAAATCCTACATGTACCGAGTTCTCATTCAGGAATCTTTCACTCGTATTGCACAACAGCTATGCTGTTATTCTACTGCCTAGTCAGGTTAACTTAACATCGTTTTTATACAGTGATCTTCATGACTGTACAGCACAACCTTCTTCCTCCCTTTCATCACAATATTAAGAAATCCTTCATCTCATGTTTTCTCCTGTATGAAATTACACAATTTCGCCCCTACAAGCTGGAACTTTGTACTATTTGCTATTTAAAAATAAAATAAAATAAAATAAGAAAGTTCTACATTTCCATTGAGCATGCTTCCAATTTTTGGAAAGCGAGCCACAGACATCTTCTCAAATATTGCTATTGTGAGTGTTCCTCAGATCCCTGAGCAAAATGCAAGATGTAAGCTTAGAAGGTCCATGAGCAAAGAAAGATTCAACTGGCATAAAACCAAAACAAATAAAAATAGTGATTCCCATTCCCATTCATGATTGTACTAAACTCATGAAAGAAAAACAAAAAAAAACAGTTTATATGCTGATGTCCCTGGAAATTTCTTCCAACAAGAGACAAAATATGAGGCAAATACAGAAATTCTACCATTAGCAACATTTTATAAAAGCATGTATCTTTGGTTATGGAGCTAAACTTTTTTGGAATTTACTGGCCTTTGCTGGTTTGCATCAACACTTGCACACAGAAAATGAAATGTTACAGACTGAAGAAAATGCAAACATAATGGCCATTTGCCAGAATTTCTGCATTTATTAAAAAAAAAAAAAAAAAAAAAAAAAAAGTTTTGCTAGCTTTACAGCAACCTCTTGAAGCAGATAATATTTTCCCAGACAGACAGACAATTGAATGATGGAGATCAGTAATCAGAAGTTCCCTATATTAAATGATCAGGTTTTCAAAAGTGCACAGCTCCCATTAGAGCTCTTATAGCAGTCAGTATGAATTTCAAAAGTGTTCAGTAGCTGGGAGGAATTTTCAAACCTCTCTGGGTAATTTAGACACATTAGTCTCATTGAAAGTTAATGAGCCATGTGCTGCTCAGGCTTTTGGGTGCTTTGCAGAAAACTCACATGTTACAACAGGTCTCCATGGTGAAGTCCTGGGCATTTTTAAACTTTGCTCTTACACTACTTGGGCCAAATTCTGCTCTCAGCTACAGATATGTAGCTTCTCCTTATAGTGTATTTATCTGTTCAGTGAAGCAATAGCTCCCCTTGCTCTGCTCTTTTTGAAAGTCTGTCAGCACAGAGCATCTGACTGCAGCTGTGCAAAGCTGCATTGCCTGGCCTCAAGCCCCTAGGACAGCCCCAGTTCTCCATGCAGCAAAGCTCTGTGAAGCCTGCTGCTGACAAGTTCTGCTGAATCTTGTAAGGAAAGAAATAATACACATGGCTGAGAGGTATAGAGTAACCACAGCCACTGCACGAGGATGTTAACTCTGGTACCTCACTGTAAACATAGACAGCAAGATTGTTATGATCTTCCCTAGTAACCTACGTGTCCGATTAATCTAGATGCTAGAAGAATAAGAACTGGACAGAGTATTTTCCTCTTAACCATGGCCTATCTGCATCCATTTCAAAGAGATTAATAAATGGATGCCACTTCAGGACTAATTAAGCTAAGGTTAAATAGATTACTGAGTAATTAAGCAAGAAAGTCTGAGGATTTGAAATGCCTTTGTGAGAATCAGTGTTCCCCTGGTAGTGAATAACATATCAGGATGTCAGGAAAGAATCATTCAGTTTTGCTTCTCATTAATCTGGTCTTAGAGAAATCAATCCAGTCAGACTTATCTTCCAAGGGCATTACATCAAAGTTGGAGAAGAGAAAGATACCTCTATATTCTGTATTATGCTTATGGAAAATAAAATTGAAAAGCAAACCAAAACTGTGATTAAAGCCTAAAATATTTATTCCTTTCCAAAGACTGAAAAGAATGTGAGGTTTACTTTCACATGAATCACTGACTTCATGCAGGTTCAGCACCACAGAGGGTTTACCAGGAGCCAGTGGCAATAAGCGTTCATAGCCCAAAGGAAAGGAAAAGAGGTTCACCCCTCATGGCAAAGGTCAGATTTCTGCAGGCTTATAGCCTGTCCATATACATGAGTGTTCATGGGACATCTTTGTCTGGTAAGGTCCCATGAGGATGACACAGGCTCCAGAATGTCCCCTCTGCCTGGAGGATGGCCCTATAACCACTCAGATAAGTTTAGGGTCATTTGATTTGTGTCAATCTGGTTCCTGTTGCTTTTACTCTCAACCTGATGAACAATCATTGGAACGTTTGTGGGTATGTTGCTGAAGGCTGGAATTACAACTCCAGGATAGAGAGACTGAACTTGTAAACAGGATATTTAACAGTTGCTACTTTCATGGATGCTGAGAGCTACCAAATACCTACCCTTGCTAACATAAAATATGCTGGACACTACATTTCTATTTTCTTATAAAATTCACTATATAAATGTCATAATGATGGTTATGCTAATTATTATATTAGTATTTGTCTATTTATTCTGTAGATATCTTTTCAGAGAGTCATCAAGTCCTTTGCCCAATTTTGTAACTGATGCATTGCATGCCCAAATATTTGGAATAACATATAGAAGACATCTGGATTTAATTATATTATAGTCCTCTTATGCAGACAATGGGAATTGAATTAAGGAATATTTTGAAACCCCCACAGAGATATAAAAGTATTAGCAGCTGCACGAGAACTTTACTATTACAATGTTTGAAAATGTTTTGTTTTACAGATCAACAGTCTGACACATCATAAATATCAATCATAACATTGAAGATATATAAACATGGAAGAAAAATTAAAACTTGCATTTCAAAAACATGTAGATGAATTCACAGCATTTAAAAGATGTAGAGTGTATTGTTTTGTTTAAAAAATGAAAATGTATAGCCTATTGACACAGAACATGTATGTTGTACAGTAGTATTAAGCAGAGAGACATATAAGGGTTTATTGTGACCAAATTGCCTGAATCAGATTTTTATAGAATCTTGTTATATTACCACATATTGTACAAAGATCACATTAAATAATTCACCCAGAAGAAAATTAGCATTTTGCTTTTCATTTTTCATTCTTTTGAAAATATTTGGGGATATAACATGAGCTTAGAGAGTCTGCCCCAAAGTATTAGATGCAGACTGGGTTTTCTTTCCAAATGCATACTGCTTCCAAATGCCGCTTCTTTTCAAGTCAATACCAGTTTTGCAGTGAGTTTTCAATCTCCCAGTGGCTAAATCACATTCAAAGGCTGTTAGCACAGTAGGGGGTCAGACTTTCCCTCTGAATGTAACTATATCACTCAACAGCAGACTCATGCAATAAGCGATCTAATGTTTTCTTTTCTTTCTCTTTTTTCCCCTCTTAGTGTCTCCCTGCATTCCTGGATACCGGTCACTGCACCAAGGACCTGAGGCAACAGCCACATGGACTCCACCATCATCCTTCTAGCTTTATGGTGCAGAAAAAGACAAGTCTACAGTTCACCTGCTGTCAAGAAAAACAGTTCATTTGTTAAATCCTTTGAAACATTCTGAAATGTTCAAATGAACATTCTATTGTAAATTATTATACATTCCTATGGGTAAAAAACACATAACAATGTGTGCATGTATATGTGTGTGTATGTACATATGCATATAAACTTTGGCAATCAAGGTCACAAAATATCATATTATTCAAATTCCACCTCTTTCCAGGAATTCCCCTCACAATGTCCTGAAAAACTTTGTCTAAAGGCAGCATACCATCTGAAGACAGATACTGTATCTACCATGCAAAAGAGAGACAGAGAGTTATTAAACCCAATACTATAAAGATCCATGAAATGATGGTTTGATTAGAAACTAGGCCTATCAGGACTGAAGCTTGCACTAGCTGTTAGCATCAGGAAATACTGACTCTTGATACCATGTGGTCAATCCAACCTTGCAAAGATACAGTCAGGATCTTTGAAATTACCCTTAGTATCATCCTGAACAGGCTTTGTGGATTATGATATATGCCTTGCTGATGGATAGCCTGGTTAAAATAAAGGGTGGGAGAATTACTGGGTAAGAGGATCGAATAAACTATTCTAACTCACCCGTTTTACGGAGTGGAAAATCATCCTTGGCATCCTGTGCTCCTGGTAAAGTGTATTTGTATGGTGGCGAGGCCCCACTCAGGGGTGGAGAGCTTTGATCCAGTGAGGTATGGTGGGCAGCCCTGCAGCAGACACAGAGAGGTCACAAATTAGCAGTCACTGAGGTGACCAGCAGTAACGATCTACACATGTTGTACACATGTCTCAGCTGTGTTTATGTTCTTGTTCCTCTAAGTGTGCACAAACCACAGGCTCATGTAACCAATTTCACTTTTACAGTAAGTTATGGAACTCCTCGGGATTCCCAAGAATGTGCTTTTTGCACTCATTATAAAAGTCACATAGGATAAGAGTCATGTTGACCTACAGACAGGATCTGTCACCAGTTTAGGGAATTGACCATTTTAGATTGTTGCATTTTAATATGAACCACCTGAAGTGCAGTACAAGCCATTTAAGTCTTGTTGATTATGTACAAATAGATGTGTATTGACCCAGCCTTTTTCTAACAAAACGTGGGTGGATTTTCAGGGTGGGGTGTATGTGTGTGTGAGGGTGGGAAGTACTGTTGGTATATAAAACTGACAAAAATATTGAGTTACTACTATCTCTTGAAAAAAAGTGCAAACTATTTAGACAAGAGGAGACAGGGAAGCTAAATCCTTCATTTCATTTCATTGAAAGTTTTCTGAGTACTCCATTCCAGCACATAGCACTCACATCAGCAGAGAAGCTCCAAACTGAAGAACACTTGCTGACCACTGCTGAATGAAGGAAATAGTGGGGGCAGATCTTTCTGAACATGGAAACAGCAGATTGCAAAGAAATTGCATCATTTGGCCGTGAGACAGGTTTTTCTTTTTGGTTGATATTTTTATTTAGAGGGAGAGAAGGGGAAAGGAGAGAAACTTTCATACTTTGTATTTATCTAAACATCATTTTACTTGGCCTCTTACAGAGCCTCTCCCTTTGTTTTCAATGTAATATGGCTAATCCAGTAATACTATGTCTCTATCAAAGAGAGGCACTAATGAAATGAGGCACTGCTTTCCCTAGTGTAGCAGAAGACATATCTCTGTAAAGCTTCTAGTTCTCACCCATCTGAAGACTCAGAACTAATCTCAGACTATTAGTCCAGAAACCTTACTCAAGAGAATTTTCACATTACTTGGAAGAAATTATTTATTCTATCTCCACCAGAAACAATGTAACTGTGCATTAAATCATGTTACCACCATGTTCTGATTAGCTCCAAATGGGAACTCCAATGGCAGACCTTCAGTAATTCTTTATAAAAAGAACAAGTACTAGATAAAATTCTGATTTACTATATGCTTTTTTGTTTGTCCTACTGAAGGCCAGTTTGGGGATAATGTTGACATCTTTTGGAAACGCAGTCAGATTTTTTTATTATTTTATTTAATGACTTACAAGAATGTGTCTGTTGTAATTAGGAAGTTAGAAAGAAATTAATTAGTTAAAAATAAAGAAAAAAAAATAACTCTTAGAATAGTAATATATGTATTACAGGACCCAACAAAATCACTTGTTTCACAGGCCTAAGCAGATTCTTATCAATGCTAAGCCATCATCAGTATATGTAGTTTTGGACACTGAAATCCATCAGAGTAAGAAGGGTTAAAAAAACCACTATCCTTCTCAAAATCCTTGTGACTTACATGATACAAATAACTTTACTGAGAAACCATCTCCTCACAAAGAAACAAGTTTTGTGATTGATTCAAAATCCAAGTGGATCAAATACAAATTGTTCTAAGTGCAAAAATTGAAGAGACTTGGGAAAATATCAAGTGTGATTGGAAAATCTGTGATGGCATCAAGAGATGAAGCAGTTGAAATAAAAGGCTTATACAAATTTCTGATGCCATTGTGTTCTGTACAGCTCTCATGTTATCACTGCCCACCAAGTACTCTTCAGTTCAACAAGATACATGAAACTTTTTGCTAACTTCTTGGCTGAATTTTCATCTTGTTCTGGAGTTAAACTCCCAGCATCCCTGCTGAAGAATCTTTCTGGCTAATTTAAGTAGATATCTCAACATGGGAAAGAAACAGCGTAACACTGAACATACGTGTACCAGAGCTTGGGGTGGCGGCTCATGGAATGATTCTTCCCATTTGCTGGAGAGTCTTTTGTTGCCGATTTACTCAACAGGAACTCTTGAAGTTTCTGCTTCACTTCCGTACTGGCCACTGCCCCTATGACATACGGAATTAAACATATCTCATTTTTACTTTAAAAATTACATTTTTAAAGAAAACAAAAACTATATCACAAAAAACAGTCCACATCCTTGCTACTGAAAATGTTGTAAATTAAAAAAATGTTGGTGGAAATCAGTCAAAATGAGATAATATTTGGATTAATGTTTATCTATAGAAGACTGAAGTTGGTCATAACCCAAAAAATCCAGTGAAGTCACAAAAGAATCTTTCATTGGTAGATGAGGCCATTTATCCAAGACCAGATATATCTAAAGAATATAGAGCATTTCCTAATAATTCCCAAATCCAAAACCAATGACAGAACTAAAAAAATAGGAACAAAAGGACATTTTGCGTTAGCAGTGAAGACTGTTATTTTCTTTTTGTAAAGCGATAGTAATAGCACAGCAAATCTGCCCTTTGAACAGTGTTGATTATGAGCAGAGCTCTGCAGAAAGAGCCAGCAATGAGCCTTTTTATTCATGCCATTTAAGAGCCTCTACCTGTGATGTCTGAAAAATAGACCACAGAAACCTGTTGTAATTAATAAATCTACACTTATGACACAAAAATGACAGAAAGACCAACACAACAGAAAGACATACTGCATTTTGACTTCTCTCAGTCACTAGCTCAATAGAGCAAAATCAGCAGGGCACATCAGTGTCAAATTAAACTATTGATTCCTATGTCCAGCATGGGGCATGCCTCTTTACTCAGTCATAATCTTCTTTGTAAAAAGGACATAAAAAAGGAAACAAAAATTATTTCAGTTTTCCCCAAACCGTGATAAAAAAGGGAAGAAAAAAAATGCTTCTTTGAAAGTAGCAGCACTAGGGAATAGTGATACTCTAAGTATTTGGTTACCCAACAGCACAGCTAGCTAGTGAACATGTCCCCTTGTGACCTCGTTCCCATAAAATATCTCTACTACCCCTCAGTTTCAGATCCTAACTCCACTTTTTGTATGTTTCTTCCCTCCTCTACTCATTAAGTAGATCATCAGCAGCATATGCCGGGGCTGGGCCTGAGGGTCACAAGTGCTGCAAGAAGTCAAACTGTAAAGGGAAGCATGTTCACACTGCTGCCCATCATCTGGCGTGAGCATAAATAAAGTCCAACTGTTAGTATGAATGCTGATTTTCACACTACCTATAGGATCCTTGGGGCTTCTTCCACCCTTGCCTTTCTGGGTGATTAGGCTGGCAGTTTGCAAAGTTATTAATGTTGCAGAGAGCAAGGAACCCGACTAGACCAGGCTGAAGAGGATAAAGGAACAAATTCAGATTGCTAATGCTCTACCAAGAAAGCTTTCTGCAGACAGAGGAACAGATGTACCCCTCACTTTCTCCCAGAGAATGTGAAAATAACACCACCACTGCCACTTAAACAATAATTATTTGAAAGCTCTGTTTGACAGCAATATAATGCTTTCAGGGATTAATTGTTTACCAAAGTAATGGAAGCCCATGGACACCTTAATTTCTAGTCTACATTATGGTATACCCACATCTGTTGAACTAATAGAGTTTTCCACCCAAAAAAAAAAAAAAAAAAAAGGCAAGAGTGTATGATCCCCCTGAGCATTATGTACAACACTTTTCTCGTTTTGTCTCTGTTAGTTAATATCTTTTGCTCAACTAGGAGGCCAAATAACAGTATCTCCTTGTGTCAGCTTCATTTTAAATACCTTCACAATCTATTTTTGCAACCTGATTTTTAAGCTGACCTGACAAAAGAGAATTATTTGTATCTGTCTCCCTCTAGTGAACACCAAATTCCAACAGCATCCTTTATATCTGTCATTTACCTTACAGATGTATATGAGCTAGAAATAACTCTTTGTTGGGTCTCATGAAATGGTACCAAAACCAAACACAAGGCAGTTTGAAAACATATTGGTCTTATAACTCAGGCAGAAGTATTCAGATGTCTCAGCTGAAGATATTCTTAAACACTTTGTTATATTTTCAGACATGAAACAATGCTCAAATTACTTAATCGGTAACATGTCGTGTTGTTTCATAGGGATTTCTGTATTGAGAAATGAGCTCTTCAGAGAGAAATTCTCAAGTGAAGCTTTAGGCTTTCAAATTCCTTCTTATTTCATAAAAAGAGCTAGTTACTTGAGAGGCATATATACAGGTATGACAAGAAAGTGCTTTCCTGAAGTTCTGCAAGTCTGCACACAAAAGAGCAGTGTGTTTTTGTGGGTGCAACAGGTGGCTCTGCCTTTCTGCAAGCACAGCTTTGACTACTCTATAGTTGCATATTTCACACAATTATAGAATTGCTTCAGATCCCTGTTCAGTGTCCACTACAGCTGCAAGAAGGCATAAGGGAATACATTAATTTCATATTAGGGTTCATGGTACATTGGTGCTTACTTTCTCGACCTCTTTCTTTGCCTCTGAGGGGAGGAAGCTGCTGTTCCCTGCGATGCCTCTCCAGTTCCTGCTCTTGTCTCTGCTGCTCCAGTTTCTGCTCTTTTTCGAGAAGTTCTTGCTGTTGTTTAATGGCTAGGAGTTCCTGTTGTAACTTGCACAGAACAAAAAGACATGAGAAAGTGCAGTTTGCAGTGTTTTCTAGGTCAATCCTGGCCAAAATAAACCCCATAAATAACTGAGTATTAGTGCTTTCTGCCTACACTTCTTTATACCTCCTAACTGCCTTTCCTGTCTTTTTAGCAGCATAGTGCATTACCAGCTGTCACTAAAATGAACTCTACTATCAGGTAGCAGCTGGCTGCTGTGGTTTCTCATCTTTCTCTTTTGGCAAAAATGCATGGAAACTGCCTAACACTGCCAGTGTGTCACCAAACCCTGGCTGCTGTGCTCAGCTGCATTTGTCAGCTTTGTCCAGCAGAAACTTAGCACAGTAATATAACAGCAAGTAGATCAGAAGAAAAAATATAAATAAAAAGAAAGGCAAGATCATAAATTCACAGTCAAAATCCATTATAGCAGTACTAGCACTGCACATGCATTTATTTTTTTATTTTTTTAACATTATGTGAGGCAGCTCAGAGAAGAGTGAAAACACAGAGTTTGCTTAGCCTACCTCTGTTTCACACATGCAAAAGTTATGTACCTGTCTCTTGATTTGATTTGTGGGCACAAATTCAGACAACAAAAAAGCAGTCTTTTAATATAATCAAAATTGCTCACACTGAAAAGATAACCACATTGAAGTCTGGCTGCAAATTTAACGTTGTGAAATTGGTAGTTTGATTTTCTGTGGATTTACTGACGTTGTGAGTTTGGGGTGTCTTATAATACCATTTTGATCTTCTGGGAACAACTTGCTGGCAGTTATTTTGCTTGAACATGCTTCTGTCACCCAAATAGAGATGAATAAGCACTCATACTCCATCTCACGGACACCGAAAATCTTTCAGGAACACTCCCTTTAGCTGAGTCTGTCTCAGCATATTCAGTTTGCAAATATACTGAGGGAAAAATTAAAAATGTTGCTACCTTTATGTGCTCCTGCAGCTGGGCCTGATGCTGGCGGGTCAGATTTTCATGCTGTTTCTGAAATTCTGCAATCAGCAGTTGCTTCTGAATTTGCTGCTGCTGTTGTATCAGAAGTAGCTCCTGCTGTAGCTGCTTTTCACGCATAATTGGGTCCACCATGGGAACCATCATCCTGAGATCGGTTCGCAAGTCTAAGGGTGAGATAGGCTCTAGTCCCACGGGAGCCTCAGACTTCACATCCACTGAGAGAGGAAAACAACAAAACATATACACGTTAAATATATCTGGAGAATCAGAATAGAGATGGTTCCTACTGGGTGAAAGAACAATTTCACTCAAAGACTCCTTCAATGTACAGAGCCAACATTTATGAAAACTATACACTATGAAAACTTCTAATATTTCTGCAACCAGAGATTTTCCAAACCATTTTATCATTTTCCAGAAACTGTCTTGGAATGATATTCCTGGATTAATGTTCTGCTAAATAGATTAACAAGCATTTCACTTCTAAAAGCATGTCTCAGCCTTCAGGAGCACTACTTAGTGAGAACCTCCCAGACTCTATGGATGCTTAACAACAAAGTGCTCTGGGCACTTCTTCAGCTTGATGTGAAGGCCTGTAGTTCTTTCTGGGTTGAAAGAGATTTTCTAAAAAGAGAAAGCTAGCATGTAGATTATCCAAAGACGGTGTTAGAGATAGATAGCTATTGCATATAATATACCTGGCTTTTTAGCAAACCCACTGGAATAACACACATGAAATTACAGGAAAACATTGGACACACACCATGAGAAGAATTAATACAGCTTTTTGGAAAATCACCACTGTGTTTGGAGTAGACTAGACACCGTACTCTATGTATGTCTTGCAAGAAAATGAAAACACATTAGATTGTTTCAATTTGCTGCCATAAGGGTATATATTATTAATCCAGCATTAAGGTGAAGAATGAAGAAGCCTACGGGCTTCCATCTCCTGATTTAAACAGAAGGGACTAAAAATCAGAAGAGAGAGAGATTTTCACTATAATACTTTTAAAGCTCATGTCTTCATATTAAGAGATGAGACAGAGCATAACTTTACCTGTTAAAAAAGAACAAAAAATTAGCAAGTATAATTTTTACAAGAGGCAAACAGCACAGGTCTGCGATAGTGCTTAGCAGTTCTGATTCCATCCACTAGAGGACAGTGGAATACAAACACATCAACTGCAGTTCCTGCTACTCAACCAGAAAAATAAGATTGTTAACTGGAAATAAACATGATGTCAGGAAATGACCAGGGAATAAGACTGCATATAATTTTTATCATTTTAATCTGTTATACCTGTATTTGTTTTCCACGAGAAAACCAAAAGGAAGCAGTGAAAAAATCTAGCAAACGGGAGCAGTAAAGCTGCAGAAGTCAAAACTAGCAAACAGCCAGAACTCAACTCTAACTGCACAATAACATCCACTGGCATAAAATATACAAATATACAATGGATTTTTACAAAAAGAAGATGTGAGGCACCAGATTTCTTTTGCTGACCATATTCTCTCATTGTCAATATTCTGAAAACATTTGCTAGTTTTTTTTTTTCTTTTTTCTTTTTTTTTTCTTTTTTAATCCTAGCAACTGTGATTGTAAACCTCAGAACATAATTTGTCTTCTTAACCTGTTATCCCAACAAAATGAGTGTGTCTAAGTGCTTACTTTTGTTCTGAGACTAATCGCTAAATTATAAAAAATCACCTTTAACTTACAAAAACTACTCTTGATTATAAATAATTGCCCCAGACCAAGAGAAACGGACAGGCAAAGCCCCAGCCTTTCATCCCATTTATTCAGCAGCAATCCACATTCCATTTGTCTAGACTAAATATAGCTGCGTTTATACAAGAAATCAATAGTGCTTGCAGAGAGCAGAGCAAAGACATGAATATTTCATCAGACTCCGAGAGAAATGGCAATCAGCAAACTGACAGTGCTGTGCAGGCTCACTGCCCCTCCAGATAAGTCTCCAGCACTTGGACAATGGCTCGCTGCCTGCAAGTCACAATCTTATCATAGGAGCTCTGCTATTTTTAACATTAATTGCAATGTAGGTGACAAAGACTTATCATGTTTAAAGTGGAGAGACGGACTTTCTTACAGCTTCTGTGACAGGATAATAAGCCTTACTAGGAGCAATAATAGTAACCAGAGCCGTGCAAACCCTGCAGGGTTTGATTTGCAATAGTGTTTGCAAACTGCAGTTGATTTTGCAGATACTGGCTACAAATCAACCCCTACAAGTCCTCATGGCGAGTCAGTCTGATTACACCTCCTACTCCTGCTGAGCATCCCACCTCTTCATTCTAAGAGTTCTTCCCTGTAACTGTGAGGGGAAGACTCGTGATTTTTGTAACAATGGAAATTTCCTTCCACAATTTGTAAAATGAAGAACTGAAATCAAGCTCAGTTTCATAAGATACAGATTTTCAAGAATTTTTACTCACTCAAATAATAAATCTAATACTGGAACACTTAATTCATCAGATTCAACTTTAACTTGTACATTAATGCAGGAGAAAATAAACATTAAAGTATTCCTAGAGACTTTAATCCATAGAAATTAATATAAAATCTTTCATGTCATTTAAAAGGCAACGTTTACTGACAAATAAAGACAAGCAGTATTTCCTGTCATAAATATTGCTAACAGTAAGTTTACCTCCAATTCTACTAATAACTGTTGACACAGCAGCTATTGGTTTTTGATAGTAATTGCTGTCTTAAAACTCTAACAGTTAATAGTGAAGTTGATAATAGTTAACCTCCTCAGCCAGATGATTCTCAACAAGTAACCATAAAGTCACCAAACAATACCGTGCTACTGCCTGGTACATGGGCCTGATGCCACAGGCCATTTACATTCTTCTTACTTGTTATCAACTGACAAGGAAGAAACAAAGAAGCCCTGTGGAGTTACATCAGTGTGAAAAATGTGTAATGGAGCAGAGAATCAGAACCAGTGTCTTTAAAAGCTTTGACTTTTAGCTGAAGCATCTTCTCTCCGCCACCCCAACACAATTTTAACACTAGAAAGACCAAAGGTGATGTAGGATGTTTATTCTCGACCGGGAAGTGTGTATGTGTATTTCTCCCCATCCACACTGGGATAAATGTATTTTTGGGGTAGAAAAAGGAATGTCCTAATCACCACTCAACTTTCAAGAACTTTTAACAAGAAGCAGTGGGATGTAGAACTTCCAACAACTGATGCATCAAGCTATTAGCCGAAGAAGGAAAACGATGAGTAAGGAAATAAATATGTGTAATAGTTTCATAAAGACTACGTCCACTTGAAGGAACCCTGTTTTGCAGGATTCCTGGTGTCACCAACACAGTCAGGTCTTAGTGGATACAATTTAGGGTGGGACGCTGCCCTGATCTCTCTGCTGTGGTCTGGAGCAGATCCTTCCCTACATCTCTGCTGACTACAGGGCAAGCCCAGGGAGTCCCTTCTACAGATCACTAAGGTCAGACTCTCTGAGCTCAAGTTAGCTGTGGTGAATATGACAGGAGGCTACAGAATATAAACTAAAAATGTTAGAGTCAGCAATTCAAGGAAAAAACATCAAAATTTTAGCAGAAAAATATTTAATTTTCGGCTATAAGCTGACAACTGCAAAAGTTTTTTTTTCTTTTTTTCTTTTTTTTTTTTTTTCTTTTTTCTTTTTGTATAAAAACTCAGCAGACTTTATCTGGAAATGAAACAACAAAAATAGTCTCAGGAAAACTTCCATATCAATTATATTCCATAGTGGCACTTCCTGCAGTGCTTTTGACATTCTGTGTAAAGAAAATAAGATACTTGGAAAACGTCATGCTTCTTGAGTATATTTAAAGACTTGTAGCATATTTAAAAAGAGATAAAAGAGCTTGTTTTAATCCTGGTGCCTTGCTTTTTGAAACAATTTCTTAAAATGGGAATCACTGAAAAATGGTAAGTCTTTCACTAATAAATAGCATTTCAAGCTTGTTTCTAGTGACTAGTTTCAATTTCTGCACACTGGTAAATTAAAATACATGAGTCTTTTGAATCCCAAGTGCTAAAAGAAAATACCAGGAAATAAAGCAGCCCACTTTCTTCCTTTTCATTGGCAGTTACCTGACTTGGCAGACATTTATGCCATCTTTAAAAACAGGAACCTAAAGAAGGGCTGCTGCAATCAGTTGAATTGTTGCCATTCTTTATTTGAGATGTAATGAAGAATTCTAGTAGACTTGCTTACCAGAACACATCGAGTGCATTTTTGATTCTTACATTAGGAGAACTGTGTTAATTTTCAGGGACTGCAGGGACTCAAGTTAACCCTTTCACTGTGGAATTTCTCACACAGTTGACTGTGCTGTTGGGCTAGGAGAGGGAGGCAGATGGGAGAGAAGAACAGGGAATGAAGCTGGTTAGACTCTTGCTTCTGCTTGTTCATCCGAGGCAGCATTTTACTTGAGAAGCAGTTAAGGTTTATGAGGTGAGCAAGGAGGCCTACAGAAGTTGGAATGCTAAACTAAAATTACATGTGACAAGAGACAGAAGACAAGCTCCTCCAACTAGCAATTTCAGTATTAGGCAATAATAGTGTATTCCTGAAAACAGACAAAAACAAGTAAAGTTTTGAAGAGCAATCCTGCCAAGAAATGAGCACACCTCATTCCAAACATCAACTCAGAGAAGTGTTACAAAGAAAAGAGAATGGGAGAACTGTTTATACTAGTACTACTCCTTTGAACTCTCTTCTACAAAACAGAACCCACCTGAAGTGCTTATTAAGTTGTATAGTACTTTGCATAGTTTTCATATGCTTTTCATAAAATGAAAACAAACCAGAATAGTTTTGCACATTTTAGCATAAAAGAGACTGTCTCAATTTGACCTCTTCATTCAGAGAAAGTGAAAACCCCTCCTGTTTGAGGATTAGCTACCAGTAAATCATGACATAATCAGAGGACTAAATAATTTACAGAAAATAGGTCTAAATAGTGGAAAGATTGGAGGATCCACCGAAAAAGACAATACATTATATTTACGTTCCAGCTTAAACACAGAACTCTCTAGATTTATGTACCACTTCATTCAGGACTTGAAAAGCACTGATATCTGGAAAGCCATAAGACACCGGTAATGAAGCAGTGATGGGGCACAAGGAAAGGAGTTAAAATTTCAGAGCAAATTGGGGCAGAGCTTTCCCTGTTGAGAAGCAGCGTTACAGGAACATTGCTCACTCTGTAATCTAAGAACAGTCCTGGCATAATGATAAGGCACTGCTTCCCTCACAGCCAGTGTAAATAAAGAGCTAATAGAGCAATGTGTCAGCTGTGGGCATGCTGAGAAATTAAGTGAGCAACTTGGTTTTGAACAGCCATGACTAAAGAGGATGGAGTCTGGCATGAAAACCGCTATAGCAATTGCTTAACATACTAATTTGCAGAAAATGTTCCTAATTTGGACCCTACTTCCCACAAATCACAACTTTCTGATGGACGCTGTGCCACTACAAGACCTGCACTACAGAATGCAGGAGCTTGAAGTTGAAATTTTAAGAATAACCAGTACAGAATTAAAAGTCAGATGTTCAATAAACTGTGAAAGGTTAGGTTACCTCCCATGGGATGCTTTTATCATTCCAGCTTTGGTGACTAAAATCTTGTACATCAGTTCTCAGCTGGTATAATCTGTCATCCCTCTGTTGACTTCAATATAGGCAAGGCTTCTTTATGCCACCTGAGAAGCTTGATCCTGAATCTCTCTCATGAGTATAGGGGTGAAGGAAGAAGGCCTTGAGAACATCTCATTTTAATATCCTTAATGTGACAAAAGCATCTGGATTTTGGATGGCAGTTGGATTTTGTAATAAAACTTTTTTTTCAATATTAAAAATCAACAGATTTTTTTCTCCATTCTCAAAATTAAGCTAAGGGTTCCACCCAAACAAAAAATAGTGTCATTTATATTTCACTCAATGTTATTAAATATTTTTGATTAATTATACTTCTTTAATCATAGTCTGGATTTTGGTTGTCACAGGCAAGGGAAACAGAAAGGAGACAGTAAATACAAATGAAAGACTTTTTTCAAAGGCAACACTGACTTTTTATGGCAGTTAAGTACCCAACTGCAATCTGTACTTTTAAAACTTCCTCGCTTGGAAAGGAAAAACACAAGAAATTAACAGATATTGCAGATCAGAGAAAGTATTTTCTGGTTATTTTCTTGGATTATACTTAAGGAGTCAGTAATCATTTTAGCAGCACCATCACAGAATTAGAAGTATAAATGAACTGTCAAATCTGATGAGGAACTCAACTGACTTTATGGTTTTAAGGAGAAGTGTAATAAATTAGACTAGAAATGCATTCCCTTTTGTTCTATAAAAGGGATTTTATCATGATTATACCTTTTCCCCATTTCTTTTAAGTGTTTGCATACATGTCATAATGAGAAGTAAAATAAATGCAAACAGTGATCTGGGCTTTGATTTACCATTCTCTTATTTCCCCAGGGCCTGGAAAGGAAGCTCAAACAACCACAGACTTCTAAAATATCAGTGAGAGGCCTTGAAATACCAACACTGAAGTTACAGCTAGCTGGCTTTTGTAAAAAATCAAAGGCTTTATTATATTGATTTACTAAAATCAGATTCCTTCTCTGCAAAGAAGCTTTTGAGTCAAACAGTCATAACAAACACAAACATAAATGCCATCAAATTTGTTATAAACAAGAAGTTTTTTTTTTAATGTTAGTGTTTTCTGTTTCTTCTACAGTGAATACATGAGTGAAAGTTCCATTTATTAGTCTGCCAGAGTTCATGCAAATATCAGGCCAACCACTTCTGTCAGAGGAGTAAAGCAAATGTGCCCAATAAATCACATCAGAATGTGAAACACTTTCAAACTCAAACCTGGGATGATCTGTTATCAAGAAATCCAAGCTGAGCTATATTTGGGTTTCTGAGTTACTTTATACTTCATCTGAAGAACTGTTACACATGCATTCTCTGCACTCATCAGCCC
The DNA here is from genome assembly GCA_011075105.1 of Heteronetta atricapilla. Taxonomy (NCBI): domain Eukaryota; kingdom Metazoa; phylum Chordata; class Aves; order Anseriformes; family Anatidae; genus Heteronetta; species Heteronetta atricapilla. The sequence continues at coordinate 32,208,056 of CM021732.1, read as the reverse complement.
ATGTTCACTTTCCAGAGAATGCCCTTTGGATGTAAGGATATGTAAGGAATCTGAACATCCTGAACTCCAGATACTTCTGCTGCAGGCAACATAAAAACAGGACAAAGACAAATGCATGCGTAGTTAAAAATGTAGAATTTCTACATAACTTTCTTCTCAGTTCCAAAGTCTATGGCATACAAGTAGTATTATTAACACCACAATACATTGGTGTTAATGATTATGTTAGTACATGGTATCAAGTTACTCTATTTGACCATAATGTGCCCACACCTGTGACAAGGGTATACAAGAAAAGACAGGGAAGATTACAAAACAGTATAGCTTTAGCTGTGTATCTTCTGCACATGGATCAGTACCACTCTCAACCAGATCGTACTGAGGATGACAAATAAGGTTTGATTTGCTGTACCACTGCTTTGCAGTTGCAGAATATAATAGGTACAATCTGTGTCCAAATCAACAGGTGCCAGTTTATCTGCTGGTCACTTTATTAAATCCTTACAATTAATTAATTAATTAATTAAAATGCAAGCATGTGTGATATGAAGCTGTGGGCGTGCACTTGCATGCATACACAATTCTTGCAACATATCCTGAAATGCTCAGAAAAAGCAAAGAGCAGACATGACGCAAAAGATAACTCTCACCTCCTTTTTCAAAACAGGTGCCACATATACAAGAAAAAGGTGATACGTTTTTAGTTGTATCAGTATTGCTATGCATTAAAAGATGGAGTACAAAACCCTCCAGGATGCTAAAGATGACTGAAAGAGCACCATTGGATTTTCTAGAGACCTGCTACCATCTTTTCCTGATGTTCTATTCAGAGACAATATAAGGTTTCTGCAGGTGGTACCAAATACATCCAGAACATAGATTTCCATTTACTCTGCTTTCATCTCATCTAGACCTGCGAATGATGCAGGCATTCTGTTCCCCTTCACACCGCTTTGCCTTGGACTGCAGCATAGTCAGGGGAGTCTCTCCTCCTCTGCTAATATAAAACACCCAGTATGTTTGCACAAATAAAATAAATAAATAATATTAGATCACTGACTTGCCATTTTCCATAAGTGCAGCTGTTGGAATACTGGTATCTAGGAGCAGAGATTACAGCACCCACAGAGGAAAAAAAAATAAATAAACTACAAGGAAAGCAGGGAAAATGAAAGGCAAAGAACAAAATCATAATGGTGATGTAAAGCAAACCAGGTAGAGTTTTTTGGACTGCAGAATTGAATTAGGAGTGGCAGAAGATGAAAAAGGACATACAAACAATGGCAGTACAGCTGATGGGAATATTATGCAGCTGTTAAGACACAAAGCTGGATGGATTGAGATATCAATAGACAGCAAAGATGGGCTGTTCTAAAGAATGTAAGTGGGAGTTCCGGAGGAATATTCATCTTAGCTTGATGAAAGGGTTGTGAAGGTTTTAAAGGTCTTGATTTAATCTATTTTTTGCTGCAGATAGAGCATATCTTTCAGAGTACAACTTTGACTACCATGCAGATGGCCTCATTTCCATTACTAAGACATTACATAAGGCAGGCACTCCAGTAAAAGAGATTACATAAAATATACAAAAAGCTTTATGAACTCATAATCAAGGAAATGCCAGTCTTCCAGGATGCTTACTTATGTTTTTGGCTTATTAATGTGAAGACAGTTTTGATTTTATAGTGTATAGATTCTATCCGTAACTATTTGCAGAAAATAATAACAAAAAGAAGTGTTTCTCTCCCACATTCTGTCAGTTGGGATTTGGAGGAATTACTTGAAAAAAGGAGACAGACATATCAGGTTCACAGCTGTAATCTAAATATTATAAAATTCTTCCATTTTATAACAGAATGGTATCCTGGGCAAATGATGATGATGATGATAAATTAACTGTTTACTCCTAAGATCAAATAATTTTCATAAACTGAAGAAAATCCCAAACTAGAGATATATCTAGTTGTCACAAAAATACATTTTTGTGACACACTTACTATCATCAATATTACTCTGCTTATCTCAGTTCCTCCTTTCCTATTTTGACTGTTCTCACCACAGTAAAAGATTCCAATCTTACTGTGCCCAAAGTGTTAGTTCACTTTACAATATACTTGGGTTCCTTGGAACCATGTGATGTAAATATCTGCCAGGACTTCCAAAGTTTTCAGATGGCAAAAGTACCACCAACACTGCACTCTGTATGACAGAAAGAAAATATATTGGTATGTTCTATAATAATGTAACACTAAACATAAAATAGTGGGCTATAAACATAAAAAACATGGGCTGTACTGTCCAGACTGAACAGATCTCTGGAAAACATTCTCCGGAATGTAAAGGCCTGATTTCAGCCACCAGAGGGAGTCAATCTTGTTTTCCTAGTCAATCAGAACACTACAATGAACTGAAAAAAGCACTGTGAAAGATAGAAATTACTAATAGCAAAGTTTATATCCATGTATACGTTGATACCAAGCATTATGAAAGTAAAGCTTAAATGGGATTTAGTTTGTTAATATAATAAAATCACTCTTTTTCTTTAAATATTCATTTAAAAATCCTATTAGTACATGACTTTGGACTAATTAAATTTTAAGTATTCAAATACTAATATTAATATGATGTATTATTAGAATGATGCATCATACTTCCATCAAACTTACTATTCTTTCTTTATTTGACTTCAAGTCACTACCATGCTTTTAAGTTGGTTTCAGACATATGCTGTCTCAACCCCAAAGTGCAAATACAGCAGGATGTCTTCAATTTCTTTACAGTTAAGTCATCTTAATCAGCAAGTAGAATTATGGACTTATGATGGCAAGTATAGGAAAGAAACTGAAATTTCTATTCACTCTTACAAACAATCGTCTTTGTAATTTTTGAGCACTGGAAAACCAACCTATAGGGATCATTAGGATAGTATGTTATTTTGGCTAGAGACATTTTCCATGATTATTATTCCAGACAAATACTGAATAATGGTTTTGCATTCAGTAATATTTCAGAAAGTAATGCAAAAAGACACCGCTAAGAAATACGTCTCTGTTCTGTCAAAAGAAACAACAGTAACAGAAAAATTCTACACAATTTTGATGCAACGTAGTAAGTACACAGTTAAGAAAAATGGAAATACAAAAGTTATTACCCATTTTTCTTTTCCCGCATATCAGTAGGTCCATTTCTTACTAGTGGGTTGGTTGTTTCTTTCTTCATCTCAACTCATCTGAGAAGCAGGCCAGTCAAGCCAATGGGTATTTCTTCATTCTCAAATGAAAGATTCTTTCCTAAGCAAGTTTTCCCAGAAATTAAATTTCATACTAAGAAGTTAAAAAAAAAAAATCAGAGGGAACTCTACTCAAATTTTTAAAATTTGCAGACCAGGCGTGGAACATGCATACTAGAATGACTGCTTAAATGGAGTCAAGCATTCAAAATTACTCTTCAAGAAACACTTTGGGTCCTTTGAGAATCTCAGCCTAAATCATTTAAATAAAACCTAGTCATATTGAAACCTCCACCTCCCAACTTAACACATTAATCATTCAGAATAGAAGTTCCCTCTCATCAGAATTAAGACCCCAAAAAAATCTTAGCTCATTGCAGTTTAGTTCTGTTGACTGAGCCTTTGAACCTGGCTTTAAATGTCAACTGAGATTCTGCAATACAAAAGGCAACATGAAAGTAGATGCTCTGTTTCTGCACTTTAACCAGAATGTTTTGCAATCAGTGAGACAGAATTAACAATATATTATGGAATTACTGCATCAGGGCATTGCATATTAGGATTGGGAGAAAGCAGCACAACTCATTTAAGTTTTGCCATGGAAAAAAAACTGTCATGCTGATTGCAAATCACTGAGAGAGCTTGGTACCATATAGAAATCACGTTCACTTTAATAAGAGAAAAACTGGAATAGTCTGAGACTTCATCAGTGCACTGCAGAAGGCTGGATCCTTAAATTTTCAACAGTGCATCTTAGTTGCAGCAGCAGTGTTCCTTACTAGGCTCTTCTGTTCAGTATCATTTATTTTCTTTCTCAGAAATGTGCATATGGCCTTTCAATCTTTGTTTCATTTCCACAAGGAATCACATCTGATACATTTGGGAAATGTGTGTCGGTTTTTGTTGTTGTTGTTGTTATGTTTTGTTGTTCTTTTGTGTGTTTTTTTGGTCCATTTTTTTTCTCTTATGCATTTGACAAATTAGGTGTTTAACGGATTAAAAGCTTCTGTTCTAAGGGAACTATTTTCTTTTGTGATTATTATACTACACAAAGCAATTATTAAAATAACAAAATTGAGCAAGAATACAAGTAAATAACAGAAGTCAAGAAATGTTACTGTGAAGCACTTCCAACACTCTTAGCCAAACAAAGAGCTTGACTTAATCCTACCCATATTTTAAAAATTCTTCCTGACTGCAGTAATCAGTCCAGTTTTGAGTTTTCCTCTCTCTTACTCAAAGTATTTCAAAAGTTACCAGGAAGTTATTTTCAATAGTTTTAGTACATAGAAAATATTGCAGAGTATATTAAAAGAAGTAGGAATAAAATGCAAATAACTTCTGATGTGTCCAGAAAGTACAGATTCACTTTCTATGGCTTTTATATTTATGTCATGCACATTTATATTTCTCTCAGAATTACGATGCTAAGAAGTGGGAAATTATTTTGGCTAATAAGGTTATTTATACTAATTTTTAGATATGCTTGTGTTTGGTATTCTTCCCTAAATTAGTATCTGATGGTAAACACGTGAACTGAAATTTCTACTGTTATGGATTTCCCTGTAGCCAACCTTAGCCCAGAACTCTCTCGGTTAACAATAACATTTAATTGATTGAACGAATGCTGAGAACATGGTAGTATATCTATAAACCATGTTTAAAAAAATGTCATAGGAACTGAAGCTGAAGAATATACTGCATGAAGCAGGCTTCCCCCTATTCACCAACATAAAGCACCATTTCCTACAACTGCCACAAAAGCTACACTACCAGCAGCTCCTTCTTGTTGCAGACAGAAGCACCTCTTCAGAAAGCACAGGTCTTGACATGGCATAAATATTTAGAGAATGACCAATAGTCAGCCTACATGAAGAAAAGGGGGGTCTGATGGTGTCACTGATTTCACTTACTCCAAGTATGTGAACGTTACTCTGACAATTCAGAGCTATGCACCTGATGAAACACCACAAAGCAAAGCCGATACCCAATACTATTACTTTTCACTTTCTCCACAACTCAAGAGTCCCAAAGTGACAAACGGATTTGATCTTGGTTCAGAAAGAGCTCACTTATACATCCATAAAATTCCATTTAATTTCTAATCTTAACTACTTTTGCCAGAGGAAAAATAAAATTAAATTGATAGTTAATACACACAGAACAGGGTTTCTCAAGGGTTTACCTTAAATGCTTTTTGAATACAGGTAAAATGAATGGCTTAGCTTTCATGACAAAGACCATAAAAAATTAGCAGATGAACTTTTTTAAAAAAATGGAAAATGACCAAATCCACTGTCTACTAACCTCTTAATTCACCCATCTCCAGAACTTGCACCTTTTTCTATATGCTTTTGTTATCTTGCTTCACCTCACCTTAGAGGTCATTCTGGTAAAGAGGCTAATTTCAGACTGGGATGAAGTTGCTGAAATCCCACTACTAATTACAAGAAGGCTGACTTGAGACAGTGTCACACGATAGTTATTAGCTACCTCTACAAAGGCATGGAAATGAAATGCCATAATGCTGCATGACTCCTGGTCACAAAGCTGAATAACTGTAGATCCTGAACTCCTTGGAACAAGAAGATCAAGGATTCTTTGTTTGTCAACAGTGACATATATGACCTAATATATATGACAACATTCTGTGCAAATACATTTATACTGACAGCATATTATTGTGGTGAACAGACCTTTGATGTCCTTTTGTTGAATCATCTTACATCATTTTTGCTGCCAACCGTTTAAATTAAGCTTATGGAATAACTTTTGACTGGAAATTATGATCCACAACAGGATACTCAGTTTTTGAAGCCCAAACACAAGCCGATGGACCTAATGATATAACCACATACTCAGTTTAATATCTCAATAAATGCAGTACAAAAAATCAGTATTTAAAGTCCCTTCTGCCATTAAAACCTTCAATTAAACCCACTGAAACAGAGCCTCTTGACTATCATCAAATAATGACCTTTCAGAATCATCTGAAAACACACACAAAGCCAGCAGATAGAAACTGGTGCTCACTCCAATTATTTCTGCATGAGATCTCCAAGTGATATTCATCTTCTTCAAACCTATCTTGTACCTTTCTATTTTGGACCAGCTGTTTTGGACCTTTCCCTCAAATAAACGTGAGAGACTAGATGGAAATTTACCCACTAAACCTTCCAGTCCCTTAAATAAAGCTCTCTGCTGAAAATTTACAGTACATCTTTTCCTCTTGTGTGTGTTTGGTTCCATGTGTTTCTGAGTTCAAAACATTTCTACAACATTGAGATTATCCTGATAATGGCAAGCAGGCTCACACGACACAAGCTTCAATGCAGTGTCCACCCAAGCTTAAAACTCTGCTGGCTCTTCAAATTTTGGTATCAAGCTAGCAGGTACATTAAATAGCTATCAGACTTCTACAACCTCCCATATGCAGAAACTGCTATAGCAAATTTCCCCATTATCATTATTACAAAGACAGAGAAAAAATAACTTACTTGTAAAGCAAAAGCCATTCTGATCTGAGAAGTATGTCTTTTTCTGAAATAAACGTTACTCGGTTCTAAGAATTCGCACAATTCATTTCCTTTGCTCTTCCTTGACAATAGCTATTTAGAAGAGATCTATTTATTCCCCAGCATATTTCACAGTTCCTGTTTCTAAATGAGAATCATATTAACAAAGGGTAGAAAGACACAAACATGTCTCAAAAAAGCAAGACTGATTTCTATAATGCTCACTGTTGTCTCCACAGGAGGAAAAAAAAAAAAAAAAAAAAAAAAAAGCACCTTCAAAGACAAACACTAATGTAGTTAACCTTTCAAGAGCTACTGATCTGGCCATGAACTTGCCAAAACAGAGAGAAGAAAGTAAAAAGGTGTTTAAGATGCAATGAATAATTAGAAATAACTGTATTATACTATAAACCACTTCTAATTTACCATCAATAAGGAAATGTCAAACTAACCTTCCAAGAACAGATTTGCAACTATTGCATGATAGATGATTGCGCCTTTCCTTCAGTTATTATCGTTATATTAGATTAAAAGTGCTCCTTCCTTCTTGTAATACAGTGGACTCCATGGTAAAATATTTTCAAGATGCTATATTGTACATTCAAAAAAAAAAAAAAAAGTGGCAGAGTGAAGGGAATCCACTTCCCAGAAATCCACTTAGTGCAGTTATTACTCTTGTCTCATTATGAAAGTTCACTATATTCTGCTTCAGCTAAACCACTTATGTTCTATTTCATACTTCAATATTTACAGAAAAAAAATAAGAATTTCAAATAAATAATGATAAAACTTCTGAAACAATAAAGAGAACCACAACACAGACAGCAAAAAGAACAAGAAAAAATAATGAATAAATAAATAAGTGGATCATGAAACGCAGTGCATTTTTGGTGCGTTTTAAACAGGTACTATATATTTTGCTCTCTTCCCATGGTCTTCATAAGCTCTTTGCCACCACCTCCAGGTACTGCTTTTGACTATGTAACCTTCACTGGCACCTCCCACAGCAAAACTTTACTGGTCACGGCCATTGAATCGGTGGTGTATGTTGGCATGCACATGCAGAACTGTTTTCATCCCTTCCCTGTGGTTTCCTTTTCCACAGTAGGCTCCCCAATATTCCAAGGCACAGTCTGGACTAGTATAAACTTCCTCCTAAATGTGGTTCAAGTTCTCAACCCAACCTTGGGCACCAGGGACTGAACCACAGTCTCCTGAGTACAGAAGTATCAACATGCTACTGCAGTTGCTGAGTATAGTGGTTAGTGCATTGAAATACCTGTATTTTCTAGCACAGTACATTCTTAATGGTTTTCTTAGGCTTTTTGAATCTGTAGCTTGCACTACCATAAAAGAATAAAATAAAAACACAAACCCACTGAAGGTTTCTTCTCAAAACATGGCTTAGCCGCAGTATAAACTCTATCGCATCTTTGTATGCCATTAAAATAAGTAATTTGCTTGAAAGTAAAACCATTTGAAATAGATCCCTAAAAGTGAAATTCTTGACTTTTAATTTATATTTTGTGAATATGCATATAATTTTATATTCATGTTATTTTTAATATCATCTATTTTATCATTAAAACATGCCACACACACAAAACTCAGTCAAAAGCTACAGAAACATTGGCATCAGTGCTATCCCAAAACAATCAACAATGGAAGAGCAACTGAAGACAATGGTAATATCAGATTGCTCATTTCTGCTTACTGAAAACTTTTAGCCACAAAATCCATATATGTGCACAACTGATATACTCAACTTTATTTGATATTTACATTTGAACTTTATATCTATATAAAGATATACACAAAGCTGGATTAAGAATTGGACACCACAAGGTGATGCCAAGAGCTGCAAAACAAAGAATCAGTTATCATACAAGAATAGAGGGTATTCTTGCACAATGTTCCAGTTAATGGTTAGTTTGGAGAGCTAAAGAAAAATAGCTCAAATATAATCATTATTCCTAAATCTGAGAAAAGCTTAAAATTACTGCTTGGGGAGTTAAGCTACTCCCCATACTGCGTGTAAGCTCCCCAGCAGTCCTCGCCAGCCCTTCCAAGCATGGTTAAACAATACCAGATATGCTGTCGTAATTTTCTCTGCAAAGAAAAGGAGGAGCTCCCTGTTCTTGTTTTATGAAAGGAGGCAAGAGGCTTGCTAAAGTCATTCTGTGTGGGGTGTGTGACAATGACAGGCACATGTGATATGTCCAGTGATGGACCAGGTTGTCTTAATAAACCAATTTGCTTTATTAGAGCCTGCAACCAAGCGTGAGTACTGTCAAACAACCAGGATCTGTATAAGCAGGCAGTGCATGGAGCTATTTCTTCAGGGATGAGGATGACTCCTACATCGCTCATTTTGCTAGTAAAACATAATCTTGTATTTAATGCAATCAAGTCAATTAACACCATATGAGCACTGTTTTAAAACACGTCAAGTTGGGTAGCCTCAGGAACAGCCTTCATTCAGCAGTGATAAAACCACTCATACATTGGACAGAACTCTTACAGCACAGTAGCACCACTTGAGATCAAAAAATAGCCAGTGATAACTGATGTTGACAACCTCTAGTAGCATCCTCCCAGCCACTTCAGTGACCGTTTCTGCAGTGTGTGAAACACAGAGCCACCAACACGAAGCTAGTTTCAATCTAAGTAAAGAAAACCATCTGGCAAGAACTCTCCGTCATCCCACCACCAGGCTGTTAAACGGCTGCACTGAGGCCAGCAGCCCCTGGGGCTGTGTACCGGGGGTGGTGGGGTGAGGAGAGGGCCGCACACACACATCCCTCACCAATTCCCTCATCTCACTGCCAGACAAAACTCTGTTCCCCCTCTGAAATCCTAAGTTCCCTTTGTACCCTCTTTTCTGCTTTTCCCTGCTGGACTAGTTGGCATGGCACAGAGCAGGCACGTATGGGTAAGGACAGAGCAGTGGCAGTTGTGTTGGTAGCTCTCGATCTTTCTAATATTCTGTTTGGGATCCCCTACAAACATTTTCTTGCTTAGCTGGCTTTACGGAACCAGCACACCTGGTAAGGCAGGAGAATAACCACGTCTTCCTTTGTGAATCATAAGGGGCACAGAAGTGAGTTGAAGAAGGGACAGAGCATGAGAAATGGTGAGGATTTACTGTGACATAGCAATGAAAAAGGACTCCAAAATGCTGTTGTAAGGCCCATTGCTCTAATGGACTCCCACGGTGAGGTATATTTTAAAGTTTGGGTAAACTGGACTGAAATGATCCACATCTACCTGATGCTTATATACACTGATGTGACAGTGTCCTTTTTATGATTTGATAGATACTTTAAGGGACAATGAATTTTAAGTCTCTCTTCAGCCTGAAGATGTAAATGAGGAAGACAAGTAAATATGTATTGCTTTCACTTGAAATTCCTGCAGATGTTGCTCGCAGCTGGCCATTAAACCTTACCAGAGTACCCACCTGCACAACACGTCCCTTACTAGACCAATGGCCATCTCACATCACACTATTTTGCTGATCTATGATTCTACTAGGAAAGGTGTATTTTCATATGGCAGATCATTTTTTTTCTGAGAGAAAAGCAGCTTCAATGGGTGAAAAGGCACCAAAGGAAGTCATGCATTTAACCCCATATCAAGCAAAAATGGGTTGAGCTGCCAGTCAAACAGATGCACAAAAATCTAAAAAAAAAAAATAAAATATAGCATTTATGGAGAAAAAAGGCATCTGAAAGAAAAATTGTGCCTTTCATGTTAATTCCTAACCCTTCTCCTGCCCCCTTTGACCCATGCCCTCAGCAAAGAGTTCTGCTTAGAGTCAGTCTGCCAATGCTTTCCAGACCATGGCAGGCCCCTGAAAGCAATGCTACCCTGCGTGTTCAGAAAAGGCAGACTGGCGTATAGCACATGGCCAAGCTGCAGCTGCTTTTATGCTTCCCCCCTCTCTGCAGGGACAGAACAGGGGAACAATGGCAGTGATAAATCTACTGGCAGATGCCACATTTATTCACACTGAGTGCAATTTCCCTCATATGGGCATTTTGCAATCTCTGTCTTATATGTGCAGATATATTTGCACATACGCAAACTAAAATCTGATTGATCACAATGGAAATTTCCTTGCTACTGTATCTTAATACTTGGATTGATAAACAATAATTTGTGGTCTCTGGAAACGATCTTATGAAATGTCTGTCTAGGTTTTAAATTGCAACTTTCAATTACCAGTTTAATCTGATACCAGTTTAATGTGATACTTCAGCAGTTTTTGCAACTATTCTTTAGTCAGAAATGTTATCATGGAATGTTACATATATGTAAGTCTGCTCTAATGCCAGTTTGCCTTCTGAGAACCACCATGTGATTTGCTTTTCAGATCATATTAATTAATCCTTCATTGGATTAAACTGCTGGGGTTTGTTATTTGTTATGCTGTTAGAAAACAGCTGGGTTTTACTAACTTCAGTGTAGTTTGCATGCAACTTAATGTTACATCCATTACAAAAGCCTTTTAAAGCTTAAAAAATGTTCTGTAATCTGAATGTCCTGTTGCATGGCATATTTAATTTATAAGCACTTTCATCTGTAGACAGTATTTTCCCACCACGTTTTTGTTTGCAGTTTTGATTGCAAACTACAGATAACAGAGCAGTCAGCTCTACTGTGAAAGCAAAGATACAGAGCAGATATCATTTGCTCAGGCAGGTATGCAAAAGACGGCAGAAGCTACAATCAGTTCTGAGCACAACAGCTCTTTGTGGATAAATGATAAAAGACATGATTTCTTCCGGTGAGTAGTAACTGTGCATGACAAATAGCTGCACCATTATTTTAAGAAAATACCACAAAATAGGGAGTGATATATGGCTGTTGTCCACACTTCTCTTTGTGACCATTTCAGTGGTGTTTCTATAAATACCGCACATAAGCAGCTATAAAGAGAAAGACTTTAAAAATAGGTCATAGGCATTAGGAGCAGATTATACAGCACAGGTGGGAAACAATGATTTCTGGCACAAGTACAATTTGTGTCTGTGTGCAACATGTGGGAAGCCTCCATCAACACAAATCAGCTGCCACCAGTACTGAATGAACTCATGTAATTTCAGAGCACAGCATGCATCTTTGACACAGTTCTGTTGTCTTCAGTAAGATATTTCAGTAAAAAATCAGAGAAGAAAAAAACATTTTGAATATGGGTTGTGTGAATAGTCCTGTGAGGTGTGCCCATAGTGAGACTGCACATTCATCACTGCTGGAGGTACTGGATAAGAGAATAAAGAGAATTCCACTGAAAAGAGTCCTTGCCATTCCTAGAAAACATGGTCAGAGCTAGGACAGGTAATGTAAACAGTGCCTCTAAGGATAATTTCCTCAGGGAAACCTAGCTTGTGAATAGTGAATAGTACAACTGGTACAATTGGATGTTCATGAGAACCTCAGCTACACAGCTTTTGCTCATCCATCCAGAGCGGGATGTACACCAGATAAATGATGGCCACCTCAATTTACAACAGAGAATCCTAACTGCTTTCTTAAAAGGCATAAAGTAAGAACTGTCCTGTCTGTCTGCCTCCTCCCAAGATGAATCTTTTGGACACATCCTTCTTCTGTCCTTGTTCTCTTGTTTAGCCTGTTCTCTTTAAAGGAAGCATGAGAAAGTAGAGAGCGTGGCCCCAAATCAACATGAAAGAATCCAAATATTGCCACTCTTCTTATGGGTGACACTCTTCTTATGGGTGACAGATGACACTCACTGACAGTACTGTCTCATGAGCACGCTGGAAATACTTTAGTAAAATTTACCACTTACAAAGTTCAATAGTATCAAGAAAAATATGACATGTATCAAACCCTCAGTCATATAGTTTTGAATTAGCAGCTTTTCCTTTACAGCTAGCAACTTATTTCTCATTCCTTCTGCTTTTGCATTCTACCCTGCCCATCAGGCAGAAGGGAGAAAAGTCAACAATGTGTAAAAAAATCACTTGCCACCATTCTAATATGTCCAATGAGAGAATCCACAGACAGATTTACAGTGGAGGAGCTGAAACTCAAATTAAGACTCAAAGAATAGCATAACTTAATTCCCCATTCCCCTCTGGTTGTTTTATTTGTTTGTTTGTTTTGTGTGTGTGGTTTTGTTGTTTTTGTTGTTGATGTTGTTGTTTTTAAGGAAGAATATACCAGGAGAGTATGATGAACACCAAAAATGAGTGTTTTGTGGAAAACTAAATCTCACACAGACTTGTTTACAGCTAAAATTGTTAACAAACAGTTGAAATCAGTTTGAGATTGATCACCATGCTTAAAGACACATATGCAACAGTCCCCTTAAGACACACCTCTTAAAGGAGTAGAAAGATTCCTCATATTGTGTTTAGTCACTGACAAGGAGGCCATGGCCATGGTCTTTGGCAGGAAACCATGTAGTGGACTGCAGAATTGGCAGTTTTGCCAGTTGAAAACTGTTACATAGACTATCTATCCCTTAAAAAATGTTTGTTCATTCACACAGAATACAACTGATGTGCTTTAAAAGCTTCTTACTGAATGGATCTCTTAGACATCTATAAAAATTCCATTTAATGCAATATATTGGCTATTTTGGCTATTGCTACAAGTATTCAGCTATGCTAACTGTGTTAATTTTTTGTTCCGTATGAAGACAACTGGTTTAAGAACTTAAGAGAAAATGTTAATCAACTGCATTAAATAGGAAAAGGTAGTTTTACGGCTGTTAGTCTACATCAAATATTGAATCACAAATGGTTGTTTTCTACAGGGCTTTTTCTTCTCATCTGTTCCTTAGCTCCCAGCCACATTCCCTGCACTCAGCCAGCTTCTAATTCTCAATTTCCAACATTCAACACTACTTCAGTGTTCCAGTTTATACTGTCAGGTTGGTGTCTTTCCTACCCAAGAAAAGCAGGAAAAAAACCTGAGCATAGGAATGACAGATGTCCCATTGGTACTTGGATCCAGGTCTAGATTCATCCCACAGCATCCAAGAATCAAACTGTTGAGCTCTGAAATGAAACTCATTCAGTACAGATGAAATCTACAGATATCTACACAGCTCTTCCATCACACAGAAACTGTGATTTTACCAAGGGTACTGTATCAGCCAGATATTTATAAAAATAAACAAAATGCATTTCTCTAATATGCCACTATGTTTCCCTATCATGTCAAATACCATGAACTTTTGCTCTTAAATACATACAACTACGTATTCCTAAAGATCAGCAGATTTTTCAATGTGAGCATTACACGTGAGCCACAGCAGCAAAGTACCTGCTGGTCATATCTCCTTGCCAGGTTGACACACTTGTAGTTAAGCAGCTATAAAAGTCATTCAGCTTCAGGAACTATCTGTGAGACTGCACATGAAACCCCACTGAGTGCCAGTGACCACATAGGCCTGACACTTGACTTTCTGCATTTTTATTTTTTTTTAAAGCTACTCTCCCTCAAAAACTTCAGCTGGAACCAAAAAATTGCTAGGCTGTACCATCACTAGTCTTGTACATTGTAGTCAAAGAAGCACATGCCACACACTCATGAACTCTGAATTTAGAAACTCTGGGGAAAATTCTGACTGCACTGAAATGAATATAAAATCTCACATTTACTTCAGTAAGGATGAATTTAACACATGCTCAGAATAACTGGAGAATATAGTACCTATGTCACAGAGATTTCAATTTGGCAAGGATGGAGTTTACAAAACAAAATTCAGCAAGTTCAGTGAAATCCCTTCACTAGGGGAAATGAATTATGCAGTAGGGCAAAATATGAAAACCTGAAAAATATACTAGATTTTTTTTTTCAAAATTTAGTAACTGTTACATGGAGGTAGATGTATTTAATTCAGATGAAAATCTGATTTGCATGATTCCTGAAAGTTTCATGAAATATACTTTGATTTATTCTTTAGGCAAATCTTTGACATTAGTTGAAAAAAACAAACAAACAAACAAACAAACCCTTATTTATGTATTTTTTAGAGAAACACGATCCAATATGTTTGGAATCTCAAGGTATATTCTCCATTAATAAATCATTTATTTTGTAACTAATTAAGAAGGCAATTAAATCCTTCAAAAATCTTCAGCTAAAAAACTATTTTTTTTCTTCTAAAAGCGTTAACACTAAAAAAATTACAGAGGATTTTATTGGTAATACAATTCAAGCAATGCTGCAGTTAGAAGCATTTATAGGCTGTAGATGTAACAGTTGATACAAGGCACTTTAAGTTATGAAATCTTCTCACACAGTCTTGTTTCTAAGAATGACATGCTTGGCACTGTAAGATGCCAAAGTTCTCATTTTTCTACTGAGAATTTAGCTGGCGTGTATCTTTGGAATTGGCCTATATCGGTTGAAAGTTAGCTGCACTAGTACTTTTCATTGCAAGACATTCACAGTGGAAGAGATTGTACTTCAGCAGGTTATCAGTAAACCCTTCTTGCTCCTAGTGAAAGTCCTGCATTTTTGCAAAACAGAGACCTAGTGAAAAACAGAATTTTGGGAGAAGCCCTTTACTTTTCAATCCAGTAAAATGCACTGGAGAATACTTCGTTGGAATGAATAACCATCTACTATTGATAATTTTTTTGGGGGGAAAGTCTCCCTACCAAGGAGAGACTCTACGGTGGTTTCCTTTTGTGCTACTGCACTTGGAATACACTCCCAAAATTTTCCTAAGTAAAATTACTTTAAATGTAATCATATTGACCTACCTTAAGTGAAATTATAATTTTTTTACCTTTTCTGAAAAGAGTTGATTTGATCTTGGCCCATTCTTCACAGGAGTGAAATTCTCCCTTACTCAGTTACTGAATACACAGAAAATTTATGGCATATTTACCATGTGTCTGAACTAATGACATCAGTGAATATCTAGTTGCCTAGAGACAGATGACAGGGTAGCTCCACTGACTGAAATGGAAACTTTGCCAATCTGTGCCACCTTTAACATTTCACTAGATAAAATAAACCAGAATTCACAATTCCTGCTCTTTCTGGCACTATACAAGGGCCTGTGAAAACTCTGGTGCTGCCATGTAATTCCTTAACAACATGAAGTGAATTCAAAGCTTGAGCACTACAATCCTCTGTTGTACTTAGGCTATATGCCAGCCTTTCTTCTGCTTTCTGAAGCAGGAGTTCTTTTAATTCTTTTGACCTTCTGTGATGTAGTGACCAAGGAAAACACCTCTATTTCCTTGTCTTTCACATCTTCATTTAACATCAGCAAATGCCATTAAATCATGAAAAATTGCATCTCTTATGTTCTTATGAAAGCTAGATGACATTATAAAACTGAGTATACTTTGTGTACTGAGTATTAATAACACTTGAAGTCCAGGAACCTTGTTCTGGTATCACTCTTGATACAAAAAGTGACAGAGTCCTGGAGATGCTTTCAAGAGGATTTTGAATAGTCACCTAAAGTCGAATCCATTACTCTCTTCTGTAGTCACAATGGATAAGGTGGTTCCACTGGTTCTCTGTGCAGATAGACATAGAATCACATGATCAGTCAGGTCAGGAAAGACCTCTAAGATCAACTAGTCCAACCTTTAACCTAGGACTGACAAGTTCACCACTAAACCTTGCAACTAATTTCTGCATCTACATGTTTCCTGAAGACCTCCAGGGATGGTGACTCAATCTCTTCTATTGGCACCCTGTTCCAATGCCCCACTACCCTTTCAGTAAGGAAATTTCTCCTAATATCCAACCTAAACTTCCCCTGGTGCAACTTAAGGCCATTTCCCCTCATCTTATCACTAGGTGTTTGGGAGAAGAGCCCGATCCCTACCTTGCCACAGCCTCCTTTAAGGTAATTGTAAAGTACAATGAGGTCTCCCCTGAGCCTTCTTTCCTCCAAGCTAAATAACCCCAGCTCCCTCAGCCGCTCCTCATAAGCCTTGTTCTCTAGACCCTTCACCAGCTTTGTTGCCCTTCTTTGGACATGCTCCAGCACCTCAGTGTCATTCTTATAGTGAGGGGCCCAAAACTATGCTTTCTGAATAGACTACACTTAGTCTCCTCATGTCTACTGTGAGGGTCTAATAATTGAGCATGTAAAAGACTTGCACAATTACTTAGTTGGAAAAAAAAATATGAATTTGGAAAATTAACAGCAGTCAGCAGACTGACTGCTGAAATGGAGACTGTGTAAACAATGTGGCTGGGATGGTGATTCCACCCTTTCAGTCTCAGGGATGCACATCCCTGCCATCTCATTCTTTAGCAATTTGGCCTTCAACAATAATGCATCCTAAGGTGATCATATCCAGACATAGAGAATGCAGAGGTTTCATATTTCTTGATGGTTCTAGATATTCTAATGATGACAAAATACACCAAATATTCCTTTCATTAATTTTCCCCTTTCTTTTATTGAAATGCTAATATTTACTTCAGTCCATTGTCACATTACAGCTTGATATGCTAATTGAGAGAAGCAAGGAACATGATATTCCCTATGCTCTGTGCTAGCTTCCCTGAAAAGAAGTCTATCTGAGTGAGTCTACAGAAGGTACATCAACATGCCCGTTCAATTCTTTATTTTTTTCATGTGCCAACTGCAGGTTCGGGATGTTTTTCCAAGGACATTGGAAGGTCATTTCACAGAGATCAATAACAAGGACAATGTATTTTGATTGGCATCAACAACCTGGTTAAATTCAAACTGGTGCTCTAGAGATGAAGATCTCAAGATTATAACCAATCCCCTGAGCTAACCATGCATTCCTCTAAAATGAACTTAAACTCATTTACATTGCTCACTTCTCCCACTGCTTTCAGCAGTGCTTTACATTCTAAGCAACCTCTCCTACAGAAGAAATTCTTCCTTGATGTCTTATTGACAAGACAGCACACCTGTATAAACTCAGTCCAAGTCTTTGCATTAGTTATGATTTTAAACTGCTGACTGGCAGAGATCGCATTGCTTTCCTTTGAGAGTGCTATGTGCAGGGTACCTCTTTAAATTCTGTTTAGCCTCCTTTCTTTTAAGCTATGTAGGCCGTTCATATCCTTTGTACTACAAATAGAACTGATACAGTTAATTGAAGGCATCCCAGCTGCTGAATTTAGCCTGCTAGTCTGGTAGTCTCAAACTTCAGAGGAAGTTCCTCTAACACAGAATGAAAGGCTACTTTAATTTCCTCTGACCCTGTTACGGGCCAAACCTTTTTGATAGAAAGGATTTTTCTGATTCAATAGGAAGAAGCAGTTTTACCCTTCCAGCAATATTTTATACTTCTAGCATTTACCTCGAGCAGAAGGTGCATACCTTACTAGCATACAAACACCAGCATACATGTATCCAATCAGAATGCAGAAAACATATGCCTGTACATCTAGAGGAGAGATTCCTATAATCTTCTGCTTCCACAGGGACTGTTAAAAGGTGGCATAGTTACGATTCTTCTGTGAGTGCTCAGATTACACTGGAAACATGCTGCATGACACTCATTCCAAAGCTGGAAAAATGTCAGCAGTTTCTTTCCTTTTTCATTTATGTGTCATCAACATTTACCAGATATACTATCAAATATGGTTATTCTTTCCTAAGGAAACAGGAGGTAGTGCTAGTGAAAGTGCTCACACACATAGCTGATAAAATAACCTAAAAGCTGAATTAAAAGATGCAGTTTACTTTAGAACACTTGAAACTACTTTTCCTGAAAAGCATACATTAATACTGCTCCTAAGTACTTCAATACTTTTTTAAGTAGGAGGGCATTCAGAAGCCTGTGATTCTGATAACACTGTTTCCATTTTAAACTCTATTCAGAATTTCTAGGGCTGTGATATTTTGCTCCAAAATAATACTGAGTTTGGAGGTCTTGACCCCATCTTCTCAATTGCTTTTGCTAATTTAACAGAAAAGGTTTTGAGGTTAGGACTGTAAATACCTAGCTGTTTTATGATCCTGGATAATTTTATTTTGCTCCTATCATTTAATATGGCTGTGTTGCTGGAAATATTTTTTTCGAGGTCATTAAATTGTAAAATGCAGTGGTAGCTTTCAGTAATTGGGGGTGAGGGGGTGTAATTATACATGACCAAGTTGTTTGATTTATAAATACACTTTCTCTGAATTTCCATTAATTACTTCCCATTGAAATTTCCTAAGAATTACAATATATACAGCATCTGTATGGGGGAGTCTGAGCAAAGTTGATGAATGTGAGCCATTTTATGTAAACAGGCCTCAAAAAGGATTTATACTAACCACTAAGTCTTTTCCAATGCAAGCCTTCCTCTGCAGGTGTGAGCTGTGGAAATTTTTGAAAGAGGGAAAATCCAACTACCTATAGCACACTGCAAATGAATGACAGCAGAGCACTCTCCATACAATTTGCTCTTTTCCTGGTGGCACCATAAAAAGTTGGGTCCCAATTTGAGGACTTAAAAAATAAATAAATCACAAAACAAAAACCCAGCAGCCCTCTAGTAGGTAATCTTACTCCATCCAGCAACGTGCAGTGGAGAGGTGCTCTAAAGCAAAGACCTTAATTTCAGATCAAATACATATATCTTTATGTGAGTTGTTCTTTCTTTCTGGATAACCAGTTACAAGCAGCTGCCTAACACCTTGAACACCCTGAAGCAGGAGGGGTTTGTTGCCTGTCACCCTTCAACACCACTGTGTCAGCCTTGATTGTCTGGGGCTGAGGAAAGCAGACCCAAGAAAAAGCCAGAGCAAAAACCACCAGGACACTCCTGAGTATTTCCACTGGGCCATGACACCAGAGTAGGGGGGTGGGTATGTTTTGTTTTAATGAGGGCTGAATATGAGTCACATTTTTGCATGTTGCTCAACACTGTGGATAATGTTGATAAACAGGATGATTACTGCACTAAAAGGACATTTATAGAAAAATTAGCACAGATGGGGTGAAATTATAAATATGTTGTCTGGACATCTGTGTCATTTATACAGAAAAAAACTGAAGTGACTGGTAATTACCCACATTTAGTGGAGCAAATAAGAAAAGCTTATTCACTATGAAAATAATATAGTACGCCTTTGGCCCCCATCCAGCAAAACTATATAGGCAACAAACCTTTAGGCTCAGACTGGATACTTTCTGATTCTTGCACAGGCACAAATTAGCACCGGCTTTCTCCCATGGTGAATCTACAAGCTGAATTGTATCAACTGACCAGCTTATTGACTAGCTTCCTCCATATTACATATACTCATCCATAAGCTCATTAGGCTAAAAGACAAAGACTTTAGAAATCACTAAAAATTGAAAAAGGTTTACCAAAATTATATCATGTGAAAAGAAACCACAGAGAAGAACTGAAGGACCTTTAGATAACACTAGCTTCCCTACAATGTCTAAATTCTAAGTTATACATCTTTTTTCAATTCACTACTGCTGCTCCCAAAACTGCTTTTTTTCATGAGGGTGGCCGTGATTTTCCTGGTGTCATTTACTTTCTTGAAGATTTTTTTGCCACTGTAAAGTTCCACGATACTCAGAAGATGATAGAAAGACTTCTCTAGGACTTTTAAATTGTTGTCATGGATTGGTTTTGGACGTACTTTCAGTCACAAACATTTTATTTATCGTTTAGGGTGATGTGTCCTTTGAGCATAACTGTTTATTTCAGAAATGGCAATAAGAAAAAGGAGAGGTGGAGTCCATTTCAAACATAGCTCTCTCCCTGTGAGACATCAGTTTTCCAAGGGATGCTGTGTAGCATCCATTATATTTAAAATGGCTTCTTCTCTAATTGGATTCCAGATGATTATTTTTGCCAAAAAACAAAGGTTTTCTATGTTCTTAAAATAATTAGGCCTGATTGCAAATCAAATTATCCAATTTCAAAGGCTTGTTTCCCTCTCTGAAATGCCTGTTACAGACAGACTACAGATGACTAAGCCTTGTGTCATCTTGTGGCTTTATTAGGAGAATGTTCTAAGTCCTTCACTTTCTCTGTAATCAGAACTATAATTTCTTCAGGTTATTTTAAGACCAAGTTATAGCTAAAGCAGGAAACTCAATTTTATTCTGAGCTCCAGACATGTCGACACAGCAAAGCAGGGCTCCAGTTTTATAGGCTATCTCCTTACATAAAGCCTAGCACTGGTATTAAATTTGAGTTCTCTACAAGATGCACCATGCTGACTACTATCAGATCGCTCTTTATTTGTGGAATGAAGAGTGGCACAAATGTTTGTTTTGATAATCTGTTTATAAGCTGCCCTTGTAGAAACAATATTGGCTCAGTATGGTCACTTCCTTCTCTTTTGCTCATTTTTAAACAAATAAGTAAAAACAACCCTGTATCCAAACGAAAGAGAAGAGATAACAAAACAGCAAATATATGCCCTCAAACTACCTAAAGACAATCTCAGAACATGTGGTTCCATTTAGCTCCTCAGCATTGTTAGTGGCATTTTTTTTTAGTAAAATCCCAGTAATTTATAGAATTCTTTCTACTGAGGCAGGCTATGTGCTCCTCCTAATTCTGCTAAGATACTTAATCACGATGTAAGCTATTATATGTAAGCTGTTACACAGTATAAAGAAGGGACAATTACCCTTCAAGGCTATCTATCTTTAAAATGTAAAAGCATCTAACAAAAGCTTTAAGAAAACATACAATAAGCTTTAGAAATCAAATGTGTGATGAAATGTAAAAGCAAATTAGCAGCGACACTGCAGCCATGAGGTTTTCTTGGGGCTGTGGAAAAAATAGAACATGGTTAGTACTCTACTACTTTTCAACAGCCTAAAGTGGGCCTCACAGCTAAAATGTCATCTCACATTTGATTTTCTATTGCCAGGCTGCAATTCAATTAACCCTTTGCTGCCAGTATGCTGTTTGAAACTCAATAAAATATCATTCCTCCTTCTGATAACTTCTCACCATCACCAGAAGAGCTTGAAGTTGGTCATAGTATTGACAAGTTACTTTTGTCTACACCCATTACTTTCTGTATTTTTCTTCTCTCTGCTTCCCCTTTTTCATTATTCCCCTGTCCCTTTCCCCCATGTAGTAAAATCTGTCTCCAAATTGTTTTATATGCTTATCTTTGATGTCTTTCATAATCTCTTTCTGTTCTGCACTGTATATTAAAAGTACACAAAAAGGAACTTAAGCTAACAAAAGAACTGCTTACTGGTCCAGGAATAAAATGCTGTTCTGGAACAAAACTTCCTAGAGGGAATCCAAATATGCTTTTTTCCTTTCTATCTAGCTTTCACATCTATGGTTGATTACCACTGGGTGAAGGAACATAGTTGAAATTTATTATGTATCACTATTACTGTTGTTGCAGTTATTGTTGTTATTACTATTAATACAATGTCGCCTATTCATGAAGCTTTAGACTAAGAACTAGAATATGTCCCTAGTGGGAGCTACCTGAACATGAAAGAGTGGGAAACCAGAAAAATGGAGCTCCTTGCTCTCTGTATCCTTTCTCCTTCCTTTGGAGCTCAGATGCTGTAGGCACTATAAGGATTAATGACTGTAGTTCACATTATGAATTTAAATCAGTGTTCTCAGTTCCAATACTTTCTTTAAAACTACATAAATCAGGAACTTACAAAATAAAAAATATTAAATCTAATGAGCCCAGGTATAAATATATTAACAAATTCCACAAATCTTGAATGATTCCAACTCCAGCTTACAAAAATGGATCTAAATCAGCATGAAAACTTTGCTTTAGAAGTGTAGCATGCTCTATAAATGAAGCCAACCTATGTAAGGCCATGAGATATCCTTTAGGAGGTAGTCCAAGTGTCAGGAGGACACTTCAGTACATGGACTGAAAAATTGCTTACCTGTGTGTCTAATTTAGATATATGATTACATATAATATACTTTCCAGGCTTGTTATATGGAATAGCCATTCTTATCCCACTCTTATTATAAGAATCCCTATGTCAATGCAAATGTTTCAGGGATGATCAAGTACAGAGTCAAAGCTCATTCACATATCAGCAAATGATATATTTGGTTAACCAGAGGCCTTATTTCACTTAATTTAGTTAATGTTTTTAGTAGTTGAGCACAGAATTGAGAGGGGCTCATTTTAATTCAGAAAGTGAAGCAGCTCTGAACAGTGACCACAACAGAGAAAGTACTGCTACAGAGCAAATGGGATCGGCAGTCCCTGACATGAGTGTTACCAATAGCAAACACTTCATTGAGTTTCCACTGACTCAAGCTCATTCAAATGGGTACATTCCTGCCTCCAGGTAAGCTGTGTATAAGCCCAAAGCTTCAATGTTCTGCATGAGAAGATAATTACTGAAGGTAATGAAAAAGTTGGTCATTCTGCTTCCTAAACAGAAAATAAGGAGACAGAACAGAAGTAGTTCAAAAGAAACAACTAAGCAAAATGAGGATGTGTCTGTCTTTACCCTTACCTCTCCTTAATACAGTAACACTTACACATGCAAGACTAAACGTACCCAGCATTCTGGCTGCCTGAAAGCCTAACCTCACCACGCAGCTCAGTGAAAGATGAGCAGCGAGATGTCAGCTCAGCATGTTTTACAGGAGCACTGAAGCATTCAGAGTTCCTCCACCCTCCCTTGCTAGAAACTAATACTATAAAAATGACTGCACAGTATAAGAGGAAGATCTCAAGAGGGTCCAATTTTCATTAATTAGGCATTCCAAATAAGATGTGCAAACAGTAACAACATTTTCTCTTTAGAATGCAGGCAGCTGCTAATTAATTTACTAAAGAACACAAAAAATCTTCTGCCTGTCAGTACCAATAGTGAACCACTGTTCCTCTGTTTTCCTGAGTATTAGCAACATGAACCTCGTATGTTTTAGGACACAATCAAGTCTCCATCCAAAACCATGCTGATTAACTGGAGAGAGGCTGACAGTAAGTCATTTTCTCATGACTGTTTTGAAGTTTTCATCAACAGACTCTCAGGAGAACTATTCAGCTTCCTCTTCCTCCTTTCCTCCCTTCCTCATCCATACCACATCAGAATTACCCTGTTCATTACAGCTCTCTTCAGGTTATTGGAGTCAACTGGAGAGATATACTTAGGCTGCCACTTTCCTAAGTTGCTGCCCTAACTTAAGAAGGCACCACAAAGTACTATGAAGAGACTAGAACTCTGGTAGTTTCAGGGTTCTTGTGATACCATGGTCACCCCAAAAACACTGGAAAGGACAGGATCCTGTTATCTTGAGGTAGCAGGTTTGGAACAAGCCTGTGGTCATTACAAATCTTCAAAGAAATTGTAATGGAAGTGGAAAGTGTTCCCTAAATGGCAAACAAATCACAGTAAAAGTTTTCTTTACTTTATATAACCTCTAATTGTTCCTTAGAACAACTATATGATTTATAACCACCTGAGCAAGTGGCTTAATTCTGCCAGACCCTTAGTACTCAATTCTGCAATGTTTATAATCTGGAAAAACACTTTTTGGGTGTTTTTACTGCTATTGCCAGCTAATTATGGAGCCAAAGGAAAAATATCCATAAATGTTTTAATAGTATATCAAAAATTAATCCAAAACAATGGAAAACATGGTAGTGAATAAAGAGGGATAATATTTGTTTCCATGATTTTTCTGAAATTGTTAAGAGTGAATCAACAAAATAATGGCTTGCATGTTGTAGAAAAGCCACTGGAAACAAAGACAGTTCAACAAGAACTGATAGCATTTCTTAAAAATATTATCCTATGCACTTGTTTTGTATCAGTCACGTATTCTCAACAATTCTTACCCAAACAGGCTTTAGCAAAATTTAAAGCAATGATACATTGGAAGAAAACATTAAAACTCCCAGAAACCACATATAACATTTTGATGAATCAGAGCAGAAGGCTCAGCTAATTATTCCTTGCCTGTAGTAAAGCTCACTTCACCCTGTATAAAGATAAATCATCTTTTGCCTCACATAAATGTTTGTTTTTTAAAGACAAAGTCAACATTTTTAATATTAACTATGGTCATAGAATTATACTCATACTACAATGTTAAGATCTCCTGTTCTGCCTTAAATAATAGTACTACACAATGTAAGCATATTGAAACCTCAAGCCCTTACCTGTTTAAAGAGGACACCAAGAATTCATGAACACTTCGTATTTTGTACACTCTGGTTCCCATCCATAGCACAGCAACAACAATCACCCACATTTCACAAAAAGTGCCACGTGAAAATACAAGAGTTGCAAAAAGTGGCCTCATGAAGAAATTAATAAATTTTGCATGCTGAATAGGATACACATATGGTGAATTTAGTAACTCCAGTTGTCAGGCATGGAAAAATGAAGTTATAGAAACATTTTTATCTTTCATCCATGCTGAACATAAGTAAGGCAGAGGTCCAGTAGGAAAAAACATTGATGTAATTATGTGGTCCCTATTCCTACTGGCTTCTTGCACTGTTGTCCCTTCTTGGGTTCTCCATTCACTGTTTGCCACCTCGGTCTTACCTGCTGCTGCTGCTCCTGTCATCATTCAGTCAGTCCCCCCCTTCCCACTGTGCCCTGGCTTCCCAAGTAGTTGAGTCCTCAAGCAGAGCTAGTCTCCTTGGCTGACCAGTTGGTTCACCCCATTCACAGTTTGCTTTTCTCACCTTCTCTCCTTTATGTTTCCAGTTTCCAACTGGTCTTTTCATCAGAATATACTCCCTGACATGTTTTGTGATTGAAGTAGAGAGGGCTCAAGGTAGCCCAGGATCCTGCCTTCGTTCAGGCACCTGTGATTGGACTGGGGCTGATTTCCATTGCCCGGTGATGAATAATAAGACTGCTAAAAAGGACAAGAACACAACGTGCTAATTGGAGACAGAATATCTTGACATTTTATCAGCAACACGATAATAAGACTTCTACAATTTACATGCAGCCAACAAGAATAGATTTTCACAAAGTTGCCTTTTGGCCACAAACATGCCAAGTTTGATCTAAAGCCCAGAGAATACAGAATATTTTACTCCAGAATACTGATGGAACCTTTCAAGGCTAGATTCATTTGTGTCCAACTCCTTCCTCAAAAATGTTTGAAAAATTTTGGCCAAAAATAATGAGGGTGAGGTACAGCCACGTTTTAGCAGAGAGTTGAATAGCACATTTAAATGTCTCACAAATATTTAATTTCCCTCTAAACTAATAAATAATAAATGTTCTAATAAACTTTCTAATAAATGTTAGTAGCACATCACATTAGTCTGTAAATCTCAAAGGCTGTTTACAAGTAAACCATCATTTTTGACCATGGCTACTATAACTATTCTGTTCTAATCAAACAAAATGTTGTTTTCATTCACAAAGAAAAACAATACACTGATAAACTCAACTGTAAGAATGAAATTGATGCTGAAAGAAAAGACTTATCAGTTCTTTCCTGTTAACAGATGGCTAAAAATAAAGTGTAACAGATGTAATTTGTGGCGTGTGGTAATCTTGCCACTTTGCTGTCCTAAAATGCATTTTCACTTGGCTGTTGAAAAGTTCAGGCAATATAATTCCAGGTAACTGACAGTTCATCCATCCAATTTAAGGCCTCATATAAACTTGCATCCTAAGCAATTAAATTCATTCAACTACAAGTTCTTTGTAATCATGAAACTAGAAATTAATTTCTTCTCCATACAGAGGTACTTCTTCAAAATATATTTCTACAAAGCCCTTTCAGAGATCGAAACCAGTTTAAGATTACAATGAACATCCAACCAAGTCAGCAATGCCACTAGGAAAAATCCTTTGAAAAAAAATATTAATTATGAATAAATTCATATTATTTTGAATTTTACATACGTTATTACTCCTACAGGTTACAAACAGATTTCTACAGAATTTGTAAGTGTTAATATAGTATCTAAAACAACATACATCAAATTGCTGAAAGTTGCTGTTGAACTGATTGCATGTATAGCAGATCTTACAAAAGCTGTTCCATTTTGAGTTGCAACTGAGATCAAGGCTCATTTAAGAATTAAGTTCTCAGTACTTGGGACTTCTGTTTTCTGTTCAAGCAAAGATCTGGTGACATTTTCAATGATAGCAGAAAGTATATAACTTCATCATTTTATTATAGTATTGTAATCATTCTTCGCATGTAATCATTACAAACTCTTTATACAGTCTTTTAATTTATTCTAATTCTTTAAAGGAACCTTTTCTTGACCAGACATTTTCAGGATTAGTCAACCAAAGTTTTTCTATACAATAGCCTTGTGGAGTGAGTCCATGTATAATACATACCGTTTCAGATTGATGAAGAATTTATGGGTCTCTAAACATTCAGTATTAACTAGGCATAACTATTTTATTCATAACTTTATTTATCAAGAATTTATTTACAGACTCAAAAAACTGAATAAACTATGGTTCTTACCCCACAATGAGCCTGGCGTTCTATGATCACATTGTAGTAATAAAACAGGGACAAACCTTTCATTTACTTCACTGCTTACCTGTAGCAAGGTATCTTTAGCAGCAGGGAGCTCAGCTTAGCCTAACCGCCTATCTAATTTCCTTACTTCTCAAGCAGAAATAGCTGCACTGTAGACATAGGTGCCAAAAGAAATGCGTAAGAATATAGAGCACAGGCTCAGCCATGCATGCCAGCCCTGAGGTCTCAATTCTACAGATAAAATATTTCCTGAAAGACTGAAGAAACATCCCCATGTATTTTTGTTCTTTCTAGAATAATTAAGAATAATATTAATTTTTATACTTTCCTTTTCAAGTTAGTAGAAATACATAAACTTTCACACATGCACATTTGCTTTTGGCCTACATTCAAGCAAATGAAATTTCAAATCAGAGGGTAACTTTTTCCTGAATATTTTTCTGTATATAAAGACAGGCAATTGAAAAAAGATGGCAATTTAATCCCAGGCTTGACCAGCAGCCAGCAGCCATAACCTAAGAGAATTAATTTTGGAAACGCAATCATTTTTTTTAGATTTTTGACCAGTTGGATATCTATTCATCCCTGTGAATAATTGATCAACATCCTTCATTATTTAGAGACAGTCACAAAATGAAGTGGACTGGAACTCATCCCCAACTACTGGACAGATAGTCTTTCTGTATATCATATCAAACAAGCAAACATGTCCTAAATGAGTCTGCTAGAAAGCTGAAAGTGACTGTTATCAGTATAACTGGGAGCTATTTCTATTTTGTGATAGCAAATCATCCAGTATGAATGAATTCTACAAACTATTTAGATAGATGAAATGCAAGTAGGACTTCTGTTTATTTATTTGTTTTATTTTCCAAATTATACATGTTTTTTTTAAAACTCTTTGGATTTTCTTAGCTAGCAATTTTCCCACTCCAAGGACAGGTTTCATTGTACCAAGGCAGTGTCCAAGCTTCACAAAGGTGTTACAATGAACTCTATTGCTTTGCATGAATAGAAAAAGAATATGGGAAAAATACCAATAGAAATAAAAATTAAGAAAAAAATTGACTTGCTCTTCTTTAACTTTAGGAAAGGTCAAAATGAAAAAAAGATACTGTCAGTCAAGAAGGTGAAATGAATAAACAAAGTGATAAGGACTTTTACAGTGTAAAAGGAGGCAGATGCCTCCTGGCAGAAGAACACATGAAAACATTTATGGACAGCTCATTCAAAATAAAACAAACATTAAGGACTGAGATGTGCCACTATGTTTGCCAACTTCTCATCTTAGTCCATTTTCACTTATTGAAAATTTGATGGGCTGCAAATATTATTTTTTTTTATTATTCTTTGATCTGAAAAGTCATAGTAAACACGCAAGTACCATATGAATTTCCTTGGGAATTAATAGTTACTTTTCATAATTAAATTTAGCAAATTTGAATTTCCAGCATGCCCCAAGGTTTTATTTTTTCTTTTAATGCATAGACACCTCACACCTAGCATAAATTAATTTTACACATGTATGACATCCTCCAAGCCAAAGAATGCCAAGCCAGATTATAAACATTTTAATCTTATTTCCTCAGTGATGGGAGGAGCACATTTGTGTGTACCAGGACCACGGTATAGCCACTAGAGTGTTCAGCATGTTCAGCATCCTCATCTTTTTCTGCTAATATAAAGTCACAATTCAGGGAATCCCAAGAACAGACATCAGTAAGCTTTGCTATATACTATATGGGTCATCCCAAAAAGAAACATGAGAAAGCCCTTCTATAGCACATGAGACACAACCTTCCCAGTTTGGAGGAAAACAGATGAAGAGGTGACAGAGGAAAAGATTGTGGTGAGCCCCATGAAGAGAGAATACGAAATGCTGTGCTTTATATAGGATGCAAGCATACAGCTCTATACATGAAGTTTACATAAATTAAACCAGAACTCGCATTTCCTAGCAGTCAAATCTCCTAAAGGCTGAAGCTTTCCCAAACTGCATTTGTTTCATCTGAGTGAAATTAGCAGTACCCAGAAAACTGTCAATATTTTGACACCAAGATGTAAGATTTGAAGACAGTAGAGTGAAATGAGGCAAATTACTGCAGGAGGTAGCCTGGGATGATAGGCAGTTACTGTTGATTTTCAAAGCTACAACCAGCACTCTTCTATGAGCTTATCTCAAATCCGGGGGGGGGGGGGCCCGGGAGCAGAGGTATCCAGTCTATCTAACAGCAACTCACCAGGCCTGCCCGCCATGTGGGGCACTCCTTTCCAAAGGTGGCCACTGAGTGGAAAAAGATATTCTTCCAGTGTTGCCATCTGACAGAATAGGAAATGTGGTTTTGAGAGTGCAGCCAAGAAGGGATGAAAAAAGAGGTGGCAAGTATGAAATCAAATTCCTGCCCCTGTTGACTTCCACCATACAGTATTTTATTTTTTTCTCTATTACCCACATGATATAATATGATCAACTATTTCATTAAGACAGATTTTTAAAAGCTGAGAAAACTTACACCTAGGGCGCATAGGAAAAATAGTAGGCAAAAGAACTAAGTATTAACAAAACTTGGTGAAAATGGCTGAGAGATTAAAGGCCCATACTCTGAGCTATTAAACAGTGGATCCAATCCACTGCTAGTTAGAAATCTCAGGCTCAGGTGTGTCCAAAAGCCTCTAATTC
This sequence comes from Heteronetta atricapilla, assembly GCA_011075105.1. Taxonomy (NCBI): domain Eukaryota; kingdom Metazoa; phylum Chordata; class Aves; order Anseriformes; family Anatidae; genus Heteronetta; species Heteronetta atricapilla. The sequence continues at coordinate 32,178,241 of CM021732.1, read as the reverse complement.
AAGGGCAGATCCTGCCTGACTTAACAGCAGTGGAGAGTTGTGATGGGGCTAACAGCTTGAGTGTGTAAAGCTACTGAGCATGAAATCTTGGGCAGAAATGAACATTAATTATGTTCCTTTCCCTGTATAAATAGACATACGCTCCTTGAAGCAACACAACACAAACAGTTCTACATGATCTGGTCAATGTTAACTGAAACATATTTATTATGGCTATGGATTACAACAACTAAAGCCAGAATAAAGCCCCTCAGAACTGCCACTGAGCAATGAATTACACATTAGACAAGGCAAGACAACACAGTTGTCATATTGCTTCCATGCTGCAATAATGCAATAATCACATTTGCATAATGCAACATTTTGTCCTACTGCTTTCACAACCCCTAAGAAGCACAAGAATACTTGAAAAGTCATTCATCTACTGAATGATCAAATAAGTGGTATGTTGTTTGTAAACGTCCAAACATATCTGTACAGTTTTTCACCTTTTCTCAGGTGATTCCTCCCTCTGTCTCAACAGCCAAATGATGTATCATACACCAATTATTTAAAGAACCCTGCACTCTCTGTGGATCGGATGGAGTGGTGCAATTTTAAATTGCCAAGTGAAGTTTCCAGAACTAGGAAGCTCCACAGACACTGAGTTAAAGGAAGAACAATGCAAAGCACGTACTGTAACAACCTGAACTGGAACTGCTATTTTCCAGAGATGTCTACAGCTGGGGTGGCTGCCACACCGATGAAGAGCTGACCTGCATCGTTTCTCTCTCCTTTTCCTTCTGTCATGGCCATATGTATTAGGGTTCAATTTAAAGCAGGCTAGCATTCCACCTACGTAAGTCTTTGCATTCTAGTGAAATCAGCAGTGCCCAGCAAACTGTCAGTTTTCTGATATCAACATGTAAGATTCAAAAGCTACCACCCCATCCGGGGACTGAATAGAGGATTTCTTTCTTCTTACTAGAACAAATAATAGCAGATGACCACAATTTGGGTTAAAATAACATCATTTTCTAATCCCACTATGAAATGAGGTTATGACTGATCAGCTATACTTGACTAATAGTGCTATTTTTTACCCTTTATCTGGTTAAAGCTGCACAATAATCTTGGGAGGAATGTTGTATACGTGCCGTCTTCATGGGAAATTAATGCAGTCTATGAAATGTGGGTGTTATAAAACAAAACAGGTAAGAAAAAAAAATGTTTTCATCACTAAGTATAACCCTGTGAATTTTGTAACATGACTCCATCACGACTCCATCTACGAGCAATTTTAATCTGTAGCCAAATAGCTGTAGTTGGTTCTTTAGGTACTGCTTTAGCCTCCTACCTTAGTTATTTATGTCTCTGCTCTCAACAGCTCTTACTGCTCGAAAAAAATTCTAACATCTAACCTAAACTTTTCTATTCTTCACTTCAGGCTATTATTCCATGTTTTACCATCTTTTGAGAACAAATAATTCCCTTCCTTCATTTATATTGTTACCTTGAAGTTATTTATAGCCTGTGCCCATGTCCCTCGAGCTCTCTCAGTTATAGACTATAAATATAGCTCCCTTAATCCTTCCTCATATGTTTTATCCTCCGGTATTTGTATGAGATTTGTAATCTTTATATTTTCTCTTCCTTTTAAACTTTTTGGACCTCAACTACACACAGTATTGCAAGTAAGTGGTGAAACAAATGCACTTTGTTCATTGTAAATACAATCTCCTTATACCACTATAATTGTGAACATGTTAGCCAAGGTTGAAATGCATATGCTATTGTAATTGCTTTCATCTCTTGGTATTTTTAAAACAAGTTGTTTTGCATTTAAAATTTCTAATGTTTTGTCTGCGCCTACTGATTAATCTCACAAAAGATCTAGCAAAAATTATTTTAGCCAAACAAGAGTAATGTATATAATTTAAAAGAAGAAAGGGAAAGGGATATTCTTTCCCCATATGTTCTCTCAGAAACTATATCCTCTGTTAACAGCAACAGCTGAGACAATTTTTGTTTAAATTTTAATCTCACAGAAATTTAGGGAACAAATCAAGACTGATGCAAACTGACTTTGTAGGGTGCAGTTATGAGCTCTGAATTTTAATTGCATGCATATTTTGAGACAAGACAGCAAAACAAATTCTTTCAAAGGGTTAACAAAATGGGGACTAAGAAAGGACCTGGACTTCAGAGGAGCTGTGACACTTTGTACCAGGTAAGTATCTGTTCCACAGAGTGAACTGGACTTTCAGGATGTCCTTCACAAGGTGCTTCACAGGACTTTGTGCTGGGCCTTGCATGAAGTTACAAGAATTTGATCACTGGTCAGAATCAGTTTTAAAGAAAATATCAGAGGGAAAATAAATATTCTTTTTGAATTAGGAGAAGGTTGATAGTGCAGTGAGGTAGCAGTAATTGCTCTTTTAATAGAGTCTGGAAAGAAGAATAATGGAAAAAAAAGATTGATTGGGTTAAAACCGCAGATGAAACAAATCTCTTTAGGATATTTCATGGGAGGCCCTGAGGAATGCCAGAGGTCCTCATAAACCTTTGTGATTGGGAAGCAAAATAAAAGAGTTCATTCATTTTTTTTTGGATGTGCACAGCAATTTATTTGGGGAGGAATGAGTGGAATATACCTTAGAACTGCTTTATTAACCTTAATATAACCTTAAAAACAGATGGTTGCCATTGTAGACAGCTGAGTGACAACATGCAGTCAATGTAAATCAACACTCAAAATTGAAAATAGGAAGCACAGAAAGTAGGATAAAAGTAAGTTTTCATATTCCTCAATGAGGCTTTGTCATCAGGAATATTCCAGTTTGGCTATCCTATCTCAAAGGGAGCCATGTCAGAAACAGGAAAAGGCTAATTGGATTTAAGATGATTAAGAGCTTGGAAAGACTTCCCTAAGAAGAAAGAGTCTGATTTGCACTTCTATGTTTATTGTGTTTTTTTTTTGTTGTTGTTGTTTGTTTGTTTTTTTTTGCATGGAACACATACTATTTATATCCACTTTAGCATCCATCCATCTGTATTGAAACAGGAAAACCATATTATAAATGAGAATATTTGCATAACTATGGGCCTTCTGGGGAGTGCAAGTAAGGGTTATATAATGCCAAAGTAGACTTAGTGAAGAAATGTAAAATTAATCTATACAGCCTTTCTCTTTTGCAAAAGCAGCTACCGTCTTCTGGGTAGACTTTATAATTGCATTCATAATCATGAAGTTCAAACATCTGAAAACATGATCCATAAGGAAAGCTAAATTTTCTTCTCTTTATTGATATTTTGGACAATCAATTCTAATGCCAAGTTCTGTCAGCTGGACACAGCACATTATCCTCTACGTAAATGTTATTAAGCAATATTTCTGGGTTAAAATTCTGTCCCACCTGCAACACAATCTGTGGCTTTCAGGGGCACAGACCTTCACAACGACAGCAATGAGATCCTCTCCGCTTTCAGATCGTGTGCTTTGCATGTGACTGTGAAGATCACAACCATTTTGAAAAGTTCTGATCCAAAAGATGCATGCACACAGTGCAGCTGGGCTACAAACAGCCCAGTGCCAGGCCCGAGAACCCAACTGTGCATCAAACTCAAAATTATACTCAGTAAGAAGTGAACAGTAAGAACTGCAACAATTATAAGGTTCTTTCGTACTAAGTTTGCTAGAACGTCACCATCAGTTAGAGATATGGTATGGTTTTTGTTTACAGAGATCCTGGTATCAAATGCCAAGTATGCAGCAACCAGGGAACAGCATCAAAAGAAGGATTTTTTTCCTCCCATAGCTTGAATTCTACCAATTTCCAGGTTGTCTTGGAAGGATAAGTGCATACAGGAGCATTCTTGGGTTACAAAAATAAGGGAGGATAGGGAGGATTACAGTTGGAGAAGGTCTGGCAAAACATTTTCTCCTCAGAGGGAGGATTAAAAAAAGAATGAAGCAGAAACTGCATGCAAGAGCCATGTAGGCTTTCCTGGAGGAAGCTGTTTACATGGCACCGCAGCCGAGCTGATGCAGTTTGCGGGTGCAGATGGCCTCTATAATACTCCATCTTGGTGCAGGTTGCTCAAGTCAGCACAGATGTCATTTTCTACTTAATTCTTAGCAATGCAAGGCATTTTCCTTTCATGCTAACGTATGAAATGTGTCCTATAGATGAGGAGAGGTAATTACGGGCTGCTTCACGGGGACAGTATTAACATACATTCCACCCAATGACAAAGTGCTATGTAGTTAACCAGAGTTTAACAAGGTGTTAATTGGGCGTGAAATGTTAGCCCCTGTCCTTTAAATGTTGAGAGGAGCGAGGGGCTTATTTTCCGGGCACTGAAGACTTTTCAGGCTGCAGTTTCACATGGAAGTATAGCTGAAGTTGATCGAGACTGTTCTGCTCTCCTCCCTCCCCCCAAGGCCCCTCCAGCCCCAGGGATGGCCTTCTCCTTCCTCACAGACAAGCAGAACTCCTAGCTCCCAGTCACTGCCAGAATAAAACCACCAGCAGTCATTCCTCGAGGGAGTAACAAAAGTGGGACCTTCAGGAGTTCCTGTCTTTGGGACTACACAGTGCTGCTGCAGACCTCTGGACACCTGCAGCTGGAGAATGGCAGACAGCTTACGAGGTCTCTGGGGTGCAAGTCCCCCTCCTGTGAGCTGCTAGGTGTGCAGGGTGAGGCAAAGCACTGCCTGAGGCACTCATTTGAGCTCACATGAAATAAACTTGTGGAACTCAGGAGTTCCTAAAATTCTCTCTTACACAAGTTCTCAGAAGTATAGCCTAAGGGTAATTTTTTTTTCAAATAATATTCCCATTTCTAACCATTCATTTTCTGAACAAAACAGTTGTGTCAGTAATAGCATCCTTATTCATTCACAGCATCAATGTTACTTAATTCAGCTACTTAGTATTCCTTGCTTATTTCTTAGCCTATAGCCCTTTGATGTGGTCATTTATAATTTCCCTTCTTTCCATAGTAAGTTCTCCAGCTGCCCTATTATCACTCTGTGTGCATTGGCAGGAGATGGTAAAATAAAATAAATAAAATTAAAATAAAATAAAATAAAAGTAGCACAAAACTCAGAACTCCGCCTACAATGGTGATTTATTGCAAAGCTCTGGTGAGATCACTCTGCAGGTTCTCCAGGAAAGCCGAGCTATATTTGGGGGGTGGGAGCTAGGATAGTGAGGTGGAGCAATATTTGTAGCATGTGCATAAACAGATTCAGTGTCCCACACCTCTCCCTCTCCCAAACAATTTACTTATTCTCAGACCAAAAATAAATAAATAAATAAAATAAAGAAGAAGGTTTTCCAAACCTTTATGGTGGTTTGGAAAATCCCTGAATACCAGCCTACTATGTGCCTACATACAAGATTAAAGCACTCTTAAGTTGTTTTTAACAAATGGAAAAACAGTTTTATGGAAATGTCTCTCATTTCTATTAAAGTTCATTGTTTTCTTAACTGTTTTTAACTTTTTTTTTTCAACTGGTTTCATTGATAATGCACGTGCTTCAGTGCTTCATTCTCCCCTCATTTCCTCTTTTCTTCCTCCTACATAGCTCCCTTACATCTCCATTCTTTCTCCAGCCTCCCTCACAGCATTTTAATATAGGAAGTGCTTGTATAGCTAATCTCTGCACTGCTGCTCTATTTATAACATTATTTAATATTTCCTTCAAATCACTTTCCTTTCTGCCAGTCCTTCCCTCATACAACTTGAAGAAACAGGCAATCAAGAGGAAGTCCTTCTACGATAACTGATAATAGTATCAATTCTTCAAAGAAACAATAGAACAAAACTTCTGAAACAGATCCTGCAGGAAAATCAGTGACAGCAAATAAAAGGATGCTAACTTTCTGACGTGTGTGTGGGAACAAGCAGGTCTGTCTTCTGAGCCTGGAACACTGTTGAGCATATGCACAACACGGGCTGGCAAGCATTTACTGGACTCCCAAGGTGAAGTGCTCTCCTGAGTTTAAGTTCCCACCAGATTTCAGCAGCTGCTGTGCAAGGATTTTTAGGATGAGAATTTTAAGGCATCTATGGAATTTCTATACAGTCCTTTAACAAGATATATCTATATGTAAAAGCAGGTATGTTCATATAAACACAGATAATTTTCCTTCTGTTATTTCTTACAATGTTTTGTGCCTCAGAATACTAACTTTGCCACTATTTATTTCAGCAACAAATCCCCCCAAAGTAGGGATTTTATTTCATGTTTCTTGGTGAGATTGCCAGATGTGCATTCTTTCAGGCATTTTATAACTTCAATATCAGATTCAAATCAGAATATCAAAAAGTTGAAAGTCCAGGAGTTACCTCTTTTGTATCCACAGGGAAAAATAAAAAATAAAAAAATAGAAGGCTTGGGAAAAATGCATGTTCTTCAACAGAGATGTTGGTTTAGAGATCACGCAAGTTGATGAAGAGAACTAAGAATTTATGTTCTCCATGAGGAAGGGAGTTGTGAACAGGTAAACAAAATGCTGTCACTAACTCCTTCTACCACAGTCACACAGGAGGAGCAAACACCAGAGTCTTCCTAGAAGATGAAGCGCTAACAGCCTGTGTTCCATGCTTCAAATGTGTTCCTCACATTGTTACTGTGCAACGCCAACAGGGTGGTGGCCTTGGGCACCAAGACAGAAAAAGGAAATTTGGATAAAGAACAGAACAATGGGAGGAAATTATTAAATTAACATTAAGCTTTCTCTTTATTCCATTCCAGACTTCATAGAAATCGAATAGCTGTTATCCCTCCCTTTGGCACACATACCTTCAACCACAGGGATCACGAAAGAGGGCAATATCTGATTGTAAAAATGTGATTTATAAAGTTGGCATTTTAAAAGAATTCATTCCACCCTTTCTCTTGTCTCTCTTTGATGACACGCAGTGTCATTACTAGAAGGAACATGCTACCATTAGCACAGAGCATCCTGCATTTCAAGCACATTCAACAAAGGGCTTGCATTCTTGGAGCTCTTATCATGTTAGGACACTCCAGAAGCAGAAAGGAGTTTACAACCAGGACACACGAAACTTATAAAACAGATGTGTTGGCTATGCTGATTACACTAAATGCCAAAGTACCTTTATAGTAATGTATGGAACTGCAAGTCTGAAAAAAAGATAGAAAATAAAAGAGTTGCTTATTATGTAATGGGAGAGCTAAACTAGCACCACAATATTCAACCACATAAAAGGCTCCTACTGCCTTTCCAAACCTTCTGACACCAGTGACACTTTGAAACAGGACAGATTAGCTGCTCTCTGATTATACCCAGAACATGCACAGAGGTAGAAACACACCGGTCATTTAGAGCAGAAAGGTGAAGAAGATGGAGTTCATTAGTTTATTGTAATCCATTAACATTTTACTGTTTGATTAACTGCCAGCTTCCTGAGCAACAACTGCACTCAGAGGCTGCACCAACACCCAGCTAAAGATCTGCCACTTTATTATTTTTGTTGCTTTTTTTCAAACTGTCACCAAAAGCTCTCTCCTAGTTAAACATACACAGACACAAAAATCCCAGTCAACGTCCTGAGGGGAGAATGTGCCTTACTGCGCTTTTGAATGACAGCGCTGCTTTAGGATTAAGGTTTTCCAGTAAGCAGATATGTTTGTGAAGCCATGAAGAATGGTTTGCTAAAAATGTGTCAATTTGCTCAAGCTCCCTGTTAGTTCTGTGAAATGCATTTAGGAGGCTAATTAAACAGCAGCCATTGCTTTTATGTAACAAAATGAGAAGGGTCCATTTAGGAGGAGCTGTACGCCTATGTGACATGTTCGCACTGAACATGAAGCTTGACAGTGCCAGTCCCTAAAAATAGATCCTGGATATCCTTGTTCTCATCGCCGACCACAAGCCCGTCCCCTCAGTGACAGGGTGCGTGGAGCTGGCACCCCAATCCCTCCTCGAGCAGAGACAGGAGTGCTACCCCGAGGTGCCTCTCTTTTAGTCGAAGTGGAGATAAAAAGGATGTTGCATCTGCTGCATGCACACGTTTGAAACAATATCCTTGCCCCTTAGCAGGCAGTTATCATGTTGTTTTGGCAGCAGGAAGGAATCTGTGGTTTTTCTTGAATGTTGCTCTTCTTTATTTAAACTACCAGAAATAAAGCAAAAATGACAGAATGCTCCATCTATAAATAATCATTCCGGTGTACAGTTATATTAGGAGGTAACTCAGATGGCATGATAACGCCTAACAGGCTAATCTTAGACCTGTAATGCCATAAGATGAAAATAACTAGGCTAAGAATAACTGACCCAGAGGAGTCAGGCTGTTAAAGAGATCCACTGAACAGGGCACTTTAGATTTTCGTGCATTTAACAATAATATCTGCCAGTGAGTTTCCCTAGAATATTTTGGATTGTACCCACCAAATGACAACAAAACAGTACTTGGGAAAGGTTAAAATGCAATCACACCTGCAACCTTGCCCACCTTCTACGCCAAACCCTGAAATTACCCTGCAAATACACATATGTGCAAATACACATAGGAGGAGCAAATCATGTTTGCAGACTAGCTAGCTCAGTGTTCTACTTTCTCACAGCTCTTGCTTTCTCTGCAAAGACTGTGCAGAAAAAAGGGGCTGGGCAGTTGATATAGAAATAGAAGTCTGATGAAAGCTCTGGTAGTGGGAGCAGTTACAAGTGTTCCTCATATCCAAAACTAATCTTAGTGAACTAAATGGCTTCTATACGCAGTTTTACACAAGGAAAGACTGGATGATACCATGTCCCTTTGAGCACAGTGTAAACCACTACATATAAGAAAGCTGAACAGCTAAAAAAATAAACAGCTAACGTAAAAAAACTCTTTCACAAGTAAATGATTAAGCTCAACAGACCAAGAGAGGGGAGCTGCTGTTCCAGTGCCAGTGCTAGTGAACCTTTGTATCACATGCAAAGTTTAATGATATCAGGAAAGAAGCTCAAAGAGGTTTTTAAAACAATTACAGAACAATTTTATTTACTTTCCAGAATTTTTAGCTTGCTATTCTTGTAATTCCTGTACTTTGAAATTCTTGCTTCAGTCCTTTTCCACAGCCTGTAACTATATCTTCTAATGCAAAGTAAGATTGTCAGGTAATCATAGCTTGATTCCAGAAGCTGTGACTTAAGGGAAAAGAGGGGGAAAAAAAGCAGCAATACAGCATTAGAAGACACACAGATTTGGTAACATTGGTCTGCATTCAAATTTTTTCCAAATAATGTAAAGCAGAAAAAGCAGCTTTTTTACTACACTTTTCTTCAAGTGAATTGATAACCAAAGTCTTGTCCAGCACCTGATGGAGCAAGGCCTACACCCCAAGTCAGTGTGACTGTCACTACACAAGGACTGTGGGTTGGTATTGCTCTTCTCTTTGTATTAATTAAGGCTAAGCCATGCTCTTCTGTAATGATGAATTCAAATATCCAAGCTTCTGTGAAGAACTAGCTCCTTTTCTGTCTCACATATTTGAGAGGCACTGAAAACAGTCTCTCCTGACTGCTGCTGCCTAGAACTTCCCTGAACCAAGCTGTTTCACACACTGTTTTTTCATTACCCTGAAGAGAATCATAAAGTAAAAGATCTGCATATCCTCTGCTATTCTCACGCACTCTGAAGAGTTATTGCCTGAAATAACACATGCATAAGTTTTTTTTTTGTTTGTTTGTTTGTTTTTTTTTTCATTTGTAAAAGTTCTCGTTACCTGATTCAAATACGCAGACATTCCAAGTTTTTCATGTCTGTCAGAGCAAGCCTTTATAGGAATTTGCTTTTTGCAACCTCTCCACAGTACAGTTGAATAGATGAAAGTTTTATTTGGACAGAAAAAAAATAATGGGACAATAAATATCAAAGAATATTTCCTGAAAGAAATATAAATGCACATATACAAAGGTGTATGCATGGTGGTCTCGCAAGCACACCATAGTTACAACATATGAGATAAATTTTGTGCATTTTACTGTGGAAAGACATCTGAAAAGGACCCGTCAGCCCACCGATGACACGATGCATATAGCACCAATTCTGTCATTTATATTCAAGAGTCACAGCTGGAATTTCCTGATCAGTGCAAAGAATAAAATACTCTAACTACGTTCACTTACTACATTTGCGAAATCGCAGGTAATTTGCAAGCCTGTAGGTACACTAAGTCAATCAAATTAATCATTGCAAATCATTATATTCCCTTTAGAACAGTTTTGCTTTATAGATCCCTGAGCTTGACAGGTATTATTTTCCTTACTTCACAGAAGGGGAAGCTGACGTAAACAGGATTACGTAACTTGCTCAGGTCACCTGTCAATTCAGTGACAAGCCAAGGCTTTAAGCTCCAGATCTCCTTGAACTCTTGATTTTTCAACACTGCTGCTTTGGGCAGGAAGCAGAGCATGCCTTATCCAATAAAAGCTGAGATGGAATTTAGGAAGGCCAATGCAAGGGTATATGTCAAAATACGGCTAGCAAAGCAAATGTAGCAACCTTACCCTTTGGAAAAAAAGCACGGTATACTTAACCACCAGAGGTTAATAATCTTGGCATTGCTTCTTAAAGTCACACAACTACAGATGCCATGGCTGGGTAGGTTGTTTCCTCTTCTTCATAAAACTGAAGTCTACCTGATTAATGCAGTCCTGCATTAGTTATTTATTTGCCTCACATGAATGATTCTTCTTGCCAAGGACTATGCTGCACCTTTTTTTCAAGGGGTTATAGTTTGTTATTCGTGTTGTGGTAGGATAAGAGGCCTGCTGAATGCTAGAGAACACTGTAGTATTTCACACACATGGAGGTTGAGACTTTTTGTGCAAAATAAAAGCAATAACATAGTTAAATGGTACCATCTAAATAAGAAACTTAAGACTCCAGATCTTTTTATTTCTTAATCTTAAAACTAAAATTGCAGTATCAAATAAGAATGTATCAGCATCATTTTCTTAAATAACAATGATCTGTACTTACTGCTGCATTTTAGAGCAACAGCACCATATGGAAGAATCTAGTTCAGTCTTCTCAAGATAGCTGAAACTGCTCTCTGCAGTAAGGTGTAGGTGTCTGCAAATTACACAGCTTCTTGAGTCAGTGCCGATCTAGTTTGCTCCATTCATAATTAGACTTTTGATTGGTACCTATCCAGATCATCTCATTCATAGTATGATTTACAAGCAGGGATGGAGACAGACAGGCAAATCAGTAATTGAGGGAATACCAGAAGAACTGCTTTCACATGACAGAAGTATTTCCTACACCTGCTATTGTCAGAAATTCCTTAGACAGTTTGCTTTGCAAATATGTATCCACTGCCCATCCCCCCCTCTTTGGGGATGACTCCAGTCCACTTAAAATTAGAGTTGAATAATACATGCCCATTGCACCTGGAAACTAGCAAAGCTAAAGATGCATTGAGAGTTTAAGTTGTGCTTGTTCCAAGACTTCAAGAACACTAAGGGTGCATGCTGTAACTGTTCAAGGATCTGCTCTTTTCTTAAATATGTGCAACTTCTTAACCCGTGCAATCCATGTAAGTGAAGATAACTTTAAAGTAAGTTGACAAAATTAAGGTGACTGATTTTAGCTACTCCAATCACTAGAGCACATTGTTATAGCCTGCATAATCCTTTCTCTCCTATATTCAGCATAGACACAATACATAAAATGTTAACAGGCCTGATCCTGCAAGACCCTGAACTCAAAGGAACTGAAGGTAACTGACAGCAGCACCAGACTTTGTGGTTTCATGTGACATGAATTAAACTTGCAGACTATGTACATAATATCAACTACTTGTGGTCTAGCTGTGTATCTCAAAAGCCAATAGAAACACTGTAGAATATTTTGTGTTTTACAGAGTATGTATTTAAACATCTTTTACCTTGATAATGCTCTTGACCACTTTAAAAAAAAAAAAAAAAAAAAAAAAAAAAAAAAAAAAAGCCCTATTCTACTTAGTGCTACAGGGGAAAATGTATATGTTATATGGACCTAAGATAATATCAGATGAAAATTAAATGTTACATGATATTCTTGTCTCCAGTGTAGAAAAGCAGAAAAACTTACAGTAAATTACCTCCTTTTCTTGTGTTTCAAATGAAGAAATTGCTATTACTTGAAAAACATTAGTAGGTGATTACAAGGTACCATAGTGAGCTTCAAAAAAAAAAAAAAAAAAAAAAAAAAAAAAAAAAAAAAGAACAGGTTTTCACTTGTACACACAGATAACTTTAAGTTGTCATAGTATATATAGTATTTAAAAAACAGAAGGGAGGGGGAAGTGGTCAGTCTAATCTTTGTGATCAATACAAGAGCACTGGACACCTGCTGAGCTGTTCAGGAAAAGCAATAATTCTTGAAGAATACATCAACACTGAAGTTTGCAGAACTATAACACTTCATAACATAACACTTTATAACTATAACATTCTGCTTTTATTCATTGTCTTTGCTAGAGTTTTCTTGATCATATTTGTAAACAATTCTTTCACCTGATTTCTGTCCTTGACAAAGAAACTGCTATTGGTGTTCAAAATCTATTTTAAGAAGTTAAAGAAATAGCAAATTCTCTGAGAGATCCAAAAAGAAATAAACCAACCCAACTGCTTTATAAATGAAGAGAAAAATCACCAAGCTTAAACATTACCAGTTGAAAGTCTCCATTCCCCTTAGGTACTCTGCATACACTTAATGCCTCTTCAATCTCTCATTTGCTCCTTCAGTCTGTCATTATTATGAGGTTTTATGACTTTCTGAATTGAAAAACATGAATCATAAAGTTAAGACACATCTAAGTCTCTCCTAACAAGAAAGATATTGCCATTTGACACAACCTCTCACAATTTATTTTAATATCTGAAACCGTAAGTCTGCTCTTCAGTTGTATGTAAGAAAGAAACACAAGTAAAAGTTGAAGTTCTTCTATAAAGCAAGAAAAGAAACTGTTTTCCAAAACAAACAAACATGGACTCAACAGGTGTACCAAAACAGGGAATACCTGAAGAGATCTGTGGTATACACTTGTATTTGTGCTTAAAAGTGGGAAGCACTGACAAGTTTTGTTAAAAACAAAAAGAGAGAGAGAGAGAGAAAGAGAGAGAGAAAGAGAAAGAAAGTGTGGATACACTAAGACTAAAGTAACCTATAAATAATTCACACTACAGTTTACTTACAGGTTCTCTATAAAGACAACTTTATGAGTAACAAAGTGGGAAACCTATGACTGAAAAGATATAAAGCAGCTAATATTGTACCTCAGCCCAATGAAAATAGAACTGTAACTCACAGAGTTAAAGAGTGAAGTTGCAAAAGTAACCTGAAATTTTGACTTTTTTAGACTGTCTAAAACGACGTTTCATCTGAACAGCTACAGTTCTTCTGGATTAATTCATTTACAAGATATCACTTTCAGGTCTCAAACAGCTAACAGAGAAACTAGAAAATCAAGGGAGAGCTTCAAATGCATGAAGAAATGTCCAATTTTCCATCAGAGGAGCTTTGAAATACCTTCATTAAAAATACATCCAATTTACATTTCAGTGAGTCATTACCTCTGACTACCATTGTCAGGTTCCAAAATATTTTTAAAGTAACAAAATAAGCCATGCATATGGAAGAGACTGACTTGCTTTAGCATTCTTTTTAAAGTAACCCTGTAATGAAAGCAGAATAGGATTGATATAAAAACCTCTTTGTGTGTAAACTTGAGAAAACGAAACTCACAAAAAGATGAAATCCTGTTTACAAAATCACATAAGAAGAGAATTGCCTGTGACGGGCTCTAACTGCAGCCTCCTGATACGGTCTGTCTGATGAAACCTCTGTGAATAAGCCCATACCACAAGCCCCATTTTGCAGTCACACAACAAAACAAATGGAACAAAAAAGGAAATCCCAACTATATTTCAGTAGTTAGCATTTTGTTCTTGCTGGAAAGCAGCAGACTGAAGGAGATGAACTCCCACAAAAGCAGCAGCTGGTATCTAACATACCGTGGTAGCGATAATTATTTAACAACAACTTACATAAAGCCCACAAAAATCAAGTCAGCTCTTTATAGGAGGGGTGTTTTCTTGTTGTGACGGGCTGTATTTTCTCAGTATGCCACGGTGCAGGCAGGGGAGGCTGAGGTACTGAGCTGTCTCTTACCTGAGCTGATCATACTGTGCATTCTTTGCTGAGCCAAGAGCTGTTCACGTCCAGAAACCCCATCTGAGGAAAAACACGATTCACTCTCGTAAATTGTCTGCAGCATATTCCAACCAGTCTGCACTTCAGCTACATGAGAGAGTCATCACTGCACTTGTACAGGGGCGTCAGGCACGACCCTCTGCCGTCCTACCTCCTCCAGCCAGGCTCGTCAGACAGCACACTTCGGTAATTAGCAATGTGTAAGCATTTGTACAAGTATCTACTAAGAGAGAAAAGACAAAATCCACTTTACACAGCTGTGAGAGGGCAGGAAGCACACGCCGGACTGTGCACCCCTGAGTTTGAGCACTTGTGCTCTGGAAGCCAACAGCAGGTGGAAGAAGAAATGCAGAAGAAATATCTCGGTGCTTCAGGATTTCTCGTGTGCGTGTGTACGTGTGTGTGTGTGTGCGGGGGGGGGAAGGCAGCCTCTCGCAAAGCACACCCAACGAGCACGTTTCCAGGGCCGCCAGCCCCACCAGGTTCAGCTCCAGTCACCCCACTGCCACGAGCGCTGCGGTCCCTCAGCCACCCCTCGGCCCGGCTGGAGGAGTTGGACGGGGCAGTGACAACTCATTTGCATTCAAATCAACAACAGCGTGGCCCAGCGGCGGCAGAAATAGAACAATGGCTGGCCTGAGCCAAAAATAGGTCAAGCGCGGCCGGGTGATTGGAGCCTGCATTAATGCGTTTAAAAATACCACAGCAAACACAGCTGTCCAGTCTCTGTCTTTCAAACTGCAATCCTCCCTCGTCCTCAAGCGTAATTAACCCTTTCCCGCTGCCAAGCCTATTCCTGTGACAAAAAGCAAGTGCGGGTGGGCAGCAGCGCTCCTCTCCCCCCGCCCTCCCCTCACCCAGCAGCGTTGGGTGAGAAGACAGAAAAAAAAAAAAAAAAAAAAAAAAAAGAGAGAAAAGGCCTCTGTATCGCTTCCAAAACAACGCTGGGAGCTCTTGCTCGCAGCGTGGTTTCTGCCGCGCCCACGCACAGCAATCCCGCGGTGCTATTTTTGCTGCCCGCTTCCCGGGCTCCGCGGCCCGCGGGCGGCCGGCGGGCTGGGCAGGCCGGAGGCGCAGGCCCATGGTGACAGGGCAGCTGGGCCGCTGCTCGCGGCTATAAGCAGCGCTTCCATATTTAGCACGCCTGGTACAGCGCTTATAGTCCGGCACCAGTTGTGGCACAGCATATTCGACATGCCTGCCTACTGCGCGGCACTCTGTCGGCGTACTGAAATGTGGCTTGCGTTTATCTTCAGCAGCGTTAGGCAATTTGTACTGCGTCTCTCTCAGTTTGACGAGGCAATGCGGTTTCAGAACGGCAGCGTCTGACTGCAGATCAGAGCAAAGCACCATGCTGCTCTGTGTCCTGGCAGGCTTCATGCATGCTCGATTAAGTTCATTTTTCATAAAGACATTTCAAAAGTTGCATAGCTTATTTGCTGATTAATATACCCACATGTAGGTAAGGACAGTTTCAGCGCCTGTCAGTACCTATCCATACAACTCCTGCACCCTGGCCACACACGTGCCAAAATTCTGAGTCCCTTTCCCTGTCCTGGCCCTGAGGAACAGAGCAGTGGCAACAGGAACGTAACTACTCACTGGGATCAGGAAGCCATTGCAAAGGTTGTCTCAGAGATTTCTAGAGACAGACCAAATCCTGAACTATCCCAAGCACCTGTGCTTGAAGACGCAAGGATGCTGCCTAACACTTGAAGCTCAGTTCTGCCTTTCAGTCAAGAATTAGATGTCTGCAATAACTAACAAAATAGATTGCAGTGAAAGGCAATATTATTTTTTTTTAACTTGTCACAATTCTGCTATCAAATAAAAGATTCTTAAAAGCAAGGAACTGTGACATAATTACATGATATTTGGAGATGTATGGTACCTGGGAGGTGCGCAGCTCAAGTCTGCTCCCTTCATCCCAAACCTTTTCTTTCTGCATGTGCCAAATGATCTAGACCTACTGAGGGCTGGGATCTGTTCCTTGGACAGATGGAAACTGCAGCAGCTGACAATGGGATTTTCCCCGTGGGATCCTTGAGTTAGCACGTAGCACTGCTCAACACCCCCCTCTCCTCATCTTTCCTCTTCACCCAACTTACTACAAACACACGTGAACTTTCCTCTCCCACACTGTAAAGAAGAAGAGTCCTGCCACACAAAAGGCAAAGAGGACGAGTACTTATGTGGAAGCAGGAAAGCTCTGCAAACAGCATAAACCTGGCTCTGCAAAGGGGCATTGACACAGGTAGGATGATACAGTGCAAGCCAGAGGATGAGCAGCATATGTATCAGTTCATATTGACAGCTGGCAACTTGGTATCATGAAAACTTAAATACTCATAGCATTGTCAGGGCTAGTGCTAGAAATTTATCTGGGATTCAGACTACTCAGTAACCAATGATTCCAGTTGGTCCCCAGAAGGGCTGGGTCTCTCTGCTTCATCCACAGTGCCCCAGAGGTTCCAGGTCCTGGTGCTGCTCCCAAAGAGCTCCAGGAGACCTGCTTAGATCCCTGCGACACCATCAATGCTGGAGCCATTTCAGCCTATAACTATGTTAGGAAGTGGATAACCTCAACTGAGAAGGCTGAAAAAGCAAATGTTCTTTTATATCTTGAGAAAAAAAAAAAAAAAAAATCAAAATGTTTTGTGGGAAATACAGACACTTGCATGGCGCAGGGCAGAAGATGTCTAACAAGGGTGCAGGGGGAATCACCAGTAGAAACAGCAATCTTCCCTAACACAGAGAAAGCTTTTTATAGACAGAAGTAAATAAAAAAATGGAATTGCTTATGCCCTTGAGCCAACAAGAACATGACCCTGTTTAGTGATTCAATGCCTCAAAATAATCAAGTCTCATATTACAGGGAAACACTGCAGGAATAAGTTAAAAACAGGTCATAACACAGAAAATTCTGGAGTGTGGGATCCTGGTATTAGGTACCCATATGTGTTTTTAAGTCCTTGTATATGTGGCTGCATTTTTTAAGATAACATTCACAGCTCTGACTGATTTCATATACTTCTGTGACTAAAAAAAAAAAAAAAAAAAAAGCAAAGTATTTTCAAGAGTAGAGAATATACATTCAGATGCTTATCTGCAAGAATTCTTCATTTTGGCATATATATTTTAAAATTACAGGAAAATTATGCGGTTAGCTAATTCACAGACCATAATGACCATTGCATCATGTTTTGTATTTGAGATTACATATAAAAAATATATATATATAAATATTTTACTTATGAGGTCAATCACCCCAAAGGCAGGGCATTTATGGTTCTTCCAACTTGGGATATTATGGGCCTTCTTCAGAAAATCACTTTTGTACATGCTTAGCTTTAAAACACTTGCATAAATCCATGCCTTTTCAACATAATATTTAAGCACATGCTTAAATTCTATGGATTGCAATAGAATTTAAACATATAGTTAAACACTTTGCTGAGTCAGCCCAGTCTCTAACTGCATGATCGTATGGTTTTAAATAGCTCCTTTAGAGTCCCACAGGGGAAGGAGAAAGGGTTCATGCCTGGAGAAAACCTGCTTTTTATTTTTTGAAGCTATGCATGTTGTAAGGTGGCATTTTCATATAGGAACATGAGCTTTTTTGTTCCTTATTTTTTCAAACACATTTCCTAAACTTGGAGAACTTTAATGACACTAGAGGTAAGAGTAAACTGTTGAAATGATTTAGCACTGCTGAGGTGACTCTAAATGCAATCAACAACTTTATGGAAAATGTAAGGCATGTTAGCAGTACTAAGATCTCATTACATGGCGTTCACAATGTGTTTCTCTTGTTTTCTTTCTGAGTTGCTAAAAACAAATAAATATTGAGGAAATTAAACTGGGAAACAGCATTACTGAAACATTAAGACTGAGAAATTAAGTGCCCAAATTAGAAAGAGCTAAGATTTCTACTGCATTATTAACTCAGCACCATAATAATTAACTAGCACTTTTCTGTTCCTACTTTCCTTGTTAAGTGCAAACAATATATTACTGTTTGTTTTTAGCATATCCCATTTATCACTCGTGTTCTTCTGAAGCTTAGCCTTCATTCATATTAATACTGTACTTTCAACTTTGGCAGTTTTCTTACCTGTAAATGAATTCTTACATAGATTCTTCTGCCAGATTGCTTCATTTTAGCATATAAATATTACATACCAAATAAATAAAGAGGTGCTACTGAGTTTTTAGTTAAATGCTTAAGTTAGGATACTGCAAATCTTGCAGGTGTCCCATACAACCTTCCTCCAGTCACTTTTTCAACAGGCCGGTATTCTGTGAAAAAGCATCAAGTAATACCATGCATCAATTTGAAACTAGTGCATAAAATAGTGGGAGCTAAATTAAGTTTGTGTAGGTAATATCAAATCTGGACTACTACAGTACTTAAATTTTGCATTCTAATCTCTGCAACCCAAACAACTCCTAACTATGTTTTGTACATCTAATTACCTGGATAAAAATAAAAATAAAAAATGACCTATTTTAAAGAACAGATGTTTCTGTAGCCACAGTTCATTAGGTATCATAAGTACCATGTGAAACCCAAGCATCCAGCGTAAATTACTACAGCTTATGCTAGAGGATTAACTGGGTTAATGAACAGCAGAAGACTATTACCGCAGAGCAGCAGGCGGTTTGGGAGCAGAAAGAAACCAGTGGAGATGCTCAAGCACTCTGGGTTTGCTCCCTCCTGGAGCACATTCCAGGCCCTGGGGGAGTAAAGATGGATGGCTCAATCCACATGCTCTGCTTGGAAAGATGTGGTAGTGAAGGGACATCACTTAGTTTTGTGTGCAGCAGCTTCTTGGTATTGCCTGTGCAGGGATACATGCTGCTTTTTCTTCGCAGTACCTGGAAGCCACGTGATGGGCATTTTTCAACTGTGGAGAAAACTCTAGTTCTAAACACTTTTAAGCTCAATTGAAGCTTCAAAGGAATTTCCTGGGACAAAGAAAAGCATATCAATAGCTTCAGGGGATTTTGCGACAAACAATGGGAGGATAAAACTTCACAAAGTTTTGAGGATAAGGAGTGCTGCACTAGGTAAATGAATGGGTCTCTATCATCGCTTTATATGAGAATACAGAGAGCTGCTCAGCTTTCTCATGTAAATGAGCTAAGGGCTTTTGGAACTAGCTCTCCTGGCTGCTGATTACTTATCACTTCATTCTCCTCTGAAAATATGCCTTTCCATTCACATAAATAGGTATCCTGAAAATTAAGTCCTAGATTCAGGACAAGACCTCAGCAACATGTGCTTGATTATAAGCACAAGGCTAAAGTTAGGCACATGCTTAAGTGCTTCATAAATTCAAGGGTATTTTCCTGCATCAAAACCTTCAAATACTTTAACATACGCAGACAGAGATCAAGTAAATAAATAACATTTAGGATTGGAAATGCAGACACAATTCAATTATTCTACTGACACAATTATTTAACGGGTTGGAACTAAAATCTAAATCTTTTACAACAAGTCTGAGGTATATTGCATATCAGCAATACAAGCCCCATAGCGAAAAGCAGTGTCAGGTATTGACAGATAAATGCCTCAGACCAACAAAGCACTTTGCCTCTTCTATGCCGTAAATGAAACAAGCAGAGCCATGAGCAATATGAGATTTACCAGGTCTTCCATGTTTACATCCAGCTTTCTTAGACAGACACGTGTGCGTACGTGCACTGAGGCTGGCATGTCTAGCTGCTCTTGACACACCTGGATGGACACACATAAATCAGCCCTGGAGCACACAGCCTATGACAGCCTGCAATACATTCAACCTACCTCAGGCATTTCAAGCTTGTTGCACACACACTGAGCAAATAATCTGTGCCTCCACTGAGCATTTTACACAGGTCAGCTCAACAAAGCTGGACACTAAGAATAACTCCTGGACAACACCCTGAAGTTCCCATGGCTGGAGAACCAAGATGAACAGCATCTCCAGCTCAATATATGCATGGATGTAAGTGCTGTTTTGGTTTCAAGCTAAGAAACATAGGCCTTACTTGCTGCCCGGAGAACTGTACTGTGAAAACCAATGGCTATGCAAAGGATTTAGGATCACAGCAGAAGATAGCCAACTGAATACGATCTTCTAGGATTACACTGTAACCAAAAAGGCTAATAAAATCAATGGATATACAACGTAGGCTATACTGAGTATTGAGGTGATAAGCATATACCAAAGAATATTTTGAGGATACTGTAACTTGTTCCAGTATAGCTACGGTAAAAACACTGCTGAAAAATCAAGGATGGATATGTACACTACAAGAATAAGATAGGTTTATAAAACCATTGGAAATCAGAAGCTCTAAGATACTATGTCCAGTGGTGTAGTAAAATGTACTTTATTTTACAAAACAAGGGTTTTATGAAAATCTATCAATTAGAAAAATTCAAGCCACAAGTGGACACACATTTTAAACATATGTTTTACCACTGAAGTAGCTTACACATGAGCTTTATGTCAATAGTGGCCACAGCTCCGGAAAGAGAGTCCTAACACCTCTGTAAAGGAAGCTTTCGGTAGATTTTGCTGTAGAATTCCAAGTTATGCAGTTCAGAGCTGATGATCATGGGGGTACCTACCAAGAGTTAAGTAAGAACTATTGCTTAAGTGACAGGAATAACAAGAACTACATAGAATGCTTTTTTCCTACCTCAGAAACTTTTCTTCTTCTAAATCAGTCTCCTGAAAAGCAGAGGTATGTTCTTTTTTAAAAGAGAATAATAATAATGATAATCCCAAATACTTTTCTTCCTATTAAATTGGATTATTTTTACAAGAGTAGCACACTGGAGTTCATTGTAAACATCTTGAAACAAAAACGTGTCTGAAGAATAAAAAGCGTTTGCTTTGTTTTGGTATTCAAAGCTGGATTTTAAGTCATATAATAAAATCTCAAAACAAGGGTCTTTCCATATCCAGACTAGGCTTCACTGAGGGACAAGGTGGCTTTTACATAACACGCTACAACCATACCATGAAGCTACCTATGTAGCTGGGACAACAATTTCTCTGTTAAATTTTGAAGCAAGTCAAAGTGAGTTTTTGTTAAATATCAAACAATTTATGTAGTTAGAGAACTGAAACTGCAAATCACTGGAAGCTTAACCTAGAAAAAAAAATACATAAAACACCAAAAAGGTCCTTTGCTGTGGAGCAGGTCTGAGATGCCAGGCTGGGCTGCTCAGATCTCGTCCCCCCTCCCAGCTCATTCACCCTTCACTTGGGAGCACTGAAGCACGTGGAGATGCAGCGTTACAGGCACAAACATGCCTCTGAGAGCTGTAACAAACTGATTGCTTCTGTGCTATTAAAAGGTCACATCACATACCGGTCAATAATGTTGTTATGAAACCACATGCAACCCTTCTGGGTAGTTGGACCAGGGCAGAAGCTAAGCCCAGTTCTAGATCCAGTTTTCATCTAACCTTTCTCATCATGAATTCTGATTATGAACAGACCTGCAGTGTATACTTTACCAAAATGTTATGGATATGCCTGCTTAGAAGTTGTTCTTATTGTCCCAGTTAATTTAGGGCAATGCAAAATGGATGAAACTGTGACTTCAGTGGGTGAACTGCAGTTGTTTTGCCTCACTTCAATAGAACCAATATTTTTCCCAAGGAGCAATGTGATTTTAATTTTCCTCATGAAATCAAGAAATGTATGGGACACAAAACAGAAAATAAATCAAAATATAATTGAAAGCAAGATTTAATCATTTTGAAAGGAAAAATACCCCGCACTTCAACTAAATATAACCTCTTCCTTCAACTACATAAAGCCCTTTGAAAATCTTAATGCAGCTACTTAGTGTAACTGAAGATACCTTCATACTGGTACTGCCAAGACATGTGACGAGCCTGAGTATCTTTCTGATTTTGTAAATACACATAATCCAACTGGTTGTTCCTAAGGCCAAAATCAGCCCCAAGAAGGCTTTTATACATACTTTGAGTTCATTTATCCAAACAACACAATCTAAAATCTGCCAGGCAGTCTGTCCTAGAGAGGGGCCAAAACAAACGGCCCTCATCTGCTCCTCTCTGGCCCCAGGCTGGGAGCAAGAAGCAAGTGCTTATGCTCTCTAGGACAAAGGGAAGAGTCTGGTTCCAAGCCTCAATTTCCTCGGAAAGAGAACTGTTCACAAAAACTGCCGAATTGATCGGAGCCTCAGAGCACTATGCAATGGCTAAAAAAAGCACAGGGAACTTATTTCCAGTGAAGGCATGGGGTATCTGGAATAACATATACTGAATCCACATTCAGACAACAGTCTCATTCTAATCAACTCTGATCAGGTGTACTTGCAAGAGCCTGGGGAGGTGCAGCTCCTATATTTCACTTCAATCCAAACAGCTTCTGGAAAAAGGCAGTCCAAAAATGAACGAATTAACAACAAATAGCTTGAAAAAGCTGAAAGCTAAATGGCACAAGCAGAGATTGCAGACTCTTTGAGAGGAGCTTAAGCTTCTGAGTGGTCAAGATGTAGAATCAAACTTGTACTTGTGGCCTTTCTAAAAATAGCACAGTTTTATGAAAGTTATCTATGCAGCACTTCATTTTCTGTCGGTTGGTACTCAAGAGAACAGGACAGCAGGACATTCGATAATGGCAGGAAAAAAAGCACACTTTTCAATTAACTAATCAGAGATTTTAAACTCTCACACAAGTCAAGGCTCATGTGAGTGATCAGTCATAGGTGAGCTGGCCCATCCATGTCATGACTGCAGTTCATTTCCAGCCCCTTGTTAAAGCAGCTGAAGGAAGTAAACCGCTAAGAACATTTCCCTGAGATGTGTAATATGTTTTTTTTTCATTTTTAATCTGGAGTTAATGCAATTAAAGTGTTATTATTAGTCTATGAAAAATGAAGTATGTTTTCAGCAGCCTTCAAAAGGCTGTTGTAAACAGGGTGACAGTTCTGGCTATAAGTAACAGAGACCAACACTAGACTTTTCAAGGTAGTATGCATCACTTGTGGACTATGCCCAGAGGAAAAACAAAACAAAATGAAAACAATACCTCCTTTCCTAGTGTATCTTTAGCATTAATAGTGTTCTCCAGCTCCTCTCCTTACCTCTGGCAGAATTCCAGTGAAAAACAAAAGCTAGAAAAATGGAGGCCAAAAACTTGGACATCTAAAAGTGCACACACAGTTTGCAAATATTTTATTTGCCATAAGGAAAATGTCTGTGTCTCTCAAGATAAAAGAAAACAACTAAAGATATTAGCCTGGTTTTATGTAATCTGATAAATGACTGCAGCAAATTTGGGCACCAACTTCAGCAAAAATAGGTATACTGTGATAATAAGGCTGGGAAAAAATAAAAATTAAAAAAAAAAAAACTAAATTGCAAGTGTGAGGAAACTGGCTTAAGTTTGGTCAAACATTATTTTTCCTTTTTTAATTGCCAGTAAGAATGCTTCTAAAAATATCATACTTTTGTTTTACAATATTAATTTGCTTGTTATTCTGAACAAATGCCTTTCTACATTTTTAGGCTATACTTTAATATTACATTTAAGAAATCATTTATTTGAAGTGATACAGAAGAGAGTTTTATTTCAACAGCTTCAAAGAAAATGCTACTGTAAGCTATATAATCACAGCATTCTCTTTCAATCAGTATTTACAGGTGTACAAAGTATATTTTTCTCAACAGGCCTTTAATGTATAAATCTTGTGTGGGTATAAAAATATAAACAGATAAAGAATACGCTTTAAGCCATTGGTATCACACACTGCAGCTCAAATACTGAAGTGAACTGTATACCAAATACACTGATGCAAAAAGAAGATTAAAGCTGAAAGGTATATAAGCAAATGTCAAGCTTAAAACATGTGATGATTAAGTATTTTATCGACTTGGGACCTAAGTCATTACATTCACTTTTGCTCATTTAGTGTCCTCTCAGCTGCAGCAGAAAGCCTCCAGCAATTCAGACAGGCAGTATGTTATTCTGAGACCCATCAGAAAATGAATGAGTTGGGGAGTTGAGCAACTAACTATATTTGCAAAGGGAAATCTCCAAGGCATACCTACCAACAAGAACTACTCTAGGATGGTTGCCAACAGAAATATTTCATCCGTCAGTCTTTTACAGTACTGTGGCTTCCATTTTTTTTTTTTTTTTCCCAAGTTATTTAGCCCTGCAGACAGCAGCAACCAACAAGTTTGGTAACTGCCTTCATTTCTCATGCTCTTTTTGTGGCACTCAGCTGTTTTGTGATACTCCGTCTTCTGATCCAAAGATTGTGAGCTTGGCACAGGATGCTAAGGGGTTTTTATGTGTCTTGTTGTAGTGCGAGGAGTGAAAGAAGGTATAGTACAGAGGTGGTCAGTAGACCCTTGGTAGCTACTAATACCCCTTGTACACCGACCCGCAGCTGTGGAGGGCCAGACTGAATGATCCTGGGGCAGTGCAGGAATCAGAGGGTAGCCATTTCTCCACCACACATGCTCTTATTTAGGACATGTGTGCTATTAAATCCATCAAGTGAAAAACTAAACCAAACCCGTTCCTGCAGTCTCAGTGCACTGATGATTAATAGGGGGATGATGTTTGCCTGGATGGGACAGGGGCTTCACTGGCAACACCATATTAAGGAGTTCCCTACCTGCTCCTGCTCCACTTCTCTCCTTGTCCAGCATGGCAAGGTTTCAAGCTGATTTACTTGCTCATTCTAAAAGAAACCAGATCGGTTTTCCAATGCAGCCTCAAACCCACAAGCAATAAAAGCAAGATCCCAAAGGTACCAGCAAGAAAAGCAAGATCTCTTTATCGTCACCAGTTCGTCCATCTCATCAAGCCACAAGTACAGTAACAGTAGTTCAAAGTATTTCTGACATGGCTATACGGTCCCAGAGCTCTATTCACAAGTGGCATGACAGGCATTTAAGAGGATTTGCATCTTAAAGAGAGAGAGAACTCACAGACCATCTATGCTTCCAAGCTAATATCTATGATCAACATAATTGACTACCCAAACTCACCATCATTTAAAGACAGGCACAAAGTCAACACAAGATGTATTTGAACACTATAGAAAAAAAAAAAAAAAAAGCCATAAAGGTTTAAAAAACCTGCAAGTTTCTAACAGATTTTATTTACGATGGTAAAGATATGTATTACATTATTTTGTAAATAAAGGTCTCCTTTGTCTTGTAATAAAGGTCTACTTTGAAAAGAACAGCGTTCTTCAATTAATTTCTGCAAAGTACAAACTCTCTACTTTCTGGTCACATAAAATATGGAATATCAGGTTCAGTAATATCTACAACTTCTGCATTTGCTCATGCCTTTACCTTTCCTAAGTTTTCAGACTAAATTTAGGCTAACTAAAGGCTCAGTCTTGACTCCCCAGTCCAGCCAACAGACTGTTTCCATGTTTCCAGACTGTTTCCACATCTTTCCATGTGCACATGCAAATCTCCCCTGTCAGTTCGTAATTTTCCTGTCCTAGAGAAGGCAGCAATCAGAGCGTACCACTATAACTGAGAGGACAAAGGGATGTTCCAGACTGTGCTGGCATCATTGGAAAGGCTGATAAACAATCTATATCACTTGGCCACCCTGTTTGCTAACTATCATCTGTGCAAGAGCAAGATGATAAACAATAATGCTTATTATATGTTATTCTGCTTGACACACAGACTTGAAGTGAACTGATTTTGCCCATCTTTGCATTTAAAAAATCAGTTCTCAGATATTAATTTTGGATACAAGATATGATAATATTCTATCCAATCAGAAAGATTGAACCCTTGTTTGAAAGCATGGTGTCATTGCATGGTTTCACACAAAATAAAACAAACCAGCCTGAACACATCTCGTGCTGTTCATCATCACATGGAGCCAATAATCTATTTCTGACTAGCGTGGACCATATTTGTTTCCATATTTGACAAGTTAACATTAGTCTCTTTACCTGAAGCAATGTAATTCTTCACTGGCAGAAAGTGAGATCTGCATCAGTCTTCATATGGCAGTACTGAGAAGGAAATTTGCATTTAATTTGCATACAGAAAGGAAACACTCACTAAATACATACTATACCCTTGTGATTTTTTTTCATTTGATTTGAGATTCCAGACACTCTTGGTGTTCCTGGTCCCCATCTGTCAACCAGGAACAAAGAGCAGTGCATGCTGCAATACTACCTGGAGGACGAGCACCTTAAGGGTGCTCAAACATTGCAGAACATACCCATTCTTTAGGCCAAAGTATTTCTGCCAAAATCCTTCTATAGCACTCTGTCAGTTAGGAACTGGAAAATTGCATTGTTCCACAGGGAACTGGCAAGGCTCTGTTTATGTCCTATGAGTGACAATGCTTTTTAAAGCCTGTGTTTTTTCAGATAGCTGATTATTACCATAATAAAAATGCATGTGATTTCCCAAAACCACAAGAGGAGCTGTTTTTTCCTCAAAAGTTAGAGACAAACAGGCTCATGCTTTCTTTCATACTAAAAAAGCTTCTTGTTTTTATCTATTTTGTTAACCTGACCTTCTCTTCAGAAGATTTGAAGTGGTTCTGTAAACAGAACACTTCAACTTGCAAAAATTCATGGCTAAAGTAAGAAGTTTCTGCTGTCTCTCTAGGTTCTCAGGTTTACAACCTGGAGATATTTCCATTCACAAAGAGAAACAAGACAGCTTAGCAGGTTGTGGCAAGCCATCTTACTGATGTACATAACAAATGCCTGATGTGAAAGATAAAATGTTTAATTTAGCTCAAAATAAGAGCTTTAAAAACAAACAAAAACGTTTGGACAAACATTTCTGTCTTTGAATCTGTTGTACACAGATAAATTACTGAGATCATCTGAAGGACTTTTTGTCTCCATTCAGCTGAAGCTGTGCTCACACACACCTGCTCCATTTGCTTCGTCTCCAGCACAGAGCTGGCACGGTCAGTTCGTTTGCATCCTATTTTTGGCACAAGGATATTTGAACAATGATTGACCAGGATAAGCTGCCTCTGCTCTACTGACCATTAAACTAGCCAGTCCTCTTTGTACCCTTTCCATGGTTTTGAAGGCCTAGGAATAAATATTTCTGTTGGATTTGCCTTTTTAAATGGATGTGAAAAACTGTTTTCTTGTTGGCCCATCTTTATAAATGTAATGTGTTCCTTCTGTGTTTACTACTCCCACCACAAAAAGATGGTGCTTTCCAAGAGAAAATTAGTAACTGATAACCTTTTTTTTTCCTATATTTTTCCTTTCTTGTCATTATTCTTTCTTTAATTAGTGCAGATGTGTGACTGTCCGCACTCCTTTTTTAATCCCATCTTTCATTCAGTACTGAAATATTGACTCCTTCCATGCTTCACTTACTAAAATCTCAGACAAAACACACCACTGAGGTTTCCCCATGCTATTCAGATCAGATTGATCAGATTCCAATCAAAAGATCAGAAAATCACTGACACTACAAGGCAATGCTGTTTTCTTCCACGTCTGAATGTGTATGAAAATTATACAGACATATATAGTACTTACACCCAGGCTGAGAAAATGATTTGGAAGAGCCTTCTTTGCTGTGCTGATCTACATCTAGTTCCCCCCTCCATCAGAAAAATGAAGAGGCTAGGGCTCTTTGCTGTAATTGTTTTGCCACTGCGACTGCTACCACCTCCGTGCTACTTTCCTCTCCTAGAGTCCCTGAGGCAGACTCCCCACCTGCCTGCTCCTGCAACAAAAGCTATTCCAGTGACCTGCTACCAGTTAAGAAAACACCCCGCAATCATTAGAAGTCATATTTATTCCAAACCCATTAATTCAAACTTCATTTCACAGGGTTTTAACTGCCATAATCGCGGCATGCTGAACTCAAAAAGCAAATGCAAAGCACTCCTCAAAGAACAGCTAACGTCAACTGTTTATCAGGTCTCCCATTCTTTCTGAGCATAAATAAATGTCTCTCTTTTGCTGTTTTCTCTCTTGTATTTGTTTTCTATACTTATAAAGAGCTCTCCACAATCTCTCCTCCCAGAAGCTTCTGATCACTAATTCTCTGTTTTAATCTTCTTCTGTCTATATTTATCACTATATTTCATGACTTAGTCTGTTACTCTTTGATCCTGTAATACACATCATGCCCTGCAATTTCTTTATTCCTCTTATTCACAGGCTGCACATTCTCCATCAAATATAATTCAAAACATGTTCCTTACCACTTATTTTCTTATTGTACTTGCAGACTTTCATCTTTCCTCAGTCCAAAGGGATGCTTCAGAATTGTTTTCTCAGCTACTGAAATTTTTCCTTTCAGTTCCGATATTCAAAGAAAACTTCAATCACAGCCACTTTTGCCACGTCTCATTCGATTTTTTGGAGAGGACAATGGTGGTTATAAGCATTCTTAAATCATCTCAACAACATCATGCTTTAAATTTTGTTGCTGCTAATATCGTGTCTCTTACCTCCTGAAAGTTTCCAGCTTTTTATATGCTAATGAAAGGGGAGAGACCCTTCCTGTTTTGCCACCTATTCAAACAACAGGGACAACTCTCACTTCAACCTTTCTATTTTATAAATTGATGCAATACCAGTGAATAGGCAACAGAAAGAGGAAGCATCCAAAAAGCATCCAAAAATCATTTTCCAATGATTATGAAAACTCAGCATTTTAACACTGATAAAAAGGCACTGACAACATACTATGAGCCTTGTATACTTAAAATTCATCATTTGCAATTATCTCTCCAGAGCCAGTTTTATTCTTTGTTGTACAGAAAACAGAGAGGTATGAAGACCTATTTTTGGCCAACATGAAACAAAGATTTATTTTATTTTATTTTATTTTTTATTCCATGAGAGAAAACACTGTTTTCCCACAGTGCAACATAAAGGGAGTTGCATCATGAATAGAAAAGGAGGAGGAGTGGGGAGGTGGAGGCAGAAGATGGATAGTAACTATGGAACTTGGAAGCCTGCTAGAAAAACAAACACAGAAAAATGGCAGTTTGGGAAAAACCACATTGTTTATCAGTCTGAGACTGACCAAGATACAATGACTTAAAAGCATACGATCAACCTCACCAAACGGGATGAGCTTGCAAAGCATACAGCAAAGCTTTGTGAATACATCTAGGATCTATTTTTAAAAAATACAGTGAGATGTCCAATTTTCCAGTATTTCTTCAGCTTTATATAGATACTTTTCTACCTTAAAACACACTGAAGGCACCCAAAGCAGTAACCCTGCTCATGTAGCCAATTGAGCATGTCTCTGGGCTATCACCAGGCCAGTGTCAGGAAATTCACTACCGCCCTTCCACTATTTCTCCTTTGCCCCTCAGTCTGTACCATGCTGAACAGACCCCATGCACTTCAGTCATGTTCTTCCTGCTTTGACACTCTTATACTAAATCCTCACGTTTTCATTTCAAATGTCTGTTCACTTGGGGGATGTGTCATATTCCTCATTTTAAGGAACAATGCACATGGATGGTGCATTGAAACAAGAACATAACAGAAACAAGGAAACCATTTTGAAGCATCTGACAGACTTGCTTGGGCTTATGTTCACATAGGATTGAACCAATCTCACAAAATTCATCATCTAAGTGTCCACAAGAACCTGTCCTCCTTTATTAGCTGAACATTGATCATCATCAAGCATTATGCCAGACAGTAGAAAGCTAAGCTACTGAAAAGGAAGATATAACAGCAACACAGAAATTTTTAAAAAAGCTCATGTCAGTGACTCAGTTTGTTTTCATTATGGAACAAACTTTCTAGAAGCAACAATAACACAAGTGAGGTCTGTCACTCTACCAAGACATTCTACCCCCAGTGTTTACAGGTGCTTTATACCAATTAAGCAAAAAATAGAAAAGAAATTACTAGGTTATATTAAAAGAAAAGCTTAAAATAACCACTGTGAGCTAATGTTAGAGGCATGCAATGAACTAGGTTAGGTCACACCTACAACATATTATTGCCTTCGGCTCTGACATGTCCTTTATGAGTTCTACAAATACAGGGGTAGAGCTGTGGAGAAGAGCATCAGCAGTAAATTTCCCATCAAGCCAGCCATTTCTTTTCTCCCTCCTTGTTTTCCGTATTTGATAAACATTTAAAAAATACATTAAAAAAATTAGAAAATACAATTTTCTACTCCATCCTTATTTAAAGAAAATTATGACACTACAGTTGCAGAAGTTCTTGGATTGTTATTTTCTTACTTATGTGAATAAGAAGTCAGGATTCCAGCAAAGTCATCCCATCACTTCTGTTGCTTTTATACACATGACTAAAGATACGACTGTTGTCCTAACCCCTTCCTCACAAACATGGTCACATCATGTCATAAAAGATGGTGTCACACCTAAAATTAGAAGCAAATCTCAGCTGTGATGATTTTAACACTGAGCCTAACCTTGAGAAATGCTGAGTGCCTTCCAAGAGGTAGAGGAAAATGGATTCAAGGGTTCTCAACAGCATACGGATTTTGATCGCTGAAGAGCAAATCAAAAGACAATAGTAAAATGAGAAAAAAAGAGAGAGAAATACAGAGGTATTTAGAATAGATACTTCAGGAAAACAGAGTGCTACGATTACTGATATCCATTTATATATCATACTTGGGGATTGTTTTTATGAGGACTAACATGCTCTTTAATTTTGAAGGTTCAGTTCAAAATCTAAGCTAGTGGCTGACAGAACCAAACCTGCTCAAATTATATTAACTCCTGCAAGTCTGTGGGCATTTGACCCACAGAAAAAAATAATGACATTGCATATTAAAGATAAATCTTAAATGACCCCATTTACTTCAGTGTGTCACATGACAGACTCGATGGGATCACTAGCTATTTCTGAATTACACCAAAGCACAAAAGTGTGGAAAAAAATGACATTAGAACATGCAAAACTAGCATAGCCAAAACTATGAAGCTAACAAGACGCCTACCAATTCTTACTACTTTGCAATTCACCAAATGACACTTCACATTCTTCACTTTGTCTTGTCTTGTCTTTTCGTTGTTTTTCCACTTCAAGTGCAAACTTTCTGCACAGCTCAATATCTAAAGCCATCTGTAAACTACTCAGTACGGTCAGTATACCAGATTACAAATCATTATAATTATTTATAGCAATGATGTCATGAATCAAGGAAGATTGGTATAATATTCTAAATTTAATCATTGATGGTATCCATTTTTATGCAAATCAGCTCATCTACAGCTATTTGGAATACAATTTATTTCTCTTGAGACTGGGAAACCAGTGACAAAGATATATGGTGGCATGAGATATGAAATTTGTTTTGAAAGCATATCAGATCAATAGAGCAATCAAGAAAAGACAATATTTCTACCATATATGATGTGCAATATATGGTTTGCTATCTCTTTTTTTTTTTTTTTTAAAAAAAAAAAAAAAAAAAAGCTTATTTTCTTCAGATTACACTGTGTCAAAGCCTTTCAAATTTAATTCTTACAGGCTTTCTGAGAAGACACTGAACATTATGTGTCTAAAACTTACAGCGTCTGACTTCCAAGGAGTGTGAAAGCTGCAGATTTATATCATACTTCACAATATAAAATTGAACTATTGTTCCTGGTGGAGCCAATGGGATATTCTGTCACATCTCTGGGTTCTACCCCTGTACTCTGTCCAAAAGAGCTGGTAGAAAATACAGCCAAATGAGGCATTTATGTCCATCTCACAGCACAGCATATAATGAAAAGATTGGTAGACCTTTCCTTTATTTTATTTTACTTTAGTAATCCTTTTAGGATAACCATTATCATAGCACATAGAGACAAGTGCCTGAAAGTCTGTGCAATGACCATACAGACTAAGCATAAGAACTTGAAAAATCTTGAAATTTACTTATGAGAGTATGTATGTCAAATATATATATTAAATATCATATACTCTCTGAAGACTCTGGCTTCTACTATGTCAAGACTGGACTTTCATTCAAACTATTAAAACGCTGGTACTATGGTTAGGAAACTGAACTTACCACGTGCATTGCTATGGAAAAAGAATCTGCAGAAGATAAATTTCTGTTCTGCTTCAGAAGTGACACAGACAAAAGTGAGTGAAGAACTGACCTTCATATATCATAGCTTTCTTATGGAAAAGATGCAAATTCTTCGAAGTATTTGCATCCCTTCATCTGCAATCTCACTTGAGTGATAAAGACTTGACTTACTGTCTGCCTAATCCATAGGAAATTGCCTACTGACACCTACAAGTGATAAGCTCCAAAAATAAAGTAAAATTGATCTCACAAGGACAAATGGACTGATTAGGAGAGGGGGAAAATTATTAAACAGTGATCAGAAAAACTTACTTTCTTTGAAAGGTTACAAATTAAAATCTACATATTGCTTAGCAATGAAATATGCGTTCAATACAAATGCTTTTGTTTTCCCACCTAGAGGTAACAGTTAACAGAGCAGTGGTTAGCAGAATTACTGCTACAATAAAAATCTGCCACCATAAATAATTCAGTTATATATATCTGTGTGTGTATATACATGTAAATGTATATATACATAAAGGTTCACTGTCTATTATTGTTTTAAAAGCTGATCAAACCATGGAAGACCAGTTTCACTGTACTAAATTCTGCACAGTGGCTTGGTAACTTATTATCACAGCTAATTGGAAAGCATATGTGAGCCTGGTTTTACCATGCTATGACATGTCAAACTCCCACAAAAGATTCCATAGGGAAAGTATGCATCCGGGTAGAAACAGCTGCTTGTGTCAGGTATAATCATTTTCTTACTATAAATGCACAAACGTGAGACACAATGCTCTTCTGTTGTATGAAACAAGTCTTTTTGCAAATATGTCTTATTTTCTTAAAATAATATTCATAATTTTCTGCAGTATTGCCTCAAGTCATAGAGACATAAACATCTACATCAGTATATTGGAGAATGCTTTTTATTATTTGGCATGGAATTAGTACTGAACTTAGAATTTTAACCTTTGCATCACAACTATAACCAGTCAGTTATGCAATCTAAAATTAACCTAATGAGTATATTTTAGTATTCTCACCTAACAGATTTTTTTTTATTTATTTATTTTCTTTTGGTATAAAATGTCTTAATGTTGTTTTTGTAATTGAAACCACACTGCTTTACAAGCATTAAGCCACTTCATTTTGTATTTTTTCTTAGCTCTAAGAATAATGCAATAAGAGTCTGATTTTACTTTAATGGAGAAAACATATGAAGGTGTCATGTCCCTTAAGCACGCATGATCCAGCTTTTCCTTTGCCTGTGTAATAGTGTTACCAAGCAAGGAGTGCCAGCCTGGCCTTTGTAAGGCGAGCACAAAGCTCAATTATCAAGCAGCCAAAATAACTAGAATTAGCCTTATCCAACTGGGAACTGTAGTACCCTCTCAGGTGAAAAGCCCTGCAGCCTTGAATTAAAGGCTAGCTATGGCTGGACAATTGTATTTGTAGGTGTATGAGCAATGCGAGATGGTAACCAAGGAGTCACCCATAGCCAGTAACCTGTCCTCAGGGTCAAGTGTTCAGTATCTGGTGGAAGCAAAGACCTCCAGTCAAACTGCAGAACTAGACTTTCTATTATGGCAATGTAGTCCCTAATTCCATAAAAAACTTTTAGCCAACCACACACAAGGACCCCTAAAACCAAGCAGTGGATGCACTGATTGCTCAATATTTGGCACATCCATTTCATTGCCTATGGCATGTTTTTTATTGACACAGTCAATAAAGATATCTTAGTTATTTGACCTTGCTATTTTCTGGTTTTGTATCTTCTAAAAATAAGCAATTTAATTGTTTGCCAAATTAAAATAAATTAATGCTTTACTTGCTGTAAACTGTTGAATTTCATGCCTTCCTCTACCCCTAACAACACTATGAATCAAATATTCTATTTCTAGCATTTCTTGTTTATTTTCTCAGATTTGTGTAGCAACCACCATCGCCACGCATGTCAGGTAGGAGCTGGTGTTGCGCTGTTTTAACTGCTGATGCAAAAAAGCCATCTTTCATTGGAGTCATTTAAAATTTTACCTCCCATAAAAATGTCCCACTGCAGCTTACACATACCAACTGTTTCACTGCAGGGAAGTCCCTTGTTGAACACCATGCAAGGATATTATGAACTCTTATATACAAAAAGTTGTGGCTTTTACAAACACAGAAGCAGAAACTGTGAAACACCGGAACCCCATAAAAGAGATGCAACTACAAACGGGAATTGCCCAACCTGACCTGTCAGGTCCTGACTGGACCTGGTCGAGTGACACTATTGCCAAAAGCAACATGGCAGAGTTCTGTTTTTTTCTCTCTCTTTGTTTACTTTTATCATTGTGTTTAAATTAAGGGATGAGAACTGAATAGCACTACATCATCAGAAAATAATAATAGAGATTGTGTGGAAAAACACTAGGCTGAAAACATAGTACTAAAGAATCTCACCTGGTTAGGAAAAATTGAGAACTTCAAAATACTGACATTGTACCCAAAAGAAATTTGTAGAAAGGATCGTAAACCCTAGTCAATTAAATACAGGAACACAATAAAGCCTAACCCCACCCTAAAAGTATAAAGAACAGCTAGCATAAAGACCAGTAATTATGACCACAAACACACAAAATGCAAAATGACTACTAGTGAGCCTCTGTAGTCCTAGTTAACATTCAGGATATGACAACAGCATCCAAAGATACAGCCACTGCAGAAAGGTGAAATGAAATATTTGCATGCACAGTGAACATGGGCTCACTTACAAACAGGGGTAAGTAGTGAAATGGTAAAGACTGCTGATGCTAGCAAGCAATTCGTGATAGTAAAGACAAAAGCTAAAAGACAGGACTGCAAAAGAGAAACTGAATGGGCAATAAAATGGCAAATGAACTCAAAGTATGTAAAGGGAAAGTGATGCGCACAAGAAAAGCAAACCGAGCTTCACATATAAAATGACATTTTACAACTACAACCACTCAGGAGTGAAATCTTAGATTTGCAAATCCTTCCACAAGATAACATCTGCTGAGTGCTCAGGAGAAGTCAGAAAAAGAACATCAAAAAATCTAAAGTGGTGCTAGAAAAGGAACAGGAAATAAAATTGCCAACATCACAGTACCAAACAAATCCACAGCATACCTTGACACCTGGTACGGTTTGGTATCCCTCATCTTGGAAAGGATATAGGTGGAATGGGAATTGTTCACAGATGGACAGCAAGGATATAAAATAATATCTGCATGAGGAACTACCAATAGAGAATTCTCCAGGCTTGGTAAAAAGGGTGATTTAGGAAGGATATGATAAAAGTCTGCAAAATCTTGAGTAGCATAGAGATAGCAGACAGGAACCAATTGTTTATTGTCTTTATTTAAAAGCACTGTCATCAAAAGAAACTCATAGAAAATGGGTTAAGATGAAGCAAAATGATGCATTTTTTTCTCAGACTAGATCCAGACCCAGGGAACTCCTTGAAAAATGATGTTATGAATACCAAAACAAGTCCTGTGATGTGAAAACAGCTGGAAATTGTGAGATTACTGAAGAGTAATGCTCATCCCTGACATCTATTCACAGCTAGTCTTGGAGACAGGACACTCAGGTCTTCGTGGCAGTGTATCACAACAGCATAGTAAGGAACATGTCTACAGCACTGCAGTAGGACACCTTCCAACACCATTTTCAAGAGTACAATCATGAAGACAGAATTCTGACTGAGCTTGATGGGTGCCATCACTCAGATAAGGGAATTACACATTCAAAAGCCTTCAGCCAAAGCCACATTAAGATTGAAAGAACCTTGCTGGAAGAGAGGTGGAGTTTATAGTTCTTGTATTTAGTCAAAAATAAGAAGAATTCTTATCTTCCTCACAAGTCCTATTTTTGCATGTCTGCTTCAGTGTCTGAGAGGGACCACTGAAAGCCAAGACACAGGCACACCAACCCAAGGCAGGTGTGCTCAGCCTCCATCCTTCCAAGAGATGTTCACAGCACCTCACAACACAAAACTGCTCTGTAAGAAGCTCTCCACTGCTACCTGCCATTTTCCTGCACTGTTCCCAGGCAGGCTTTGGGTTCTGGACAGGCCTAAATGCAGTAAAATCTGCTGGAACCAAGCAAACCCAAGGGCACGTGAGCATTATAGCTGAGATCAATGGCTGCAGAAACCAGCACATGTAATGCATAGAACAAGACTGCACAAACACTCTCAGTCCAGACATATGGTTGTAAAGATGAGTCTTCTGCTGCTGGAAAAAAAAAAAAAAAAAAAAAAAAAAAAAAATCTGGACTCTTAAGAAAGAATATCTGTGTATCACTTCTGTATGACAGAGCATGGGATAAATCAACAGAGAATGGCTAAAAAGTTGTGCTGACTTCTTGGGAAGAGGCGCTGAGTAGGAGATCATGGAAAGCTATAAGCAATCAGGTTTCAGGTACAGTTTTATCATAGTAAAAATGACCTCATGCTTACAGTGTGTAAAAAATATATATTGTACACTGAGGAAAAAAATATACTTTTTTTTTTTTGAAATTCAACTACATTTCATATTATTCAATCTATTTGTAAATGTTTGTAAATCCTCAAGAGATCCTAAACCTCACGAATACAATAAATGCAGTGCAGTCTGGATCAAATGCCTGCAATGACATCTTTCAGAAAAGCTGTGCCTTAAGACACA
This sequence comes from Heteronetta atricapilla, assembly GCA_011075105.1. Taxonomy (NCBI): domain Eukaryota; kingdom Metazoa; phylum Chordata; class Aves; order Anseriformes; family Anatidae; genus Heteronetta; species Heteronetta atricapilla. Next base: position 32,141,326 of record CM021732.1, on the reverse strand, counting down.
CTAAGGTAATAGTTAACACACAAGTTGTGCTAAGCTAGCCATCCTCATTGATTTAATAGCATCTCCAGCCATTTATGGAGACAGAAACATGTCTTCATAACTCTACACTAATAATTAACTGTGATGCCATTAAAGACCTATGCTTAGGGCTCCAGAGGGACGATGAATCATGTATTCACATTTTAGCCAGGAAAATAATTGCCTGGTTGCAAGGATGCTCATACCTACTGCAAAATAATTGTAGGGAAAGCATTAAAAAACAGAGAAAACCAAAAAACTTCATACACCCATAATGTAATTAACGAACTTGTTGGGTTTCTACAGGACTACAGTTAAGAATTACTACAATTCTTTGTTGCAAAATTAGCACGCCTACTAATATGCTGAGGAGATATGATTGCAGATTATAATATTTTAAGGACATATGAGTACACATCATTACAGAGAAACCATTTATTTTCATTCTGCTTACTAGTTGTACTAGTGAGTTTTTTAAAGTTAAACTTTGCTTCTATGCAACTTTAATCAAAAATAAGAAATATGCAAGTAAACAAAACTCTTCTCTGGGACTGAAGTTCACAAAATTGAACTGCATTACCAAATCTACAGTAGAGACAGATAATTTCCACAGAAAGTCACATCAAAAATAATCTCTAAGCAAAATAATTTAATTTGTACTATGTCTTTCGGCCTAGGGATATGGAATTGTACCCATCATGCAGTATGCAACTCATCATAGATGCACAGACCCTGTGCTCATTACTACTGTTTTCCTCTATCTGAATTCAACAGTTAAAATTTTAAGAGTTTAAATTTTCATATACACATACGCATGTATATATAAATGGAAATAAAAATGCTTATAAAACTTATGTTATATGTATTTATATGTAAGTATTTTTATCCCACAAGGTTCAAACGAAAGCTTGAGGACATGACAAACATTCAGACTGATTTTTTTTTTAAAGGAAGGGAAACATAAGACTTTTCTAAAGATACTTAAACAATATATAATTATTCAGTTACTAGCTTCTGAGCTGACTGATGTTTGAGGACTGACTCATGGTTTTTATTCTGGGTGGGCAGCAAAGCCGTGCTGTCTCTCACACATTTCCTTAACCAGACTATGAAGTCAGAGCTGAGCAACGTAAGATACTCTCATACTTTTCCAGGAATGAAGAGTGAGAGCTGGCAAAAGAGGCACAATTTCCTGCCATGTAGTGCAAACTCTCACCATCTCACCAACGGGTAAAGCTAAATGAAATAAGCTTTTTTCTTTTTTTCCTTTTTTTTTTTTTTTTGTATAATCAACAAGAATAGCACAGAGACTGTTTTGTGCTCATCAGAGTATGTAGATTATTTTGACTAGATCGTACCCTTTGAAATAGCAAGTCCTTGTCCTCTACGCAGAATTTTGGTAAAACCACATCGGTCTGCTTGATTACCTAACAGCTGATTATAAGGGACCGCCTGCTATCAGGCCACAGAGTTCATGCCACACGCTGGCTCAGCTGCAGAGCCCACAAAGAAAATAAAGTAGCACTCATGACACACTGCCATCCATCTAACTGGTTTTGCTCAGAAGATCTGTGCTACATACAAATTCAGTTGTCGTGGTCCATCCAGAACTAGCACTACCCAGTTATATGGACACACAAAATAAAAACATCCCCTCACCTCAGACTTCTTCACTCAGGGACTATCTGGGGCTGGACTAGACAATCTCCATAGGTGTCCTCCTACCTCAAAGATTTTGTGATTCTGTAATTATTTCCAAACATTGAAAAAAAAGAAAATTATTTGCAGAAATCAGAACTTACAGAGACCAAGTCCAGCAACATACCATGCATGAACAGCCCTTTGTTCTCACAGAGAGAGCCTCCATCTTTTGTGGTGTGCCACATGAGTGGGGAGACCACCTGAACACCTCTCAGCACAGGACTTACACCTTAGATCTATACTTAAAAGTTCATGGGTATTATACCCCATTTATTTATTTTGTAAGTAATTTATGATGGTGGGCCAAGCATGGACAGGTTTATTTCAGTTTTAAAGCAGCCTATTTTAGTTAATTTAAACACATAGCTAATAAATTCAAGCAATGAATAGACCTAGCTGTGCTGTTTCAAAATGCTAGCGCTCCCATTGCAAACCAGCAGCTGGAGGCCATCACCTGCAAAACTCTGCTAGCAGAAGATATTATACATTTCCTTTTTTTCACTCAAGGAGAAAAACGGTCAGATGACCCCTCAGGATTTTTCAGATGATTTTGCCTTCAGTGGAGAAGTCACACCAAGTCTTTTTTTTCTGGCAAAGTTCTGGAAATAGCAAGCCCTAGATGGGCAGCAACCTGGCAAGGACAGCACCTGGCAAGGACAACAAGGCCTTCAACCAGCACCACCTCTGGCAGAGCAGACACAGCCATCAGCTGAACCAAAACAAGATCAATTTAAACCAAACAGTCTATCAGAGGCTTAAATTCTGACTTAATTTTTGTTTATGTACAGGCTTAACTCTACTGACTTAAAAACAGTTCATTGCAAAAATTTTCACACAATCACTTTCCTTGATCTGTGTGGAAGAATGATGTTATAAACCATCCATGGGGCAACCCTACTACAATTAATAACAGAGCTTCCAATCTTTCTCGATCAATGTACAACTGCATAAAAACTGGAGAAAAAAAAAAAAGTTTGGTGTTTTTCTGAACTGATACAGGGTACCTGCTTTCACAATTCACAAGCAGTACAGACCCTTATTTATAGAAGTGTTGGCACCAACAGTTTTCAAATGTAAAGTGGAACTTGCTTTGAGGGAGAAAAACATCAATGAAATATTTTAAAATGTGTTTTGGACCTTCTGTTTACATTTCCACCTTGGGAAGAGAAAATTATCTCATTTTATTATAAGTCTGTATTTCTTAATAAATTTTATATGGCAAATATTTACTATAGTTATGCTAAAAGACTAAAAAATAATTTGATTTATTTACTTTACAACATGACATCACGTAGGGATAAATTATGCTTGTGCTGCCAGGACTACAAATCAATGCAAATTGGTTAAGGGGAGATGGACAAGATGAAAGCTGGGAGGAGACTGAAAGCACCACTACTGCGGTCATGCCCCTCGGCCCCCCACACTCCTTCAGTGTCAGAGCTGGCCGCTCTCACCATGTCAGAGCGGAGTTATGCAAGGCCTTGGCTCCGCTACAGGGATCTTGACTTTGCTCCGCACAGGGATCTTGACTTCGCTCCAGAGCCAGCAGAGACGGAGGGCCTGGAGCTGCTCTCCATCCCCAACATAGCGCTGGCAACGGACACATCTATTCAGATTCCACTTGTTGCGATAACAGTCTTGGGATTCCACGTGGAGGCCAACGCACACGCTGCAGCACCAAAGATAGCCAAGCTGCCTTCATCACTGCTGTGGACTGCCAGAGACTGGCAGGAATAGCAATCCCATAGCCTAAACCCAGGCCTTTCATGCAGCTTCGTTAACACCCCGCTGCAGCCTTCATGCTGCACCATGGTGGCTCCTCCAGGCCGGACCAGGCCACATGTCCTGCAGGTGGTGCACCTGGTGGACAACAGCGGCCGTACTGGCAAGCCTGTTGATGCTGCTTTGTCTGCTCCCAATTAAAGAGCTAAGACGTAAACTGATGAGTTCAAGTTCATATGAATGACCTCACCACATGAATGAACTCATAAGACAGCATGTGTATTTTTAGGACAGAATTTCTGGAAGCATTTGGCACTGGTCTAATTCTGTTCCCACTGATTCCAATTCTACTCTTCCAGACAGTCTACTGCCAGGACATTGCTTAAACAGGAATCTGGCAGAAGTCTATGTACATTCAGGCTCTGTCATCTTGATTTTTTTTTTAATTAACATTTTTAAAATTAAATTAGTTCATATTTTAATAAAACCTACATTTGAGAATAAATTACTTTCCTCCCTTGCCTTTTAAACCTCTTCTGCTACAAGTGCAGATGTGAGTATTACTGAATTTGGAAGGTCATGGAGTCATGACAGTTTACACAAATTGGAAACCTGCTTCAAAATACATCATATGATTAATCATAATACCATACTTCACTTTAATTAGAGTCATGAACTTTTCAGCAGCAAAATCAGCATCTGAATTAGTATATGTACACTTCACTTCAATCATACAAATAAGTAAGCTGAAGAAAAGGATAACTCATCAACAATTGAATTATAAATATCCTGCAGTTCACCAAAACCTTTGTGGACAACAATGAAGTATTAAGTGGAAAGTAAAGCAACTTATGGTAATTAGATTTAGACTGCTACTTAAAGAAAGTTGTGACTCAACACTAATAACTAATTTTACCTTCCATGATTAGTGAAAGCTGATTAGTATTAAGTATGTTATTTGCTGGCTCTGACATGATTATTGTCTTTACAAAAAAAAATGCCTTATTAATTTTGCTGCAGCTACATATTTTTCTTCTACAAATATGCTCATCAATGCAGTAAGTATTCCATAACCCTTATGTTATTAAGCTCTCCTATAACCTGCAAAACTCATGGGTGATCCTGTGTAGAATTCAGTGTTCAATTCATGTGTTCTAAAAAAGAACATAGAAAACAAACATATATTAATTCACTTCCTTCTTCAATTTTTTAAACCTTAGAGTTAACAACGTATTTACAGAGACCTTAGCAGCAGTATAAAATCATATAATTCTTTTCAGCTCTTGGTGCAAGAAGGTGTAATTCCTTTCTCTTCAATGGCATTTACTCTTTAACAGTGGTTGCTTAAAGTCCCTAGGAGAATTAGAAAGGTGGAGTTGCTCTGGTATGTCTTCTTACAGTAGCACAGAATTTCTCAAGGACAAACATTTAAACTTTGCTCTGGAGTTAAGCCATAAAGAAATTTCCCTGGGCAGGGATTGTCTACCAGTGAAATGCTGCTGCAGACTTTTATGTTGCTTTGCAAAGGGAGAACCTTAGCATCCAGGGAGCTCAACGAGAAAGGGGAGACTCATCAAGGCTGTAAATTTCCCCCCCACCCCCCACCCAACAAATGTTCACGTCCCTTCTAGAAAATATGATGGAAGTAATTGTTGCAATATTACGGTTCTTCTCCCTCTTTGTGTTCCTCTCTTTCATGCCTCTTCAGGTTAAATTTCTATGAATTTAACCCCCACTTCACTACTGGCATGCTCATGCCTATACTGTTCTTCACACAGCTGAGAGAGTTGTAGTTCTCATTCAGATGAGCACAGACTATAACGCAAAACCATTCTGGAAGAGGAAAAATCCAGCTGTTGCAGTGTGCTTCTCTATGATTTACCTAGGGCTGCACATGGCTTATTATTTTATGTAACATTTTCTTACCTATCTAGAGATTTTTACAGCTGCTTTATTGAGTGTTCTATTGGATTACACAGGTGATCTCCGTCCAAACTGAGTCTCTTGATAACGTGTATGGACTATGTCAGTTTTACTGTTGCGGGTTTACAATGATGTAAATGAGAACACAGACAGGCCTTGGCTCCTACCTACAAACATAAGAAACCTTAACATTTATGCCTCTTTTATGATGTATTTTAGAGAACAGGACTGTCCCCATAGGTTGCTTTCCCCTCAGGCACCAGTTCTAAAATCAATGGCTGAATTTACAGGGAGGGAAAAAAGCAAAAGAAAAGAGAAAAAAAAAAAAAAAAAAAGGGAAAAAAAAAAAAAAAAAAAGATTACCTTTGTAATCTTTTCAGATCCCCAATGGGCAACCTCTATTAGAGTCTGTTTTATTTTCACAGACTAAGGTCCAACAGCCATGACGGGCATGTGAGCCCCCATAAGCTGCACACACTGGTTCCACTTCAGTGAAACCGAGTGAAGTGAAACTGGCAGGTTTTCTGAAGCTCAAATAAAACTTATTTTCTTGTACTAATTTAACTGAGTACCTGAAAACTTGACCTATTCAAAGCCTGTCTCCTCTGCCATCTGCTGGAGCCCTACAATATAAACTCTGACATACCCAACTATAACATATGAAATCTGCCACAAGGAAACCATTATTGTGATGTAAGAGAAATTGAGTGAATGATCTGATTATCAAGGATACTATACAAAATTTAAGCAAGCTTTCATCTTGGAAACAGCAGTTAGGTGAGCATTCCAAATCAAATAAACAGTAACCTTCCAGGCACTTCAAATAAATGAATATTAAACAAAAAGCCATGGGTCCAACCTCTAGTCTTTTTCACTATATATAGCCCATTACTCTACTGTAGTTCATAAAGTTACCTGAGATGTACGCATCTGTAATTGAGTCCAGACTGTTACATTATTTTCTGCTGTGTTTTTAAAACGAGTGTCAAAACCAAGTTTTAGAGTATAAGCTGCATATTACCCATATGCCTTGCAGACCACTGTAAAAGAGCCTGTATGCAGTGGTGTCATGTGGAAAATGCATTCCGAGCCATAAATTTCAGAATCATTTTCACAGGCATGACACAGATTGTGCTAAATCAAAACAAACGTCTCCTTTAACAAATGTGCCAATGTGTCACTCCTGGTGCCTGGCCAGACTCACTGCTGAATTGTCACTGGCAGCACTAGAAAAGGCAAAAATGGAGAGGACTTCTGCATAGGCAACTTGACCTCCTCAACCCCAGCACACCAGACCTCCCAGAGCAAAGCTACACTGAGGAAGCAAAGCTGCGGGGAGGTGATTCTTGGTTCTGAGCTGAGCCTACAATGTCCCTGGCATCACAGGAGAACCTCCCTACTGCTGTTGGTCTTGTTTAAGAAACAGGGTGCCTTTTTTTTTTTTTTTCTTACAACATTTCAGAAATGATACCGTACCAACAAAGAGAGGCTTCAGCACCTTCAGCTCCCAATGGCTTTAACAGAGTTTTAATCTCCAATTAAACCATGGTTTTCCACATTTCAGAATAGGGACTGAGAATGTAAAGAAGCCACAGTTCAGGTCGCCCAACGGGTTCATTATATTATCCTGTATTTGGCTCCATAGAGTTGTAAAAGAACTTAATCATTTCCCTATGCAGCTGTTTGCCTCCAGTCATTTTCAAGGTGTAGCAGAGCAAAGTTGCAGCTAAAACAGCTAAAACAGCTGTTTTGGTGAATAAATCTGTGTGGAGGGAGAAATTGTTTTGCCCTTGCAAAGTTCTTGCCACTAACACTTCCAGCATTTTAGAATCCACACTTCCACAGTCTTAGAAATAGGTATCAAAATTTGCCAGAGAAGATATCACTCATCCAGAGAGGTCTTTTACTGTTCCCACCTAATAATTTTTTTTCTTGAATTACAGGTCTGAAAAGCACTGTTCAAACACTGTGCAAGAAAAAAGGCTTTCTGGAGACCAATAAGAATTTTTTGTTGTTGATCATATAAATAAGGTAGACCCAATTTAAGCAGGGTATTAGACCAGATAGCCTCTAGAGGTCTCTTCCAACTTACATTTTTCATTGTTTCTGTGATCTGGAAAAGGGCGATTCATCTGAGACTGGGTTTACTATATGGAAGTGCCAGAAATTTACGCCAGAAATGTGAAGCAGACCATGAGAATGTATGTTGGCTACTGGCTGTCGACTGGAGGAGCTGGTAAATTGATGTCGTTGAGGGGTTTGACCCTGCCAGCGTCTAGGCAGTCTAAAGCAAGGGCATTGTGCCAGACAGGATTTTTCTTTTCCCAGTTCAACATTATGCCTGCTCAGCTTGAAGACTGTTTCTCCACCAAAATACACTGCAATGTGGCCTTTGCCAATGGCTGCAGCTCCTGCCCACCCCAGGATGCCCTACGGGGCTTCCAAACCCCTTCCCCATGGCATACCATCTGTACCCTGCCTATACACCAGCTCTGATATGCCAAACACAGCCTGCCCATGGGCAGTGGTTATGCCAGACCCAAGCTAGAGATGGGAAGGTAATTATATAATGTAATTTAGAAACCTGAGTGTCCTAAGCAACAGCAAGGATTGCAAGTGGAATACAAGCCACATGGGGCTTTTACAGACCGGAGGCATGGTATGCGGAAAGGGCATGACACGAAGAGATGATGAGAGAGCAGTAGGTTTAAAATGAATAATGAGAAGATAGAAGTGTGGCCATAAAGGGGTAGGGCAGAAGTATTTAGCCACCACTCAAGATACTGTAGAATAATGTTTTCATTCAGGAACTACAGATAACTGTAAATCTCTTGGAAAACATCAGTCTCGCTGGCATCCAGTCCTTGACTTGCAAATAGGAGATAACATAAAACCAGTTTCTCAGAAATACAGTGATTTCCGTACTCATCCTAATGGTCACAATCATGGTGTTGGATGGGTACCTACACCATGACAGATGTCTTTTTTTTTTTTTTTTTCTTCAAATGTACTCTTAGAAAATGCAGGGAATTACAGAAAAAAATGCAAAGAAAGTTAAATACCCCAGTGCTACGATGTGAAGCAACCTTTAATCACAACATGATTAACTTGTTTTTTCTTTCACGTGAAATATTTTCCCTTCCTGTGAAAGCCTAATGGCATATTCAAAGTGCATGTTTGGTCTATGACTTGGTGAGCCACCTCTGTGTTGCTTCAGTGCAGCCTTTCGGCTGACAGAGTAGGCTGGGAGAAATTTCCTGTCCAGAGGGCACAGGCAAGCAAAAAAGCCTCCAGTTCCTTTTATGGGGGAATGACACTGGCTGGAGCAAAAGGCTAATGCAACGTGCAGTAGCCTCTAGCTAAGAGCTGATAATCACCCCCTGTGCTATCGCTCAGGTGATGGCACAACCAGCACCTCCTCTCCATCCCAAAATGGAGCAGGAGCTAACACTCCCCTCCCTTAGAAGAAATTCTAGGTGGTTTTAGCTAGCTGTTTGTGCAGCCATTAACACACAGCAAGAAGGGCGCAGCCAGCAGCACTGCCTCTGAGCTGTTAATTGTCATGGTCTCTGTTTGGTTTATTATCCACACTGCTTGCAGGAAAGGAACTTGTGTTTCCCAGAAAGCTGCTGCTCCACGTTGTAAAGGCACATGCCACTCTCTTCCAGTGGCCATACTGTGAAAGAACAACAGCCTCTTCTCAGTTCCATGACAGGCAGAATCTAGCCACCTGTCTTTGGGCTTTGGATGCCCAGTGGGTGCAGACAGGCTCCAAAACCCTTGAGTAAGTTGTTAATGCAGCAGAAAGGAACAGGACTTTGCATATCTGCCCTCAGGATCTCTTACCGGGTGGCTGGGAGCAGCTCTTCACAGAGCTTTCTGCTCAGCAGGGACTGTTCTGGGACTCCCACATCTCCCCGAGGTAACAGACAGCTTGTGCACCCTGCATCCCACCGCAGGAGCCCAGGAGTTGGTGCAGTAACTAGCTTCAGCTGCACAGGACCTTTCTCGGATATGGCATCTAATCTAAATTTATCCCTAGTGGCTCTTGCGTCTTCAGTGGTTTATAACTGAAAGAGCTGGAAGGGTTGGCCTGGGGTTCAATGCTGGTTTTCTGCTAAGAGAGTTATAACTGGAACTGACACCAAATGAATCTTATCCGATACAAACAGCTATAATACTGTTAAGTGCCTTGGGAAACAGATACTTTAAAGTTGCGTAGTTATATTGCTATTTTAGCTGGCCTCTGAGGCTATGTCTAAACAGCACAATGCTGTGCAATTCAGAGATACCCCGTCTTAATATAGCACAACCACAGTGCTTCGCTCAGGCTAATTTGGGAAGCACAATGCAGAACATCTTTTTGTACAGCTTCTGGTAGACTATTTAGCTCAACCAGAATTTGCTGAAGTAATGCAGCACAGTTTGAGTTTCCTAGTTATATAAACAACACCATCTTATCTTTTAAGGTCATTATGAGAACAAATTCATCTGTGAAACACTTGGACAAAATGGGCAATATGCACCATCAACAAATCCTACATGTCACCCAGTTCTATACCCAGTGCAGAGCTGGAGGGTAAGTGATAAAGTTAGAGCTTGACTGAACAGAGAAAGGACAAAAGATATTTGCAAAACCATCTATGGAGCTAGACCATCTATCAAGAATTACCAAACAAGCCAGAATCTGCAGGGAAAAAAAAAAAAAAAAAAAAAAAAAAAAAAAGTCACAATAATGAAAGTTAAATGGCTATGTTTAAGACAAAAGGAGGAAAATGAAGGGTACCTGGACAATCAAATTGCTGGTTAACTCTTCTGTTTTAGCATTCCACTATTTCACTTCTCTTTTTCTCCCACTTTTTTTTCCTGGTTTCACATGGCTATCACACACATAAATACAGATAATACACACACACACATAAATACAGATAATATTTGCATTTTGTTTTCTAATTAACTACATCCCTTCAACTTGACCAGAAAACAGAAGAAGGCTGTCCTTCAAATTCTATAGTGCACTCTTTTTAAAATCTATGTTGATACACAGGGTTTCTAAAATTAAACTGAATAAAACCTCTATTTCCTCTTTGGGGATATTACAGTCTTATTTATAAGTACTAGTGTTTTATTCTTCTACAACATTACGTCTGGCTCTGAAACAGTTACACAGAGATGGTTATCTATAGATCAGGGAAGCATAAACCTTCCTCCCACCTCCCCCAGTATAGGGGTCACAGAGTCCTCACCTGGCACTGGATTTAACATGACAGGTGATAACACAGAAGTAAAAATAACTTGTCAGTATTCCCTTCACAGACAGACAATTACTAGTTTAAACACAGGGATGATCTGTTCTTAATTACAGAAGATTTAAATGCATGAGAATACAAACACATGCGTAAGTACGCTCCAGCAGATACACGTATATATACAAACGCACGTACGCACACACACACGCGTTACTTAGAAAAGATTATTTTGGTCAGAAACCCACGTTGAAGTTGGGGCTAACATCAGCTTTAATTAAAATCAGCTCAGTAAACCTGATACTGGATTTCCAGAACTAAATGGAGGTTTACAGGGCTTTAATTAGGATATAAAGACTCTGTTCCCAATGGAACAGATCCTCAGTAAACCCCTCTGCTGTTGCATTATCCCCAGCCCAACATGCGTCATTAGGTGCCTCTGTCTATTTTAGCCTTATTAATGTGTTTAGGCATATAAATCAGTGAATTAGCAGAAACTGCTCCAAGGCTTCAAGATGAGGGAGCCAGTCATTTCCATTGCATCAGCCTTACCTCTCACCTTGCAGAAAAATAAATACTGCAAACCAACCCTGCTAGTTTCCTATAATAACATACTGCATTTCAACAAGTTTATAAAACAAACAGGAATATTCTTTTAGATGGCATCCACAGACCAAAATCAACTGCTTAGGCTGTGATTCACAAGACAGACCTGCTCTCGAGACCAAGTATACTCCACCCTTGCACACAAGTTCAAGAAAATACTTTTCAAGCATCCTGTACTCTTGCTCCTATAATTCTAAAGGGAAAATAAAAAGGTAAATCTAGATAGAGGAATCCTTTAAAGAACTATTGCTTTTCAACTATTTTCCTTATTCAGTGTTCTTCTAAAATGGACATTATTGTTTTATTACTGCTGACATACTTTTCACCCAGAGTGCCCTGTTTTGACAATATCTTAAATCAGAAAATGTTATGTCACCAAAAATCACTGTGTTCTATAAAATGCCAAGTGGCATTCAACTTCAACAAAATATTTCAAAACTACTTGAAATTCGTAACAGGATAAAACCTGCTTTGGCTTCACTCCAAACATTTATTTTCAAATGGGTAAAATACATGGAGGTAATAAATATAAGGTAAATATCAATCATCAAGTCTGAACATGTTACTTTTGATATAGCCTGTCACAATAATACTTTTGGGGAATTATATACAACTCAGTCATAGTACATAGACAACATGTTGATTGAGAAAGTCCTTAAATCTGTTTGTAGCCATAGAAAACCCAGACCTTACAAAGGCAATAGGAAGAAAAAAAAAGTGATAGCTCGAGCTCATTACTTGTGCACCACTGTTCTGTAGGCCTCCAGAGGTTTTGGGGTCACTGATCTGGGGCATCCATACCTGGTAGTCTCTGCTGTAACCACTGCACACTACAACACTAACATCACCAATTTAGGAACTGATCAAAAGCCAGTTGTTAATCTATGCAGAAAATGGTTGATTAGTCACTGAGCTAATTAGCCTGAGTTGGGTCCTACACTGTTACATACAGTCCACTGCTTCAAACCTAAATTGGTTACTTACGTGAGTACTTCAAACAGGTCATATAAATTGTTTTTTTTTAGCACATTTAACAAAGACTGTTTTGAGAGACTTTAAGACTCAAACGTGCATTAGATTCTCCATCACTTCCTCTTTGTAGAGGATGGAGAGCTACGCCCTGACGTTTTATTAGTACCTTTCCCTTGTTGCAAAGTAGAAAAGTGTCTTGACTGCTCTCTTCCACTGTTCAAACTTGTAGTAAATCACTGCCTTTCGTTAGTCCACATCTTTTTGTTCCATTTTGGACCTCTGTTACATGCAATAGCATAGAGTGATCCTCTTCACTTGCCAAAATGAAGGTCACCAGTATGGCTAGGGGTGTACTGGTGCATCCCATAGCTAGGATATGTATAGAAGATGCTCAGTGAGGCCTTTTTTTGTCTTCTTTTGTACTTCCATTGTCATAAAAAAGCAACCATGCAGACATCTGCCAGTATGTAACCTCTTTTTATTTATTTAATCTCGGAGAAAGGAGCTTAGACTGATGTTAATGTACTTGCCTTGAATTTGTTACTGTCACCTGATCAAGTAAGAGTTGATCAAATAGGATATATGGGATATTACTCAGTTTTGGATAGCATTTTAATAGAAATTGTATACATATAAATATAAATCTGCAACATCTACGATAATCATTGGGTGAGATTTGTAGAACACAGGGAAGCACTGCTTATCAGAGTGCCAGCTAACTCAAAATTAAAACCATCTGCAGAGGTTATTCTAGTGAGGCCTGCTGATCCTGGAAACAAGGCAGGGTTGTAGGGTTAGGATGCTGTGAGCACCTACTGTCACAAAGGTATTTTTTTGCTTTTCTATTCTGACACAAGTTATAGTTCATGGCATAAGCTCTAGTACCTTATTCTGAATGATGTTATGTGATACCACACATTTGGCAGACAGAAACCCTTCCGGTTCATAAGTAATTACTTCTATTTTAGCCCCATGACCATGTTTTACACTATTTTACCCAATTAAAAGATATTAATAGAAATCAAGATCATTCAAACTTTTTATCATATCCTGGAATATGCAGCTGTATAAAAAAATCTGCTTATTGACTGTAGCCTGACTGCTGTTGCCTCTGCCAGTAAAACTTAATGCTTTTGGGCTAAATGATACACATTTCACTAATAAAAGTTCAGAGCCTAAATCTAAAAAGAAAATAAAGAGTAAGAGACATACTTAAAGCACATAAGAATAGAATCACTTTTTCAAGGCCACTTAGGGAGGAGGAGGAAATGCAAATGAAGTCAGGTGATTCCGATTTAGAGTCTCCTGTTCTAATAATTGGATAATAGGCTCTTCTCCAACTGCTTTTCCATAGATATACTTTCCGTAGTATATTCTATGCATAATTAGCTGAAATACCAGCTAGAATCTTAAAGAATCATTAAGAAATGAGCTCATAAAAGCAGCAAATAACAAAAAAGAAAATGAGCAACATTATTTTAACATATGTCTCAATCATATTAGCAACTTTTTAATTTCATTAGTACTTGATAAGAATGCCATTCTTCTGGTAAAAAAAAAAAAAAAAAAAAAGAGTATGGATTTAAATATCCATCAGGAAGCCATGGAGCTTTCTGCTAATTGAGCTTTTGAATGTTTATAAATTCAGAAAGGAACACTCAAACTATTCAGGCAGGAAAAAGGAACAATAACTAAAACACTCTAGCTATAGTTAACACTTGGAAGCATGGTTTGAGCATTTGATGTATCAAAATAATGTAAATATTCTATTTACTAGTGTGAAGTAGTCATGAAAAATGCTGTGAACATCTAATTGCTACCAAGAATCTAGAGAATCTAAGACATTAATTTAAAATATTCAATTACCTATTGAACAAAAATCTATTAGGATGCTGTCTTCAGTGTAGCGGCTGCTTGTTAACTCTCCGGCATGGCAATAAAGCTTGGGCAATGAATGTAATTGTACCAGGGATCAAAGAGCTGAGCTCCTACTGAGAAGCTAGTGTATACACTGCCAATATTTCATCATTTGGAGTCACTTTCGTTCCTCTACCTAATATGAAAGCTATAAAAACAAAACAAAACAAAAAAACCTCAAACTATTATTGTTAAAGCCAAAAACTAATTAGTCATTGCTTTCCAAAGTGTTATGTGAAAAGTCTCTAGAAATAATGGGCTGCATTCTCAAATTTTATAGGTTTACCGAGTCTAGTGTTCTCTGGTATTTCCTGTTTCCCTTGGTAGGGAAGATTGAGTCAAGTTTACAAGTCATCTTGAGTAACACACAAGCCTTTCAAGAAAGGAAATAATTTGTAGATTCATAAAGTATATGAAATAAAGACAAGGGTGGTAAACAACGGGAATAGCAAGACTTTTTGCTATTGTTTTCAGAACTAAAATTCCCACTATCTTAAACCTAACACGATACAATTTTCTATTTCTGTGGGGTTAGGTGATGCACTCTTATTTTTCCAGTGAAAATATCTGAGCTTGACAACAGTAACATATGAGATTTCAATTGAAATATATATATAAATCCATTTAAGTCTAAAATACCATTTATATATGTTAATGCACACATACATCATTTATAGGTTACTAATAATATGGAGAACTATAAACAGCTTTCTGCCTCTCTTGTGGGACATTTCAACCAAAGATCTCAAAGCATGATGACACAGAAAGACTTCAATGCAATCCATGAAACACCTACATAAGGTACCTTTATCTTTCTCGGCAGCTCTGTCTGCAATGGAAACAGGATTAAATGTCATGACATCATCAAAGCCCTGAGCTGCTGGGACTCAATTTTAATTGACTTTATGTCAGGATTTCAACTTTTCAGATCATTTGACTGTCCCAGTTGTTGATCACCTTGTTTCCATTTTACAACATAGCTGAAAGCACCTCCAGAAGAACTGCAGCCAGAACACTGTTATCAAACACTACTTTAGTGATGACTCACAGAGAAAAATACCTTCTTTGATAAAAACAGTTCCTAAATCAGTACCTGAGTTGGCGCACAATTACAAGCCAAATTCACTAATGAGATCTAGCAGCATCACAGCCCAAGTGTACAGCTGTTGTCAACTGCATTTCACTTTACCTTACCTATAGTTTATATAGTAATTATGAAAATAAACTGATTAATAAAATGCTCTTTGAACATGTGGTATGTTAAAGCTCTGTCTATATCCATGTACAAGTTCATCTGCCAGCTTGCCAGTATTTTCTATTCTTCATTATGTTAGCAAAAAGCCATAAATTCTCCAAGGACTGCATTCAAGGAGAAAATACTTTTGATTTTACTTAATGAAGAAAATGGGTGCATCTGTATTCACTTGCATAACTAGAATCTACACAGTAAAGATGATGATGATGATAATAACAATAATAAGCATAAATTAGTAATATAACTTTTTCCCCCTTAAAATTGTATATTCAACTCACAGGCTTAAGCCTGAACCCAGCTCCACTGAATTCTAACAGACTCAACTGCCTCTTATGCCAACATGATAGAAGTAGAAGGATTGGTTCCAAAGAGCAAAAATACATAGGTGAAAAAAAGAGAGAAAGCAGGGCAGTTGGACTGATCCAAAACTCAAAAGTTATTGATTAGTGATCCAAACATTTAGGCTCATGTTCTGTATTTCTCAGAGATGCTCTTGCATTCACAGACTACTAAACTACTAAACTGCCCAGAAAGTACCCAGAAGTGTATCAAAATTGTAATACTTTGGGTAAAATCAAGTTTTTCTGCAGAAAACCTCGGCATCACAAAGACATCTTCATACTCTAATGTAAGCTCCAATGTCATTTTTACCAAATTAATCTTGTCCTTTGGACACCATTAGAACCCACTTGGTTTCACCGTGTCATATATCTTGTGTTTTACATACCTGACTCTCTTCAGTGAGTTCATAAAAGCCACAGCTCTAAATTTATCTCTGCCTGATATACATTGAGAAATGTTCACATCTGCATGCAGAGGAGGGGCATCACTTGAGATCCTCACACCTTGTACATAACTCTGCAAAGACCAGCTCCCACAGATGTAGAAGCACTTGGGCCATGAGCTCCTCATCAGAACTACCTCCATTTGGTGATCTGGCACAATACGGGCAGTCTTACAATATGTGACAAAAAGTGAGAAAGCCATAAAACATCTATGTTTTGTTTTTAGCACACAGTGCCTCTGGGTTTTAAATGTTCATAAAAAATATCAAAATATTTTTAGAAATGAAATCCAAGATACCTGTTTTGAATAAACTGCTGTGTTCTGAGGTAACTGGATTGTAAAAACAAATATAAGTATTAATAAAAATGTTCCAGCAGCTTAAATCTGTTGTAATTTAGTAAATTACAGTACACCCACCCAGTAGTTTTATGCTATAAAGTTATTTTGGACTTTATACCAATGTATTTCTAGCAGCAAATCTCCACTGCAGACCATTTATTTGACCTCTTTCTAGCACAGATCATGTTATAGCACTGAAATTCTTTATGCTCCTAAAAATAGCAGTGCACAGATTCTGAAATGATTAATGACAGTTAAGACTGTTGTAGAAAAATAAAATAGTGTATACATCCATCCATCTACTGAAACCTGCAAGATTATTTTTCCTGTTCTTGGGTGAGGATATTAAATTTCATAAGAACTCTGCCCTTCCAAGATTGTCAGAATGTCAATAGCTTTATACAACATTTGTTCTAACATTTAATATAATACATAACTGCCTAGAGGTACCAAAATACAGGCAGTGCTTTAAGAGTGATTTTGTTAAGGTATAAAGAGGAATGTCAGACATGAGTTTATTGTGAAAGTCTTGAACTCAGAAGATTCAGGATTGAGATTTCTGTCTTTTTCACAGCAGAACACAGTTCAATCTGCTTGAAAAAATCTTAAGGTGGATGCTTGGAATTTCTTTATTCTTTTTTTCATATAAGTGCCAATGCATGGCACAGAATTAAAACACTGCTCTCTAGAGTTGGTATCCAGAGATCTCTTATACAGGTAATAAAGAACCACGTATTGTCAGAAAATTAAGAAGATGAAAGCATATCATAGGACAATTGCTACACTACGAGAGCATAAATTACAGTGATATTACCAGAGAATTACACAGAAATACTGTATACTAAAAGGAAGAACTTAAACCTGAATCTGCAGAAAGGCAGTGAAGGTGGGCACCCACTGACCACCAGATTCAAATGATTAGCGAAGAAAAACATAATGCACTACCCTGGAGTAGATGCCTAATTCTGAGGTGGAAAAAATGATCTGATACAAACTGCACTCCATGCATCTTAACACTACTTCTCCCTTCAACTCACTCTTCTGATTCAGGAAATGGACATTATCACTGCTTATATTCTGCTTCCTAACCATGTTAAAAAACAAAACTGGCCCGATGAGAAGTCAAGATGCCTAGAAGGAGAAGTACATGTTCAGCTCGCTAAGACCAAGCCTACCTCAGTGACATGAGCTGGATGTCAGCTGTGATTTAAATGACCACTTATTCCAGTTTCTCTCGAAGAAAATAAGAATTGTGGCCCTTCATTTTCAAGACACAGACCACAGCCCTCCACTTCTTGTGCTCTAAAGAGGCAGAGGGCAGGGAAGGATGCATGCAGCTGTCCCATGGCTTTACAGCATAAACCCAGGACAAGCCTTTTTCTTTAATACCTATATTGCTAGCTTCTAATGGACAGCTCAGAAGAGAGTGGAATAGTAGGCAGCATGGAATTAATATGGCCCCAGCCCAAACCATGCATATTTGGTGTATGGATGAACAGACAGATGTATGAGAGACATGCAACAGGGAAAATCCTCACTTATTGCAAGACATAACCGAGTAGACAGAAAACACTGATGACCATCATTATTTTTCCTCGGGTTCCCTTGTATTGTAGTCCACTGTTCAAAAATTCTGTGATTCTATGAAATGTTATTGTTTGTTGAGAACAGGATGGAATAACGTAACCTAAATTCATAGTGTTGAGATGTGAAACAACAACAGTCTTTTCTGTATGGCTAAGAGGAAACACAGTGTAAAGAACTTGATGCTGAAAATTTAAACAGCAAAACAAAGCAGGGAAACAAGCCAGGATCATTGATGTGTGGTAGCACATGAAGTTCTCCTTCATTACAAATTTGCTTGCTCTTCATTGCTGGTAATGTGCAAATGACATTACACTTGCCTAAGAGCTTTTTTGTAATGAAGGACTGATTTTACATAGTATTAAAATTATAATGTTGCTGCAGGGAATCTGAAAGACAACAAGCTGAAAGCTATTAATGGAAGAACAAGCTCTGAATTCATTCACTCTTCATATCCCACACAGCCATTTAGCATTCAAGGAGAAAATTTTACTGCTCAAATAATACAATTTATAAGGATCCTAGATTTTTTTACTTCCATTTCAACACCAGTCATATCTGAAAGCCTCAGAATTTCTTTTGCATGCCTTACTGTTTCAACTCAAATTAACTGAAAGTGAGCATACATTGAACATGTTTCTTTTAGTAGATCCTGGATTTTATAAGAAATAACTCATTTTAAAGGAGAAGAAAATGAAGTCTTAAATTACACCTGGTGAAACTCTTGCAAATAACAAAGATAACACACAGTAATTACTAATTATTTAAATATCAATTTAATGTTAATGCAAAATCTGATTTATAACAATGAAATTGCATCAATAATTATTTAATCAAGCTAGGCAGGCTTTAGGTGCATTTACATGGCTTTTACTACAGCAATTTAAAACTGTTTTAATTAAACTCTTGCAACTTTCCAAATATAGCAATAGCACATACAATTCTTCTTGGAAATACTGTTGCCTATAAGCACCTTTAATGCACATAAGCAGTGCCTCTGAGTGCTATTCATGGAAGTGTTTTCTGGAATGAGGCCCTACGGAATAAATGTAAAAGTAGTACTCTATTTTCTAGTATTAAATATAGCTGAGAAGCGTGCAGTTTCTGAATAGACATTTTATTCTTTCTGTGTCTGAAAGCCAGTGCTTTGTTGGTGGCACACTTTGAAATTTCTGGAATCCATTCATGTAATATTGGGACTTGTTCTCATTTCCATGCCATGAAAAGTATAAAGTTTCCTACTGAAGGAAAATGAATATGCTCAGTGAAGAAATATATATCTTTGGGGGCCATCCTTGCAACTTACCTTTTTGTTTCAAGAGGATAATTCTGAGTATCTTTTTTCTATCTTCACAGTTGTTTAGAAGCATATTATTCTGTATTGAGGTGTTGGTTTTCTACCTTAAATCTTTGTATTTTTTTAAACCATATTCCATGCAGTTGTTTTTCGGAAGTTCTATGAAGATCACAAAATAAGAAATAATATGAAGCTATGTTTTTTATAAACTCATGGTAACACCTGAGAACTTACATTTTCTTCCAGGATGGTGACAGCATACAAATACACTTTACACAATCTTTAGCTTTTTGTTTCATACCCACTGAATTTAAAATGACTAAGCAAGGTTAAAATGGCGAATGCAAGACGTTAATCCTGTATTTGAACTGTATTAGAGAAAGGTATACTTTAATAAATAGCTTTAGCAACTTATAAATGTAAATGTTCTTTTGTTTGTCTGTTTTCAACGTGCAAGTGGAGACATACGGTTTAAGTTCTTGTCATATTGGTAATAATAAAAGTAAAAAGCAGGGAAAAATCACAATTTTTCCAATAACCAAAATATATTGCTATCTAACTGATCAACTAAAAAAAAAAAAAAAAAAAAAACTCACCTTTCTCAGCAAATCTCATATACTAAGGTAATGAGAAGGAACTATGTCATACCATACTATGATTTTGTATAAAAAGGACTTAAATACTTCTAGCACACTTATACAACCGAATATACAACCTGTTTAGGTTCTAGCAGTAACAGACTCGCTGCCAACTTGTGCATCAATCCTCACTGGAATACAACCTAAGTTATAAAAAACGTGCAATTTAAACGTGTAAATTTAAGGAAGGCTTAGGAAGACAGCTTTGTTTGTTTGTTTTTAATCTGTACAGGTCACTGTTTTACTGCATGCATGGTAGTTTGGGCTCTATGAACCTTGAAACCTCCCTAAGTGCTACTGTAACAAAATTACAAATAAAACTAATAAAACACATGTTGAAGTGTACAGCTTGATATAATTCAATTATTTTCAGACCCAAAAGTGTGTCAAGAAATCATTCTTGGAGAAAAACTAAATTTAACATTATCAGTGAAGTAGATATTTTATTCAATATTCAAACTTTGTGATCGTTGGGTTGTTCTGTAGTTCAGCAGAAGCCAATATGTTTTTCAGAGACTGCAGCCATAAGAACAGAAGATTTTGTGAAAAATTTTGCACTCATCTAGAGCTCCAATTCTGATGATGAACTAACATATGTCTTACACATACCTTTTGTCCTTATATAATCTACACATTTCCAAAGCATGAATTATGCAGGTGGACTTACTGAAGTTCTGGTAACTCTCAGTATCATTATTTTTCGTTAAAGTTATCAGGGGAAGGAGTTATATTGGGCCAGTGACCAAATATAAAACTGGCACGCAGCCTACCCGTATGACAGTAGCTTAATTCAAAAATAATTTGGCTGTGGTTACTGGTATTACAGTGACTGGTGTTACATAGACTAAGAAGAAAATTGTGTCCTATGTGTCCTGAATCAATAATAAAGTGAAATTAATTATGTTAAATGGAAAAGATTAAAAAAAAAAAAAAAAGGAGAGGGGGGATTAAATGTACTAATGGACTCTTGTACTTATATAGAAACAAGCTCTATAAACTGGAGAGTTCAAAGACAAGCCAATAAGGAATTCAAAAGTACTAAAGAACTGCAAAGCCATGTTTTCACACAGCCTTTGCTGTGCCCAGCATGGGTAGCTCAACAGAGCTGCAGACTCTGAGGCAGGCAAGAAGTACAAATATGATCATTCCCTTATTTTCTATTAAATGTTTTTATTAAATTTCTAAGTATTTTTTTCTCATTCTTGAATTACCATGCTTCATACTCCAAGTTCCCTCCTAGCTGTTCCAAATCAATAATCAGCATTAGAGTTTGACCACAGACAAGGAGGAACAGATCAGATTTCACAGCTGCCTAGTGACGTGAAAAATCTTCCCAGCAAGAAACTTCCAGTAACAGTGTCTCTCAAGTGATCAGAAAGAATTCATTTACAGAAGCACACAAGCAGAAACATCCTGCATTCTGCACAAGAGGCTGTGAAGTCCCAGCACTAACACAACAGAGTAAGAACATGCTAAAATTCAACTGTAAACTTCTTTAGCCTTTGCCTTTAACCACCCACCTTTCCTCTGAAATCTAGCTAATTAGAAAGGCACTTGTGGCCTTTGTAAACCATTCCAAACAATTCTCTGCATGGTTTTCTGCTGGTTTTGATCCAAGTAACAAAATGATTATTAGGAAAAAAATAAAAGTAAGTCTCTCATAAAAATAATAAATAAATAAATAAATAAATAAATAGATAGATAAATAGAATTGGGGGATATTTCTCACTATGTATGATACATAATAGAGGAAATATCTGTAAGGATGTTTACCGTACATGAGAATGAAATCTACCACGCATACTAGGTAAGATGGAAGTGCGTATAGAAAAATATTTACATTAAGTACTTGAAGACCTTTGTTTTATCTTAATGAGTCATTACATCTGACAATGTCACTATTTTGAACTGACAAATACACACTAAATTAATTAAACATGGTGCAACAGACACAATGCTATCTCTAAATGGGAAAGCACCCTTATTAAAAAGTATTAACAAGCAACATTTTATTTGGAAGAGGGCCTAGTTATTTCAAATGTTGTTCAATATTTTTATCTTTCATTTAACACGGCAAACAATGTAAAATCTGAATGACAAAGATGAATGAAGCGTTAAGATCTCATCAATTTCAAACAGAATAAAATTTATTTTAAAATCATCGGTTGAAGAAGTAGATGAGGCCTTCTTCAGACACCTAAAGAAGTCTCAAACTCGCATATCCTGATACTCGAGCAGGAGGACCTAAACCACCCACTGTCTGCTGGAGGGACAGCACAGCAGGGCACGAGCAAGCCAGGAGGTGTCTGGAGTGCAGTGGTTACTTGCTGACACAGGCAATGGAGCAGCAAACAAAGGCAGGAACTCTGCTGGACCTCATACTGACAAACAAGGAGCAAGTGGTCCGGGATATGCAGGCCATGGGCAGCCTTGGCTGCAGTGACCAGGACATTGTGGACTTCAGAATCCTGAGAGGAGGGAACATAGCAGATAAGCTGAATCGCTGTCCTGGACTTCAAGGGAAGAGACTTTGGACTGGTCAGGGTGTTGCTTGGAAGAGTCCCACGGAGCATGGTCTTACAGAGGAGTCCAAGAGAGCTGGCTGATTTTCAAGGATCACTTCCCTCCAAGCACAGGAACAGTCCATCTGAGGAGCAAGAGGTCAAGTAAAGGCAATAGGAGACCTACGTCAATGAACAGGAAGGGCCTGATAAAACTCAAACACTAGAAGGAAGCATAACAGAGGTAGAAGCCAGAATGGGAAACCCTGGAGGAATACAGTGACACTATCCAAGGACACGCAGATGGGGTGAAGAAAGCCAAAGCCCACCTGGAGTTGAATCTTGCAAGGTGAATGGAGGGCAACAAGGTCTTCTACAGAGATATGAGACACAAAAGAAAGATTCAGGAAAATGTGGGCCTCCTACTAAACAAAATAGAGGCCTAATGACAAATGACATAGAAAAGGCCCAGATACTCAAAGTCTTTTTCACAAGTCTTTACTGCTAAGATTTCTCCACAGGAATCCCAGGCCCCCAAGAGAACTGGGAAAATCTGGAGCAATGTTGGCTGACTACCTGTATAAGAGGATCAGGCTGGGCAACATTTAGGCAAATTGGATGTACTAAAGGCCTGACGGGATGCATCCAGCAGTTCGGAGTTAGCTGGGCAGCATTGAGGGAGGTGATTCTTCCCCCCTGCTCTGCACTAGTGAGACACATCTGCCTCCAGTTCTGGGGATGAATCTCCTAGTATAGGAGAGGTACGGACATGGTGGAGCAAGTCCAGCAAAGGGGCGCAACGATAATGAAGGGACAAGACCTTCTCTCATATGAGAGGCTGAGATAGGTGGGAGTGTAAGAGAAGGGAGAGCTCAGGGGAGTCTTATCAATTTATACAAATCTGTGACTGTGGGTGGGCTGTAAAGAAGATGGAGCCAGACTCTTCTCAGTAGTATTGGTGAAAGGACAAGAGGCAATAGGTACAAACCGAAGTACAGTAAGTTCAATTTAAACATAAGAAAAGCCTTTTTTCACTGTGAGGGTGGTCAAACACTGTTACAGGCTGCCCACTGAGGCTGTGGAGTCTCCGTCTCTGGAGATACTCAAAACCTGACTGAAGTTGGCCCAGACCAACCTGCTGTAGCTAAACCAACCTGCTTTGAGCAGGGGGATGAGGCTATATGATTTCCAGAGGTCCTTTCTAAACTCAACGACTCTGCAATTCTGTGACTCTCAAATTCACTGTAGCATTTTATTGCAGTTGGAGCAGGCAACAGCCCTTTCACTTCCTATGCTTGATCATGCCAGAATTTAGAAAAATGACCAAATCATCAGCAGAATTTTGTGCAAAAGGACAAACTTAAGCTCAGCACGAATAAGCACCATTTAATACCACACTGCTTTTGTTAAACCAAAGGAGGCACCACAGAGGCTAATTATTTTTGCCATTCTTATCCATAAGCATTACATTTTTCAGTGTTCACAGAGAAAATCTTTAATGAGATCCATAAAGATTCTTTAATCAGCTTATATTGTGAAAAAAGTATTAAGGTCTCCACTTTCACAACAGGCACATGAAATATATAGTTTTATGACATATTACTAGCACAGGAACTCACCTCCCCCTTTTCCCTGAACCACCTGCAATTTTTAATAGTCATGTATCGCCAGGGTACCAGAAACCCATAAAAGTTTAACCTGCCAATTAACAACTAGGTAAAGTTCCAGCCTTGTACACAATATTTTGATTTCTTCCAAGAGCTTTTCACAAAATACAGAAGATGCTAGCCAGAGTTTTGACAAAATATAAAATGAATATAAAATATAAATGAATTATGTATTTAAAAAGCATTTTTATTTATTTATTTATACAGGACAGTAGACCCACCGAAACAAACTCCAGATAAAAAGTACTTAGAGGAAAGGGAATTAAAAAAAAAAAAAAAAAAAAAAAAAAAAAAAGGCTTTTATTCTAACATTTCTTCTCAAATGTAACATAGAAAGCAAGGGCAGAGTTTAGGTATTTGATGTAAGATAATCGAGATATTAGGTATGCTGCTAGAGTTTTCATGTTATTTCATGATACTGCATTAAAGAAATAATGAAATCAACATATTTGTTGTCAGTAGTTCTTTAAAAACTAATCAAGAATGTATAAGCTTCCAACTATTTTTATGGAAATAAATTTAATTGAAATATATATATACATATTAGTTAAAACTGGGCTATATGTCCTTGCTCTGGTGCAAGCTTTAATAGACCTAGTTTGTGGTAGGGTTGTCATTAGAGAGATGGAAAAATATTAGAAGAGGCCTATAGAACAATACATTCAAACAATACTCAACTATTTAAAACTTATTTAACATTATAGCAGTTTTCCCAGCAAAGGCAGCCTAGGACACAGAGCAATAGTATAATCAGACTGTGTTCCAACATGCATCAATGTGTAAATTGTTTTGGTATTACCATTGGTAATCATGGGTCTTAAGTACTGACCAACACTCAGGTTAAGGTTTGGACAAACAGGGAGCAATAAAAATATATCCAATTCTGAAAGCTAAGATTTAACTGTAAAGCAATAAATTCTAATGTATTCTAATGTAAGTAAGTTATTTGGAGAGATGTGCAAGGATGAGAACACATGAGAACAAGGAAGATAAGAGCAAGAGAAGTGATAAATTGCTTAGGGCATAACTGGAAGGACTTGAAAAAAAAAATGAGCTTTACAGCAATGGGATGAAACTGAACGATGGGTGGAAAAGAATTTGGGTTTATGTGACATCTTTCTGACACAGAGATGCAGGTACATAACCAAGTCCATGGAACTACAGGGTTACAACTGAACACATGGCTGCATTGACAGGGGACCTCCAAAGCACAGCGCAGTTCGACTACTGCAGTTACCTTTGCCTTTAGGTCAAAAATTATTTGAATCTGGGGTGTCAAAACCACTAATACTATGGAAAATGAGTGTACACAATTTACAGAAGCTAAATGAATAGCCTTGGACAAGTCCTGGAAACACTCTGAATGCAGATGCAGGTCCTTTCTAATGCTCCATTTGATGAAGAGAAGGGTGTACGGCACTCAGAGACAAGAATTTTTATTTTATATCAACATCATTGATTATAAAAACAAAATCAAAAAACACCAAAAAAGTAATATTTTTGTGATAAAACAAGAACAATTTTTTTCTATCAAGAAATCCAGTGACAGGACAAGAGTAAGCATCTTTCTGAGAATTGTACTGATTTGACTATATGGGAATCTCAACATGGTTTTCTTCCCCTCCTCATATCCTTTTTCCCATCTTTCTGTCTTTGCAACAAGTAATGAAGAGCTTTAAAACTTGAAGAGTGATAGGCAATGATGAACTACCTAGCAATTTTAAAGAATCATTATTAGCAGTTTTCAAACTGCTGTGATTTTTGTCAGACCACGTCACGATTTAGGTTTACTGTGCAATATCTTTTAAAAGATCACTTGTCAGAAGACAACCATCCATTATCACTAGACACCTTGTGAAAATAAATATCAACTGAAATAATGCCCAGCAACTAATTTGCATTCCTTTTTCTGATCACAAACCGACTGAAGAAATAGCTGTGGAATCTATGACATACTTGCAGTGCATTAGAACATAATATCTAGATTCTGTTTCATCAATAAATTTTCTTAGTAAATGCTTGGTGTCTCTTTTTGTGTGAATTACCGTAACATCAATATTTGTAGGAGTTAAGGTAGAAAGGATGCAGTTATCATACTGAAAAAAGAAACAAACCAAACAAAATGAAATCTCGTAGGCCTAAGGTTTTTAGACATAGTCTATAAACCCTAACCGGAAATATTCAGACTTCATGTTATTTTTATCTACTCTCATTTTCATTATTATATAAAAAAAGGGTGACAATAATTTACAAGTAGAGACTAAAACAATATAACAGAAAAGCAAAAATGTGACATTCTGATAATACCTAATTACCATTCACTTGGTTCTAGATTTAACATGAAGTACATATGCTATTACTAGTCATCAATCCCATTAACAATCCAATTTAAATAAATATATACCAGTTTGTGTTTACATTTTGGAGAAATAGCGTTTCAAGAATAATCTCTTAGAGAAACTCCTAGTGTCTCAGGAAAGGGTTATCAGAAGAATGGTGAAAAGGAACAAGAAATACAATTTGTTTCTGCTTGTCTAGATGTTGAGTAACAGTTTTAATTCATAACTACTGTGATTGTTCAAGCCATTTTAGATAACTTTTGCCCAGTTTTAAGGAGTTGGCATACTTTATTATGTTTCACCTATAAGCACTGTAATTTTACATACAAAACATTATTTTAATTATTATTACTGTTATTGTTATCACTGTACAGTGCCAGTATATAACATATGCTTGATTCAAGTCCTCCCAAGTTTAATCTAAAAAATCCTAATGATTCCTAAACAATAATTTGTCAAATACATACATTCTGAATTATAACTTAGATATGACCAACATCATGTATGAAACACAACAGTGAATGAAAGAAACAAAGCTCACAACTTAATATCCTTATTTCATCACGCAAGTATCATGAAGGTTAGATTACTGGGCAAGGAAACTGTCTACATGAATTCTGCTTTGATTTGTGGAAGCTCCTGATGTGATTTAATTGAGGCATGATGATGACAAGAAACACAGCTCTCATCACCCCACTGCAAACTAAGAAAGCGAGACCAATCTATCCTTGGTGTGAGGCACTCTGGGTGAACAATTTGCACAAAAGGTAGCACAGTCTACATTTATGTGTTTCTTCTGTTTTGTAGAAGATGGGAATTTTCCTGTTTTGATGTATGTATCTTAGATGATTTATTTCATTTCACGTTCATGAAGGAAAATGGATTATTCACCTTAACCATAGCATTCTGCTCACTGCCAGCTGAAGAACTGCAGAAATTAGCTCTGCCACACACCAGTGACCTGCCTAGTCATTTTTCAGCTTCATAAACAAGTCAAAGGGAAAGGAAATCTATTTTTTATTAACCAGCTTCTAAAACTAAGCCATTTATGCTTCACTCTGCTGAGACCCCTAGTCAAAGGAAAAGAAAGCCAACTGCAATAAGTTTACCAGTAGGTTGCTTTATTAAAATCTGTAAGGTGAAATTTTTCAACACAATCAAATCATCATAAAATATGTTATGTATTTATGATAAATTAAACTGTTATTACACCCCTTTTCACTATAACACCACCCTTGGGAGCAAGGGATATTGTAGGTTCCAAATATGTGTTATTGTAAGGTGCTGTTCTACTTAAGGTTAAGTTGCATTTTCCATTATAAAACCCCATTTCCAGGGGTTTATTACTCAGCCGTAAAAATATGCTTGGGGCTGAAATATGGTATGTAAAGACTCAGCTCAGAAGCAATTCTTTTCAATGAACTTTTAAGAAAAAAAAAATAAAAAAACACTCACTTTAGCCATTTTTGAATTTCAGAAGTGCCAAAAATTCCAAGAAAATCCATACCTACAAAGATTTGAGTCTAGACCTGAAGTACTGAGCCCCAAAAGCCAAAATTCATCTCTTAATTGAGATCATAATTCAGCTGCTCTGCCTAACCAATCCCAGTATCCCCCATAACAAAGCAGAGCCAGTAATACCTGCAGCACTGTGTACAAATGATGCTTTGTCTGTCCTCTTCCACGAATACTTGAATTCTCTCTCAAATCTTCTTCCTTTCACATTCACCTTTTTCAAAAATGCATTAAAACTTAAACAATTTTCTCATTTGAATTTTGAAGAAGAAATTCAAGATGCTCCACTTAGGCACGTATAAATAATTACTTTGTCAGGGCATTTTTTTAAGGTATTTACTTTGCCAGGGCATTTTTTAAGGTATTAGTAGTGCTGGCATTAAGACTTCAAAAACATTGCAATGAATTTGCCTTTATTTACTTTGCATTATTAAGGTGACAGAGGAATGGATGTCCTGAGTCCCGCTACAGGCTCATATAGCCCTGTATCCAGTCTTACGCAGCAACTCATGAGTAGATATCTAGGAAAGAGTAAGAACAGAACACATGCACTATTATTCCAAACTCTGACTGTTCTCCACTCAACAACATCTTGAGCCAGTTGTGCCCTCTGATGTATTTAAAACATTGCAAGAGAAAAAAAAAAAAAAAAAAAACCATGGTGTCAGTATACATAAAGATTCTGCATATTTCTCTGGAGATTCTGAGTCTGGGAGTATTCTTTATTTTTAGTAGTACACAAAACACTAATGATTTATAGCAATTCAATCTCCGATATACAGTCAGATACACCTGCGCACCAGTGTGTGACCACACGTTTGCAGCAACTCAAATGAACTTTAACAGGTCTGATTAAAAACACAGGAAATACCTGAGTAATCTTGATGGCACAACTCTCATTTTAATGCCCTTGCATATGGGTGCTGTAACCAAATCTTTAGCCATACCTTTGCATACTGTTTTTTTCCCACAGAACTTATGACACATTTGCTCCCAGTAATTGCTGCTCTATTACGTATTTAACTCCTTCCTCTTTGATCTCCGTGTAGTTTTATTCACACCTTACTCTTCAGATTAAGATGTAAGGGTTCTCTTTACAGGCTTGTTACATTTCCTTACAGGTTGCTGTTCTGTGATTCACACTGCAGCTACACACTAGATCTGGAGTTTTGCAGAGCTTGGTGAGATGTGTGGAAGATCACAGATTGAACAAAGCAAAAAGGAGCCATGACTTTACCTTTACCCTGAAGCAGCAGGGGGCATTTATACCGCACTAACAGCTCCAAGCACAGCTGCTGCACCCTTCATGTGCACTTCAACACTTCTCCAGGTAACACAGGCAGCTCGGGATGGGCACCAGAAGATACTGCAGCCAGCACAGTGGTTTCTGTAATGCTGCCTGGATGCCTGCTGTGACAGCAGCAGGGACAGGGCCTGACTGACTTCTCTGCCTGCATCACTCACCAGCATCATTCTGAAACCCCCGCATGGGTGGGCTAGCACAGGCACCACAGCTACTTGAACTAATGAAGTAAGGGCAGCAGAAGCAGATGAGGCTTCCCTAGGAGAATGCGCTGGCCACCTCTTGCCTGTTGCTTCCTCTGACATTTGCTGACAGCAAACGTGGCAGCACACAGCTAGTCTGGTTTCTTGTCCTGGCTGTGAAGCAGATTTCTGCCTGTTTTTCTGCCTACTTGCAGCCCCCCGTTGCTGTGTTCTGAGCCATCTTTGTTCCATTTGTCTCAGACAGGCTTATCTCCTGTCCAAGTCTACTCATCTAGCCAGCCCCAGGTGTTCATCCTACAGCTTCTAGCATCAGTGTCCCTGCCTAGGAAACAACAGGTACACTTCCACCATGTGTGTCCCCTCCTTTAGACACCTTGCCACTTCCAACAGTCTCAGTTTCTCCTTGTGCACATAGAGGCCTGTTGATCTTCCCTGCTCCAGGCTCTTTTCCCAAACAGTCCCAGTGTACTCCGAAACCACTCCATAAACACAAGTTTTTCTCTTTTTTCAACCTGCAAACCTCCAGCATCAGTTCTGATCGCTGTCTCAAAGTATTTTCTTCTCCCTCACCCTATAGCCTTGTCCCTTGGGGGAAGGAAAGACCTTCAGCCAGCAAAGCAAAACAAAGATGTAATGCACAGAGGTCACACATGACTTCTATACACCAAGATTTAAGATGCCTTTACTAAAGTAAACTTTTTAATATAGACAAATTGTAAAGGGACAGCTTATACCACTTAAAACTGTATTTACACTTGTCAGTGCATCTGCTACAGGTTTCAAATTAACCAAGTGTTACTGCAGACAAAACTTCTCGCTCACCATTTTTAAATGTACATGTTGCCCACAGTGACAGAAAGCCCATGTTGATTTAACCGGAGCTGCATTTCAGTGAGCAAGTCTTTCCCACCCTGCAACACACAAACACATACCTGTCACTCTGAGCCAAAACGCGATGGTAATGTAAGTTCTTAAAGATTACAAGGCCCCTTGTGAATGGTTAAGTGGAGATTATTTAAAAGGCTTAAATACACAGAAACCTGACACAGTCTTTTTTAATGGGCAGACAGACTGTTGTTTATTTAGGTTTTGAAATCTAGTCTAAATTAGGCCTTGAGAAAGAAAAAAGTAGCCTAAATTTCAATTAACAGATTGTCTTCCACTATTCACGGGATAATTTGAGCTTTAGAGAAACGCATAAAGTAAAACCTAAAGCATAAGCACTTCCTCATACTGTATGTATTGTTTTGCATCTTGTGGTTCATCACCAGTATTAGAAATTTACTTGTCTAATTCCCTTTTAAGCATATCAACATAAAGATATGACCGTACTATAGTATTAGACATCAACTCTTTCAGCACTGTCCAGCTTATCAACAATTAGAAAAACCCTCATACAATGAGGCATAGGAAACAAGGAGGCCTCCATAAGGAAACAGTGCAGCACAAGAAGTATTCCAGTTGCTAGCAATAAAAGAGAGAGTGACACCACTGAGTAATATCAGTACTGAATTTGGAAATGTTTTGGCTGCAATTATGCAAATCTGTGACTGGGACAGCCTCTTTAGATGTACTGGGATATATTTATGACAAAAATGTTGTGTGGAATGCCCATTTTCTTAAAAAATAAATGAACTGGTTTATAATAACAAAGCAAGGAGATTTCGAGATCTTTGTTTCATATTTTTCATTCATGATGACATTAAAATTAACTTCTCATAGACTGAGGTACTGCACTGCATCAGCAAAAAATACTTAAATAATGCTTGCCAAGAAGAGAAACAACGCCATTTTATGGATAAGAATGTATTTAAAGTATTTAAAACTGAATTAAAAACTAGACATACAGTAGCGATTTGATATTCAAATAAACTAAAGCATAGTCAGAAGAAATTAAGTATTTTTTCCTCCCGATTAGCATGAAAGAGCATCTGCACACCAACCTTAATAGCAGAAAGTAGCAGGAGAGAATCTGCACAGGCACAAAAAATTAATTCAGGTTTTTAACTAACACGAATGTCTGAGTTTGCTGTGTACCTCAGAGACAACAGAGGACAAGATGTCTCTCTACCAAAGACTTGAGAAAGCAAACCAACTGAATTAATAGTCTTCATAAATACGACTCCTTACAATATTTGTTTTATCTTTTAAAAAGATATATATTCCCAACACTGTATGCAGAGTGAAACACAGATCCCTACTTACAAGAAAAAATATATATTCATAAATATATAAAATCCATGTATGTCTATAATTTCAAATTTGTTTCTATTCTAGTTGAACCAAACAACACATACTAATTTGATTTTTGTGTATCTATGTATCTCAGGAATGCAGGCCAAAAGTCCAGAATTAAAAACCATAGTTTGGTTGTCACACAAATCTTGACATTTAAGGATTACAGGTTTTTAAGCTTTGTGGCACATTTCTGCTACCATTTGGGAAAACAGATTTTGTTTTTTTAAAGAAGTTTCATATACAGTGCATGTTCAACTTAATATTTTTCTTCACTTTTAGGTTACACTTCATTGAACACTTCACTACTTCAATGCTCTAAAGCTGTCTTACATCCATTTTAAAGCTCCATTGCTCTTGTGACATTATATTATTCTATCTAAAACGGAAAGCAAAGAGCTATGGATGATATGGTACCTCAGCTAAATTAGTGGACGTTTCACTGATGCCAGTGGAAACCAGAAACCAGAATTCCTCAGCCCTACAGCTTGCAAGTGCAAGTGTGGGGTTAAGCAACAAATGAAAAGGCTGTTAGACTTGATTGGTGAATTAAGACTTAATTGGTGAATTAAGTCTAGAAAAAAAATAAATTAAAATATATTTATTTTGCTACTCTTTCATTTATTTACTACATATTGATAATAAAACATACACAAAACACATACTGATAATAAAAAAGGTTTTCATTATGGCGTCAAGCCATTTTTCACCACATCTCAAAATGCTGCACTAATAAGTATGATTTCCACTGGTTAAAATGCAACCTGCAATTGTCAGGATGCTCTGAAATGAGTAAGTACTCAGCAAGTAGGAGAAGCAAATTTTAAAAAAAGTCGACATGTGCAGAATTACTTCAATAAATCTGTCATGCTGAAACTCTGCTTCTGTAGTAAGCAAGTGCAATTCTGTTCCCCAGCTCTGTCTTAAGGGGAAACAAGCTGGTACCGGTGGGAGTTTCTCCTAAGGGGAGAGCAGGAAAAGAAAGTCTCCAGGACATGTTCAGAGTGCCAGTAACACTGCTCTTTTGGACAGGCAGCTGCAAATAACCCTGAACCTACACAAAGTCCCACCCAAGCTCAGGTCCAGCAGTTCCAGGCCAGTACCGACCAGGAGTCCCATGACGTGGATGGGGAAGGCCATGCCCTCCTTACCCAGGCAAGGACAGAGCCCATCTGTCTGCCTTACATCACTCGTCCCATTTGTGGGCCCCCCCAGAGAAAGCCCTGCTCATGGGTAGAATCTGTTACTTGACAGATTGCCCTGTGCAGTTCAACCAAAACCCTATGCATTTTTAACTTGCTGCCTTGCCCCATCTATTCAAAGCTTGCTGGAAATTCCCCAGCATGTTCTTGAGCAAGCAAGCTGCCCCGGGCAGCTGCCGTCATTACACGGCTGACAGCGGGTACCCTCAGGGACCACTGAGACAGACTCAGGCCCTGTCCATGAGCGGCCAGTGGTGGTAGCCTGCCCTGCTCGTGTCCCTTAGCTTGATGCAGCAGTCCCCATACCAGATCAGATACTGCTCCATCACTTGGTGTTTGTCAAAAGCACCAAAACAGCTGGCCACCCAACAAAACAGAAACTGCATAGACTGTAACAAAAGTAAAAATACAAAAAATAACAATACGTTTAATGTACTATATTTTCATATTTACTCTAGAAGCTTCATTTTTAAAGAAAAGGAGACGTCTGCAAAACATACATTGCAGCGCTACAAAACTCAATGAATTCACAGCAGAAAGTTCTCAGACTACATGAGGCTTGTAGTTATTGCCATAAATTTAGATTAAATGTTTATGAGTCAGTTGAAATATTAGAGATGGGATCTTTTTGCACTACAGGGTGCACAGATACAGTATAAAATGCTCTAGAAATAATGGGGATTGTGTGTTTAAAACATGATTATTTATTGTTACATCGATTTATTACGGCAATGGTTAGGCGTCCAACTGAGATGGGAACACCATCAAGTGAGGCTCTAGCAAAACAGAGGGGCAATAAAAAAACACCAACTTAAGACACTGTTGGGTGGAGACAAAACCGATGTGAAAGTCAAAGAGGGGGAAAATCAGCATATTAGCCCTGTGATATATATATTTAAAAAAAAAAAAAAAAAAAAGAACTGAAACGCTGAGATGAGATGACTTGTCTAAAGTAATACTAAGTGTATGTGGTGGGCTGAGAGGCACTTACAACGAGGGCCAGCCCAAGTCTGAAACTACTGCCAATGAAAGGAAACCTTGAACCTGAAGCAGACTAGATTATATTCCTGTTTTAATTGGAATATTGCACTCAGTAACCTTCACTTTCCAATCCCCTTTAATCAAACATCATACTACGGTGTCATAGACAGCAAGATGCTGTTTCAGAAAAATTACTTTTACAGCTATTTAAAAACTTTCCTTGTGGTAAAGTTTGCTGATTGTCAGGGTAAATGAAGAGGAGTCCAAATTCCAAATGCAAGCTACTATGAAAGCAAGAGTTGCAGCAACTTTAGGATTTTCTTTTTGCAGTCTCCATTGCTGCTGACTGCATGCTTTTTGAATTAAAATATCTTACAAGCATGGGTTTGATCTGAATTCATGGCTGGTTCATCTAACTATCCTATAAAACCCAGCCTGCTGAAACCAGCTTCCAGAGGGATATTGCTCTCTCCTGTAATTCTCAATTGTGCACATACCATATAGTGGTTAAATTAAATGCATGCTTAATAAGTTTTCTCTGCAATTATTTCCTTGTGCAGGAATAGCTTGCACACTCTGGAAAGATCAGGTTGTTAATTATGAGTCCATTTCTAGATATTTATGTAAGTGAAGTTACTAGGATTTCCACACATCTGTAAGAGTTCTGTATGTTCCTCTGCTCTCTGAACAGAACAGGGCTTCTCTGGAAATCTTAGTGTGTAGTTATGCATTTAAAAACCAATCTAATAAACATATTCTGCAAGCTACTGAAAATGTGCATATCCCCAGTCTGCATGCATGACTTCACAATGCACACAGTACAATTTTAAAGCAGAAAACTGAAGTGTATAAGAATGCGTTTACAGAAATAATAGGAAAAATAAATGTTGTCTTGTGTAGCCATGCTAGCCCCACGCCATCAAACACCATCAGCTGAACAAAGAACCATTACTGAGCCCTTCAGCACAACAAGGCACCAAGCTGCACCGCCAAGCAGCAGCACTGCTCCTGGACCCAAAACTGGGACACAACAGAAAACTGATACATGGCAGGGCTGGGAGGATGCACCATTGGTATGCCATGCTGGATTTGAAGGCACAATTAGCAGGAAGCCTATTATGGCTTTCTGTTCACATCCAGTAATCAGTAGAGTTCCTTCCCCCAGAGCTCCTCTACATGGAGAGGCAGACCTCCGAGGTGCTCAGGTGCTGAGGTTAGTCACATAGGTGGGGGGTTGGCTGCCCTTCCCTTCCCTCGAGCGTTTCCACTGCTCTGAGCTCCCTGACTTTTCCTACACTGCCTTCCTACTGCTCCTTCTGCTACTGCTCAAGCAGTTTGGGCTTCAGCTCCTGGAAAGCTCGTATGCAATTATTTAATCAATCACTCAAAGTCTTCCCCAGCCTTACAGCTGGCAAAAAACAAGTGGCAATTTTTAATACTGTATAGTTTCATTAAGGCTAAAGAAAAACATGAAGAATCTTTGCATCTGGCACAGTTTAAAGCATCTTATAAGCAAGGGAAGTATACAAGCTTCTCAAAGTAAAAACCTAACAATGGAATTGTACATAATGGGAAAAACTGGGAAACCTAACAGAGGTAGCAACCAGCTGACTCTAGAATTGCAGATATAAAAACTTGTATCTAAGTGTGCATGCAGAAATGTGTAATCATGCTTAGATACTTTTTTTAATCTACCTGATGCTAAATTGAAAATAAACAGTTCCTGGAGAAAATATGTAAATAAATAAATCCCTTATTAGCTATGTGTCAGCAACAGAGTGTCTGTGAAATCCTTGCAGGTGACCCAAATGCATTTCAAATCCCCTCCCCCCCGCCCCTTTTTTTTAAAGCAGTGGGGGGAAAAAGAAATCATTTAGTAAATAGTACCTGGATCCTATGAGCTCTTTCATACTATCATGTCTGTATTAAAGATATTTTTGGAAATCCTTGAGTACATTTCCAGTATATCAGAAGTAAAGAAGACTGTCAGATACTCTTATTAGTCAGCTGGAAAAGCCAAAGCAGCCCAGCAGGAGGGAGAAATGTTATACTGATATGATTATGAGTCATTGCAGTTTTGGTTGAATTAGGGCCATTTATTTGAAAATCTGCTGCCCCAAAATGTTTCCTAATTTGCAATCCCTCCCCCCCCCCCCTTTTTTTAAAAAATGATATCTTATATATAAATTTGTTTCCATCACTTTATGCTCAGGAATTTTTTGTTGGCCCTTGTCTAGCATGATGCCTATAACATCCAAAACAGAGGGCTCCAGGATGTCTGCCATAAGAAAATATACTGGCTTGCTTTATTTTTAAACATTAATACAGTTGGCAACCATGCGGACATGAATGACATGATTTACAAGTTTGTGGGCCAGACAAAGAAGGATCAAAAGATTATCTGCAAGCAAAGAGTCAACATTTCAAACTGAGGAAATAGGAACAGAAAAGGCTCATCTGTACGCAGACCAAATCTTTTCAACAGCCCAAGGTAGGGGAGAAGAGAGACCAGGAACTCTTCTACGCCAGCTCCCTCTGCAGGGATTGGGCTGCAATCCCGGCGAGCGTATTTCACCATCAGAGCTTATTTCATGTAATTTCTGTGTCTGGTTGGGAAACAAATGCACAACTGGGCAGATGATTTCTAATGGCTGGAAAATAAATCTAAGAGAAATATCTTTTTTTTTTCTTTTTTTTTTTAACATAGGTAAAAATACATGAACTCTACAGATTGAGTGCCCATGGCTGTTGCTCAGACCCTTGCCATCAAGAAGAAGTAGTACATTGAGATGTATTGGTACTCTGAAACAAAGGTCAGTGCTCTGACTATGGCACAAGCAGTTTTTGACTGAATAAATCAAGCTACCTGCAGCAGCAGTCCTCAAAAGCAGTTAGCCCCTCTTTATTTGGTGGTATGAGCCTGGTGATGCACGTCTCATGCATTTAGAAGCATTCCTTAGTTATTCCTCTGGGACTTCTTCCAGACCTGCCTTCAGACCGTAGGAGACACTAGAAACACAGCACTAGAGAAGGAACTGAACAACAGTTTTATATTATATGTTCTGAACATTGATGTTACTTGGTCTTTTTCTCCTGTTTTCCAGGTCTTCATAAAAGACATCAGGCTCTTCTTTGCGGTGAAGATCCTACAAATTCACAGAAATTGCCAGGAACAAGCAGATGAGGACAAAACCACATAACGTATCTACTGGTAAGCTACAGACCACAGTCTGGAGTACTCAAAAAGCATCAATTACTCTGACTTTGAAAGACTCTTTGAAAGACATTTCTGACTCCTTCCCATACTGGCCCCGAGGGAAGAAACAATTCTGTCATTCTACTCTTAGCCCAGCACGGGATGTGAGACTGCTTCACTTACACCATCCAGCAGGGAAAAGAGAAAAAGCACAACCTGAACCAGGATGGGAGCCGAGAAGGATACTGCAGCCAAATCAAACACTTCCCAAATGCTGGAACAGAGTACAAGCCTAAATACAAATGAACCCTGCTGATTTTATGATTTGCACAATGAAGATTATCAAGGTATCACTTCAAGGCTACATACATGTATAAATACAGCACTCAAGCCTTTACAAAGCCCTGGAAATTCTAGATAAATGTATGTTATTAAATTACTTCTTCCCAAGGACTAAGTTGTTGCTGTTTGCAGCTGATCATCAGAGAATCTTATTCGTGCTTCCCAGTTTCTCCTTTTCTGTACCCAAATGAGTGTTCTCTGACACAGGAACTGGAAAAATTGGTCTTTTCACTCAAGCATTTAAACAGTCAGTTCTCTAGGGAAAAATAATAAAGGAAAACAATATTAACCGGGTGGACTGAACTCCAACCAACAGCTCCCCCTGTCAGCAAATTCAAAGACGATCAAGAAAAGCAAAAAGTGAAGTTGTTTTGGATCCAGAGGCACTATGAACTAAAAGATGAATTTTCCAGTGGTAGCAGAAAAATAATAATACAAGTGCAGTGACATGAGCTTTGAGTTTTTGATGACAAAGAATCTTATAACACATAAAATGTCTCAATAGAGTGCATCTTCTCTGCTTACAAGTCATTAAAAAAATATTGTACTCAATTGTAATGCCATGATCACACCTACAAGATAAAGGGGTTTGTATTTTGTTTTATGAAATGAGAGGTAAATTTAACTATTGCTGTATCTGAAGGACAGTCATCATCATCTTCTGCAGTATGTAATGGCATACATTTGAAAGCAGAGTTTGACTAATTTTACTGCTAGAATCACAAATTTGCAGAAACACTCAGGTTCATAGGAACACCTCTAGTCCAACCTCCTGCTCTGCAGGGTCAATGCCAGATCTGGATCACATTGTTGAGGGCTTGATCCCACTTGGCACTAAAAACATCCAAGGGTGGAGGCTCCACAACCTCTCCAAGTTTGCTTAATTATCCTTGGAGATATTTATGTTCCTTATATCCACTTGGAACTTCCCCTGTATCAGGTTATGACAACTGTTTCTTGTTCTTTTGCTGAGCATCTCAGTAAGAATCCTAGCTCCATCTGTACAGTAACCTTACACTAACCTCCTCTTAGTTGCATCAGAAAGCTGCTATTCCCACTTTCATCCAAACCTTTGTGAGAACCATTTTACCAACAGTAAGTCTCAGGCGCAACTTACAACGGTATTTTTTGTTGTTGTTGTTTTGTTTTGTTTTTGTTTTACATACAACACTTGTATTGTTTGCATTCAGCTACACACAGAGAATGAACTCATTTACCATGAGGCTATGTGATTCATCACACAGACATCTCCAAACATCCGAGTTGGCTCGTGCACATTACATACTCCATAGACAAATCTACCTGCCTCATGCACATGATCTAGACAGCATATCAGTTGGGCACCTTGCATTTTGAAAGCTATTCACCTGAGATCTGTGCACTGATACTCAATTCTGAAGCAGTTTTCAGCATTTTGGAATAAGGAGCAGCTTCAAATAGCCATTTGCTTTCATTCTTTTCTTCTTTTTTTTTTTTTAACAAACAAACAATAAACCAACAACACAAATGTTTAATCAAAATGTTTTCCTCTGCTTTCAACCATTTCCTTTATCCACCCACATATGGCTACATATCTTGACTCCAAAGGATAACATGAGTAATAGAGTGTAACAGCAGCAGGCCTAGAGCATGATTTTCTCATTTTAAAATGTGAGATTCCCAAACTTACCAGTGAAACACACATTTTTAACACTTTGAAAGATCCACTATGTTAATCTGAAAAGTTGTGATATGATTCAGAAATCTATTTTGGTTCATTTAGGATTATGTTTATGACACTCTCTAAGCCCTACCTTTGAACTAAGGTACTTATACCTTATATAAGCACAAAAAATAATACCTCTAATACCATTTAAAGCCCTCTAAAATGTTTATTGGTTTCCCTAATACTTGGTGAGTATATAAAATACTCAATTGTGAAATTGAATGATTTAAAGCTTTTAATAGCTCTCCAGAAGGAAAAAAAAATAAAATAAAAAATTGTATAATTTGTCTGTTGCATTTCCTCTTCTAAAAAAAACCCTATACCTATCGTGTTTTCATGCAGATGTACCCTGTGATCTGAAACAACTCTTATATACACTGTGTGTAAATTCTGGATTCACATTTACGGCTGCATATTCTCACACATGCCATTTTTACACAGCCTGTACTAACACATAATTAGAATCCTAAAGAAACCAATTTACAGGTTCCATGTATGTGCAGGGCACCACCACCTTCACAAGTACATCTCTTCACAGGAACGACACAAAGTTCAACTCCATGCTCTCAGAGAGAATGAGCAGCTGAATAGATCCCATTTTTACTGTTTATTTTTCTTTCTTGAAGAACAACGTATTGCAGCATGCTCATGGAGCTGCATATTAGAAACTTTCCCTAAGTGTAACTTACATTTCTTATTCAACCTGCACAATACTTTTGATTGCTCCGTGGCTAAAACCACACAATCTGAAAATCTCCAATTTTAAGTGTAGTTAAAAAGAACCTTTTCCTCATTGACATAGGTGAATCACTGATAAATGTCCCAGCTCACCTCTTCCAAGCACAAAAGAAACTCTGCCACAGCCTATTGCACTTTGACTTATGTGCCTGAAGTATCCAAATGCAGTACTTCAAACCGACAGCTCTGATTACTGTGATAATCTTCATCAATTCATGGATATTATCAACCATATTAGGAAAGTATTGTACACACGTGCAAGTATTTATTTGGCCACATATCTGTAGATAGATGCAATTTACTATTTCTTTTAGCAAACTCCATTTTGGGGGGAAAACATCAACAAAATTTTCCTATTCTGATTAGACACCCCTTTATTCTCCTTGCTCCTAAAATCTTTAAACAAAAACAAAGTTCTCCATCATTTTTGTTATGTTGTATTTTTCCTTTATGAAACCCATGCAGAATTAAAAAGAAGTAACATTTTTGCATACACACATATTACTGCATGTGTGCTATTATTTACACAAGAAAGTCATGTGCTTATTCAGGCATCTCAGGAATGCTGTATGAAACCCTGTGCACAGTCTCAAGCACCCAGTCTACGAGAGAGGAAACCTGTGTTTGCTTTCACAATAGTAAATCAACTTGTGAGGGACGTGGCAAAATTCTTTCTTACTGGTCACCTGCTAGCTACTTCTATACATTAAGCATACAGAATATATATTGTTTTTAAGAGTACCATTATATTTTTAACCCTTCCAAACACTAAATATGAACCAGCCGCAGCACAAACACTGCAAACCCTACAGACAGCAGCAATGCTGCCGGCCCAGGTAACAAAATAGTAGCAGATTCATTCTGCAGTCTGGTCATTCAAGGCCCTTGCTACAAAACCGTGAGCATCCAGGAGCTCGGTGCTAGCCACCACGACCTCAGAGCTCCCCAAAGAAGAGTCCGAGTGGTGTTGTAGCTCCAGCCTGAATCTTCCCAGGGTTGGCACCTGCTGGGAATGGGGCATTAGGACAGCGTGGCCTGCACGCGTAATGGCTGGCAGCCCGCTGACAGATTATGAGCTCCTTATATGCCCTTTTCCCTCCGTCTTCCCATGCTTCCTCCTCCCTGATCCTCCTTCATCCCTCCCCAGGGATCATCCCTAGGGATTAGTCTGGTTTGGTAAGTGGATGGCTTTTTAATTAGCAGGATTACAAATAGCAAAGACTGGTAGATATTCAACATAAACATGCTCCCAAACGCACAGGAACTCCATACCCCAGCAAGACACAAGCAGGGGCATAGCAAAGCCGTGTCAGAGACACATTAGAAACAATGGCAAGCTTATTAATAATTTAGATTTTGAAAAAAAATGTTTTCATACACAAGAGCTATTTTAATAAGCAAGCATCATGGACTTAACGCTTTTGTCATATGCTCCTCATGACAGAGGCTTGGCACTTGTCACCAGCTTATTTACTACGATTATGTCACAAGCAGACTAAAATAGAAGGCAAAAAAAATAATAAATTTAAAATGCAATCAAAATACAGGCCTTTATTTTAATGAAATTAGGACTTCGGATTAAATACTTAATTACCTAGGGGAAAATCTAGTCTAATAAGCACTGAACTCAGTGGCATGTTGAGGATCTAATTTGGTATGCAACAGCAGCTGAGAGCAGGCTTTTAGTGATAAGAGCTGCAACACCAAGACAGAACAGAGAACTCTGCAGCATCAAGTCTGCCAAAACCTTTCATTTTGTTAACTGAAAGGTTTGGGTTTTATATCAGATTTTAGCTATTCAGTACAATTTTCATTCTAAGGCTAAGAGAGGACCTCATATGAAAAAGTGTCATAAATTGTAGGATGTTTTTCATACTTTTTGTTTCTTTTTAAGAAAAATAAATACCCTCCCAAAACGTAACCCAGTAGATCTCAACAGAAAACAGTAACCAAGTGTATAAATATGTTAACAGTTTAAAAGTTTACTTGCAAGCCCCATAAGTCCTAAAATAGAAACAATATATTTCTTAACTTCCTCACCCGTAGATAAGTAGAATTGCACAGAACAGCTGAGGAATGTTAATGATCAATAAAAGAGATTTATTTGAACAGTTCAAAGTTTGGGAGGGGTACTGAATACATACATCCCCTTCAGAACTAATTTTGCATAAGTGACTTAAATTATTGAAATGTCTTTTATAGGACGCCAGTTCTCTCACATCCTCACTTTTGAGAGGACTAGCGTGACACAAAACTGACATTTCAAATACTGCGGCAACAGTTTATTTCCTAAGCAATCATATAATGCACTGATCTACTCGAAGAAGTAACAAAGAAGTCTCACAACACAAGGCAAAGAAGTGCAAATTTTGGTGCCAAGTTCAGTCTTGTCATGAAATTTCTCAACAAATACTCAACCTGAATATCATATAAATCATCCATTCCTGCCCTTCTCTATTCCTGAAGCTGAAGTCATCTATCAGCAATTGTATGCTCTGAAACTCCCAGGCTGGTACACCATTATCCTTCCGAAGTAAGTCTATATATTGACCATGCTGCTGTTAGTTATTGTATTAACTAACCCAATTTACAGACAACCATTCTGGTTCCTTCTTCCTTAATCCTGTTCCTTTGAGAAAGAGGAAGGCAATTAGTTGTGTCTTGCACTATCATTCAAGCAGTTTAGCTATATAGAAAGGGGAGGTTGATCTAACACAGTTGGTTCCACTCCACAACTTGAATAAATACAAGTTATAATAAATATAATACATTTCAAGATTGGAAAAGAATGTAAACATTTCAAAGCCTTCAGATCTCTTATTCAATTGTTTTGGTTTATACTTACTTATAACAAGGATTTCCAAGACCTTGACATGACTTAGAGTAAGCGCACTACCCACACACACTCTGCTCAACTTAATACTGAATCCTAAAGAAAACCAATTCTGAGTTCAAACACAGTCTCGAAATTGTACTGAGATTAATGGGATTGCAAGAATTTTATCTGAATGTAAGATGTCACCATCTAGATTTTACTTGAATTTAAACTGGAAGTATTGTTTTTACTACAGAACTGCATTTCACCATGTCTAGCTGCATTACTGAGTACTACCTCTATTTCCAAATTCACATTAGTATTGGTGTCAGCCAAATAAATCCTTAATTCATTGGAAAAATAACAAGTGCTACTACTGTAATTTAAAAAAAAAAAAAAAGAAGAAGAAAAAAAGGAAAAAGAAAAAAGAAAAATGGTGGTGGGGAGTAGAAGATTGCTAATTGAATACACAACATATTTTAGGCATCAATAAGAATTGTGCATACATACAGTTTCAGTTTGGGGTACAAGTAATCCTACCAATTCACACACAACTATTCATATTAACATTTAGTACATGCCTCAATGAACTGTTGAATATTGAACAACAGACATCTGAAGCAGCATTCTCACTTCTAAGAAAGCAAAATAGTCAGATGTGTTTAATAAGCCTGTTCTATTTGTTTCTGCACATGAATTCAGGGAAAACAAAACTTTAGAACTACAGTAGCTTCCTGAATGGATTCAGTTCCTTACAAATGCATTTAGCTTGTTTATTTATTCCCTCTAACAAATTTTCCAGGCATCATAATACTGTATATATATATATATACACACACACATATACATATAGACCGAGAACTATGGCTAACACTGATTAAAAAATACAGACAATTCAAAAATACGAAGTATCACATAAGAATAGGCAAAACTGGCTGCAGAGAGAGAACTGGAATATTTTACATAAGTTGAAGAAAACCAACAGAGACCACCTTTTACTGAAGGGTAAGGAAAAGATTGTAGCTTAAATTAAAGATAGCCATTGGAAAAAGACAAGCCAAGAGGCTGAAGTGAAATCATCTCATTCCACAGCAGTGAGCTGCTCGTGACTCAGAAGCTTTCTGCAGCTCATTGTGTAATCCTTTTTGTGCCTCAAGCTCCTGAGGGTCCCTGAGCCTTAATATTGAACTCTCTGCTTCCTCACATGTGTATGGTCCACAAGTGTTTGCACAGCAACACAATACTAGCATTAGCCCAATACAAAAACACCCAAGTAGAAAAGTGTTTAAATCTGGAGCTGTATTAAGTTAAAATGTAATACAAGTAAATGTCTCAGTGAATAAAAGGTCTCTGTAATAACTGTTAATCATCACGCATTAAATTTACATTTATCATAATAATATTCATTACAATGAATAAGCTGATTTGTTAATAATGCAGATGTCACATGCACTTCAACAGGTTTCCTTTATTCACTAATAACATGGCCGTTATTTTAAAGTGCTTCCAAAAACACTAATGCACAACGTTAATCTGAAATCCATACCTCAGGTATTTTCACGAAGGAACTGGCAAGGTTTGTTTAGGAAATTTCATGCCAAGCTTCAGAAGTGTGCACTCTAACCTTCTTCAACACATAACTCAAGACAAACACTTTCTTCATGACAGACACTTCAAGAGATCAAGGAATGGAACAAAGGCAGGGAGTGACATGAAGCACAAGTTCTGGACCATTAAGATGAATGGACAGATTAGCTGGAAAATTCATAATGACACGTTGGGCTAGCTGAAGGGGCTCTGTTTATGT
Organism: Heteronetta atricapilla; assembly: GCA_011075105.1. NCBI lineage: Eukaryota > Metazoa > Chordata > Aves > Anseriformes > Anatidae > Heteronetta > Heteronetta atricapilla. The sequence continues at coordinate 32,096,773 of CM021732.1, read as the reverse complement.
AATTAGAGCTTTGGTGCTTAAATGACAGGAAGCTCCGAACAAGCACTTTGCATTAGCACCCCTGCAGGAGCGCTTCGGCAGGGTTTCTGCGTGCCCGTCCATCAGTGCCCACCACTGCGATTCACCTGACATCTCATTAAGGGCTTGAAAGTGTCACCTACCAGAGGACAAATGGCTCATTAGGCACACCAATCTGTGCTAAATGAAATCTTTATGCAAAACATTCCAAGCAACATCCAGGTATATTGCCAGCAAGGGCTAAATAAAAGTCAAACAAAGCAACTCCATGGGAATGCGCTCTAACGCAGCGCAGACAGCCACTAGGTCCATGTGTCTGATTTACAACAGACTGCAAGACAAAATGTTCTGCCTGCTTTAAAAAAGTGCTCTATCCAGTGTATCTGAGATATGAAAACAGAGCGCAAGTTCTTTGCTATGGAAAGAAAAATCAAAGCTTCTTTGCTTGCAAGAAAGCCCCCTGAAGCCTACCTTCTCAATTAATGTTTACAGCAACATTAAAGAACACAGTGCCAGGAATTAAAACCTGACCGAGATTTCTCATTTAGTAATGTCACATCATGTTCTAACTGGCATGACACACACTGACTCACTGAGTTACTACACTGAGTTACTAGAGGAAAATTATCTATGCGAGTTTGGCAAAACGAGCTCACTCAAAACACCAGGATCAAGGAAAATAAAGATTGCTTGAATTTGCACACGGGTGCACTGCATTGCTCATTAGGAAACCCAGTGAAGCTTGCTCAGAAAAACTGAAATATATTTCTAAGGTTAAGAATACCCTAGTCCAAGATTTGCTGAGTACAGGTTGCTGCAGGACTGCTGTGTAAAATGGAACTACTCAGAGATTTTCCTCGTTCATCGTCTTCTAAAATCGTGAATAACGTACTGACAAAGATCATCCAATGAAACAGAACACCTGTCCACGCCCTACTGATCACCTCTGTTTCTGTTTCACAGTCACATAATTTCCTTACAGCAAAACCAGCATTAGCTCATGATGAAAGGTAATATGTGCACAATATGTGCAGAAAATGATAGGAATGTTGGAAAAAATGCCTTAGAGCAACATTTATCGACTCTCATATTCCCGCAGTTACATGTGATGATCAGTTTGCCCCGCTAGTCTAAAGTTCCATGAAGCTACGGAAAATGAGGAACTGAACAAAAATATGCCAAATATTAGCATTAATCTAAGCTGCAGTAATTATAAAGCACATTCTCATCTTGGTAGCTGCAGTTCCTGTAGATGATGCCTTTGTAAGGGACGTTACATCATGGAGAGACTGCGGAGCCACTCACGCCCACGTCGATACACCAGCTACTTATGAGTTAAGAGGCTACACAGTACTTCAAGATGTATTTGCACGAGTAATTTTCCTGCACAACACACTGAACCCAATACTCCGTCATATTGCAGATCAGATCTAAATCAGAATACAGATAGCTGGTGTTTTTTTTTTTTTTCAAACTCTAAAGCCCTACAAAAGATTTTTCCGAACTCCCATACAGCTTAAGAAGGCCCGAACTAAACTCACTCAGCACTTTGCTTCAGCTCTGAGGATGCTGTAGGTGCCCAAAGGTGTCTCTCTATGAAAAACACATCTCCCCTGGCCCAAGCTATGCAATGCTTCCATTGAGCCTGATCACTGACTGGCCCCGAAGCTAGGCAGAACAGCACCCTAATCACTCTAACAGTTAGACATGCTTTGTACATAACCAGCAGACAACAAAATTAAGCTCCACTCAAAAACACAGTCATAATGGCTTTCTTTTAAAAGTACAGCTGTCACAGAAATACAGTTTTGCTTCCAGATTCCAGCCAACTTTCACATGAAAGTCCAGTTCAAGCAGAAGTGGGAGACCCACATTCAGTTCGCTCCTCCTGGCTTTAGCTGAGTGGTGAGGGAAGATCTAGGTTCTGATGTCTACCCACATGGTTATTTTCAGTTTTACTACTTCACATGAAGTTCAAAACCAGACAGAGTTGCAGCCCTGCTGCAGTTTTATTTTTTATTTTTTTAATAAATTAAAACGCACATTTGAAGTCTTCTGTTGTATCATACCTCTTTTGAGCATGTGTTAGGATTCTGAGCACTGAAACTTTGGTTGCTATAAAATCTTAACACTCAAAGAAACTGATAAATATAGCTTGCAATATGATTATACTGAAACAGTTTGTTCCAGTCAAATGGGACTCTTGACTTGACATTCCAATTAAAAAAAGAAAGTGACAGAAGAAACATTTCAGTGCCACAATTTGGTATTAAGTCAAGGATGAGCAGATTTTTCTCTTTTTAAGATGAAGTAATTAGAAGAACCAACATTTTATCTATGGCAGTTCCTTGTGCTTTCTATAATTTCCTTTTATTTCTAGATTAAATTAGACAAAAGCTTCCCAAATAGATGAAAATAAACTCGTTGTCATTTCAATGACTATACAGCTCCAGCATCATGTTCACAGTATTTTCTGTTAATGTTTTTAAAATGAAAGAAAATCTTGAAATAGAAAAAGACTAGCACTTCTCACAAAACAATAACAATGCTCGAAGAGAGATTGATAAAGCTCAGGTTAATGCATAGCAATACTGAGTTACTTCTCATAATGAACTTTTCCATAACCCTCACAATTTTTTCCTGATAGGAACAATCATTACGCTTTGTTGGTCAGGGTCTTGAGAAACAGGCACTTGGCCTGGTGCACACTGCTTGCAAAGCTGGGCAGTCCAGTTCATTTGGACAGTTTAACAAAACAGACTGCTTTCTCACCATCAAAGTGCATCAGACTGAAGGAGCTATGGATCCTCTGGGACTTGCCTGGAGCGCCGGTTGCACTCCCCAGGTCGGATCCCGTAAAGGCAAAATGCATTCCAGCGAGCAGGAGTCCGCCAGTGCTGAGCTAGCATTTGCACTTGGAGCAAAGCAGCTGGGAATTGGTCTTTCAGGAAAAAGAGAAGTTGGCTAGGAGCTCTCCTGGTGAAGGACTGGCACGCACACACACACAACTCCTCTCTCTGCATAGCAGAGGAAATGGCACATTAAAATCCCTATGTGAAACACAGGTAATTAAAAGTCCTGGAGGCAGTATATCTTTTAGTATCTTGAGCAAACTCTAGTGCCCTAATAACAAACAAAACCCAGCCATAAAGCAAAAAGAACTTAACTTATTATGAATGTGGAGCTCTCTGACCTCGCCTCGGTCTCTGCCAGGCAGGCTAGGCCAGAAACAACACATGGTTTCCTCTTCCCAGTTGAAGGAATCTGAATTAAGAGCTTGCAAAAGGTACAGGAGGAAGGGTCTCCTGCTTGCACATCTTGAACTTAGGGATGCAAGTTAAATTTGCTGCCGTTACACACAAAAAAGGAGCTGTGAGGCATTGATTTGACACCCGAGGACTCTGGCTAAACACTCAGCAGTGCCAGGCCCTCCCAGGACAGGTTACCAGGGCCCGGGGCTCCTGTGTGACAGGCGGAGGACAAGGCCGGCTTGTGAAACTTCCCATTAGCTGACGAACAATCCGCTCTCCACCGCTTGGGCACTCTGAGTGATGCCATCAATTCAGTTCCCTATGCATGTATTTGTTTTAAATTAGGGGCTCTGTAGCGTATAGCACTGCAACAAGAGCTTACTGAAAAGAAAGCAATAACAGGACTAATGCCCCTTAATTTGTCATCTGCACCATTTGAAAATGAATGTAAGAGACAGCCATCCACTTTGCTATCATTTTGTACTAATGCAAATGCATGCAGATGGTTCAGGTTAATGAAGAACTGGCTTTTAAAGATGCTACGTCTATTAGTCTGAAAGCATATGATGATGAACATTTAATTCCACCACCTTGCCCCCCAAACCATTACTCCTATTCAAGAAGCATGGAACCTATACAAACTTTCAAAAAAATTTTTCTCATCATCTTTCGTCTCCACGAGCAAGTGTGCCCACAGGAATGCCTATGTTCTGTTCCCAAGTTCTGTTCCCAAGAGGCAGTGCTCATTAGCTGCTGAATTCAGTTACCAAAAAACTTATCATCCATACCACTTAATACCGCTGCACTACATCAGATAGCTCTTTTGTCTCATCTTTCACTGTTGCTCCCTTAAAAGACCAAATTGTGAGACTACTACTAAGAAGACATGTGGCTTAACCATCTGCAGTAGTTACCAATGACCTCTTTACCTCTTCTGTGTTACAGTACCACCAAATGGCTGAAAAATCAATCAGAAGAGTGCCAGCAGGTAGACAACGCCATCAAACACCTGTTTATACCATACTGTGGAAAACAGCTCCATGTAAATTATCCTTCGGACGTGTTCAAAATTTACTTCTTAGAGGAACTTTTTTCTACGTGTCTGGATGGGGCCCTCAAAAATGCCTTAAAAATCTAATAAGGAGCCAGGAATTCTTGTGGTTTCATTTCAATTCTGCTACTGACTAGTTGTGTGGTCTTGGAAAAGGCACTTATCCTTTCCCTGGGTTTTATTTCTCACATATGGTGATATTAATATACAGTAGAAACTAAGAGTGTATCGTATGTGAAACTGAGAAAACAAGTTAACATACACATGGAAAAAAAAAAAAAAAAAAAAAAAAAAACCCTGCAATATATTCAGCAACATAAATTCCATTTTAGCACTATCTGAGATTACTGTTTGTTGGCAGATGAAAACATTACTGTGAATAACACAGGGCACAGGAATGAAACCCAGCAACTACCCTGTCCTGCTCACCGGCACACGCACTTTGACCCACCTGTGGCTTGATGTGCACCTTCTTGCTGTTGCCACCCAGGCAAGGTGCCCACCACCAGCAGTCACCATGGAGGAAGCGATGCGTTGCGAGATGATTTATGCTGAAGTGCTCTCAGCCCACGGTGCCTGTTGCATACACCATTCATAACCGCAGCTCCCACTGCCCAGCCCTTCCTCAAGGAGGTAGCACCATGAGTAAGGAAGAGCAGGCTGTGTTTCACTACCCTTGCTGTGTTTCACTACCCTTACGGTCAGCAAACTGTGTTACCCCAGGGACCAGCAAAGATTTTTCTGACTTTGCAGGCCAGAAAACAAGGCTGCGGCATTCTCATGGAAAGCCTGTGTGCACCTCTCATTTCTCATCTCTGCGTTTTACTGTAGATAGTGCTATTTTAAAATACCAGTTGAACACCCATGTTGATTTTTGATCTTGCCAAAACTTCGTACAACATGCTGATATCATGTCTAAATTTCCCACTCTTGATTCTGAAAAAAAAAAAAAAAATGTTGTGGAGAGCTAGAACAGTAAGTGACCTAAAGACTGAGAAAGAAGCAACATCATCTATATGCAGCATACTATTCATTTCTGAGACTGAGCATAAGTGATATACTATAGGTCTGAGGCTTGGCAGAGCAGCTTCTGAACCTTACCGAATCCCACCAGACGCTGCTGAGGAAAGGGCTTTGGGATCCTCCCTGAAAGACAGTTCCTTTCCAAACAAAAAGACACTTGCAGACCTTTTCCTGGGGAAAAGAATGGTTTTGCCATAGTGTAATACTGGACTTCAGAAAAGCTCCCACTGTGTCCAGGGATGAAAAGGGTGCATTTGAGACTCAACCTCATAGCTGCCACGCAGCTGCACGGCTGGACGGCCAGGTGTGAGCAGGGCTGTGGCTGCCTCACAGAAAGATTTGCTACCGAGTGCTCCAGGAGGTGTCAGTTCTCTTCTGGAACATATAAACCTTTCTATCCGAAGCTTTGTTTTAAGCTGGTGAAATTAATTTCACAGTAAAAAGTTTCTTTCCTGAACCCACTGAGAGCAGCTTCTGAAGCCCTGGAGGAACGTCTCCTCTTAGATCTTTCAAAGGAGAGAGCGGGCAGAAAGTTGTGAAAACCACGCTGGGAATCACCACAGCATTTAGATACATACTGAGTAATAAGAAAATTATTTTCTAGGTACTCCACTACAGCAAAATTCATGCACAGGGCTTGATTTAAAGCACACCTGTTTCCCTGTGAGGATTCTCTTTAACCTGTAAAGGTCAGGGATGGTCTCTAAGCTCATTAGGCTGCACTGGAATATGAGCCTAGGGAAAAGGCTTTTCTTTCTTCCCATTGTAAATTCTTTCACGCATAGATAACTAGCTATTTTTATAGAAATTGTGAAAAACAATCATATCTGAGATGTCATAATTTACCTTAAGGTCCATGAAGCCTAGAACAGCAGTGTAACAAATTTTTAAGGTAGCAAGGAGGACAAATCATATTTCACACCAGCAATTCTAAAGAGATCAATTTTATTCTGCCTAAAATATCCCTGTAGTTCCCAGGAAAGCCAGCTGTGCAAAAAGACTCATTTTTTTATTATAATTTCCAAAAGAAGAATAGCCTTCTTACCTCATTTTAGAGGAAATGTAAAATGACAGGGTTTCATTATTTCCTACAGGATTTTGCAGCCATTAGAAACCTTTCCACTAAAGCATAAATATGAAAGAAAATGTTTTCTGATGCTGTTAGGAAAGTCTGTCACCAAAGATGTATATTATGCTGAAGAGAGTTCATAGCATGTATAATGAACAGTTCTCTGGGGAAAATATGCTATTTAGCACCACATTTTCACATGAAATTCATATTCATTATCTCTGTGTTGTGAAAAAGCCTTCAAAGAACATTTTATCATTAGCTAATATTATAATGATGATAAAGTTGCAGTTATAATATAAAGGAAATATGTCCGTGCATCTAAAGACTTCAACTTAAATACTTCAAATCTGGGGTATTTGCATTTGGCTGTTTCTTCTGCAGCTAAAATATCTGTTTGGGACAGACACATCAACCTAGCACCTGCGGCTCAAAGCAGAGGTGACTAGACTCTCAGAGGTGTTCCCAGTCACCGCTGCAGAGACAGCATGGCACAAGAAGTAATACATTTATTTTGCCTGAGAGGAACAGACTGTAACGTTTTGGTCCTGTTTATAAAAGTACTCTGCAAATATTAGCATCTTTCCTAAACACACCTACATGTTTATATCTGTAAGCGGATATCACGGTGCACCTGATGCAGACACTGTGTGACTTATTCCAAGGTCTCAGAGTATGAAAAATAGTAGGAAAACAGAAGTTGCACCTCTGGCAGTCCTCTCATGAAAAAGCAGATGGTTGTGGCCAGTGAAAACAGTTAAATAGGTTCCAAAGGATACTTTATTTACTTACAAAATTAGTGACCTGCATGCACTGCCTTGAGATTCCATGCCACTAAACCCATGAATAATAAAAAAAATCAGTTATTTTTGTACAATTACGTATGTATGCCTGGGTGCTTCTGTTTTCAAAATGTCATTATGCACTGTGACTTACTATTACATCATTCAATGGAACAGAAAAACAATTAAAAAGATTTGGTTCTTCTTTTTAACCAGACAGATGAGCTTTTTGTGAACAGAAGGATGAGAACTGGAAATAGTGATTTAATTTATAAGGGATATCTGTGATCAGTGTGCCTAGACTGTCATCTGAACAGTATTTCTGACATTTAATTTATGTCTTGCTTCAGAAAAAGAGCTGTAAAAAACAGCAGAAGCTATACAGTCACCTTACTGGATGTATCCTGACCAGAGGGTTAAAGCATGATGCCTCCACACAGGCTGTAGCACACGATCAAAATGAATAAAACCAAGCCTAGTCCACGCCAAGGCCACTGCATTTTGAGCAACTGTTTAAATGACAAAGGTTCATTTCACTCTCTTTTAAATTTATATTGCAACTGAGCCTTTTCAGCATTAAATCTTGTGCTGGAGACGTTTGCTGAGCGAACATGCCTCATTCAGAAGCGCCACCAGGAGCCGACCCAACACGACACACCGGCTGCCTCCGGCACCAGCCCCGGCTTTGCTCTCAGGCTCCTGCCTGCTCCCGGTGCTCCTTTCCCCCTGCTTGCCGCAAGCATGAAGGAAAGTTTCATAAACAGTGATGTGTGTTAATTCAAACTAAATACAGGACAGCAGTTCCTTTTAGGCAGTAAAGTCCCGTCTGCATATTTTCACTGTTGCATAATTGTTACCTTTAGCTCATAAACTTCAAGGTCAATTCAAGGCCAAGATTAGGTGTTTAGCACATGGAGCTAAGAAACGCTGCTGTAAGTAGCACACTTTATGAATCACAGCATTTTGTTCTCATTTGGGCTTCTTGCTTTGCCTTGGCTTTATTCTTTCTATCTAGTAGTTTTTAAACCAGCTTCACAAGACGCACATGTATATGGCACTGTCAAGCTAAAAGTACTGTTTATATACTTGGAATGCAAGCCTAACATATTTCTGTCCTCCAAATTCTACTATTTCCCCTCTAACATCCACATCAAACCTTCAAAGTTTGTTTGCTGAAGAGCAGAAACCCAGCGACCAAAAAAAGGCAGTATTTATTCAGAGCTAGTATCAAGCACTTGCAGAAATTTATGCAGAGTGAGAACTTTAGTTACAGAGATTATGCCAAATTGTTCCTTCATACTGAAAGCCACGATAAAGTTTGCGATACAATCCCAACAAAATACACTTTAATTCACATTGCTCTGTCTCACTTCTAAATGTTAACTGCATCGCAGCACGAGAAGTAAATCGCTAGAGGAACCGTTTCTTTTGCTCACATTAGGAATATTTTACTTTGCACAGGACAGAAGCACACGGTGCAACATTAGGAAAGACAAGGTAAGGTAACCAGAAGAATACTAGGAAACTACAAGGGAGTTCACAAACTAAACAACTCCTTAAATCTTTTCTGAAACTCCACACAAAGGTAGTTTAGAGCAGTGCGTTGTACTCCACTGCCTCCTGCGTGCATGCTCTTGATGCCCAAGATGCAGCAAATAATGTCATCGATTTCCTTCAATTACCTTCCAAAGGATTAATTTGCACTCAGGGAATAAAAGGTTGCGGCCGCAGCTTTTGGATCACTCAACAGCAGAGTCCAGCACTTACAGCCAGACTCAGAAGCTCACGGCAGAAGGGAAAAAAATCATTTGCTTAGCGTTCTTTAATTCTTTGTGCTCTAATGAGAGACCATCGTGATTTATGGCTAAATAGCACATATATTTTGCTCAGGAGAAAAGCCTTTCATAACCTGCTCAGTTCTGTGGCACTCAGGCACTATGAGATCTAAGTCCACTCATAAACCTGGTGTCCCGCTGAAAGTGATTTGCTAGCCTTTCAATTAAAAGTAGTTCTGTGTGCTGCTGTGCTTTCAAACTACAGGGTAAAGTGCTAAAATAATGCATTAAACGTCGATTAAAAAAAAAAGCATAAAAGCAATAATGATGGTGCACAAAAGTAGTTACTAAGTAGTTATCAGTAGCTTTTTTAAATGGGGTCATTTACAGTTAATTAAGCATTCTTTTCCTGATTTGATTACCTAAAGAGTTGGTCTGCTATACTATAGCAAATGAAGGTCAGTGTGGCTACAGCAGAAACCCTATATGCTGTGACAAATCCAATAACCATCAGGGTATTTGGTTCATAGAAATAAAGCATTTTTTAAAATATTTTGCTGATTCGCTAAGGTATGGGGAGACATTTTGCTGACTACGAAGCCTGACATTCCCAGAAGAAGATCTATTATATAGTGAGGTTCTCACCAAATTTGTTTATGGGATGGGAGGCTGGTGCTTAGGAAGCGAAGGGTGCATGGACAGGTTACAGGAATCGTGGTTCTAAGTGAAGAGGAACAGTGGGGAGAAGCAGAAGGATTAAACTTTTTTCCATTCTATGCTTCCACTTGTTGAACAACAACAACAACAAAAAAAAAGGTGAAAAGTAGGATTTTTCCTTATGGCTAGATAAGCAGCAAATATAAAAATTACTTTCAGAAATTGTAATTATCTGTGGAAAAGAGACTGTTGTCTGTAGTGTGTTTAAACCGCAAGGTAATACAATAGGAAAAAAAAAAAAAAAAAAACATCAGAAGCAAAAAGTTAAATTTACTCTAGGAAATAGTTCAAACTCTATGCAAAAGTTTATCATTGCAGCTGTAAAGGAAGACTTCGAGCTCCCTCTAGGGGTTTCTACCTGCTCCTTTACAAATAAGTTTTTTTTTTTTTTAAATTAAAAAAAAAAAAAAAAAAAACATATCCTATATCTATTAACACGTTTTTACAACTGGGGGAGATGCTGTTTGTTTGTTTGTTTTTCTTTTCCTGTGTGAAAAAGGTACTAGGTATAATAAGCCTTCCTTTTCTTTACCCTGAGAGCAAAAATTTGCTCTTGTGTATTTGATCTTAAATCACAACCACCTCCTAATTATTTGTGAGAAAATTTACCAAACCAAAGCAATTATGTCAATGTCTTTATAATTAATAATCTCACAGCTGAACGCTGATGTGAACCACACTAATTAATTTTTCTTCAAGCAATATCACCTGTCATACTTCTAGTGCTTTTTTCCCATACAATTACTCCAAACAGCACTAAAACACCACTTTTTTTTTTTTTTTTATTTAAAATTACTGTCTTCATTTGTGGTTGAATCCTATCAAACAGTACCAAGGAAGGGAATGAAGGACTTGGCTGTAGATCCTATTCTAAAGATTGCTATCTAGTTACATATCTAATACAGATGATAGCACACTGACAGTACACCAGGAGTAAGTTCACGGCCCTAAATTAAGGCAAACAGTAACTAATTTTAATGTGTTATAATTTTTTTTTTGCTCTCTACACTTAAGCAAAACAAAGTAAGAAGGTCTGAAATTCAGCGTGCCTCTTTCCATTGCCTCTCACAGGCCGCAGAGTGAGCAGGCCATCCACGTTTTGCCTCTTACGGAGCGCAGGTAGGACAAGGCAGCAGCAATGCCTCAGCAAAGGTGCTCTGAAGAGGTGTTATCAAGCCCTCTTAAATGACTGCAGGCAGGTCTCAGAAATGTCAGCACAGGCTCATTTCTCTGAAGTGTGTGTGTGGATCCAGTCTGGATCATTTGTACGGATCCGTGGAATCGATCACGTTAATTTTGGACACAGCACCAGCTGCAGGGTAAGAGGTTAGGAAGTACTTCCAGTACAAGCTTAAAAGAGAACTGAACAAAACCAAGCAAGCTAACAAGTGCAGTGAGAATAAAAGAATAACAGCAATACCAGTGATTCCATCCCACCGTCCTGCCAAACATCCGTAGCTCACTGAACTCAAACCCAAGGAGAAGTGCTGACGGCCGTGCAGAGAAAGGCAGCGCAGGCTCTCAGAGCCGAGCAGCAGCAGCACGGCAACAACAAAGCCATTGCATGCATGCCCGCTTCACTTCGGGGGATTAGTGGGGGGTCAGGCTCCCAGGGCCGCACCTGCAAAGCTCAACACTATGACATTAGCTAATATCCTGCATAAATCATATTCCTTCTGTTTTAAAAGCAAATAAATAGCTGTGCGTGTGTCCTTTGACCTCCATTGCTGGGAAACCCATGCAGTTTATCTTTATGGCAACAGAGCGCATTCAGCGAGCCACTGCCGGCAGGGCAGCAGAAATGAAATTCAAAGTGATTGTACCCATAAAGATATACATATTTAATCCTTAAGAAGTGGCAGGGCCTTTAAGAAGTGTGAAATAAGGAAATTTAAAAATATATAGTGGGCCATATATATGGACTACACAGTGAGATACAATAACAAAACTCCTCGTAATATATTCGTGGTATATCAAAAAGAGTCCAAACCATACGTCCATTTCAGGAGGTATATGAGACTTCGATCTTTCTTAATCTGAGGTCAAAGATGAACAAATTTCTCGCTGACGCAGTTTCTATAGTCCATGTAACCATAACATCTCATTTAAATTCAGGCTCAGTTCCCAATTAAAAGTTCAGTCTATATGCAAAACACTATAAAAACAGTTATTTGTTCTTTATCAGAAACTTGCAAATACCATGTATGGAATAATGTTTACCAGAACTAAAAACAAAACCAGAGACAAAAACAAAAGTTGGCCATATGCACACAAAATAACTACTTGCTGTTATTTTTAGTGGTGATACAGTTTAATATGCTAGCTCATTTTAGAACCCTTTTGTACGAGATTTTAAACTTCCCAGACAGTTCACATGTAACTATATGTGAAGACTCAGAAATCAGTCAGAAAATAGGACAGAGCATGAGCTGCATGAGTTTTAGAAAGGCTCTAGAAGTCATTGTATGACCAAAAAAAAAAAAAAAAAATTAAAAGCAGAGCAGATATTAAAGAACCAAAATTAAGAAAGAAATGTCATTCATATACCCTTCTTTCACACACAGACTAAATGCCTAACCTGCTTAGGTACATTGGAAAAGCATGACGAGGACCTACACATGCACCCACACATACTGAGAGATTCTGGTAATCAGTCGGGTAGGGAAAGAAAAAAATCCAGTAATTGTAGTAATTAATTCTATTGATGTGTAATAAGTGCATAATATGTTTTGATGAAAGTGTGCATCTCGTATCTCCAGAATTTTTATGGCAATGTAATTTATATAACAGAAAGTAATATGTTATTTTAAGTAACAAAGTGATATATTAGGTAGTAGCATCCAATTATTTCAAAATTAGAAACAAAGACTGCTTTAGAAGTTTAATTCTCATTTCTTTTCCAACTCACAAAAATCTCTGCTAAGTAAACAAGAATTATCATTTATTTTTTTCAATATAGGATTAGCCATTGAATAAGCTATGTAATTACATAAATAAAAGTGTGTAAGATGCACAAAGTAACACCAAGGTTAGCGTAGCATTACTGTAATTAATTTCAAAGTCAATGCATTTGACCAGTCGTGCTGACCAACGAGAACCCAGCCTGCTTATGAAAACACAGCTGTGAAACAAGATTAGAATAAAATATATCCAGGTTTCTTTTGTGTATGGGATTAAATTCCACTTTGAAGTTAAATAATCTGCACTGTATTCCAAGACTACCAAAGCTCCTTTGCACAGTGCCTTGGTTCAGAGCAGCAGCAGTCAGCACAGGGCTTACAGGAAGGGAGCAGATCCTCTCTGTGGACAGAGTGAAAGAGGGGAGACAAGTCCTGACTGTGATGCAGAAGGCCAGGAGTTCAGCACGAAGGCGTTGAATGATTTGTCTAAGATCCCACCGGACAGCAGCATTCTTGGGAATGTAAATGCGATTTGGGGATTTAAACTCCAGGGCATGGTTTTTCTCTCTATTTTATTACATAAATCAACAGCATACGTAAAATATGACCTCCCGTTACATCATTACAACATACTTTGCTCTATCAAAATCAACTTAATGTCATCAGCTCAGCTTCTTTCTTTCTACTTTTCTTCTCCCCCTCTCCATAATTTCCTTTAAATTAGTTTGAAAGCAAAGACTTGATACAAAAATCTGGTTTAGCACAATGAAAAGCACAATGATATCTGATAACCTGAAAATCTCAAGCTAGCTTCAGGCATGAGTGGGCTTTAATCAGAATTTGGCAACTGAAACAAATTTGCAGCAGTCTATATGAATCAGCTCAGATGGTAGGTTCAGTGATAAAAACAGAAATAGCAATAGACACGCAAAAGGTTCTCTGAGGCAAAAGCAGTGGGACTGAGTACTGGATTTTTTTCTGAAGGTAAATCTGATGGAATTCCCTCACCCTAATTAGTTAGATATATATATATATATATATATATATATATATATGTTCTGGAAAACGCTTCTTGTTTAGAACTTAATTTGCTGACTCAAGCACATTCCCAAACTAAATTTAGATAATTAATAAATGAAACTAGAAGATAGGCAGAAAATCTGAGATGACTTCTTGTCCCTTAAGTACAAATCAATTTTAATTCAGTACTGCTTAGGGACAGAGCTTACATGAGCTCATTTGGTTCAAGACTATGGATTTGATGGATAAGGCCTTCTGCTTGTTCAGCTGTAGAAAAGAGGAACATAATCCAGGTTGATGGTGAAAAACAGTAAAGAAAACTCCATAAACTGAAGCTTGAGGAATTTATGACACCCTCTGCAGAGATAAACGTGAAAAAAAAAAAAAAAGAAAGAAAAAGAAAAATGAGAAGCATTACGACTCCTGAACTGTGATACAAGTCAATAAATCAATTAAATGATCATCAATATAAAAACAAAAGTTTAAAAAAAAAACTACCAGAAACACTACAGATTGCATACTGTATTTTTTTTCCATCTTCAGAATTGAATTAAGAGAGTCCCAGCCATCTCTGCCACAAACAGCCTGTGCATTCACATAGGCATGTATTTAGCAAACACAATAATCTTACGCTACAATAAACAATAATTCAAAAGTATGACACTTTTTTTTTTTTTTTTTTTTTTTTTTTTTCCCTCCTAAATGGCAGAGAAACTGATTTGGAGTGCTTTGAGAAAGCTGCACCTTGCGTCAGGCCCCAGAGGCAGCGTGCCAGCAGGGCCGCCCGCCTCTCGGTGGGCACCTCCATCCCCTCGCCAGCCCACACACTCGGGCTCTGCTGCTGCTGCCTCTCCTTCGGGAGAAGCTCCACATGTCTGTCACAAAGCCAGGGCCAGGGTGCAGGCAGCACTTGGTCTCACTCATCTGCGGTAACGCACAGACCAGCAATAACTTTGAGAACGCTCAGTCCAGGAGTAAGACCAGCAGAGGGACCTGTACGGCTGCTCAGCGCTGCAGTCCCACGCAGAGCCTGTCCACGGAGCAGGCCAGGGATGGTTCCAGGCTGAGCACGGCCTGGGATCATTTTGTGCCTTTTCTGTCCGGTGCTGTCCTGTCGGAAGCGGCTCTCTCCTTCTCCCCTGGATGCCGGCAGCCTCAGATGCCTCGCCACGCAGAGCAGCCTGCTCCCTGAAGGATCGGCAGCACCGAGAAGGCACAGAAAACAGCCAAAGACTTACTGTGCTTGTCAAGCCGAAGCAGCAACTAATCAGATCAAGCTATGAAGGCATCCTGGTAAGCATTGTTAAATGTATCTCAATGCTTCCTTACTTTATTATAATGAAAAGCAATAATCCACGCTTCCAGCTCCACTGTCAGGCCTGTCATCGCACCACTACAAATTAAGTGCGAGGCCTTAGGTAACCTTTTTGCTTCTGTTCTCTGTTTTGACCACTAAGAAGTTATTGCATGCCTTAATCTTACAGCCTGTACCACTATACTTTCTCCAAATCAGGATCATCATTGCCCCCTGTATTTGCAACATGGATCAGACATACAGCTCTCACCTGGCAATCATAGCCACAATGCCGCGGGCCAGAAAAACAGTGCTTCGAAACATGTCAATCCCCAGCATTTTGAGGAAAGTATGGAAACATGGAAACCATCTCAGTACTAAAATAAAGCACTTGAATCCTGATACAGTCGATAAATAGAGTAATTCAACTGAACACGGGGAGTTACCCTAACAGCCATGCACAAAGTGCTTCAGATGGGCCTCCGGACAGCAGGGCACCTGGCGGCACCCCGGCAGTGAGTCAATGGGACTTTGCATTACTGGGATTTTGCATTACTACAAAAAGCTGACCTTTTGTGCAAATGAAGGATCCTCAACAAATAGAGGGCAGCAACGATGGCTACTATATGATTTTGACCTGTTGTAACTGACTTGTAACTTGCTGTTACTGTTCTTACTTTCATTAGCATTACTGGAGTTTAATACTAAATATGCCCTGGTACAATGCTACTTAGTAAGTATCTTAATGTCTTTTTAAAGCACCACAGACAATTTGGAGATGAATTCATATATATATATATATATTTTTTTTTTTTTTTTCCACAGCAACTAGCCTTAAATCTCCTGATCCCTGTCAGAAATGTCAGTTTAGATTCTCCCCCTGTAACACCACTACAAGTTGTAGCAACTAACCACTTCTGACCAGATCCTTGCTCAGCATACGTTGGATAAAGCAAATTTAGACAAGATACAATCCATGTGTCTTTGACATAAAACTAAAGAAAGTTCCAGACATCTGCCTCAACAGGATTTTGTTCAAAAAAGCACTCCTACGTACCAGTTATAAATATACAGAAGGTTATATATATTTATGCTAGAAACACGTATTCGATAAAGATGACCTTCTCTGCAGACTGAAATTGGAAAAGGCTGGTGTGGGAACGTGAACTGTGGAAAGGAGAAAGGGCGCAGACAGCATTTTGTCAGATCAGGGCTTCTGTTCAATGCAAGGACTACACCAGCGCAAACCAACTAGAAGGATATGGCTTCTTTCTCCTTTATAAATTTAATAAAGCATGGAACCACGCTGCCTGTAGCTTAACTACCCATGGCAATGCTTACGCCCCAGCCAAGAGCTGTCCACTACACATACTCCAGGGACATACCCCAGCCCTGTGCATCCCTTCTGCCGTGGTCTTTCTCCCATGGAGCCAGGCAAAGCTCCAGCTGCATGCCAGGTCCCGTGCTAGCCAGGAGGCGGCACCAATGGTGCCTTATCTGCCCTCGTGGTCCAAAGTTAGACGCCAACCGAAATACAAAAATATTAAAGAAAATAAAAATACAAAAATAAAAATACTAAAAATAAAATACATAAAAATACTAAAAAAAAAAATAAAAATAAATTAAAAAGTTTTAAATAAATAAACAAAAAAACAAAAGAGCTTTTTCCAATATTAAATATATATATATATATTATGTTTCCTCCTTTTTCTCTTTTCTTTTCTTTTGAATGGATAGGTTCCTCTGAACACAGCCCCTCAGACCGGCCAAACAGCACTGGGAATCCTCCTGGGGCTGTGGCATCCCTTCTCTGGAAGAAGGGCTGCAAAAGGTTCATCCAGCAGTGCCATGGCCCAGGTGTGCCTTGACCCTGCTGCTAGGGAGGCCACGGAGGGGGCACCAAAAACAAAGCAGGGCAAAAGAGTAAGCAAATGAAAGGGCTCATGGCACTATTACAAGACCTGCCTTAGAAGAAACTATGGCATGGTTGGAATCTGCATCAGAAGAGATTTTGGAGACACTGGGGGGACGACGACACAATGCTGTGCTATTTGCCATAGATCTAGTGAAATAAACGACAAGTGAAGGAAGATGAGAACTTGGCCATTGGAAAAATGGAGAAATCCTTTGAGGGGGACAGTATTTTGCTTTGCTTTGTTTTACTTCATATACAGAAATCTTGAGCGATGCCTGTCAATAAATGGCTGAAGACAGGAATCGAGAAAAAGGAAGCTGAGGGGCAGTTCAGGCTGGGCTATAAAGAGGTGAAGTAAGGAAGGGATGAAGTTTAGGCCACAGGGGAGCAGCTGGAAATCAGTTTAGAGAAGATCTTCCAAAGTGCCTGGAAAGAAACGACACGTGGAAAGAAAAACTTAACAGAGGGATAAAAGAAGACTGCATTTCATCTGTCTTTAAAAATACTGAGACCTTGGCAGAGGATTAAAAACTTAACAGTGGAAATAAAAACAGGGAATAAACAGTCAGCTGCAAGGCCTGGTGAACTGTCCTCCTGCAAATATTCTCCAAAATTAGCAGCAAATCATACGCTCTGCTCCTATCTTTGCTTTTCATCTTGAAATGGTGTCTACCACTTTGACATCATCCCACTGCAAGGCCAGAGCCTTGCAGGCAAACCCAGCATGGGTACACTGGAAGCTCCATCGCGAAATGTTGGAAACAGCACAAGGCCTGATGGTAACCCTCTGTCCTACAAGCCAAGGAGAGGAAACTAGTAGACAGATGCACAGATAATACCTTGGTAGCGGTAGCACTGGGCTCTGGGAGTTGATCTTAAGAAAAGCTAGGAAACTAATCTTCCTTTAAACATTTTAATGCAGCAAACATGTTTCAGATGTAAATATGCTGATACATACAGTTTCATTAACAGGCATTTTCCTAATTTATTGCTGCCACTTTAGGACTTAATTTGCAAAGGGATGTAAAAGTTGCTAAAAGAGTCTTCACAAAAACTCAGACTTTTTTTCTTTCTTCTTTTTCTTTTTCACCCAGTAAGGCTTTTTAAACAAAGCAAGATAGGGTACTCTAAGACCTGATATCCACAGTAGCCACTTCAGAGGGAACCTAGATATCAACAGGGTATGAAAAGCTCCTTAGAAAGAGAAATGTGTTTTTATAATAATACTAATAATAATAATTTTCTCAGGAGGGGAGAAAATAAGACAGTTATTTAGTTTACCATATCAAAAAGAAACTGTATCTTTGATTACAGTTCACTGTGGGCTTAAAGCTAAGCAGGAGGGATCCTGGTTAGTAAACATCACCTCACTCACTCTTAAGAAGCTTAAGAAATACCATCACCAAAATACTTGAGTTAGTCTATTAGAATAAGTGAGATAATGTATGCATGCTAAACTCATGCTATAAGAAGGACTAATCAGAAAACTGTTTTTAAACATTTAAAATCAAAGCAGTCCTTCTGCGATGGACATTTGCTAGGTCTCGCCTTTAGACCATCTGTGTAGATACTGTTAAGTAGGAAAAAAAAATCTTTTTGCAATTCTGCAGATTTTAGGTGATAATGATGAGCCTAGAAAATAATCTTAGTACTCCAGATTTTTTCAGTGTCATATCAATACAACTTAAAGTACCATCTGTAGGTTTTTCTCTGTTATTTGATGATTTGGCTGAAGGCTAAAGAAGAATCATTTCCCAATCAGTCCTCTATGCATCTATTTTATGGTGGTTTTACCCTGCTGGGCAGCTGAGCTCTGCTACAGCTGCTCCCTCCCTCCCCTTCCTCAAAGGGAAAAGGGGAGCAAATACAATGGAAAGGGCTCAAGAGTTCAGATAAGGACAGGGAGAGCACTCAACAATTATGGTCACGGGCAAAACAGATTCAGCATAGAGAGATAAATATAATTTATTGCCTATCACTTGCAGACTAGAGCAGTGAGAAATTAAAAGCAAACTAAAAACACCTTCTTTCTCATATGCCCTCTTGTTCCTCTCCCCCCAAGCGGCGCAGGGGAACAGGGTGTGGGGGCTGCGGTCAGTCCCTGATGCTTCGCCTCCACCACCCCCTCCCGGTCCCTCTCTGCCCCTGCTCCCCGTGGGGTCCCTCCCATGGATGCCGTCCTTCCCGAACTGAGCCTGCGAGGGCTGCCCACAGGCAGCAGCTCTTCAAGAACTGTTCCCACATGGCTCCGTACCACGGGGTCCATCCCCCAGGAGCAAACTGCTCCAGCACAGGTCCCCCACGGGTGGCAGCTCCCCCCAGACCCCTGCTCCTGCGTGGGCGCCTCTCCACGGGCTGCAGCTCCGGCCTGGGGCCTGCTCCTGCAGGGGCTCCTCCACGGGCTGCAGCCTCCTCCAGGCCACATCCACCTGCTCCACCGGGGGCTCCTCCACGGGCTGCAGCGTGGAGATCT
Organism: Heteronetta atricapilla; assembly: GCA_011075105.1. Taxonomy (NCBI): domain Eukaryota; kingdom Metazoa; phylum Chordata; class Aves; order Anseriformes; family Anatidae; genus Heteronetta; species Heteronetta atricapilla. Next base: position 32,077,485 of record CM021732.1, on the reverse strand, counting down.
GCTCCGTGTGGGACCCATGGGCTGCAGGGGGACAACCTGCTCCAACAGGGGCCTCTCCACAGCATGCAGGGGAACTGCTGCTGGGTACCTGGAGCAGCTCCTGCACTCCTGCTGCACTGACCTTGGTGTCTGCAGGGCTGCTTCTCAGCCTTCTCTTCCAGCTGCTGTTGTGCAGCAGTTCTTTTCCTCCCTTAACTCTGCTCTCCCAGAGGCCCACCCAGTGTCACTCCGTGGCTCAGCTCTGGCCATCAGCAGGTCCCTTTTTGGAGCTGGCTGGAGCTGGCTCTGACCTGACATGGGGCAGCTGCTGGGCTCTGCTCACAGAGGCCACTCCTGCAGCCCTCCTGCTACCAAGCCCTTGCCACGTAAAACCAGTACATGTGTACAACACTGTGTAATATTTTATTCACAGTCAATCGTTGGAGATTTGGGATGAAGTGCTAATTTCTCAGATCAGACTTAACTTACATACCTACATACTCCAAATAAGAATTGAGACATTACTTCTTTGACATCCCCGCAAATTCAATTGGACCTTGATACGCCATAGAAAACAAAAATGAAAGAATATATGGTTGGGAAGGAGAAAAATGGGCAAATAACACAATGGATACAGAAATGATTTGCTTGCCCTCAAAAACTACTACAGTCAAAAGGAATAGTCTGTTCTCGTGACGAGAGCTCTTATGCAGGAGTCAGGCTGCATAAAAGGCTAAGTCACTTTTATGCAAGTAAAATTCATAGAACGCCTTTGGGAGGAACCAATATAACAAATCATAACCAACACAATAAACAATCTAAAGAACCAGTATTACAAAGCACTTTCTGTCACATAAACCCCTTGCTCTCAGATAATGCAGTTACTCAGACTGGGGTAGCTTCACAGTACACTGAAACACTGAATTGGATAATACCTATTCTTCTGTGTACTTTTTTTTTCCTAATAAATAAGCCTTTACAAAAAAGTAATGCATTCAGCTAAATCTAGAAAGAACTGTCATGAAAAGAGAAAGACTTAAACCCAGTTAGAAAGCAGCAAAAATGGCCCTGAGGTGGGTCTGGTCATTTCCAGTAGCAACCACCAGCAAAGGAACTAGTGAAAAACAATTTATAAATACCTTGCAGAAGTGTGAGGAAAGGACACTTGAAAAGTTGGCTGTGTTAACAGCTCATCTTCAAAATTTGCACAGTGTCATCTGGAAAAAATCTGAAGATGTGTAATTTTTTTTTTCAGGGCCACAGTTCAAGACTCAAATATATATATATATTTATTCAAGTTCCACTTTTATGTTAACGCTGTGCACCTTGAAATCACATTAGATTTGAAAGAACAAGTGGACTTTTCTATTTGAAAAACCACTTCATTGCAATGGTTACCCTGTTAAAGAGCTTGGAAGCATCCAAGGGGACTGCTTTCAGCAGGAGCCCAGCTTTGCACCACCCCACAGAACTGCAGCTGGCACCCAGGCTGGGCTTAGGCTGTAGCCCTCCACCAGTATGTCTCACCAGCAGAGACCCATTTCCAAGTGGGCCATGGTACAGGCAGATCCTCACCTGCAATGCAGTGTTTGGTACATGTCTTTTCATCTACACATCTCTACATATGTACGAAATGCAAGCAGGAATTTTTAACCTCACTCCAAGTGACACTCGCTTGGATGTGCTGTCAATAATAAGCAAAGGTTCAGCAGTGCTTGTATACATGCGATCCATACACGCGAGCACCTTTTGCTAATATCCCTGTAGACACTGGTGTCTATGCAGGGGCCTTTGTAAACTTAAAAATAATAATAATAATAATAATAATAATAATAAAGGCACTAAAAAGTGTGGTCGGAACAAAAGTTTCTAAGTACTTACAGGTCAAGACATGACAATTGACTAATTGCATTTCTGAAAGTTGGCCTGTTCCATTCAAAGCAGCTAGATAATTAAGTGAAGATTTTTAAGTGAAGATTTCCAAAACACTTGCTCTGAACTAGCCAAATACCTTTTTAAACTTACGTGCATTCTTCATGGAAAACAATAACCCATCTGCAAGTGTAAATGGCAGTCTGCACAAAATACTTGGCTTCCATATACACCACATATACACAGTCCATTCGAGTGCTACATGCCATTCTTTTCAAAACCTGGCCCATAACAGTTCTCTGAGCATAACTGTGTGTCTCACTTTTATGCGGAAGCATCACTTTTATTCTTGATGAACGAAACAACCGCACTGCATGTTGTAATTAGTCTGTACTCAGCAGGTTTCATTGTTAGAAAATAGATCACAGGAAAGATGGAGCTCTGTTTATTTTGAGCTGTGGAATTTAAGCTATAATTGCCTAATTAGATTTCAAAGCCTGCTGACAAGCATGATCAAATAGCATTTGAATATTTAATACAGGCATGGAAATGACCCCTATATCAGATGCCCACATCTTTAGTGATGAACAATTAGGAAATACAGGACTTGAAAAGTTTTAATAAACGCAGCGAACATTATGCTCACTACAACAGCTGTTGTGTTTTTAGGATTTACAACAGTACATTTCCTACATGTCCACAAGTAACTCCTACAATACAGACCAGATTTTCTAAATTGGGGGAAGAAAGAGGGGGGCACAAAAATGTAGCCCTTGCCTTCCTTTTTTGTACAAAATTTTAAAAATCAAATGCCTTCAATCTCTTATATTTAACGTAGCATCCTCTCCCCGATTTTATTTCACATGTGCATTTCAGAAGACACAGGTAAATTCAAGGACTGGCTCAAAATAAAGGGAGTTAATGGCTTAACAGCTAACTGGTGTGTGGTAAGCAGACTCGAATGCAAAATACAACGATAAATACTTCTGCACTCATTACAGGGCATGGAAAAAATAGTCACTGCTGAGGGCAAACCACAAAACCACCGTAGAGTCAGAAACAGCATGAAGCTAAGAGGTACCTAAGATGGACAGACACTGCCTGGGTCACTTTGTCCAGTCCTTTTCAATTAAAAAGATCAACTTAACATTAGTTTAATTCCAGTAGGTGCACACCAAAACTCCCTACCAGTCTGCCAGAGCGTTGCAAGCCAGGAAAGTATTTGCAATGAATGTCAGACTACACGCTCACAGATCGTGAGCCTCAAAAGCAGCAGCGTGGTACAGAAGACAGAAAAAAAAAAAAAAAAAAAAAAAAAAAAGAGGGGGAGAGAGAGAAAGAGAGAGAGAAAGGGAAAGATAAAAGAAGAAGCAGAGATAAGCAGAGATGCTGCCAGTATCCTTGTAGAAAATTTATTACGTGAAACATGCCCGATGATCCTTATGAATGAACAATGCTTTATGCTGTAAAGGAAGGAAAATGAACCACGTTCGCTTCTGCCAATATGACTCAGAGGAAAATTCCTTCCTATCCTAAAAATCAAACCACGAGGTTAACCTGAACGCACGCACACAACGTGCCCCTCAGCCAAGCTTCTGCAGAATGCAGCTTTTGGTCTGCCTGCCTGCTTCGGCAAAGCACATCAGCAGAATGGCCTCTGAGCCTCACACCACCGCCGCCACGTTTCAGGTGATTTACACCATCCTGCAGCCAGGCACAAAGCCCACATGGTAACCTCCACACACCAGCTGAGAGTCCTCACGGCAACACAGGACATGTGACGGCTGAGGTCAGAGCACAGAAAGGACAACAGAGCAAAAAAAATTGCAAAATCTTTCCAATTACATTCACCTGAAGACACAAACTTTATTCCTGCCTTTATGTTCCTACTTTAAAAACACAACACATTTCGCTGTATTCATTCTGAACACAGGAAGGTGCTTTGCTGTCCCCTGGTCACCCTGAGGTGGAAATCAATGCAACAAAAGAACGCCACACAAAATCCCACACTGACCTCACTGCTGTCCTTTCAACAGCATGGCTTCCTAAATTTTTCAATGAAATACCTGCTGAAAAGGGAGAAAGCAATATTGTAAAAGCAACTGCCATTTCCTACTAGCATCTCCCACCACTGCTGCTTTGGTTTATCCGAGGAACCAGAAGAGTGCCTTCTGTCCTCTGCTGCGACGTTCAGCAGTGCTGTATTATTCTTCAGAAACCAAGAGAAGCTGATGAAACGCAGCAAAGGAAAAGCTCAACACTCTACAAAATGGCAAACAATGCTGAGGACAAGAATTAGTTCCAACTACATACACAGGGCATGAATTATTAGAATGTTACTCTTTTACTTTTTAATCTTGTTCCTCCTAAGAGCCTTTACAGACTATTTATAGTTACAATTAAATGTGTGTGGTGTCTCAATGTCCTCTAGAATCATTCTACTAACAATTTAATTACTAAAAATTCTTTTTGTCGTTATGCTGTTAACATCTGAGATTGATAACAAAACCATGGAATAATTAGATGGGGATATTTAAACCAAATGGAATTCATGCATTTATTACACACCCGGATGCCTGTCTAAAATTAGGTAACTAATCTGAATATGAATGATGGGAAATAACAATGATGAAAAACAATTAAAAAACAATACAGAGATAAACGCAATGAGTTTTTCCTTTTTAGTCATAAGTGCCATTTCTATTCCTGATTATAAAAGCAGCCTAATCTGATATTCTATTTGGTTTATGCCTACAGGCTGGCAGCAAAGCACATCGTTAATTGATCAGAAGAAAATATGTCATTTCTTCTAGTTTACGTTTAGGCTTTGATCTTAATTTCTCTTGTGATTTCTGCCAGGATTGTTTGTCATACTTTAGCAAAATCCATGAGCCACATAGGAGATGCTAAGCTTATATCTAGGCATTTGCTTATGAATAATCTTCCTATAGTCTAATTTACATAATTTTATTGTTTAGAGGCTTCTTCCCATGCAGATATATTACTGCCAGTGCAACTGTACTTAAACTGGTGTCAGCGGAGTTGGCTTCTGAGAGTTATGGTTTGCATGTAAAAACCTACCCTGAGCTAAAATATGGCATGTATCACAAAGCAATGCCTCAGAGGTAATTCATTTCACAGAATGTCAGGGGAAAATCAGTTTGGCTATATTAACCTACAGGAATGTGAAACAAAAAAAATAGAAGCTGGAGATTCCTAGAGCATTTCTTGTATCTTCAGAACCTGTTGTTTTCTTTATTTTTAGGGTGGTAAATGCATGCAAAATTCTGCCTTTGTGTTTGGGATACTTAAGAATTAACAATTGAAATTGATAGTTGTGTTAGCTTTCAGCGTCAAACTGAATATACTGGGAGAAGACATCACCATGATTTTTTTAAATAATTGAACTATTTTGTAGAGTTTTGCCCATCCTAAAAACTTACTGTTTTTCAGAGCTGTTGATGCAAACATCACCTGTTAATGAGAATATAAAATATAAAATATTATCTGTGTCACAGGAATGCTTTCTGACCTCATTGCCCAATAATGCCTAGAAAATAAAGTACCTATAGATTCTGCTTATCTATTATTGTCTGCTACCCTCTTTTAGAGGGTATATGCCTCAGTCTTTAAAAACATTTCTTCAACACCAAACACCAGGGAAACTGAGACCCAGTGCACAGAGCAAGTGACTCGCACTTGTTAAAACACCAAACCCCTTTTGCTAGCCTGGATTAAGTGACCGATTCTTGGTCAATCGCTAAAGGTGTTCTTCAGTCTGAGAACCTGGTCCAATCTGATCCCAGGGCAATGCTGCCACTGAAAGGAATAGGCTTGCATGAAGAGGAAAGGCCCACAAAGGCTCCTTGAAAACCAACCAACTTCACCTTCCTCCCACATCTTAACAGCACTTCCAGATTCATTCACACTCCTCAAGACTGGACAAGGGCATTATTAGAATTGGCACTGAGACAAAGCAGCCAAGCGCCAGGAGAGGGCAATGTGCCTGGGGCCCTGAAATTTTCTGTCACTTAGACTAAATGAAATACTTACTGTCCCTCACCCTTGAGGATGCAAAGTTAATTTTTGCTTGTTTTCATAGGCTTAGAACTAGCTCTTCATCTAAAGAAGAACAGAAAATAAATGTGTTTTAAATACTGATTTTGTTAAAGGAACAAAGTGGAAAAGCTGAAAGAAATAAGGTATGCATTTAATTCAGATTATTTCAATTCACACATTAAGAACATATAAGCAAAATCTTATGAAGATACAACTGTCTTAGGGTACACCCACATGGCATACTATGGACAAGCCTGTCTTGCCCTGCTTTTGAACTGCTTAGTGTGATGTCAACCCTGAGTTATTAACTGACTTTTCAACACAGCACATTACTTCAAATTTGGCAAGTAAATTTGCCAACTTGGAGGTTTTAAATGCAGTTCCCAAATCCTTTGCAAAGAGCCTTCGTACCAGCAACAACTTTGTAAAGATGTTGTTTTAAACTTAACTTTATGTTAAAGGTGTGAAAAACGTAGTACAAAGTTATTTAACAGCAAAAGTTGAGAATGTCGAGCATAATAAATGAAGCACTGTAAAGAAAGAAATTTGTCATCTCACCCCACTGAGACCAGCTAATGGAAATTATCTGATTCTTTGAGGAACAGGTAATTGTATGTACTTTGGCAGCACAAAACAGTAGGAAAAAGCTTTAGATACTAAATACATTTTCTGGCTATTCATGGCTGAAGATAAACTTTTAAATCAGTATCGCACCACTCTCTTCCTTTGTATTTCCTACTGCACACGTTTTTTAATGTTTGTTTCCATGCTTTGGTGTATTTCAGGTTTACTGACAAGTTTTTTCTCACAAAGGTCTCTTTCTTCCTTTTGTTTGTACAAGTGAACCACTTGGTAGGATTTCCACCTCGGTGGAGATTCTCTGTTTTGAAGACAGAATTTTAATTCTTCATACCAAATAAAAGCTCTTGTTTGTTTGTTTCCAACAAAGTGACAAAACAGTCCTGTCTAGCACCCACCTGGCTCTCAAGAGATACCTCTCTGTGTAATGAGAACAACGCTGTTTAGAAGCTTCATACAACACAACCATATGTCTCCTCGGTTAATCTAATGTTACAAAAGATATTCAGACAAGTGAAGGCTAAATTTTATGCTTTCACATTATCATACACGCTTTAAATTATCAAATGAATCCATGCAAACAGACAAAGAAAAAAGGTGAGTATTCACACAGATAAACCGTATAATAATCTCAATATTAGAGCAAAATATTCCTGACTCACATGGAGCACAAAATGTCCTCAGCCTAAATATTTACATGCAACGTCAGGTACAGACCCAACAGTATTCCTAGCATTGTGCTTAAGTCAAGGAGGCAAATTAAAAGTTCTTACTAGCTTTTTTTTATTATTATTATTATTATTTTCCTCTTCATTTTTTCTCCATCCTGCCTCTCCAGAAATCTACCAAGACATGGGAAAGCCTCAGGCCAGAAAGATTAAGATGAAACATCCAAGGGAAAATTCTCCAATTCCGAATGGCACAAAGGAATTGACATTTTCTGGGTAGTCAGATATAAGTGCACACCACAGCAGGTTAAGCTTGGCACATTTACAGATTTCTGAATATAATGCTTAGCCACTGTTACTGTGATAACTAGAATAGAAAAGTTCCCTAGAGCCTTTCAAAAACAGAGGACTTAGGTCTTCTCACAGACAAGTGAATACCTTTATCTACTCGCTTGTAAAATTGCATGTATAAAACAAAATCCTGCTAAAAAATTTGAACTGACAAAGTCTAAGAGTTTTGAATACTAAAAAGTTCAGGAAGACATGATACAGGCTACTTTGCAAGAGTGAACTCAACTGAAGTCTTAGGGAAAAAAGTGAAAACTAAAATGCAAACAAAGCATAACCTCTCTAAATATGGCAGTACACCTGGGCACCATTTTTATAAACACGACAAAGTGACAAAAACCAAGCAAATGTGACTCTCCTGAATTTGCTTTTGTGCAAGAGGTACACTGACATCAGACACAAGGATCCATTAAAACCCTACAATGCAAGAAATTAGCTAGGTATTAAGGCAACACTAATGTTTAGGTCCAGTTTCCCAGTACGGCCTCAGGAAGAGAATTACAGTTCTGGAGGATTTTTGGAAGCAATCTGGTACACTGACTCTAATTTTAAAATGCATGAAGACAGAGCATATCATCTGAGCATTACTAACACTATATAACATATTGTACAATTTATTTTTCCCTCCTCTTAGTATTTAAAATGCTCATGCTAAGTTATGAAACTCTCTATTATTCCTACTGGTATTCCTAGTATTAGAAATACCTGTAAAACAAAGCTTGAAAATTTCCTTTTACTAATGAACTTGCTTTTTTTCTGTATTTTAAAGTGTGCCAGAACATTGTAAGTATGTTTTTCTTATGGACCCAATTGATGCACAATATTTTATGATCTTTTAAATAATGTTTATTATATTTTTTTTTGCCTAGGCCTTAATCCTCATTTCAAAAAAATAAAAGAAAAATTCCAAGTAGGTAAAATTATTCTAATATCGATGAACTAGTAAATTACGGAAACTGCTTTTTGGTTTCTGATTTGGTTTCTGATTCCATGTGAGCACACAAAATCTTTATCCTACAAGCAGTGTAATTTGACAGAATAATAATGAAAAAAAAAAAAAAAAAAGTTATACTGGTTTCCAGCACAGAGCTGTAACAACATCAAGATGATTAATTTTGCTAAGTTAATTTAAACTGAATACAAAAGCCTGACTTTCAGAAAAGATAAATAATCTCTTGGTGAAAGTTGGAAGTAAAGGCTGACAGCGTTCTGAGGTTAGTGAACAATTGTAAGCTATGTGGCAATTTGTTTCTGCATCCTGCAGAAATGAACATAGAAACTTCATGTAGCTTCATCACATTTTACTGTGGGGCATTAATATGTTGAATTGTACCCTCTGATAAAATACAGAAAATACTTCTGAAGGAAGTTAGAGATTAAATATAATCCTGTCTAAAATTTCCTATCTTAAAATAAATAAAATAATAGAGAATGCACATCAAGATGATCTTTCTAGTCTTCATTTCCTAAACCGAACTTCATTTTCTATTCTAATATTCTATTTTCCCAGTTAACAGATCTCCCTATCAACTCCTTATCTCCCTCCTAAAACTCCTAATATAGTTTTTTCTATTACCATGAAGACTCCCATGACTACCACATTATTTCTACGGTACCCATTAGAGGCAACGATGCATGCAGTAGTATTCTTTCTTCTGAGAACACGCCTGCCTTTTGACAGCACTTATGAATTGCTTATGAATTATGACTACTAAATCAACCAAATACATTTAAGAAGATTCTAGTCTTCTTTCAGCTAAAAAAGCATTCAAAACAGATCTGGAATAAAAATGTGATTTTTTTAAACACTTCTTTAATATAGTACAACACAAATGGAGTCTGACACATTACAAGTCCCAAGGCACTTCACAATTTTCAGCAAAAGCTGACAAAACTATCTAGTGAGATATGACATAGAAAACAGATTTTTTAACTATTATCTCATTTCTTAACACAGTAGCTGAAACTGAAAACAAAGAATAAAGCAAGTTAAAGAACACAGCAGCTATTGGTACTGAAATTCAGAGGACTCTTGAATTCAGGGTTAGAAGTTGGCAAAAATCTCCACTCAGGGCAAAAGCAAATTACTCAAAGACAATATTCCAAACTATCTTTTGTTACATGAACTGATTTCTTACAGAACATTGTTAAAAATCCACATGGTACATAAAGAGACAGCTCTAATAATAGAAGCTGTGTACCAAATACATGCAGAAACTAATATGATTTCCATAGGGACAACTGTGTGAGTAGCAAGGGCACATTTTTTCTGTCTGGTCTATACATGTGTCCTCAACAATGTGAAATATTTCTTCTACACCTACAACCTACATTTCTTCAGAGAGAGACATCCTTTTGTTTCAACATTCCTTGTAGAATAAGAACAGCAACAAAAAAGCTGAAATTTAATAATGGCATCTTAATTAATATATATATATATATATATATTTGCAAATATTTGGGACATGCAGGTAAATAGTGAAAAAGCCACCACCACCAAAGAAGTTATAACGAGAAACAGTTTCTAATGCCAGATATTCCCAGGTCTGTCTGTCTCTCCCTCTGCTACACAGAGCAAGTCAGTCTAAAGGCTGGGACCTGGATGGGTAAAAATTTACTTCACCTTTATTATTCCAAATATTTTACTAGTTGATATGCAGAGTAGTTTTTTCATGTAATAACAAAATATTTCTTCCTCTGAAAAAGTAGCACTGGACAAACCAGTATAGAAGTGAACATGTCTGTGTATCTGAAAAGTCATTGTTAATTGCTGATTGTCTGTCACTTAAATACGGCACCAAAAATGAGACATGCTTTGACTCACATTCAAGCTAGACATAGAGATATTTGAGTGTTACACGGTGTATCCACTGTTGACATCCCCAAAACATGCTTTTCTTGTGTTTGTTCTGCAAGTTAGCTCAACTGCAAATTGGGTAATTACATCTTAGTTATCCCACCTTCGTAACTAGAGACTCAATTTTCAAATGGAAGACCAAGAGTACAAAACTGTCTTTGAATGTCATCTAATACCTACTGAATTATTCACTTGCTGGAGGATATTCAATTGGGCTGGTGTATATCACACACGAACATCTGCTACTATTCCCAGACCTTCTAGGCCGTGGAAAAATGAGTTCTGTAGCTCCAAGACTGCTTCTAGCATAATTCCAGCCTGAACCCTAAAATGTCCTTGTGTAGAGGGACAACAAGAAACTTTGGTTCATTCCAGCTATTTTTCAACACATAAATGAGAAGCATACATACATAATGGAAAGTATGTATTGTTTTCACTTCAGTGTTTGACCATGTGTCTAGCATGAAAGATAAAACTGCAGACATACCAACTATTTACACAGCAAATACGTGCAAGAAACACATCAAATACTTTTATCAAAGAGCAGCAGTGCATTTATACCACCTTCTGATTCCTTACACTGCACTATAGCAAGTGTTAGTAACCAGAAAAGTTGACAACACAGCATCCCTTACAAACCTGTGTGGCCCATAGGTGGTTACAAAGCTCACTTCATTTCTGCATTCACTTAACATCATGCATAATCATACCCAGGCTTGTGACTGAAACCCATAGGTACAACTGGAATACAGCTAACAACCATCACCTGCGTGCTTGTTTAATTATAATGAATGCCTACAATTAGGCAGAAAAGTGGCTGAAGAATTACCACTGAGCCAGCTTTCTAAGATGCTTAGTCTGGGGTTTGTTTTTTGTTTCTCTGTTTTGGTTTTTAATTTTCTTGCTACTAGGAAGGCATCTCTTTGTTTAATGAAAGTTGATCATTTTGGTAATTAAAACCAAGTAGGTACTTTGCAATTCTTAAACATGCTCTACAAAGACAGAAGTTAGACGTTGTTTTCAAACAAAAACTTAAAATATGAATTGTAGCCTCTGAGAAAGTGCACAAACACATGAACACAATCTTACAAGCTGGGAATGTTGAATTCCTCCTTAAAAATTAGGCTAATACCCTTGGAAACGTAAGTGTTTACATACATACCCTACTTTTTGATGATTCCTACATAAAAGGAGATTCAAAACTGAAAAAAAAATACATCAGCATTTTTCTTTTTACTAATAAACTTCTGATCTAAAAGGGGAAGGGGAGGGAGAGGGTTGAATCTTAGGTCAAGGGTTTTTTGCAGGCAGATTACTTCACTTGTCTTCATACTTCTAAAATCACAAAAGGTAGTTTAACAAAGCTTATTTTTATTCATCCCTTAAAACCAGCCTTCCACAAGCCTTCCTTGCCCTGCATGGGACCCCTTCCCGTGAGGACGCGGGTGCCAGGCACAGGGAGAGGAGGCCTGTGCCTCACAGCTAGGCCCGCATACGTCTGGTGACGTACGCGTGTTACGTCTTTGCCAGTACTTGTAATGTGGCCCATTTGCTGGCCGGTCACCATATGGCAGCATTGCTAATTGACAGAGAGAGAGAGAACATTTCACCACCAGCTCGTGTATTCGCTAGGATCCATCCAGCTTAAGTCATGTGAAGTTTCTGAAGTTTCCTAATATGACAAAATACTGATAGCTCAAAATTTGGGGGAGGAAGGAGAAATGTATACAATGAACACAAAACCAGTTACTGCATAGGATAATCTAATGCATGCATCAGAAAGAGCTGAAAAATAAACTATGACAATAAAAGAGTCCAAAAATAAGCATTTTTACAAATTCTATTTTCCTCTAAATTTGTCTTTTATTCAGTTGTTACTACTGGTAACTACTACTGATATTACATGTTTAGTATGTTCTCACAACTAAATGTCATTTCCACCACTTTATTGTAGAAGGAACTAGAGTTTATCCATTCTGAAGTTGGATGCACAATGGGTGAAAAACAATCTAAACCAGATGTGTCCTGGACAGCCCTACCTCAGACACTCTCTCATGACTCCAAATGAAAATGTTACAAAAAAGCTTCTGAAGACCAGTTGCTGGAGAACAGCAGGACAGGTTAAGTAACTGGTGGCAGGCTTAGTCTAGGCTTGGCTGACTCCTGAAAAGTTTCAGAGCAGGTCTCAATCATCATTAAATTAAGAACTACTTGATCCTATCTAAGGACACAGAATGTGGTCAAACAGGAAGGGGGGGGGGGGGAACTGCTTAAAATGAAAAGCAATCTGTTTAATGTGGATGACTTATTTTTTTGGTTAATTTGGTTATTTGGTTATTTTTGGTTATTTTTTGTTTCTTTTTGATTATTTTTTGGTGTAAGACAGTCTTTTCATTCAGGAAAGAGTACAGCATAAGAAGCAGGTATTACAGAGATGTTCATTACTGAAGATCATTGAATAGGTTTTCATTTGAGGAAGTGGTAATCTGAGAACCTGAACATCTCAAGAGTCTCTTATAATACCGCACTTAGATCTGCACCCTGAACTCAGTCTTCTGGAAAGCTGAGAGTCTCATTTCAGTTCTTCAATTGTTCATAACAGTAAGTGAAAAGTCTCCTCGGAACTCTAATCCACATTGACTCAGAATCAGAACTGGTGCATTTCCAATTTAAATTAAGAAATATTTACTCCCTAAAAGCTGAGAGTGCATTTTGCTACCTTCTGCACCAACACTCCTTAGGCTTCCAGGCCAGCCAACTCCCAGGTGGAACCAGCCATTTTACAATGCTTATTTTAGCACCTTGCAGTACGAAAAGCTGTGAAGTGATAACTAGGCAACAACGTGGCCCTCTGATAAAGAGAAGTATTTATTCAGCAGTCTTGTACCATCTACCTTTCACAAGCAGGAAGCCCGCTCTGTCTGCAATAGCATGTTCCACAAATAGACACAGGCTTCGTGCCTCTTTTGACGTTGTTTTCACTATGTGGTTGAATACAGCTGCCACCTGAGAAAAGATATCTAGCTTACAGACACTAGTAAAATGCCACACATACTGAGGGCTTTGCTTTGAGCAATGCTAAAGCAAATCAAAGTTTATGCACCCTCTAGCATTTCTTCCCAAATTTGTCACAGAGCTTTCACTGCACAGATTTTTTAGTATCAGACCAAAACAAGAAAAATAAAAAATCAGAAGCTTTATTAATCTATGGAGACTGAACATCATCTTTTCAGATTCTTTTATAGGAACTGAAGATCATATTTTTGGACACATCTGACAACAGCACAAGTTTTGGATTCTAAGCCACTGCACCAAGAGCTTCCTCCTTCACATGACACAACTACCCCTTGAGTCATTTTGCTCGAGAAAAATAAACCCATTTAAGGATTCATAAAGTGGTGTTTACTGAGTTTTTCAGCATAGCCTGCCCTTTTGCCTTGTACTGCAAGGGTCTGGTACTCACCAGATCCATCCAGTTAATACAGCCTGGCGAACTGGCAAAAAATAATTCTATTCTTTGGCTCAATTAGTTTTCTGCCAGTGTTGTTGAATGTGATGCTGAACAGAGAGAGTGCAGAGAGTAAGGGGGAAAAGGGTAGCAGGCCTGGGACTCCCTGCCCAGCAGGACAGAGCTGTGCTGGTTCTTCTGGCAATGGGTGAAGTTCTCAGTCAGAAGAGCTGGTCCATACTGAAACTCTCACCTTCAATTTTATCCAGTTAAATCACTACTTAAAGGTCTCTCTCCAAACTCCTCAGGGCGTGCTGCCAGTCATTCCAAAGCCCAGACAGAACCAGACACTATTGCCCAAGCCTGACAAAGACCTCAGCAGAGAGAGCTGAACAACAACAACAAAAAAAAAGATAAAATGAGATCATTTGTTATTAAGAGAAGTCTCCCAGGGCTTGAAGATTCCATGACATTAGGCTCCTGTCAGTGTTACACCACACAATCATGATGAATTATCCCTAAAGCAGAGCTTTTTTTGGTCAGGGAAAGTTTGGCAGGTTCCGACTGGAACAAAAGAAAGCAACAGAATTCCTCCGACAGCCAAGGAAGCAGAGAAGTGATCTGACTGGGACAGGAACCTGTTTCCTCCAGAAAATGCAAGCAGGTCAGGCCATCTGCAACTCTGGCAAGAAGTTAAAACTGCCTCCTATAGCTCAAAGCCATAAGACAGGTAGCAAGTGTGAAAACACTTCCTGCCCAAGATATTATTATTATCAGCAAGAAAAAGTATTGAGGAGCAGATCTAGACTATTGTGCCCCGGCACTAAAACTCAGATATCCAGATCATACGGTCTGGGTATTCCTTGAGATGAGTTTCTCCACACATGGTCACTTTTTGGTTTTGTTTTCTTTATCAAACCATTTCTTCAGATGTTTGCTGAATGTCTTTTATCCTTAAAGAACTCTAACTCTAGCCTCCTGCATGCCCTTCTCCATTATTTTCTCTAAAAACACCTGTCATACATGTTTTAGGCTTTGAAATTCACATACAGACCTCAGGTTTTAAGGCTGTTTTTTGACTATTTTCACTCACAGTAAAAGATGGGGGCACCATTTTTCTCAGGTATGGTTTGCACATGGGGAAAGTAACAAAGGTGATATGGCACCTGGAGCATCTTCTCTATGAGGAAAGGCTGAGAGACCTGGGTCTGTTCAGCCTGGAGAAGAGAAGACTGAGAGGGGATCTTATCAATGTTTACAAGTATCTTAAGCGTGGGAGACAGAGGGATTTGGCCAACCTCTTTTCAGTGGTTTGTGGGGACAGGACAAGGGCCAATGGCCACAAAATGGATCACAAGAAGTTCTGCACCAACATGCGCAAGTACTTCTTCACCGTGAGGGTGACGGAGCACTGTAACAGGCTGCCCAGGGAGGTTGTGGAGTCTCCTTCTCTGGAGATATTCAAGGCCCGTCTGGATGCCTACCTGAGCAACCTGCTCTGGGGAACCTGCTTTGGCAGGGGGGTTGGACCCGATGATCTCGAGGTCCCTTCCAATACCCTACAATTCTGTGATTCTGTGAAACCCTGCCCAGCAAAGACTCCTCAAAATACTGCTTATGGATAGAGAAAACTCTTCTAAGTTAAAGGCCAAGATGCAGATTTGGTTTGTTCAGCTGAGATGCCCTGTTTTTCCAGCAACCAGGAAAAGGCAGCCTTAAAAGGCTGTCACTGAAGTGGCACAGATACGCATTGCTTAGAGCTAGTTAGGAGGCAGGAAGGCCTTACATCTTCCTGGACTACTTAAATTATAAATCATAAATTGTCGATATCATCCTGAACCAGATGATCAGTTGGCACAACTCTGCGTATGTTATAAGCCAACAGAAACCCTGTAACTAATAGCTATACAACTAACTTCATGTTGGCACCACTTAATACATGAACAGATTTTGTGGTTAAGATGAACTGATAAGAGAATATTCATAAACTATTGGAACTAGCACAAAGAACAAACTTGCAAATTGAAATACAAGCCACCATAGAATGAAAGTTTCTTCAGATATTAAAAAAATAATAATTTTTTTAAAAAAGAGAGAGAAAAGGGGAAAAGTGTGTCAAAAGGAGCACAGAAACTGGCTGTGCAAGCAGTAGGAAACACAACTGAAGTCAGGCCATCGCATCTGGGCACCTGGCTGTACAGAGCCCAGCACTGGGAGGAAAGCAGGCAGATCTCCTACACGTGTTCACAGCCCAGCTGGGGTCCACTGACACTGCTGCCAAGCCTACTGCTGTCATACAGTTCTCCTGCTACAAGGGATGATACCAAAACTAAATTTAAGAGTTCTGAGTTGCACATAACTCGTTTTTCACTTTCATTTATTTCTCTCTATAAGAATACCCCCAGCCATTTCAAAATTGCAGATGGTGAACATCAATTCCTTTTATCCAAATGGCACCTTAGATAAAGTGCATCATAAATTCATCCACAAAGCACGCGAAAGAATTAAATCAAGAATGGTTGCATTCACAATCGGGTTAACATAAAACAAACAGACTGTAACAGATTACAGGTAAGCATAAAACATACCGGAGCATGATATTTAGAATTATCAAACTATTGTTAGCTAGCTATTACTAGCTAATAAAAAGACAGCACAGTTATTTTGAACCCAATAAGCATACTTCTTAACAACTAAAGCATCCTCATTGTGTACCATTTATATAGTTGTTTTAATCTCTGATTACACTCAAAATTCAGAAGACTGAACTCAGACAGAACAATCTTTCTGTAAAACAAAATGAGGCACTTTTATCATTAGCAGGAGTCCACTTGATACATATATTGAGAATATTGCTCAAATTAACTCAGAAAGCATG
Organism: Heteronetta atricapilla; assembly: GCA_011075105.1. Classification (NCBI taxonomy): domain Eukaryota; kingdom Metazoa; phylum Chordata; class Aves; order Anseriformes; family Anatidae; genus Heteronetta; species Heteronetta atricapilla. The sequence goes on along the minus strand of CM021732.1, from coordinate 32,060,797 downwards.
CAAATCTTACAACATTATACTCCAGGAAGAAAATAGTATTCATTAAAAAATACTTTCAGATTTATCCAAAAGCATACTGTGAGCACTTACGCCATTTAATTTTTTAAAAAGATGTATCAACATTGTTTACTGTTCAGTTTTTTTGTTGTTGTTAGTTTTTTTTACATGAAGATGCAGAGAAGCCCATATGGTACAAGTCCTCTTCCCACACATTCATACTAAAGAATTGCATTCCACATGAACCGACTTGTGGCACAAATATGGCACTGACAGGAAAACCTGAAGGAAGGTTAGAGGATAGCAAGCGTCTGCTTACATACACTTAGCATAAATAATTGTCTTCTGACGGATAAAACCAGACACAACTACATGAAAGACAAAAGCAGGAATATTTAGTTCACTTTTCCCAGCTTTCAGGTGAGAATTCATCTTTAAGAACTTGTTTCCACATTCAGTATTTACTTAAGCACAATTTGCTCTGTGCTTTTCAAGACTAGAATTAATACTGTCTTTGAATTCAATTCATCCTTTAAAGAAATGTAGAATCGTAGAAAAGAAATGTCTATTAAAATCATTTGATTTGATTCAGACAATCAAGCCATAAAAAATTGTCATAGCAAGAGTTTCACTACCTTGCAGAATGCTAGCTAGCACAGGCACTCACTGCTTAGTGCTTGGAAGAAAAATTGCAGAAAGACACTTGCACTTGAAGAAATATTGTTGCTACATTATATGGGCATACACACAAGTACATAGACACAAGGAGGAGTCAATCTTATTTCCATGTCAGCCTTCCAGTGATAACATCCATCTTATCTATGGTATCATCTGGGCTCTTAAATACAATGTTTTAAAGATCTGTATTTCTTCATGTTAAAAAAAAAAAAAAAACAAAACTATCTCATTAAGAAAGGTTCAAAAATTAAAAGCTTTGATTCTACTGCATGTTCCTTTTGCAAGCTCAACCTGTCCATATAAAATCAATAAATCTGTGCCTATTATAGCTCCAATTAAACTAATATATCGCAGATAAGATCAATTTGATTCTATTCTTTCTGTGGGTAAACTGGTGTGTTTTGTAGGTAAACCGTACATCTTTTGAAGCTTTAAATATATCTTCCATCAATGAAATAACTGATCTGCACACAACAAAACATGTCATGAACATGAAAAATCACATTTCTCATCTCTGTGCAGGGTACTCCTTCCAATTTCTCAAAAGCCTTTGTAAGGGACCTTAGACACAATCATAATTCTGAAAATAAAACTAACAAAAAATGGTCTGTGGAAGGTGCCTTAGACATCCTTAAAGAAATTTCATGCACAAATTCAGCATGGTTTTCAATGGTGGTGCATTACAACAATATACTACCGTCAAGCAGTTACCACTACCAGAACAAGTATTTGGCAGCTGTAAAAGAGTGGGCACTACAGTGTGCACAGAGTTCACAACAACAGCATCACCGACCTGTGCTATGCTATTTGTTTGGGCAGAAAATCCTGGAGCCCAGCTCCAAAATTCATATTCCTAATGTATTTACAGAGACTTTTTTTTTTTTTTAGTACTTTGGGGTGGAGAATGTAGAGGAGGGAGTTTTTTGGAGAAGAGCAAGGTGTTTGTTTGTTTGTTTGTTTGTTTTTGTAAAGCCATGCTGCATCCACCTATCTACACATCACATCAGGAATGCACCTACAGTTAGGACTCTAATAAAAAAATAAAAAATAAAAAAATGTGTCATCTATAACTAATACACTAGAATGGGACTTCTAGGGTAATACTTTGCTACCTACCTCAATTAACATAAAAGTAAATACAAAAGCATTACGAAGAACAATGAGTATCCTGGATTTTATAAATGCTGAAGTTGTACACAGATTTATTTTTTTCAAAATATATTTCGTTGTCCCTTTTCAAATTATCCTGAATAAATGAAGTATGCCTGTAACACAATGAGCATATCAAGTCCTAGTTCCAGTTCATTCCAGTATTAAAGAAGTCTGAATGTGATATTTTCAAAGATAATGTTATCTTTAAGTCTTTCAATTTTTTTATTACTTTGAAATACTTTTCTGAGATTGAAACTGTTTCTCCCATCTGTCAAAATATTGCCAGCAGAATAAAGCTGGTAGTAATTTGTCAAAATATTTAATTACAGAAACTATCTTAAAATCAAAAACTATCTTTAAAAAGCCCAACTCCTTGAGCTACTTAGAATAAGCTGTCAAAGAGACAAAATGTTGTCAGAAGAGTTTGAAGGATTTTGCTATATTCGTGATAAAAGTGTTTAAGCAAAAGACTAATACAAGTAGTAAAATATATAGACAGTGAAAATCGAGTTTCCATTACTTTCCTACAGCTACAGTTTACCATATATAACTTACAAAATGAAACTCAGAAGAACAGGTGCTTCAGTGAAATATATATACCACTATGCAGACTTCTCTCCTCTTTTACCTCTCCCTAGCAAAAACAAAACCCAAACAAATAAAACACTTCTCCACAAAGACTTTCAACAGTAAACCACCAGGAAAAAGCAAACATCGGAAATGCTGTTTCACAACCCCACTACCGAGCCTTTGACATGCATACTTTATAAACAAAAAATGCTTAAAGACTATTAAGGCTATAAGATTCTGCCTTCCGAAATTAAAAATTTTGGTTTAGGATTGTCTTCAACATCTTAATTTGGCTATTTTATTTATATTCCTTACTGTAAAAATAAAATAAAAAATTCATTGTTCACATGCTACTTCGGATCCATGTATCAGGGATGAACATAATTTATTTAGCAAACATCTTTTACAAATCTTGTTTCCGATTCGGTGATTAGGATTCCAAACAGAGGCTATGAACATTACCCACAGCCTCCTTTGAAACCAAAATCATTCAGATCACTCCGAAACACGTTGTGTGTTTGCATCATCCTTACATCATGAGAGAAACCTCCACACCACAGGCACTGCGTGGAGTCACCATCTTCCTTTTTGGCCCAGTTTCCTCCCAGTCTGGCCATCTACAGCAAGTCCCCCTCACCCCTATGCCCCCGGTTTCACCACTCTGCTCCCTGTCCCAGTCTCCCTGCCCATCCAGCACTACTACCGGCACAGCTCTCAGACCTAACATCCCTAATAATGTTTCTGGCATTGCTTCAGTTCCCGGGGCGTGCTTCTCCCAGAGTCTACTTGTCTCATGGACCCTCAACAAGTACTTGCTTCCTCTACTTTTATGCGAAGCACAGTTGTGTTTTCCAAGTCACCTCTCGCACTCAGTATGCCTTTTAGACTTCAACAAACGTGTTTCCTCAAAAGCATCAGCACTTGGCATGCTTTGCAAGAGAGGGAGGCTTTTCCTGAAATTGCAGCTTGATTTTTTCCAGGCTGCACAAAGGTGCCTGACTTGAAATCAGAGTCAAAGGCTTTTACAAGTTTGACAAAATATTTCAAAATAAGCAGAAGAAAGTACTTAAGCTCTGCTGTAGGCAACAGCCAAAGCATTTGGCTTCAAACACATACCAGGAGTATCTGCAGCAAAAAGCTAGCATGGAAATTTCATCCCACACCGGTAAAGTGTGGCAAGTGCATAAGCAACTGAAAAAAAGGAATTTAAAAATTTGTAGTGCTAGAAAATCCTGTAACTACCAGTAGTGTCAATTGGTCCATCACGGAGATGGTACATGTGTAATTACAAGAAATAAATGAATCCATGCAACGGTCAAAATGGAAACTGAGACAAAACTATGCACCCACAGAATTTTTATCTCAGCTCTTCTCTACACAACAGTTGCCCATTGCTATAATTTTCTTCTGGAGTCTTAGTACAGGAAACCACGGCATCACTTCACTACTGTCACAGGCAACCAGCTTTCTTGGGATTTCAGAGTAGGTTTATATACCTGATTCTCTTTAGACTACTTGAAACATTTTATAAGAAATTTGCAGAAACACAAATTCATTTTTGTGAGCTTTGGCACAGACAATACCTCAGTATCTCACAGTACCTGTGATAAACACAAACACAAGTGCCCTGCTCTCCTTGCAAGGGGTGCGGGGGCTCTCAATTGCTGGAAATGGCATCAGCCCTTTGCGACTTACTTTATTATTTTTCATTCAGCCTAGACTATTGCTTCTCTAAATAGCAAGTCATTTCTGAGCTGGGAAACACTATCCACTAAACCAAGAACAAAAGAACAAAAACTGGGACGTGCCCGACTATCAGGATGCCTTATGATCTGTTCTCCTGGTTGGACCTGGCCCCCATCTCTGAGTCTGGCTGCTCATCCCACGCACTGCTGTGGGTTTGGGCTCTGGCTGGTGACAGGTGACACCCCTGCCCTGCTGACCACCAGGTCCCCCAGCTCCTGCTCAACCTCCCTCCAGGAGCATCTGCTCCTGCTGTTCCGTCACTCACAGCTCCACAAAAGGGTGGCCCAAACCTGTTCAAAGTCACATTGGCACTTTTCCAGTTCTGCACAGCACTGCAGTCTTTGAAGGTAATCCATGCAATTTAGCAGCATCTCAAGGGCCTTTCCAAGCAATATTAACCTCCTCAGGTTATTTCACATTTTAAGATTACACAAAAGTCCTTTATCAGATCCTCTTTGAAACACTTTCCAGCTGTACACCTCATTTCAGTTTACCTCAGAACTAAACCACAGCTTGAAAAAGTCCTTGAAGAATTGCTTTTTGCTTTGTAAAAGACAAAGAAATCCTCAGCCTGGGAAAGTCTTGGCTTTCCAGAAGTGTCTACCTTATGTCTGAGAGGTAGAGTAGATGTAAATGCCATCCAGTGAACCTTCACATGGAGGGCTGCCAACTATTTCATACAATATGGGATACCCTTTACAATCTTTTTTTTTTTTTTTTTTTTTTTTTTAAAAAAAAAAAAAAGCATAGATTTTATAACTTTGCCCATATTTTCCTGTGATGGTTACATACTCAGGACTTTCTAGCAAGCTCCTGTGAAAGTACTTGAAATGTAAAAAAATACCTACAACAAAAGAAGTAGGTTTGGCATTAAGAAACACTAGAGAGAAGCAATTCTCTATTTAATGGCACTATAAAAAAAGGTCCTGGGATGACGTAACTTAAGCACTACCCTACTTCAGAAGGGCATCTAATGGTGTGCGACTCCACATCTCCACATGCACTGTTAAAATCTACGCCTTTTTATATTCTTTTCAAAAAGATTTATTGGAGGGTGGCGTATTTGAAAGCCAAAACAAGGCTTAGGTTATTCACATGAAACAGTTACTCTGAGAACCCCGAAGTGACAGCAGCATATGCCCCAAGGTGTTGCCACTTTCAAGGAATAACTGCAAAAGCCAGAATCCGCAGTATGCAGCATTAGGCCCACAAAAGCAGGATCTGACTTTTGAACCCATTTTTGGGGGCGGCCTTATCCCAATACATCACTATAACAGACACTTCCAGAAATGATAGCAGTTTTGCCACTAAACTACAATGTGTATATTATAGCATGTTTTGAAAGATATAATTAGCTGAAGCTAATCAATTTTGCAGCTTACAACAAATACAATTTTTCTTTTAAACCCATTCATTCTTACACATTAATTTCTAAGAATCATACTTGAGGGATGAAGATAAAGGGAAGGTATAACTGATTGAAGCAATTTCCCTGAGAGCAGTCAGATTTTTAAGCTCTTGCAAAAGCTACTTATAGCTATATATTTAAAAAAAAGGGGGAGGGGGGGACACGGACATGACTAAAACATACAGGCCAGGACATTTGCATCTCAGCTGTACGTTCAAAGATTCTGTTTATGTAGATATTTAAAAGTCTTTCAAAAATCTGTATGGTGAAATTTCTAAAGACCCAGCCATATATCTAAAGGGAGAACTGCCTAATGCAACCTAAGAGGCTGTTACACCTCCTTGCTGCAAGGAGCATCGCTGGCTCCTGTTCAATGTCCTGTCCACCAAGGAGCCCTGGGCCTTTTTCTGCAAAGCTGCAGTTGGCCCCCAAACCTGTATTGGTGCACAGAGCTATGCCTCCCCAGGTTGAAGTTCAACAAAGACAAATGTAAAGTCCCGCATGAGACTGCTGGTGGCCCACTTCTCCAACCTGCCAAGGTGCTCAGGGAAGCTCTTAAGCAGTACTAGCAACAGTTATCGACCCCTGGGGCCTACAGCAGGACCTTTGGTCAGCAGGTCACAACCCTTCGAGCCTGTTAGCTCAGCCAGTTTTCAGCCCACTTATCTATCTCTATTTCTCCATTTATCTGCGTAGATGTCATGGGAGACAGTGCTGAAAGCATTGCTAAAGTTGAGAGAAACAACATCCTCTGCTTTACCCTTAACCATTTTTCTAAGCATTGCATTGTAGAAAGCTATACCAGGTTGGTCAAGCATGACTTCTTCATAAATTCATGCTGATGACTCCCAATTACCTTCTCATCCATCATATGTTTGCAACTGTTTTCCAGGATTATTGGCTCCAACACTTTTCCAGGGATCAAGGTGATGCCAACCAGACCACAGTTCTCCATGCTCTCCTCCTAGCCTTTCATGAAGGAATGACATTTACTTTTCCGCAGTACTCAGGAAATTCTCCTAAATACCACCACCGTTCAAAGATGCAAGAGTGGCCTAGCAATGACATCAGGTAGCTCCCCCATCATTCACAGGGGCATCCTATCAGCTCACATGGACTTGTGTGCGTCCAACTTAAGTGTTCCCTGATCCTCCTCTACCAAGTGCCAGCCCTCAGTGCTCCAGACTTTCCCACTGGTCCCAGACTGCGACCTGGGATTCCTGAAAGTCAGTGTTATCAGTAAATACAGAGGGGCAGAAGTCACTGAGTATCTTGGCCTTTTCTGTGTTCCCTGCCACCAGATGCCCCGTGTCATTCAGTAGTGAGTACATATTTTCCTTGATCTTCCTTTTGCTGCTGATAGACCTGCAGAAGCCCTTCTCTCCCTCTTGTTGCTCTTATTCTAACGTCTCTTGACAGATTCGACTCCATATGAGTTCTGGCTCTCCTAACCCAGTAGCTGTGTATTCCTTCAGTCATCTGTCCCTGCCTTGACTTCTTGCATGCTTCCTTTTTACGTCCAAATTTTATTAGTTTTTCTGCACATCAGGAGAGATTGTTCCTGAGCTTGGAAGAAGAGATCCCTGAAAAAGCCACCAGTTCTTGACTTCTCTTTCTCCCCAGGACTGTATCTGCTATGTCTACTACGTTTAATTCCCAGGGTGGTCCAGGAACTCCCCAGGTACTTATCCACAGAGATGAGATAAAGGCCTTATTTGCAACTTGAGTTGCAAATACTTAAGTATTTGACTAATTGCTAAAGGAACTTGCTATGTGGGAATTTGGGATGGTTCTAATGATTCCCTGGGTAGGTCCTGCTGTGCCTTGACAAACTCATCTGCTTCAAGTGTCAATTAACATCTTGAGCAGAGTCTCCGCCCATTACAGAGACATTCAGGCAGTTTCTGCAGCAGAATTAACTAAATTGTATGTAGATAAGACACTTGCAAATAACAAACTGTTTCTGCAGATGTAGAAACAGCCACATACAATAGCCTTTATAGTTAAGATTATTTAGGAGATTATTTGTCTATAACTTAAGATACTCCAGTGCAATGGATCATGCATGTCTTACATAGGACCACGAGTCAGCTGAGCTACAAGAATTCAGTCAACCCATGGTTTGGGGAGAGTCACCAATCCAGCTGAAGACACCATTCCAAGGAGCCAACATCCAGACTAGCAACTGAGCGCTCTGTTCAAGAGATCTGATTGTTGTGGGAATCTGTGCAACATCTACTTTGGGACACTCCAATACCATCTTTATTTCTTTTCACCATGCAAACCCATGACTTGAAAAGCCATCATCAGCCACAGACACTTAATAATTTTTGTTATCTGGTTACTTACCAGTATCACTACTTTGTAGGCACCCGAAATGTCAGCACAGCAAACACAATACGGCCGCTTGATATAGGAACATTTATTTTTATTGTATGATACAGGTGTAGCCAGTAAGCCAGACCAAAGAATTAATGTGATCAAAGTTTACATATACAACAAATGAACTGCATTCCAGCTCCAGAAGTAGTATTGCCCTCTGCATTATATGTTTATACTCTTATGCTATTATGGTGATCTGAAAAACAAATACGACAAGATATGCATACAAAGTACTTGAAGCGCTTAAGAGGCATACACTTGCAAACAAACCTCGTTTTCCAATGAAGGAACATAAGCAGATCAGTGCCCTTATAAAAAAAAAAAAAAAAAATTACAGCTAGTCACCTACTTGGCATCTCTGTTGAGATAGGAATAATAACTTGATATGTGACTAAACAAAGCAAATAGAAAACTAGAGGAACATTGCTATCATTACACAAGTATGCATATAAAATGTACACAGTTCTGCAAACAATGCCTTTTATTTTATCTATTTGTATCTATTGTATCTATTCAATCTTTTCCTTTCTCTACTCCTAACAATACTGACCAAAAAAAAAAAAAAAAGTTGTATAACAAGTCATTTTCTAAACATTCCACACATATTTTTAAAAATAGCACAGCACACAGACAGATTTCAACATCAGTTGCCATGGGTGGTCATTTAGACTTTCCCAGTCCATTCATTTCACATTTACTAAGTTCTAAATTCTTGAAAAATCTGCAATACAAAGTTTAGTTCTCCATTTCCTACAAAGAAATATCTGAGTAATAAATTAGTTTACAAAAGAATCAAGGATAGTGTTATCAGAATAATATTTTGATAATTTTACTAAGTTCACTGCAGTGATTTGGAATCAATTCTACATTCTTTTACAAACCTGAACTCAAAGAAATAATAGAAAGGAAAAACAATTTTAAAAAGTAAGACTAGATACATTGTGGAAAACCACAGAGAACAAAAATGGCTTCACACACACTGAACTCAGAGATAAATTCCAACATCTTTATCTGCCTTCACCACAATCTCAAGCTTGTACCACATAACTACAAAGTAAATTAAAAATAAGTGGTTTTGACAGCACTGAAATCGTTCTTGCCATATTTCAACTTTCCTTCAGTTGTGTAACTCGCATTATGAAATTGCGACTGAATATTGAAATAGCATTATAAGAAGTAATTGTGGAATTTTTATACTTTTCATTAAAAAAAAAAAAATCAATACATGCATGGATACGCAACTGAAAAAATCTCTACCTACAGCTTGAAACTATTTTTTTCCTCTGCTAAGGCCTGTTACTTAGACGTTTATTGTTGAAGATGATTTTACAAAGTAACCATCTCAGTTAAATCCAGGAAATAGTTGCATTGTTCAGAATGTTTTCATAAGATAAAAGTGATGTAATATTATTTTCAATGCTTAGGCCTTCTGTCCATTTACTTCTCCAACCATATAATTTTTTTTTTTTTTGCTCCCTGACAAGTTTATGAACTATAAATTCCTATTAAAGGCAATTAGACTGGGGAGAAAAACCTAACTAGTATGCCCAGAATGGCATTTTTAAATACAGTAAAAATTAAAACGAATTGAAATCATGCACAAGAACTCTAATCGAAAAAGAACATCTCATTTGTTGTCATTACCAAAAGCACCGAACTTGGATTGCAATGTGAGTAATTTGTAACACTGGGCTGTGATTTCAGAGTAAAAATAAAATGCAGTGCAGATGAGTATTTGACAAATGTCACATGTTAAATGTACAAATAACTGTAATCCAGTACTGCATTCCTCATCTATAATAATACATGAAGATGAATAAGGGAGAAAGAGAACAAACTAATTAAAAAAAAGAAATCCTTCTCCACAGGCTTACAGTCATCCTATGTGATTAGACAGCTCTCCTAAGGACTGACAGTATGCACCCCAAATGTGTTTTGACTCAGTTCACTGTAGTACAAGAAGCAACTTTGAGGAAAAAAATGCAAAATGTATCTAGGAATGATCAAACACCCCCCCCCCCCCAAAAAAAATAAAAAATAAAAAAATCAGAAAATGGGGTAGGAACCTCTAAAGCTAAAAGATCACGTTTAATTACAAAAGGCAAACTCAAGAATTTGTTACATAAATCTTTATGAGTCTTTGCATAATCTACCCCCAAACTGGGAGTTATCCATTCTCATCTTAGGCAAATTACGGTGATAACAGATAGGTCTTTACCACCAATGTCCACCTATTAATTCTAGGTGAAGCAATGCAGAAGACTTCTATAAGATTTCTTCCTTGTCAGCCCTAAATGTGCTAATTCTTACTCCTCAATATATCTTAGAGAAGGACTGTCTTTTCCAGAACTATCTGCAGCTATTAACTGTTTTGAAAGAGAAGTAATTAGGAACTCTCTCAACAATTCCTAGGTCATGCATGTTATCCCATTCTGTCCATCCCATTAACAAATGCTCATCATGGGAAGGCAGATAAATAAAGAAATGGGAACTGTGGAGTCCTTTCCAAACCAACCTGGTCCCTCTGCAGTCTAGCTGGAGGGCACTGTGCTCTGTGTTCATTTGTGTTCCGCTTGCCTCCAGGTTTTTCTTAACCACAAGTCACCTTTACCTTTTGGAGACACAGCTGTTTATGCCCTGCTTGCTGTGTTCTTTATAGAACCATAAAAATGAGAAATAATCAAAAGCTTAATTTCATAACAAACAACTTGTTAGGCTCTATTTGTGCCATCTGACTTCAAAAGGAGGGATTCTTTTTAATCAACCAAAGAAAAGAATTTGTATGCAAACAGAATTAAGCTATTGGTAAAGCATTCCAGTTGAATGTGGATTCATTAAACAGAGCGCTGCATCTGAGGACTAAATTAGGCACAGAGAATAGAAAGGAAAAAAAAAAAAAAAATCTATATCTTAAAATGTGATAGGGTCCATTTACGCTCCTAGATGAGATTACTTTTCTCCACAATACATTACCCAAAGGCACTTCCAAACTGAAGGAGTATATTACATGGTCCTAATCAGAACTTTTTTTTCTAAGTAGGTCACAAATGTTGAAAGAAAATCTGGAAATCGTATGCACTGTTAAAAAAAAAAAAAAAAAACTCCTGAAAGCAGTATAGCCAAGGTGCTAATCACTTTCTAAAATATAAAAAACCTTCTGCATAAACATTAAAATGTAGCACTTTAGAATGTGCAGTCATACACCTGAGGCTGTTCTTTCACTGTCATTTTAATTCCGTTTTTAATAACCAAATGAATTTTAATTAGAGGAATGACTTTATTTGCATATATAATTGTTTAACTTCACAAAGACAGACTTGTTTAACATTCAATTTTTTTTTCTGACATCAAAACATCCCCACTTCCAAATGGTAAGGCATATTTAGACTTTAGGAATACATTCTTTGTTCAAAAGAAAATGAGGAAACCAGGATAGTTCTTTTCCTGTTTTTATTTACAATAAGCACATTATATCTTGGCATGGCTTTGACTGAGAATGAGACATCACAGGGAAAGACAGTGATGGTACCAGCACAACTGAAAGAGAAATGGCTTTCCTACCAAACTTCATAAAAGATTGTTTTGACTTTGATTTTTTACTGGGTTTACATGGCAAGGTTTTGGTAACAGGGGGGCTGCAGGGATGGCCTCTGTGAGCAGAGCCCAGCAGCCGCCCCATGTCAGGTCAGAGCCAGCTCAAGCCAGCTCCAAAAAGGGACTCACCACTGGCCAGAGCCGAGCCAGGGAGTGACACTGGGTGGGCCTCTGGGAGAGCAGAGTTAAGGAAGGGGGAAAAAAAAGAAAAAAAAAAAAGAAAGAAAAAAAAAAGAAAGAAAAAAAAAAGGAAATAACTGTCAGTGTAGCAGGAGGGCAGGAGATGCTCCAGGCAGGCAGCAGCAGTTCGCCTGTGGAGAGGCTCCTGGTGGAGCAGGCTGTCCCCCTGCAGCCCATGGGTCCCACACGGAGCAGATCTCCACGCTGCAGCCCGTGGAGGAGCCCCCGGTGGAGCAGGTGGATGTGGTCTGGAGGAGGCTATGGCCCATGGAGAGCCCCTGCAGGAGCAGGCCCCGGGCCAGAGCTGCAGCCCGTGGAGAGGAGCCCACACAGGAGCAAGGGTCTGGGGGGAGCTGCCGCCCGTGGGGGACCCATGCTGGAGCAGTTTGCTCCTGGGGGATGGACCCCGTGGTACAGGGTTTTTGAGGAGCTGCTGCCTGTGGACAGCCCCTGCAGGATCACAGGATCAGTTTGGGAAGGACGGCATCCTGTGGGAGGGACCCCACGTGGAACATGGGCAGAGAGTGACTGTGAGGGCAGAGACAAAGTGTTCAGAATTGACCACAGCCCCCAAGCCTGGTTCCCCTGCACTGTTCAGGGGGATGAGGGAGAAGGGGAGGAATGTGGTTTTAGTTTGCTTTTAATTTCTCACTGTTCTAGTCCACTAGCGATAGGTAATACATTAATCTCCCAATGCTGAGTCTCTTTTGCCCATGACAATAATTGGTGAGTGATCTCCCTGTCATTATCGCAACCCTTGAGCCCTTGCAATCATATTTACTCCCCCTTTCCCCTTGAGAGGAGGGAGTGAGAGAGTAGTTGTGGTGAAATTCACCTGCCCAGCAGGGTAAAAACACCACAAGGTTCCAAGCATACACCAGTTATATACTGTCCCATATGTACAGTCCCATACTGCACCTAACGGCAAATTCCCTCAAAAGTAAAAATCTCTTTACTAGAAGGTATCTTCTAGTCATTACTCTAGAACCTAACTGAAGATTATCCATTGTTATCTTCAAGTCTTCTTTCAAACTATAGAGTCAAAGTGCATACATGTTCATCGACAGGCACAAAAAGGAAGATTTACCATGGATTTAAATGGAAATACTTTGCAGGAATATGCAGGAATATGCAATAAAGCTCCGACTGCCTCCTGGGCTAACTGAAAGCTGTTTAACTACAACCATGACAGCACTGAATGCTAGCTGCTAAGAAGTACTAGTTTGGGCATAGAACCAGCACAGCTCACTGTAAGCATGGGATACAGGCAGGATGATCTTCCAGCTGTCTGCAGCATGGAAACAGCAAACTCACATCTGGCTAAGAAGGATGTACTGACCTACTGATGTTACAGCTATGGAATCAGGATTACGAATTTTGCTAAAGTAAAACCGATGAGGGAATGATGACAGGAAGCAGCTGACTCAATTCTGAAACAGATTTAGTATTTGAAACGTGACTAATTTTCATTAAAAAATGGGTTAGAAAGAAGATAACTTTCGGGGAGAATATAGCACTGTACTTTGGACTTTAAGATAGAGGCAAAGTAGCTCCCTGAACTAGGTGAGATTTAGAAAGGCCCAAAGGAAAGTTGCAGCTTTACCAGCCAAGAAAGCAGCTTAGTCATGCATTGTATATAAACTGCTGAAAACTCTGATTCTCAAAAATGAAACATATTTCTTTGTTTTCATTGTTTGGGGTTTTTGTCTCATTAAGAAATAAAGAAAAATTTGGACAAGGAATAGCGTGTCGAGGTAATTTACTGCATCTTACAGAAAATGTAATACAATACTATACATACATGCATGCATATAGTCTGCATCCCTGTTACAGTAATTCTTTGCAAATAGGACAGTAGATAACCAAGATCCTAATCTAATCCCATAAAACCAAAGACAGAGTCTAGAATGCTGTTTTGCAGAAGGAATAGATTATCACAGCGAAGAGCACTGAAAGCAGAAGAAAACGAGTGGATCCTACCTATATACACAACACAACAGCACCGTCCAAGTACAGGCTTGGTTGATTTTCCTCAAATACATAACTTTGAAGGCTATACATGACTTTTGGTTATGTGTTTAAGAGCCATGCATTAATAACAAAAAATGTCATTTTTAAGCCTGAATCTAGACCGATTCTGTATCTCCCCCATGTAATCAACTTACTGTGAATCAATTCAAAGCACTAGAGATGCTTTTGTGAAATAGTATATTTCCACACATTTGTTCTAGTCTACAAATATGTGTTCAAGCATGATAAATACCCTAAGTTAATTAGCAAATAATTAACTTAAGGTATAACGCTCCTCAGCTGACATACTCCAAGTTTTTCCATGCCTTCATGGAAAATAAAGCAGTTCTAATTCCATCTCCACACTAGGTATGACATTAGAGAGAAAGTCTTTTCGTTATAAAGAACAAATATTCACTACAGAAATATCACATGGCATTTTCAGACAAGCACATGCCTGAGGAAAAAAATACCTTTTTCAGAATTTTTGGCGAATTATTATTAAACAAGGTTCAACTCCATGTTGAATTCAGAGTACATAAAGGGATAAACCTGGTTCTCACAGTCAAGTCTTCTCCACATTCTGGTAAAACACAACAGAGGGGGAAAAAATACGAGAAAGAACTTCATCTGTCAGTCAAAAATTCAACTGGTATAACTTTACTCCCACTTTGCTACATATTTTCATATAAAAGTTCATCCTTCCAAGTTATCATGTTAGTAATCTTGCAAGAATATTGGCAAACAGAAATCTGTAAGATAGTTAAAAAATAAACTAATAAAGTCACAATCTCTAAAACATGCTTATGACCTCACATCTTAAAATTCAGAGCATTTCTTAAATGATGTGGTCACCTGCCTAAAATAATCTGTTTCTTTTCTTCACCTTCTACCTATGAAGACATCCACAAAAAGAGGTGGAATCATAATACCAAAGATGAAACGAATAATGCTGATCATTGTTACTCAACGAACTGTACTATTTATCTCCTCGGTTATTATTTTCTACTGTATTAAAACAATGTATTAAGTCCTGCAATCTTTGCCTTGTTAGTACAAAATGTGTGGAATTTTCAAATAGATCCTGTAAGAAACAAAAGAAACCTTGTGAATCATACAATCTCTTAAATAAACAGCAGCAATACAATTTCTTACATGACAAAGACTTGACAAACTCTAAAAAGTTAATGAAAATCTACAGTTACCAGGATTACAAATTATAGAATCATCATCAAGATTGTTTTCATTAATGAAGCCAAAATTAATTATAAAAGAAATAGGAGAACTTTAGTAACAGCCTTGGTTAAGAGTATCAAAATAATAAGCATAATTTTTTAAAAAGTAACAGCACTAAGGAGAGGTCAGAGTGATAGCAATTGTCAGCATCTGTTATTTCATATTTGCTATATCAAATCCAACTGTAAATATGGGGCTTTTTACGCTTTCTCACCGAGTTGTATACTCTCGTGCTTCCTCTACTTTCAAACAGATTGCAATTACGCCTCCTACCAGGATATTTGACAGAAGTTATGATTAAGAATAAAAATGACTTATCAACATTTATGACACAAGAGACATCATTCTAAACAGAAGCCCGAATAGGACAAACGTTTTCCAGCCTCCATTAAAATATTCTCAAGTGGTTACTTGAGGATTTTAACTCTGTTCCTACAGAACTTACTGATACTATTACAACTATTGCTGTTCCACTCCATCTTCCACCAACACTTGGTAGATAACTGAATCAACAAAATCCTCCAATCAATCATATTATTCAGTGAACTGTATTATTTAAAATTATCTATTAACTCTTAACATTTGTACTGCTAGACCTGCAGTGACATTATCTGAATTCTAGAGGAAGCAGCTTGGAGAAGCAGAGAAGCTTTAAAATGCTGCTACTTCCTACAAGCTGCAAACCCTCCAAATCTGACTAATTTGGGCTTCATAACCACAATCTTCCTTTTGGATTAAAAAAAAAAAAAAAAGTGTACTTAGAATTATCAAAGCTCACTTTTACTCTAAACATGATTGAAATTACTTTAGCAGCACAGGAGCACTGGTACTGAAGATTGGAACGCACCATGGAAATGATATAAAATCCTAGTCATGGCTCCAGCGTTACCTGCTCTCCACAGTAACTGCAGAAGATCACAAATACAGCACGGACCTTCTAAATATCTGTGATGGGGAGTGAGACTACATACACATGAAACAAAGAAATGTGTATTTGCCGCAGAGACATTCAGATGGGTCTCCTACATACCTCATGCTATAAACCGTGAAATTCTGGATAGCTTCATTTCTTTCACATGCTTTCAGAAACAACTGCACAGATTGAGCAGCATTAAAGACCCCACCACCACCGTTCCTCCCCACCTACAAAAGTACTATGCCATCAGATTTTAGAACCATTATCTGAAGTACCACAGGTGCCATCCCACTCTGAAGAGTGGTAATATACAGCATGCCATCACAGAACCACTGAATAGCCCAAGCTGGGAGGAACCCACAAGGATCATCAAGTCCAGCTCCTGGCTCTACACAGGAGCACACAAAAATCAAACCATTCATGTCAGAGCATTGTCCAAACCTGTCTTGTACTACATTTATTGTTTGTAAATCTATCTGCAAAAGAATAGGAACTAGGGGAGGAAAATCTTCTGCCATCAAGCTGTACCTGGAGACAGATTTCAAAAAGTGGCTTTCTTGGCTTGAAGGAATTTTCTCCCCTTCCCAACCTCACATATTCAGAGCCCAATGAAGTTCATTCATTTCAGTGACAGTTAATCGAACAGTTAATATGAACACTAAGACAAGCACACTTGTTAAGACTATTAAGGCCAGAAATATTGGGATGGATAACATCACAGAATCACAGAGTATAGGAATCACTTTCTAGGAAATTTCTGAGATCAAGTGCTGGATTGGAAACACTGGTCTTAAACACAGGACAGCTTCAGGGTCCCAGAGGTTAGGTTCTGGTAACACAGATAATAAAATATTCAGACTTCCAAGCCACAAAGTCTGTTTCTAATACCAAAAAGAGATAACCTCAGGAACAGCTGTAAGCATGTCTGAATGCCAGAGAGAAGAGGAAAAAATGTTGACAACTCAGTATCTTAAAAAATAGCAACAGGTCCTCCACACCATTTGGCTAAAATGTTCTGTTTTAAAAACAATTACTTTCTGCTTCCCATTTCTCAAGAAACTTGGTACTAACATTATAAAATTTTCCTCTACATACAGAAGAGCTAAGAACTTATTTTTAGCCTGGTTTCCTACGGAAATGAAACTTATCCGTTAAGCCCTCATCACAAGAACTTTTGAATTCACAGAATGATTTCTGCCAAGCCTGACACGGTCCAAAACATATTAGGTTCCCAAAAATGGCAGCTGGGAGAAGGAAGATTTTATTAGTGATCCTTCTGCAGGATTTACATCAAGGGAGGACAGGCACTTCCCTTGACACGCAGGAAACCAGCTTGCTTCAGTTCCGTCACTTGGGAGTCTACGTGCAGGGGGAAAGGATCAGGCTGTTTGCTTCATTGGCTTTTGGCTCTAACGAAAGCTGGAATGACCACACATCTCCATAATTCTGGCACAGTGCCAAATGGAAGCAGCATTGACCAAGTCCCTTGCTCCGTGTATCTTGTCATAGGTGCACCAAAACTCCAAAGAACAGTGCAGATTTGCTGAGGGTCTGGCACTGAACACTGCAACACACCCAAATCGTAGGTGCCAAAAATTTGTTAAGGATGTGAATGAAGGGAAGTTGAAGAATTGCAGGAGGACCCCACATTGTGGGCAGTTGTGGGAATTAATAATATTAACTTCAGTGTTAAAGCAGAGGACAGTATTTAGGGTTAAGATCTCTGCAAAGCAAGCTTATTTTATTTGTCACTTCAGTAAGAAGAAATGGCTTCCTAGCTGTACTCATTTTGTTCAGATGACCAAATATGATATTGAAAATCAACACATGCTGCAGCCATTACTACCCCATAACTTGTGTGCTGTTTAGATTTTTTTTCCTCTCCTTACAAGACTTACTGGATGTTTTACTTATGGCTCTCCAAACACATTGCTATTAACAATAGGTTAGGTGAAAGCCTTTTTATTACAGTAAAGCCATATTCTAGGTCAAGTGTGGCTGGCTAACGCAAGGTTGCTCCTAGCTGAATCTTCAGGAAATGGTCCATCCTTTCCTCCTGTGCAAGATTCAAAGGGAATCACCTCTACTGCTCTAAAGCAGGAGAACAGAAACTGAGGTGTAGTAATTTCAAAAGCTTATTTATAAACCTCACAAAATTCCCAAAATATTTGGCTTAATCTTTTTGTCTTTCAGAGCCAATATCCAAGTGTGATCAGAAAACAACATACAAGATATTTTGAAAGTAACTGTTGCAGAAATTGTAGAGCATTAATGGGAACATTGAGCTTGCAATACGGTAATTATTAGATCCAGTTTTGAATGAAGAACCTAAAAAAAATACTGGCACCTTTTAAAATGATGCTTTCCCTAGGAAAAAAAAAAAAAAAA